>CM062296.1:5410352-6028047 GCA_031216915.1 Pictodentalium vernedei
GCACTTCAAGTGTAGTTTTTTAACACTTTAGTTTTTTAGCGTGTAAACCAACAAATATCTAAAAAAAAAAACGGACGTTTTTTTTTAACAGTACCAATCTCCATGCAGCGAGGACAAATACTGGATCAAACGTGAAAAAGAAAGCTTGCAACAGCTAATAGTCTCTACAGATGTTCCTGCAAAACAGATATTCCAACTGATGCGAAACACAAACAAATGTTGTGAAAATTAACTTTATTAGACAGTATGCGAAACAATCTGCTACAGTACTCGTATCAGAACTGATAATACAATTTATTTATTTATTTATTGGTGTTTAAGGTCACATACTTATGCACAATGGCTAATCGTGACCGTGACAGTTTTACGGGTGGAGGAAGCCGGAGTACCCGGAGAGAACCACCGAGCATCGACGAGCAACAGGCAGCTCTCCAACATCGAAACTCTGAACTCTGCACCGCAGCACAGGCAGGGTTGGAGTGGTTGAAGACGTGCGTACCATCGACGTGCAGTACGCCTCAGTACACAGCGTCATCGTACCCCCATGCAGGCAATCGGGGTGAAGTGTCTTGCCTAAGGGCACAACGCGGTTGCCGCAGGTGGGATTCGAACCGAGGACCCTCTCGGCTTACAGCCTGCACCTCTACCAACTGAGCCACGGCGCCCCCCTGATAATACAATAATATTTCCCAAGAACAACTTGTGGCCAAATGTACGAATACGGTTGCAGACTTCCAGGAAGTCGGGGTGCCTGCTCTCAACTCTTTTGAGTTGATTTCATATATTTTTGTGTTCTTTTCCTCCCAATCTTCATTTTAATGTATAATTTGTGTATGTTTATTTTCAATGCAAGGAATATCAGAGGTGGGAATTTCAAAATAAACAACATTTCATTACTTATATAGCACATTAACACAAGAGTGAATGCGCGTTCTCCCAATAGTACAATAATACAATATATACTTACGGCTTGATGGTAGTAAACTGTTTGCAACTTTGCATGTCGAAGCCGGAACTTTACCAGCCACGGCTGAAAAATAAAACCAAAAGTTCGAAATCAAAAACATGAGTATGATATCAAAAAATAAGAGAATAATATCAAAAGGTGTTTAACCCTATGAATACTAGTGGTATCTCCCATATCAGTTCAAACGCATGTCTTCTACAGCTCAGTGCAACGTCCATGTCTTCTACAGCTCAGTGCGTGGAATGTGTGCTTGTCAGACACCCAACTATCGCTGAAATCATTCATCAAATGTTACAGAGCAATGCCTCAACTATCTTTTTGATGAAGATATAATACTGTTTAAACAGAACTGGTTCCATCTCAGGGACAAGATTAGAACCAGTTTTGGTTCTAAAGAGAACCTATATTTTTTTGCAGTGCAGTATGCTGTCTATGGGAGAACATGCACGTTACATTGAGGAGGTTTTGGTTTCAATGAAGGATTGTCTGAGAATCAAATTATTTATTTTTTTATTTATTTTATTTAATTATTTTTTTTGGCCTTAGAGATCAATAATTCGAAACAGGTAATATTTGAGTCTTGTTTCGGTGGAACAGAAAAAAATATTTCTTTGTGTGTTCGGGCTCATATTCGACTGGCGGTTTCCTCTTTTCTTCGAAAATTCCAATATTTATAGATAACTCACGGCTGCAACAACACACTGATACACCAGTGTAAATTGATTGCCTCTTTTAATTTATGCCGGGTATTTGGCAATACGCGGGTCAAATTGGAGGTAAATAGATAAAAAGGTTTGGTTGGTTCGAACTAGAAAATTTAGGAGATTGGCCTATTCGTAGTGTAAGACGGAGGAAGTGACTCACGTTACCCACTGAATTTATTTTGAGTTTCCATGGTAGCCCGCATAGGCGGCAATGTTGTGACGTCATTACCATGGTGATAAAGGTGTTGGTGTGTATCTTAAAACAAAGTAATAATTACATACAGTTAATAGTAGAAGTCCTGTAATGAACAGTGCGCTTATCCAGACTTAATTGCGCGTAGGAATTGCGCGCAATTGCCATATCGAATGACATCCAAGGCACGGCAGGTTCTCTTGGTTACTCATAGCAAACACATGCAATGCTCCTGCCAACAGACCTCCGAGTTACCCGGGGTCCATTGGCAGAAACATTGCGTGGGTACATGCCATATGTACATAATTTGGTAGCCTTACTATGGTCCTAACGCATAGATTAACGCGCAGATCAACGTGCTATTTGTGCGCGTTTCATGACAGGACTTCTAGTTTTAACTGTATATAATAATTATTTTGTTTTAAGATATAGAAGAAGTAACTGTTGCTTTACCTTCAAGTATTCTTCACATTCCCACCCATAGAGCCTGGGAGTCGCCACACAAGTTGTAGTCTCACACACACTAAAAACTAAAGTGTTAAAACCGACACTTTGAAGGTGTTAAACCCATTCTAACTCTTAGGGTTTGATTTTAACACTCAAAGTGCAATGCTTTATGCACTTAGACATTACAATCGTCAGACATCTGAAACTTGAATGGATGGCACTTCCCATGTGTCTAGCATTGGCGGTCCTTCCAGAATCGTCCATAATTTGATTTGCGCTTGGTGAGTACATAATTAAAAGGACACAACGCAGATGACGCGGATCAGGCTCGAGAGTTCGAGCCTGATTCGCGTCATCTGCGTTGTTTCCTTTTAAGTGTCGCGACATTACACTTGTCAAGTGGTATTATTGTAAAAATGTCAGGTTCTGGGATATCTACACTTGAACAAAGTGCTAGTTCAACACTTAGTAAGTGTTAAATACAGCACTTCAAGTGTAGTTTTTAACACTTTAGTTTTTAGCGTGCTGGGAGGACTCTTGAGCCGATTCTTATCTCGATTACTAAGTCTAAGATTCATATAAATACTAAGTTGTATATAGGCAGTCTGCAGGTTTTATGGTTATATATTTACTTTAGTCTTTTGAAGTAAGGAGTGAGTTATGTCATTTGAGATTAAAAAGTCTAGACACTAAAAAGTAACCCTTTGGTGGCATTTTTTCATGTCGGTTCATTGGTAGCAATTGGAGTCCATTTTCATTATTTAGGGGAAGGCCAATTAACATTTTCAACATGCGGCCTTGCACGCTAAAAAATAAAGTGTTAAAAACTATATATATGTATCAAACTACTCATTCTCAGTAACAAATCTGAGACTTACACACTTGATATTTTAGACTGTTTTCTGATCTTGTGGCCAAATTGATATTTTCAGGTCAGATGGATTTTGCTTGACGGCCCGTGCCCGGCTGCACGTCACACCTCCGTACCTATTGCTCTGAAATGTGTGGAGTTGATGAACTGTCTTCGTCAAAATAAAAACAAAACAAAATGACAACCGAGACAGTATTGCAGTAGAAATTGCCAACCATTGGGAGAGAGTAAATGGTATCAGATGGGGAAGACATTTCGTATGCAGGGAAAATGAGGTGAGGATGGGGGGGGGGGGGGAGGGGGGCTGGGGGGGGGGGGGCTAAGTAAATATTTGAATTAGAATTATCCACCTTGGATTACCCGTCATTAGAAGTTTCAATCGGAAATGATGCAAAACTAAGCATCTTTCGGGAAATATACAGAAGCATTATATGGAGCCCGAGAAGTGACATGGTCATTTTTTTGGTAATCCGTGCCAATGGTTTTCTAGTCTGTGCGAAGGGATTAAAAAATGAATTGACTATGTTACCTCTTTTCATATACAGGAGCTCGGAAGGTGACATGGTCAACTTATTGCTTAAGGGGTCGTCCAACCTAACTTTGGTCAATTTTTTGACATTTTTCCCAATGCCTCAGAAACAGATAAGAGAAGTAAGGAAAGGCAAATCATATATCAAAATAATGAGTAAAGTGCATAGAAAAGGTACATATAATTTTTTTCAGGAAAAAAAGTGAATTTTATGGTTTTGAAGAAGATTAATTTGCAAATGGCATAAGTAACGAACCGGTAAAACCACAAAATAATCGGTAATTCGAAAGCCTTGTCCTCAATATAATGATAACATACTACAGACTCGGAGAAAGCATTTTTTTGACACACACTCTGGTGGGTTTTGACGTTTGAATGTAATAACATCAACACAAATTTTTGATGTTCCGGATGTGGCCATGTTTCAACGATGTTTTTCCGGTCATGTGATTACGATGTGGTTCTTGCAGAAATACTCAATTTGGGCAATCGTAAGAATGCAAGGACGTGATCACGCCCTTTATTTGTTCGAGACAATGTATGAGCGTATTTGCAAACAGGTGACAGCAAGTACTTGAGCTGTTAATGTCATAACTGCAAAATATGGTTCGAAATTCCCTCTCGTGTTTACAGGCCGTCTGAACTTTTTTGTTGACAAAAAATCGGAATTATTGCGCACTAGAAAGACAACATGAACCACTTGTAAAAAAAATAACCGAGTGTATAAAATCGGGACGATACATATAAAATAAGGCAATATTCATAACAAAGTAAGCAGAATGCTTCAAAAATCACTTTTTCACGAAGTATATTCCAAGTGACCTGGAACTATATTGAGCGTGTTAATTTCCCCCTGTCGCTGCGAAGTTATTTACTTCCTAGTAACCATGGAATTTGAAGGCGGGTATGTTTGATGTCTGCAAAGGACCGATTGAAGAGGGGTTGAAAATGATGCATTCGTGCTTTTAAATAAGGTGCGCTTGGACGATGCTGAGAATTTAGTTTTTTCTTGCAACCAACCATAGTAATACAAGCGTCGATCAGTGTCTTTTATGATCGTTTTACACTGACAAATGTGACAAATCTCCTTCACCGGAAACCATCCCCCAATCTGCATATCACAATAAACATAACCGCTGTCACGGAGTGTCAGCGTGGCCGTGTGGTCAAAACCGAAACGAATTATCGAATGCACGGTCAATATTAGCTGCAATTGGCTTTTAAATAAATGAAATATTCGCAATTTCTTCATTATTCATGCCGAGTTACTTTTTAACCAAACCACATGCGTTCAGTTTCGTTTGTCGGCATCAAACTGATATTGTTTGTGGTAATTAAATAGTACGAGAAGGCGAAGGAAGCCAAATATTTTCCATCATCTGTTATTTAATTCAAATTGATAATTTCTTTTATTTTACTGAAATTATGAACTGATAAGGTGGGTGTGTTGCGATTATTATGCCCCAGACCTGGAAGTTGGAAAATCAAAGGTGCATCTAGGGCCGTGCAGTGGTGACCCCTGTCCTCTTAATCTTAGTCTTACCCATTCATCATTACATGTACCAACATTCCCTCTTGTATCTCAACCATTGCTACTCCAATTTGAAGGATATTTGGTTTTGTGATCGAGCATCATGGGGAAACAATGCCTGTGTAGCTGCTGTAGCATGTGTTTCTTCCCACATTTTTTCAGAGTTGTGGTACTTTTTCACTCTTTTGAGTTAGAAAATTTTGTTTATAACTAGTTGATTTGTTACAATTTGTTGCAAAGTGCCTGCTAATACCCTCAATTGTATTGCTACAGAATTTTCTTGTGAAGATTTTGTTCCTATTACTTATCAAGCAACAACCTAATGAATATTCTGTATAAAGCCACCAATCTGATGTTTGACACTTTTATCGGAGCTGTTTTGAAGGCTTATGGAAATCAAAATGTTGATTATGGCAGGACTTTTCTATTCACCCATTAATCGATAAATTAAGTGTTATAGTTGGAAGTAAGAAGCATGAAAGGTCCAGAACTAAAACTCTAAAAAGAATGTTTTGCAATGTAACATGATTTTTGCAGATACACTTATTTGGAGGGTTACCTGTCTGATAGTGTTTGGAACATGTGTGGCCAGGATCTTCAAAAAGAAAAAAAGAGTTAAACTTTGAGAAAAAAGGCATATGCCTTGAGTGCCGGAGGTAGAGTCATACAAGGAAGAGAGACTCCCCCCCCCTGAAATTTTTTTGTGTCAAATGGAGCTCACTTGTCATCTTTTGGGGATTGCTTTGTGTACTGCGTTCTTGAAAAAAAATATGTGAGACCCTCTGGATGTGCCCTTCTGATCTCAATATGTCAATAAGCCTCCTTGGGAAAAGTACATGCAATAATGGTTATGTAAGGTTGATTTGATGTGTTTTGAATAACAATGTACTTTTAAGTACATTAAATGGTTTATTGCAGTGACAGGTTACAGTTACCCTTATTTCTTCTCCAACAGATATCATGAGTGTATTGGTGTCCAAGAGTTAAACAAAGCTAATATACTTATTGATAAACCAGACAAATTTAACAATTTAATCACTATCAAATTGATGCATGGGATAAAAGGGGTTACAGTGCAAGGGGTTTGTAAATATATTTATTCAACTACAATGTATGACTTTGCAGTGCATTCTACATAGGAGAATATTATATTTTCTTTCCAAACCATTACAGTAACACATACATCTTGATATTGGGAGACACTCTTTTGTCCTTCCATACTTCTTCTGCTGGACTCCTTCAAGTTGACCTTTGTTGAACTCCCCAAATCAAAACATAAACAAAAGAAAATGTCTGCCTTCAATCAGTGAGCACTCCACTTATAACAGTTGGTCTCAATCTTCATTACTTTCATGAATTAGGAAAAGATTTCTTCGAGTATGTACTTAAATGTTTCTAGAATACAGCTGTTATTTTATTTTGAGGTATTTTATTGTAGAAATTTTGTTCTCTTACTTATGCCATAGCAGACTTTCAGGTGGTGCTATTTACACATGGCAGCAGTTCCATGGCAAATTTCAGTTTCCACATGTTCTATGTTTCATTCCAAGCATTTTGGTATATAATTTATTGAGGTTATTCATTTTGGGCCTTTTTTAGACTTGAAAGAAAATTACATGAAATTTGACCAAAGTTAGGTTGGACGTCCCCTTAATCCGGGTGACGTGAGGCTGAACTTCCTAACTCTAAACCGATTATTTATCATTTCATTGTCCACAGCCTTGCATTCCTGGTTAGAGGAAGTTTCTTACACAGGGCCCGTAATGTGCTCCGATGGATATTCCCTGATCTCTCCCTCTCTCTCTATACGCTGCCCCTACGTGCTATAACACACAGAAAGAGGCAGCATATTTGTACTAAAATGCATAACAACACTTTCTCGCCTTCAATCTGTCATGTTCGTACATCACGCTGAAACCTTCCTCGATGACTCCATTCGATTTGCGAGTGAATTTACTCTTCACTTACTAATTTTATGCTACCCCTTCCTGTATGTTAAAGCATGTAGGGACGGCATATGGAATGAGGGAGTGGGGAATACCCAGGGGAGCGCGTTACGTTGCCTTGTGCAAAAACATGGACTCCTGGAGTATGGTCAATTGTCATTATATGTTTAACCACATAGTTTACAACTTTAAAGCTTCAGAACTCGACTTTGTTTGAAAAAATAAGTGTCGCCGTTTTTCCGCGAGAATGGAGAAATAAGAAGAGGAATGAGTGGAAGGTGAACCCCAAGATCATCCTTGGATCAGGATGGAGCCGTTATTGAGTATCAGGATGACACTAGGATCAGGATCATCCTAGAATAAGGATTAACCCTTTACCCAACGGCGTTATTCTCAAAAATCGCCAATTAATTTTCAAAATATTTTTGACATAGGTTATGACCCCTCGTTGGAACGAGCTCGTCGAGCTCGTTCCAACGAGGGGGCATAACCTATGTTTTTGAGACAAAAAATAAAAAAAATGGTTATTCAAGAATTTTTTTTTGCAAGTGTCGTCTGCTCTTCATGTTAGGTAAAGGGTTAAAGAGCAGGAGAAGCTACCTCTGTTTTGAGGGGTGACAGTGGTAGTGTGCGTTGTGAGGGCTAACCCTAACAATCTGGTTATTTTACCAACCCCCAAAAAGGATCAGTAGGCTGGCGTATGCTACTTCCAGGACGGGTGGCGGAGGAATACCTTTTGTCAGTACAAATACAAGATGGCGGTCCCATGGTCCTTTACTCGGGACTCTCCTGGGATTCTGATCCAGCTAAAAAAATTCAAAAAACAATTAGCGTCGGCGTGCGCACGTAACACCTAGTATCACCATCTTATCCTTCCTGGGGTGTATAGGAACGTGTTAGTATGCCTAGTATTACCGTCGTATCCCTCTTGGGTTGTACAGGAACGTGTTGGTATGCCCAGTATTACCGTCGTATCCCTCTTAGGGTATCTAGGAACGTGTTGGTATGCCCAGAATTACCGTCGTGTCCCTCTTAGGGTGTCTAGGAACGTGTTGGTATGCCCAGTATTACCGTCGTATCCCTCTTGGGGTGTATAGGAACGTGTTGGTATGCCCAGTATTACCGTCGTATCCCTCTTGGGGTGTACAGGAACCTGTTGGTATGCCCAGTATTATCGTCGTATCCCTCTTAGGGTGTCTAGGAACGTGTTGGTATGCCCAGTATTACCGTCGTGTCCCTCTTAGGATGTCTAGGAACGTGTTGGTATGCCCAGTATTACCGTCGTATCCCTCTTGGGGTGTACAGGAACGTGTTGGTATGCCGAGTATTACCGTCGTGTCCCTCTTAGGGTGTCTAGGAACGTGTTGGTATGCCCAGTATTACCGTCGTATTCCTCTTGGGGTGTATAGGAACGTGTTGGTATGCCCAGTATTACCGTCGTATCCCTCTTGGGGTGTACAGGAACCTGTTGGTATGCCCAGTATTATCGTCATATCCCTCTTAGGGTGTCTAGGAACGTGTTGGTATGCCCAGTATTACCGTCGTACCCCTCTTGGGGTGTATAGGAACGTGTTGGTATGCCCAGTATTACCCGTCGTATCCCTCTTGGGGTGTACAGGAACGTGTTGGTATGCCCAGTATTACCGCCGTATCCCTCTTAGGGTGTCTAGGAACGTGTTGGCATGCCCAGTATTACCGTCGTGTCCCTCTTAGGATGTCTAGGAACGTGTTGGTATGCCCAGTATTACCGTCGTATCCCTCTTGGGGTTGTACAGGAACGTGTTGGTATGCCCAGTATTACCGTCGTGTCCCTCTTAGGGTGTCTAGGAACGTGTTGGTATGCCCAGTATTACCATCGTATCCCTCTTGGGGTCTATAGGAACGTGGTGGTATGCCCAGTATTACCGTCGTATCCCTCTTGGGGTGTACAGGAACCTGTTGGTATGCCCAGTATTATCGTCGTATCCCTCTTAGGGTGTCTAGGAACGTGTTGGTATGCCCAGTATTACCGTCGTGTCCCTCTTAGGATGTCTAGGAACGTGTTGGTATGCCCAGTATTACCGTCGTATCCCTCTTGGGGTGTATAGGAACGTGTTGGTATGCCCAGTATTATCGTCGTATCCCTCTTGGGGTGTATAGGAACGTGTTGGTATGCCCAGTATTACCGTTGTATCCCTATTGGGGTGTATAGGAACGTGTTGGTATGCCCATTATTACCACCGTATCCCTCTTAGGGTGTATAGGAACGTGTTGGTTTGCCAGTATTACCGTCGTATCCCTCTTGGGGTGTATAGGAACGTGTTGGTATGCCCAGTATTATCGTCGTATCCCTCTTGGGGTATATAGGACGTGTTGGTATGCCCAGAATTACCGTCATATCCCTCTTGGGATGTCTAGGAACGTGTTGGTACGCCCAGTATTACCGTCGTATCCCTCTTGGGGTGTATAGGAACGCGTTGGTGTGCCCAGTATTACAGTCGTATCCCTCTTGAGGTGTATAGGAACGTGTTGATATGCCCAGTATTACCGTCGTATCCCTCTTGGGGTGTACAGGAACGTGTTGGTATGCCCAGTATTACCGTCGTATCCCTCTTGGGGTGTATAGGAACGTGTTGGTATACCAAGTATTACCGTCGTATCCCTCTTGGGGTGTATAGGAAAGTGTTGGTATGCCCAGTATTACCGTCGTATCCATCTTGGGGTGTATAGGAACGTGTTGGTATGCCCAATATTACCGTCGTATCCCTCTTGGGGTGTACAGGAACGTGTTGGTATGCCGTTTGTAACATTTATCCACCATTTCCTACTTGGACTATTGAAAAAGGATTGATTGATAGTTATGTACATGTCGACCAGTTTTGAAGGAGGTGGGGGTGGGGTGGGGGGCAATGCGGGGGTCATACCCGTGGTGGAACGCATTTGGTGGAATCCATCACGTGACTAAACCTCCTAACACTACTGGTAATCTGCTATCATGTGACCTCGTCGCAATGGTGATACGATGTGTTACGTGCGCCTGTGGCGCTAATTGTTGGAAATACTTTTAGCTTGATCAGAATCTCACGAGAGTCCTCTGTAAAAGGACCATGGGACCGCCATCTAGTATTTGTACGGACATAAGTTATCCCTCTCATGTCTTGGAAGTAGCATACGTCAGTCGACTTATTCCTTTGGAGGTTGATAAAATGACCACATGTTTAGGGTTAGCCCTCACAACACACTACCATCGTTACCACTCAAAGCAGCAATTGCTGCTCCTGTCATTTAATCCTTATCATAGGATAATCCTGATCTTAGTGTGATCTTGATACTCAATAACGACTCCATTCTGATCCAAGGATGATTTTGGGATTGTCCGAATCTGAGTCACTCCTCCGCTTATCCCTCTTCTCATTCCTCCAGCCCTCTTCCCTTCCATTCTCTCCTTCTTCTGTCCCCTCGTCACTTCCCTTCAGAGGCCTTTTTTAAAAAATCGGTTCTTTGTCTCCCAAATGGGGGTCAGACGGATGGAGTATGTAACTCCAAGGGCAGGGAAGATCACTCGTGTCGGCTCAGATGCTCTCCGGGTAAGATGGTGGCCAAATGATCCACAGCCGCAGCCAAAAACATGTCGTATGTTTTTCCGACTCGGATTCACCGGAATACATCTTTCTGTTACTGAAGGTACTGAGATGTCATACTCAGAAAAGAAAAAAAAGGCGACACCTATTTTTCCAAACCAAGTCCTGTTCTAAAGCTTTGAAATTGTGAACTATGTGGTTGGACATATAATGACAATTGACCATACGTCATACGTCCATGTTTTTGCATAACGCGCTCCCATGGGTAAATCGCTGCCTCCTTCCATACGCTGTCCCTACATGCTACAACAACCAGAAAGGGATAGCAAAGGATACCGTAATGCGTTCACCTTGATATTCCCCAGTCTATCCTTCCATACGCTGTCCCTACATGCTACAACAACCAGAAAGGGATAGCATAGCATTCCGTAATGCGCTCACCTTGATATTCCCCAGTCTATCCTTCTATACGCTGTCCCTACATGCTACAACAACCAGAAAGGGGTAGCATAGGATACCGTAATGCGCTCCTCTTGATATTCCCCAGTCTATCCTTCCATACGCTGTCCCTACATCCTACAACAACCAGAAAGCGGTAGCATAGGATACCGTAATGCGCTCCCCTTGATATTCCCCAGTCTATCCTTCCACACGCTGTCCCTACATGCTACAACAACCAGAAAGGGGTAGCAAAGGATACCGTAATGCGCTCAACTTGATATTCCCCAGTATATCCTTCCATACGATGTCCCTACATGCTACAACAACCAGAAAGGGATAGCATAGAATAATACCGTAATGCGCCCCCCCCCCCCCCTTGATATTCCCCAGTCTATCCTTCCATACACTGTCCCTACATCCTACAACAACCAGAAAGGGGTAGCATAGGATACCGTAATGCGCTCCCCTTGATATTCCCCAGTCTATCCTTCCATACGCTGTCCCTACATTCTACAACAACCAGAAAGGGATAGCATAGGATAACGTAATGCGATCCCCTTGATATTCCCCTGTCTATCCTTCCATACGCTGTCCCTATATGCTACAACAACCAGAAAGGGGTAGCAAAGGATACCGTAATGCGCTCAACTTGATATTCCCCAGTATATCCTTCCATACGATGTCCCTACATGCTACAATAACCAGAAAGGGGTAGCATAGGATACCGTAATGCGCCCCCTTGATATTCCCCAGTCTATCGTTCCATACGCTGTCCTTACATCCTACAACAACCAGAAAGGGGTAGCATAGGATACCCTAATGCGCTCCCCTTGATATTCCCCAGTCTATCCTTCCATACGCCGTCCCTACATGCTACTACAACCAGAAAGAGGTAGCAAAGGATGCCATAATGCGCTCCCTTGATATTCCCCAGTCTATCCTTCCATACGCCTTCCCTACATGCTACTACAACCAGAAAGAGGTAGAAAAGGATACCATAATGCGCTCCCTTGATATTCCCCAGTCTATCCTTCCATCCTCTGTCCTTACAAGCTACAACAACCAGAAAAGGGTAGCAAAGGATAACCTAATGCGCCCCCCTTGATATTCCCCAGTCTATCCTTCCATACGCCGTCCCTACATGCTACTACAACCAGAAAGAGGTAGCAAAGGATACCATAATGCGCTCCCTTGATATTCCCCAGTCTACCCTTCCATCCGATGTCCCTGCATCCTACAACAACCAGAAAGGGGTAGCATAAAATTCGTAACTGATGCAGGGGGGGGGGGGGGGGGGGGAGTGCACTAAAAATTTGCAAGACGTGACGTCCTATTTTTTATTCGGCTCCTTTTTACACCCACCCACTCACCCACTACGTGCAAATTTTCTACTAACGTTCTCAGACACCCACCCCCTCCCCCACTCTCCCATTAAAATCCAAATAAGCTTTTTAACTTAGTAGGCACAGCTGTCTTTAGGGGGTTTTCATAATGTTCTTAACCCTTTACCAAACGTAACTGCCAAAACCGGCCAGCGCTATTCTCAAAAATCGTCAATTAATTTTTATTATTTTTTCATTTTTGTCTCCAAAACATAGGTAATGACCCCTCTTTGGAACGAGCTCGCCGAGCTCGTTCCAATGAGGCGTCATAACCTATGTTTTGGAGACAAAAAATGAAAAAAATAGTTATTCAATCATTTTTTGGCAAGTGTCGTCTGCTTTTCATGTTAGGTAAAGGGTTAAACTGGTACCACCAATTTAAACCTCTGTGGGCTGCTGTGGGCCCCAATCTACAAATGACAAGCTGTTCATTATCATGCTTGGCCAGAGTAGGTGTACATATACGGGAACAAACTTTCATTTGAATTGTTCCCAAAATATTGTCTGCACATTTTCTGCATTTCGAACAAGACACTCATCCCATACTAACGTTTGACATTTTTCCTGTTTAAGCCCAATATTCTCACATATAAAGCCTCTTGATGTATTTATGTTAAGAGTGTGATGTACAGCATCATCTTTAAGGTTTGAAACATAAATGATGGTATATATTAGCTGATATATTGATATATTTTTTAAAAATTCCAAAAATTGCACAAGTTGGAAATGCACATTTTTGGCGCACTCAAGAGACCCACCCACCCCCACGTCACGTCTTGCAAATTTTTGGTGGCCTCCCCTTGACTGATGAGTAAATTCACTCACAAATCGAAGGGAGTCATCGCGGAAGGTGTCAGAGCGATGCACGAACATGACAATAGGCGTGAAAATGTTGTTATGCAGGATCAAGGAACATCAAGCGGAGCATATTACGGGTCCTGTGTAAGAAACCCCCTGCAACCAGGAATGCAAGGCTGAGCACAATGAAATGATAAATAATTGGGTTGCACTTGGTAAGTTCAGCCTCACGTTACCCGGATTAGGGAATACGTTGATCATGTAACCTCCTGGTCTCCAGTATATAAATAGAGGTAATGTGGTCAATTTATGTTTTAATCCGTTCGCACGGATTAGTAATCTGTTCGCTTGGATTCTTAAACCATTTGTATGGATTAGTAATCTGTTCACTTAAATTATTAAAACGTTTGTATGGATTAGTAATCTGTTTGCTTGGATTATTAAACCATTTGTATGGATTAGTAATCTGTTCACTTGGATTATTAAACCGTTTGTATGGATTAGTAATCTGTTCACTTAGATTATTAAACCGTTTGTATGGATTAGTAATCTGTTCACTTAGATTATTAAACCATTTGTATGGATTAGTAATCTGTTCACTTAGATTATTAAACCATTTGTATGGATTAGTAATCTGTTCACTTGGATTATTAAACCGTTTGTATGGATTAGTAATCTGTTCACTTAAATTATCAAACCATTTGTATGGATTAGTAATCTTTTCACTTAAATTATCAAACCGTTTGTATGGATTAGTAATCTGTTTGCTTGGATTATTAAACCGTTTGTATGGATTAGTAATCTGTTCACTTAGATTATTAAACCGTTTGTATGTATTAGTAATCTGTTCACTTAGATTATTAAACCGTTTGTATGAATTAGTAATCTGTTCACTTGGATTATTAAACCATTTGTATGGATTAGTAATCTGTTCACTTAGATTATTAAACCATTTGTATGTATTAGTAATCTGTTTGCTTGGATTATTAAACCGTTTGTATGGATTAGTAATCTGTTCACTTAGATTATTAAACCGTTTGTATGGATTAGTAATCTGTTCACTTAGATTATTAAACCGTTTGTATGTATTAGTAATCTTTCACTTAGATTATTAAACCGTTTGTATGGATTAGTAATCTGTTCACTTAGATTATTAAACCGTTTGTATGGATTAGTAATCTGTTCACTTAGATTATTAAACCGTTTGTATGGATTAGTAATCTGTTCACTTAGATTATTAAACCATTTGTATGGATTAGTAATCTGTTTGCTTGGATTATTAAACCGTTTGTATGGATTAGTAATCTGTTTGCTTGGATTATTAAACCGTTTGTATGGATTAGTAATCTGTTCACTTAGATTATTAAACCGTTTGTATGGATTAGTAATCTGTTCACTTAGATTATTAAACCGTTTGTATGTATTAGTAATCTGTTCACTTAGATTATTAAACCATTTGTATGGATTAGTAATCTGTTCACTTAGATTATTAAACCGTTTGTATGGATTAGTAATCTGTTCACTTAGATTATTAAACCGTTTGTATGGATTAGTAATCTGTTCACTTAGATTATTAAACCATTTGTATGGATTAGTAATCTGTTCACTTAGATTATTAAACCATTTGTATGGATTAGTAATCTGTTCACTTAGATTATTAAACCGTTTGTATGGATTAGTAATCTGTTCACTTGGAGTCTTAAACGGTTTGTATGGATTAGTAATTTGTTCACTTAGATTATTAAGACGTTTGTATGGATTAGTAATCTGTTCACTTGGATTCTTAAACCGTTTGTATGGATTAGTAATCTGTTCACTTAGATTATTAAACCGTTTGTATGGATTAGTAATCTGTTCACTTAGATTATTAAACCGTTTGTATGGATTAGTAATCTGTTCACTTAGATTATTAAACCGTTTGTATGGATTAGTAATCTGTTCACTTAGATTATTAAACCGTTTGTATGGATTAGTAATCTGTTCACTTGGATTCTTAAACCGTTTGTATGGGTTAGTAATCTTTTCACTTGGATTCTTAAACCGTTTGTACGGATTAGTAATCTGTTCACTTAGATTATTAAACCATTTGTATGGATTAGTAATCTTTTCACTTAAATTATCAAACCGTTTGTACAGATTAGAAATCCGTTCACTTGGATTATTAAACCATTTTTACGGATTAGTAATCTGTTCACTTAAATTATCAAACCATTTGTATGGATTAGTAATCTTTTCACTTAAATTATCAAACCGTTTGTACAGATTAGAAATCCGTTCACTTGGATTATTAAACCATTTTTACGGATTAGTAATCTGTTCACACGGATTCGTGAACCATTCACACGGATTAGTAATCCGTTGACACGATTAATAATCCATGTGCACGGACTACAAAAAATGACGATGTCACCTCTAGGGCTCCATATGTTTTTGTTGGGAATTCCCTGAAAAATATGTGCACTTGACCGATACTTCCCTTCCTTTCAGTTTTTCTTTCTTATTTGTTGCATGACCTGCTGTTTTTGGGTAAAAAACGTTGTCTGGGAAAATATTTAGTACTGTGAAATCTATAGGAAATACATGTTTTGGCTTCCAAACCTGATTTAATGATTATGTTTTGAGATTATTTCACATTTAAATGTTCATTGGGGCACCACACACCTTACAATACTGTATTATTGTTTTGTTGTCACAGTCAGCAATGAAGACTATATTGCAAAAAATAAGGCTGTTGATGCAAGCGAATCCACACCTTCAGAAAATGTAGCCTACAGGAGCACACTATAACCTCTGGCAAGTGCAATATAATAGACAAAATTCAATCTACCACCCCCTCCCCCACTAAATCACCATTCAACACACAACCAGAAAACCTATATTACACTTTTATTTATTGGTATTTAGAAAGCTTTTCTCCATATTATGCTGTTAGAAATATTGGAAAACATTTTTTTTTATTTAAAGAGTATTTTAGCTCCCTGCACTCTGGTATTAAAATTTTACATTTGCTGACATGAGTTATCTTCCTCAATGTTGTAAGGAAGTTGAAAATGTGTGTCTTGCTTAACAAGGCTCCGAGTCTTTTGTCAAGCAAGACACAAATATTCGAATTATTGACTAAACTAAGGGAGATAATTGATGTTATAAAATGGGAAATTTTGACATCAGTGTGCAGAGGGTTAAAACACAAATTTAGTGAGGGGATGGTTACAGTGCAAACAATAACATAATAAAGTTGCCAATATGGCAGTCTGGTACTTGTGTTGTCGGGGTTCCCACGCTACAGTACAAACCTACAGTAACAAATTTGTCCTTTCCTTGAACCAAGACCCCCTCCCAACCACACGGAATACCACAAGTAATGAGAAACATTTGGAAAGATTGTACATAATGCACATAATGTTTTGGAGACTGAAGGTAATATTAGTTACCCCGTGTCTGATCACGTTTTACCTACCCGAAGCCAGCCGTATCCGAAGGTCTCATGGGATACGGCTGGCTTTGGGTACGTAAAAACCCGTACCACGTGATCAGACACGGGGTAATTCGGCTTCATGGGATACGGCTGGCTTCGGGTAGGTAAAACCCTACCACGTGATCAGACACGGGTAACGAATTTATCTATTGACTTTCCGTTTCAGAAGTACAATCTATTTCATGTGTGAACACACACAGCATGAGATATTTTATCTTCCATTGTTGAGCCATACAGGTTTCTGTGGAATTTTTGTGCAAAAGAGTTTTTGTGAAAATATGCCGATATGACTAGTATAAAAAAATTATTGAATTTCTTTTTTTCTTTTTTGTCTCAAAAACATAGCTTATGAACCCCACATTGGATGGTCTTCTACGGGGTATGGACAATTTGTAGATTTCGGAACGAGGCTTCCACTGGGTATGGGGAATTTGTCGGTGGCTGGGCGGACGTCTCGTGGGTTTCAGTGAATATGGTATCATACCACGTATATATCAAACAATCAAATAAAAAAAATCACTTTAGTCAACAGATATTAGCATACACTCTCAGTTTCTTATGGCTTGGTTTGGAACTGCAGCACTCATGGTCCACTGCGTTTTTCTGTTTGACAACCTTGTCCTGGGTCATCACACTATATTTCTTATTGCATGCCAGTCAATACTCTTATGTAGACTTCCAAAATGTGTGCCTGCCTGTCTGCCTGTCTGCCTGGCTGCCTGCCTGCTCGCCTGTCTGCTCTTTGCTTTTCATTTGTCTGGCTCTACTTTTTCAATAATCGGTGATATCTTTCACACCTTCTATTGATATTGGTGAATTATATAGCTGCAACTCCAATTTTTTAAACAAAATCGACATTCATATTGTTTTGCCGGGGTGGAACACTATTCCTCTTTCCTCTTGCCATATGATTAGATAAGACACATTTTTGAAGTATTGTGTGCTGATGTAGAAGTATTGTGTGCTGATGTAGAAGTATTGTGTGCTGATGTAGACTTCAGTTTTATTCTAAGATTAAGATAGTCTTCAACAAAAACTAAATTCTTACACCGCCCCCTACCCCTCCCCATATCAGCTTATCAGCTTACTCATTAGGTAACAGAGTAGAAACATCTGTTGGGGGCAATACCAGGTTTTTAAGCCCATTTGACACAGTTTGGATACTTTTCGTTAAAATAACAAATTTCCCGTGTTTTTGACTCAGCAGATTTCAAAAGTTGAATTTGTCTTTTATCACAGAAAGAGGTAAAAGGTTTTTTGGTAGGGCTGGGGTTGATTATAGGTATCACCGTAGTAAATATTTGAATTAGAGTTACCCGCCTTGGAAATGATGCAATCTCCAAAACTAAGCAGCCTTGGGAAAATACATTCTTTCAATAAACATTTGAAGCATTCCTCCGACATTGTGCATCGGACATTGTGCATTATTGTTGAATATTCCAGATAAATAAAGAGGGTGATTTGTGACTTTTTGGACCTAAAAACACAATTCACTGTTGGTGTTTTTCTGTTTGGAATTCCATGACAGATATGTGCAACCTGACCGATACTTCCCTTCCTGTAAGTTTTTCTATCTTATTTGTTGAAAAAGTTGTCTGAAGGGCTATATTTGACAAAGATATTTGAATGCCAAAATGGGTATGCTGTAAACTCTGTGAGTTGAAGGTATATTGGTGCCCGACCGCCACTCCGTGAGTTGCTTTCATATATGTGTCGTATCCTGTACGTCGCAACCTTCATTCTGATGTATAATTTGTGTATATTTAATATTAATTGATGGTATATCAGGAATGGGAATTTCAAAGTAAACCTCAAGGTGCTATACAAGTAAGAGGAAATTGTTTACTTTGAAATTCTCACCTCTAATATTCTATGAATTCAAATTAAATATACAAAAATTATAGATCTCGGTTGAATATAAGCTCCAACTGTGCCCGCTAACTTCAGACTACAGTTAAAACTAGAAGTCCTGTCATGAAATGCGCACAAATTGCACGTTGATATGCGCGTTAATGTGCGCGTTATGGCCCAATTAAAGCTATCATATTCTGTACATAAGGCCTGTGCACAGGCAATGTTTCAGCCAATGGACCTCCGGGTAACCCGGAGGTCCATTGGCAGAAACATTGCATGTGTTTGCTATGAGGTACCAGGAGAACCTGCCGTGCTTTGGATGCCATTCGATATGGCAAATGCGCGCAATTCCAACGCGCAATTAAGCCTAGATAAGCGCACTATTCGTGACAGGACTTCTAGTTTTAACTGTATGTTACCGTCAATCCATCACAATAACTTATAATGCTACTCACCTGTATATGTAACCGTCATTCTGTATGGAACTAGCTGGAGGAATACAGTAATATCACTTAGAATTGTGTTCAGTCCTGTCTCAAGTTTATCTTGGCACTTAACAACTATCTGTTCACCACCCTTTATGTAGGTGATCGGAGAACTACAACTATCTGGGTTTGGCCAGGTGGTTGTAATTTCTAATGAAGTCACAATCACATTTTCCAGGTTACAAACACAACCTACTGAATTATCACTTGTAGTATGATAATCAAATGTAGTACCCTGTGGATCTAATTCTGTTTTTTCTTCACGGCAAAATGCAATCTCTACAAAATACAATAAAGATTGACTGAAAGGATGAAAAGTAATTTATAACCCAGCACAAATACATTCATACGAAACACCAAACACACCAGCACAAATACATTCATACGAAACACCAAACACACCAGCAAAAATACATTCATACGAAACACCAAACACACCAGCAAAAATACATTCATACGAAACACCAAACACACCAGCAAAAATACATTCATACGAAACACCAAACACACCAGCACAAATACATTCATACGAAACACCAAACACACCAGCACAAATACATTCATACGAAACACCAAACACACCATCAGAAATACATCCGGGCAAAACGCCAAACACCAGCACAAATACATCCATACAATACGACAAACACACCAGCAGAAATACATCCGGGCAAAACGCCAAACACCAGCACAAATACATCCATACAAAACGGCAAACACACCATCAGAAATACATCCGGGCAAAACGCCAAACACCAGCACAAATACATCCATACAAAACGGCAAACACACCAGCAGAAATACATCCCGGCAAAACGCCAAACACCAGCACAAATACATCCATACAATACGGCAAACACACCAGCAGAAATACATCCGGGCAAAACGCCAAACACCAGCACAAATACATCCATACAATACGGCAAACACACCAGCAGAAATACATCCGGGCAAAACGCCAAACACCAGCACAAATACATCCATACAAAACGGCAAACACACCATCAGAAATACATCCGGGCAAAACGCCAAACACCAGCACAAATACATCC
Organism: Pictodentalium vernedei; assembly: GCA_031216915.1. Taxonomy (NCBI): domain Eukaryota; kingdom Metazoa; phylum Mollusca; class Scaphopoda; order Dentaliida; family Dentaliidae; genus Pictodentalium; species Pictodentalium vernedei. The sequence continues at coordinate 5,430,588 of CM062296.1, forward strand.
ATACAAAACGGCAAACACACCAGCAGAAATACATCCCGGCAAAACGCCAAACACCAGCACAAATACATCCATACAATACGGCAAACACACCAGCAGAAATACATCCGGGCAAAACGCCAAACACCAGCACAAATACATCCATACAATACGGCAAACACACCAGCAGAAATACATCCGGGCAAAACGCCAAACACCAGCACAAATACATCCATACAAAACGGCAAACACACCAGCAGAAATACATCCGGGCAAAACGCCAAACACCAGCACAAATACATCCATACAATACGACAAACACACCAGCAGAAATACATCCGGGCAAAACGCCAAACACCAGCACAAATACATCCATACAATACGGCAAACACACCAGCAGAAATACATCCGGGCAAAACGCCAAACACCAGCACAAATACATCCATACAATACGGCAAACACACCAGCAGAAATACATCCGGGCAAAACGCCAAACACCAGCACAAATACATCCATACAAAACGGCAAACACACCAGCAGAAATACATCCGGGCAAAACGCCAAACACCAGCACAAATACATCCATACAAAACGGCAAACACACCAGCAGAAATACATCCACACAATATCCTGGATCACATGTATGCTGACTCTTCACCCAACGCACAGTATATCGGTTTCTGTTTTAAAAAAAAAATGTAGTTTTAAACTTTTCCAAAAATTAAATAAACCCAACATATCATGTGATCCCTGATTGGAATGAGCTCGTTCCAATGATGGGTCACATGATATGGTTTTGTTGAAATTTTAAAAATTTGTTTTTCTTTTAACTGCTTAATTTGTAAATTGCGTGGGTGTTACCGATTCGTCAACTAAAGTGTTAATGACATCGATTGAAAGAAGATTATCTTGTTACTTTTGTGTTTTTTAACAGATTTAATGTTCTTTCTTTAATTTTTTTTTCAAAAATTTTTGTTTTGTTTTAGTTTTTTTTTTAAATATTTTTTTTGAAGGAAGGGAGTGGGTGAATCAATTAATGTTTTCAGCATCGGTGTCAAGACAACGACGGTGGAACAGATGATATTAGGATAAGCTCCATAACTGACCAGGTTGCCCGTTCATATAAAAAAAAACATGCTAACTGAAATCAGTAGACTCTATGGCCAATGTTAGATTGAATATGTTCCAATGTTCATGATGATGTCAACGTCCAGTAATATATTGTTGTTGTGATAAATTAAGCCTTCTGTCAATTTCATTGGTCAATTTCAAAACTAGATAATTTGATTGGCTGAACAAAATGCAGCTGGGCGACATTTTCATAATTTGCATAATTAGAGTTGGGGCTTTCAAAGGGCAATTTCAAAACTGGACAATCTGATTGGCTAAACAAAATACAACTGGGTCACATTTGCAGAATTTCAGTAGGGAGAATTTACGTTATCTGTCCTATTTGGGGTGGGTTACATTGTATTAATCTTTTACCTAACGTAACCACAAACCTAAAAGTTTAGTTGATATCTCTCCAGCTAAACACAAGCCTAAAAGTTTAGTTGATATCTCTCCAGCTAAACACAAGCCTAAAAGTTTAGTTGATATCTCTCCAGAAAAAACACAAGTCCAGAAGTTTAGTTGATATCTCTCCAGCTAAACACAAGCCTAAAAGTTTAGTTGACATCTTTCCAGCCAAACACAAGCCTAAAAGTTTAGTTGATATCTTTCCAGCTAAACACAAGCCTAAAAGTTTCGATGATATCTCTCCAGCTAAACACAAGCCTAAAAGTTTAGTTGATATCAGTCCTTCTAAACACAAGCCTAAAAGTTATCTCTCCAGCTAAACACAAGCCTACAAGTTTTGATGATATCTCTCCAGCTAAATACAAGCCTAAAAGTTTCGTTGATATCTCTCCAGCTAAACAAAAGCCTAAAAGTTTAGTTGATATCTCTCGAGCTTAACACAAGCATAAAAGCTTAGTTGATATCTCTCCAGCTAAACACAAGCCTAAAAGTTTCGTTGATATCTCTCCAGATAAACACAAGCCTGAAAGTTTAGTAGATATCTCTCCAGCTAAACACAAGCCTAAAAGTTTCGTTGATATCTCTCCAGCTAAACACAAGCCTAAAAGTTTAGGTTATACCTCCCCAGCTAAACAGAAGCATAAAAGCTTAGTTGATATCTCTCCAGCTAAACACAAGCCTAAAAGTTTAGTTGATATCTCTCCAGCTAAACACAAGACTAAAAGTTTAGATGATATCTCTCCAGCTAAACACAAGCCTAAAAACAGTTTAGTTGATATCTCTCCAGCTAAACACAAGCCTAAAGTTTACTTGGTATCTCTCCAGCTAAACACAAGCCTAAAAGAATCTGCGGGAAACCCCTCCCACTTCCTGTGTCCTGTAGAATAAGGCGTTATGCTCCGCCGCCCCACCCACTTCCTGTGTCCTGTAGAATAAGGCGTTATGCTACTGCCTCCCCTCCCACTACTTGTGCCCTATAGAATTCGGCGTTAGGCTACTGCCTAAGTTCAGTTGATATCTCTCCAGCTAAACACAAGCCTAAAGTTTAGTTGGTATCTCTCCAGCTAAACACAAGCTGAAAAGAATTTGTGGAAAACCTCGCTTGACAGAATTGTAAGTACATAGTGCGTTATGTTACTGCCTCCCCTCCCACTTCCTGTGTCTTGTAAAATAAGGCGTTAAGCTACTCCCATCCCACTTCTTGTGTCCTATAGAATAAGGCGTTTACGCTACTGCCTCCCCTCCCGGTTCCTGTGTCCTGTACAATAAGGCGTTACGCTACTGTCTCCCCTCCCACTTCTTGTGTCATATAGAATACGGCGTTAGGCTACTGCCTCCCCTGCAACTTCCCGTGTCCTATAGAATAAGGCGTTATACTACTACCTCCCCTCCCACTTCCTGTGTCCTGTAGAATAAGGCGTTATGCTACTGCCTCCCCTCCCACTTCTTGTGTCATATAGAATACGGCGTTAGGCTACTGCCTCCCCTCCCACTTCCCGTGTCTTATAGAATAAGGCGTTATGCTACCGCCTCCCCTCCCACTTCCTGTGTCCTGTAGAATAAGGCGTTATGCTACTGCCTCCCCTCCCACTTATTGTGTCCTATAGAATAAGGCGTTATGCTACTGCCTCCCCTCCCACTTTATGTGTCCTATAGAATAAGGCGTTATGCTACTGCATCCCCTCCCACTTATTGTGTCCTATAGAATAAGGCGTTATGCTACTGCCTCCCCTCCCACTTCCTGTGTCCTATAAAATAAGGCGTTATGCTACTTCCTCCCCCACTTCCTGTGTCCTAGAGAATAAGGCGTTATGCTACTGCCTCCAGTCCCACTTCTTGTGTCCTATAGAATAAGGTGTTACGCTACAGTCTCCCCTCCCACTTCCCGTGTTCTGTAGAATAAGGCGTTATGCTACTGCCTCCCCTCCCACTCCCTGTCTCCTGTAGAATAAGGCGTTATGCTACTGCCTCCCCTTCCACTTCCCGTGTCCTATAGAATAAGGCGTTATGCTACTGCCTCCCCTCTCACTTTATATGTCCTATAGAATAAGGCGTTATGCTACTGCCTCCCCTCCCACTTATTGTGTCCTATAGAATAAGGCGTTATGCTACTGCCTCCCCTCCCACTTCCTGTGTCCTACAGAATAAGGCGTTATGCTACTGCCTCCCCTCCCACTCCCTGTCTCCTGTAGAATAAGGCGTTATGCTACTGTCTCCCCTCCCACTTCCCGTGTCCTATAGAATAAGGCGTTATGCTACTGCCTCCCCTCCCACTTCATGTGTCCTATAGAATAAGGCGTTATTCTACTGCCTCCCCTCCCACTTATTGTGTCCTATAGAATAAGGCGTTATGCTACTGCCTCCCCTCCCACTTCCTGTTTCCTACAGAATAAGGCGTTATGCTACTGCCTCCCCTCCCACTCCCTGTCTCCTGTAGAATAAAGCGTTATGCTACTGCCTCCCGTCCCACTCCCTGTGTCCTGTAGAATAAGGCGTTATGCTACTGCCTCCCCTCCCACTACTTGGGTCCTATAGAATGCGACGTTATGCTACTGCCTCCCCTCCCGGTTCTTGTGTCCTATAGAATAAGGCGTTATGCTACTTCCTCCCCTCCTACTCCCTGTGTCCTGGAGAATAAGGCGTTATGCTACTGCCTCCCCTCCCACTCCCTGTCTCCTGTAGAATAAGGCGTTATGCTACTGCCTCCCCACCCACTTCCTATGTCCTGGAGAATAAGGCGTTATGCTACTGCCTCCCCTCCCACTTCCCGTGTCCTGTAGAATAAGGCGTTATGCTACTGCCTGCCCTCCCACTTCCTGCGTCCTGTAGAATAAGGGGTTATGCTACTGCCTCCCCTCCCACTCCTGTTTCCTGTAGAATAAGGCGTTATGCTACTGCCTCCACCTCCCACTACTTGTGTCCTATAGAATTCGGCGTTATGCTACTGCCTCCCCTCCCGGTTCTTGTGTCCTATAGAATAAGGCGTTATGCTACTTCCTCCCCTCCTACTCCCTGTGTCCTGTAGAGTAAGGCGTTATGCTACTGCCTCCCCTCCCACTTCCTGTGCCCTGCAGAATAAGGCGTTATGCTACTGCCTCCCCTCTCACTTCCTGTGCCCTGCTGAATAAGGCGTTATGCTACTGCCTCCCCTCTCACTTCCTGTGTCCTGTAGAATAAGACGTTATGCTACTGCCTCCCCTCCCACTTCCTGTGCCCTGCAGAATAAGGCGTTATGCTACTGCCTCCCCTCTCACTTCCTGTGTCCTGTAGAATAAGACGTTATGCTACTGCCTCCCCTCCCACTTCTTGCGTCCTATAGAATAAGGCGTTATGCTACTGCCTCCCATCACACTTCCTGTGTCCTGTAGAATAAGGCGTTACACTACTGCCTCCCCTGCCACTTCTTGTGTCCTATAGAATAAGGCGTTAGGCTACTGCCTCCCACTTCCTGTGCCCTGTAGAATAAGGCATTATGCTACTTCCTCCTCTCCCACTTCCTGTGTCCTGTAGAATAAGGCGTTATGCTACTGCCTCCCCTCCCACTTCCTGTGTCCTACAGAATAAGGCGTTATACTACTACCTCCCCTCCCACTCCCTGTCTCCTGTAGAATAAGGCATTATGCTACTTCCTCCTCTCCCACTTCCTGTGTCCTGTAGAATAAGGCGTTATGCTACTGCCTCCCCTCCCACTTCCTGTGTCCTACAGAATAAGGCGTTATGCTACTGCCTCCCCTCCCACTTCCTGTCTCCTGTAGAATAAGGCATTATGCTACTTCCTCCCCTCCCACTTATTGTGTCCTGTAGAATAAGGCGTTATGCTACTTCCTCCCTTCCCTCTTCTTGTGTCCTGTAGAATAAGGCGTTATGCTACTTCCTCCTCTCCCACTTCCTGTGTCCTACAGAATAAGGCGTTATACTACTGCCTCCCTCCCACTCCCTGTCTCCTGTAGAATAAGGCGTTATGCTACTTCCTCCCTTCCCTCTTCTTGTGCCCTGTAGAATAAGGCGTTATGACACTGCCTTCCCTCCCACTTCCTGTGTCCTTTAGAATAAGGCGTTATGCTACTCCCTCTCCTCCCACTTCCTGTGTCCTTTAGAATAAGGCGTTACGCTACTGCCTCCCCCCCCGGTTCCTGTGTCCTGTAGAATAAGGCGTTATGTTACTGCCTCCCCTCCCGGTTCCTGTGCCCTGCAGAATAAGGCGTTATGCTACTGCCTCCCCTCCCACTTCCTGTGTCCTGTAGAATAAGGCGTTATGCTACTGCCTCTCCCCCCGTCCCTGTGTCGTATAGAATAAGGCGTTATGCTACTGCATCCCCTCCCACTTCCTGTGTCCTATAGAATAAGGCGTTATGCTACTGCCTCTCCCCCCGTCCCTGTGTCCTATAGAATAAGGCGTTATGCTACTGCCTCCTCTCACGCTTCATGTGTCCCGTAAAATAAGTCGTTATGCTACTGCCTCCCCTCCCGGTTCCTGTGTCCTATAGAATAAAGCGTTATGCTACTGCCTCCCCTCCCGGTTCCTGTGTCCTATAGAATAAGGCGTTATGCTACTGCCTCTCCTCCCACTTCCTGTGTCCTTTAGAATAAGGCGTTACGCTACTGCCTCCCCTCCCGGTTCCTGTGTCCTGTAGAATAAGGCGTTATGCTACTGCCTCTCCCCCCGCCCCTGTGTCCTATAGAATTATGCGTTATGCTACTGCCTTCCCTCCCGGTTCCTGTGTGCTATAGAATAAGGCGTTATGCTACTGCCTCTCCTCCCACTTCCTGTGTCCTTTAGAATAAGGCGTTATGCTACTGCCTCTCCCCCCGTCCCTGTGTCCTATAGAATAAGGCGTTATGCTACTGCCTCCTCTCACGCTTCATGTGTCCTGTAGAATAAGGCGTTATGCTACTGCCTCCCCTCCCGGTTCCTGTGTCCTATAGAATAAGGCGTTATGCTACTGCCTCTCCTCCCACTTCCTGTGTCCTTTAGAATAAGGCGTTACGCTACTGCCTCCCCTCCCGGTTCCTGTGTCCTGTAGAATAAAGCATTATGCTACTGCCTCCCCTCCTGGTTCCTGTGTCGTATAGAATAAGGCGTTATGCTACTGCAACCCCTCCCGGTTCATGTGTCCTATGTGTCCTATAGAATAAGGCGTTATGCTATTGCCTCCTCTCGCGCTTCATGTGTCCTGTAGAATAAGGCGTTATGCTACTGCCTCCCGGCGCGGTGGCGTTGCGGTAACCGGTTCTCGTCAGATCACCGAAGTGAAGCAACGTCGAGCCCGATTTGTCCTCGGATGGGTGACCGTCTGAGCGATCGATTCGGATTCCCGCGTTGTGTCCTTGGGCGAGGCACTTAACCCCGATTGTCCACATGGGGGCACGATGACGCCGTGTATTAAGGCGTACTGCACGTCAATGGTGCGCATGTCTTCAACCAATCTGACCCTGCCTGTGATATAGTGCGGAGTTACGATGTTGAGGAGCTGGCAGCTGCTCGCCGTTGCTCGGTGGTTCTCACCGTGTACTCCGGCTTCCTCCACCCGTAAAACTGCTACGGTCATGATTAGCCATTGTGCATAAGTATGTGACCTTAAACACCAATAAATAAATAATACTGCCTCCCCTCCCACTTCCTGTGTCCTGTAGAATAAGGCGTTACGCTACTGCCTTCCCCCGTCTCTCGTGTCCTATAGAATAAAGCGTTATGCTACTGCCCACCCCCCTCCCGCCGCTTCTTGTGTCCTATAGAATAATGCGTTACCCTACTGCCTTCCCCCGCTTCTTATGTCCTATAGAATAAGGCGTTATGCTACTGCCTCCCCCTCCCGTTTCCTGTGTCCTGTAGAATAAGGCATTACCCTACTGCATTCCCCGCCTCTTGTGTCCCACTAAATAAGGCGTTATGCTACTGCCCCCTCCTGCTTCTTTTGCCCTACAGAATAAGGCGTTATCCTACTGCCTCTCTCTGTCGCATCTTGTGCCCTGCAGAATGAGTCGTTATGCTACCGCCTCCAACCCAGCTTCTTGTGCCATACAGAATAATGTGTTACGTTACTGTCTCAACCCCGCACTTCCTGTGCCCTACAGAATAATGTTTTATGCCGCTGCCTCCCACTGCCGCTTCTTGTGCCCTATTGAATGATTCGTTATGCTATTGCCTCCCATCCCACTTCTTGTGCCCTCTATAGAAAAAGGAGTTACTGCACATTTAAGGTAGCGGAACATCATTGTTTGTCTTGTGAGTTCTGGAATGTTAATGCGTTAGCTTTCAAATTTTCGATAACTCGATTCTACATATTTTTTAATAAACTAAGAACAGAAATCACAGTAAATGACTGCGATAAATCAGTTTCATCGTCACACCATCGGCCTTTCGCATATCGTAATGGGCTTTAACATTTTTTTGGTATGTGTGTGTGTGGGGGGGGGGGGGGGGGAGGAATACACAAAACTGATTGTTATAGGTGCCCAGAATTATGTAGAAATAACTGAGCAGATATGGTAAAGGAATTACAAAAGTACGCACCACCTACAACTATTTAGAAAAGAAAAACCCTGGGAGTGACCTCCACACCTGTTGATTATCGATTCGCGGCTTCCTTGCATCTTAGTGATCAATGCCAGTCCACACAGAGAACATCTCGATGGTATTGTTGTATCAACTTTATCTACCATTCAATAATAACGGGTATGTAGGGGCCCCATCGAGAAGACAATAATTCGGTCTAATCGAAGAAAAGTTTGATTTTTGAAATTAAAGGAAAGCTGTTTACTTTCATCTGAGCGATCAATAGCGGACTTGACTGCTGGTATATAGAAATGTCCTGTATGTCGACTAACAATGGCAGACTTGACCGCTGATATATAGAAATGTCCTGTATGTCGACTGACAATGGCAGACTTGACAGCTGATATATAGAAATGTCCTGTATGTGGACTGACAATAGCAGATTTGACTGCTGGTATATAGAAATGTCCTGTATGTCGACTGACAATGGCAGACTTGACTGCTGGTATATAGAAATGTCCTGTATGTGGACTGACAATAGCAGATTTGACTGCTGATATATAGAAATGTCCTGTATGTCGACTGACAATGGCAGACTTGACAGCTGATATATAGAAATGTCCTGTATGTCGACTGACAATGCCAGACTTGACTGCTGGTATACAGAAATGTCCTGTATGTGGACTGACAATGACAGGCGACATGAGTGCTGGTATATAGAAATGTCCTGTATGTCGACTGACAATGGCAGACTCGACTACTGGTATATAGAAATGTCCTGTATGTCGACTTACAATGGCAGACTTGACCGCAGGTATATAGAAATGTCCTGTATGTCGAAAGACAATGGCAGACTTGACTGCTGGTATATGGACATGTCCTGTATGTCGACTGATAATGGCAGACGTGACTGCTGGTATATAGAAATGTCCTGTATGTCGACTGACAATGGCAGACTTGACTGCCGGTATATAGAAATGTCCTGTATGTCGACTTACAATGGCAGGCGACATGAGTGCTGGTATATAGAAATGCCCTGTATGTCGACTGACAAAGGAAGACGTGACTGCTGGTATATAGAAATGTCCTGTATGTGGACTGACAATGGCAAACTTGACCGCTGGTATATAGAAATGTCCTGTATGTCGACTGACAATGGCAGAATTGACTGCTGGTATATAGAAATGTCCTGTATGTGGACTGACAATGGCAGAATTGACTGCTGATATACAGAAAGGTCCTGTATGTGGACTGACAATGGCAGACTTGACTGCTGGTATATAGAAATCTCCTGTATGTCGACTGACAATGGCAGAATTGACTGCTGATATACAGAAATGTCTTGTATGTGGACTGACAATGGCAGACTTGACAGCTGATATATAGAAATGTCCTGTATGTCGACTGACAATTGCAGACTTGACTGCTGGTATATAGAAATGTCCTGTATGTCGACTGACAATGGCAGACTTGACTGCAGATATATAGAACTGTCCTGTATATCGACTGACAATGGCAGACTTGACTGATGATATATAGAAATGTCATGTATGTCGACTTGCAATGGCAGACTTGACTGCTGGTATATAGAAATGTCCTGTATGTCGACTGACAAAGGCAGATTTGACTGCTAATATATATAAATGTCCTGTATGTGGACCGACAATGGCAGGCTTGACGGCTGGTATATAGAAATGTCCTGTATGTCGACTGACAATGGCAGACTTGACTGCTGGTATATAGAAGTGCCCTGTATGTCGACTGACAATGGCAGACTTGACTGCTGATATACAGAAATGTCCTGTATGTCGACTTACAATGGCAGGCGACATGACTGCTGGTATATAGAAATGTCCTGTATGTCGACTGACAATGGCAGACTTGACTGCTGGTATATAGAAATGTCCTGTATGTCGACTGACAATGGCAGACTTGACTGCTGATATATAGAAATGTCCTGTATGTCGACTTACAATGGCAGGCGACATGACTGCTGGTATATAGAAATGTCCTGTATGTAGACTGACAATGGAAGACGTGACTGCTGGTATATAGAAATGTCCTGTATGTCGACTGACAATGGCAGACTTGACTGCTGATATATAGAAATGTCCTGTATGTCGACTTACAATGGCAGGCGACATGACTGCTGGTATATAGAAATGTCCTGTATGTCGACTGACAATGGCAGACTTGACCGCTGATATATAGAAATGTCCTGTATGTGGACTGACACAGACTTGACTTGACTGCTGGTATATAGAAATGTCCTGTATGTCGACTTACAATGGCAGGCGACATGACTGCTGGTATATAGAAATGTCCTGTATGTCGACTGACAATGGCAGACTTGACTGCTGATATATAGAAATGTCCTGTATGTCGACTTACAATGGCAGGCGACATGACTGCTGGTATATAGAAATGTCCTGTATGTAGACTGACAATGGAAGACGTGACTGCTGGTATATAGAAATGTCCTGTATGTCGACTGACAATGGCAGACTTGACTGCTGATATATAGAAATGTCCTGTATGTCGACTTACAATGGCAGGCGACATGACTGCTGGTATATAGAAATGTCCTGTATGTCGACTGACAATGGCAGACTTGACTGCTGGTATATAGAAATGTCCTGTATGTGGACTGACAATAGCAGACTTGACAGCTGGTATATAGAAATGTCCTGTATGTCGACTGACAATGGCAGACTTGACTGCTGATATATAGAAATGTCCTGTATGTCGACTGACAACTGCAGACTTGACCGCTGGTATAAGAAAAGTCCTGTATGTCGACTGACAATGGCAGACTTGACCGCTGGTATACAGAAATGTCCTGTATGTCGACTGACAATGGCAGACTTGACCGCTGGTATATAGAAATGTCCTGTATGTCGACTGACAATGGCAGACTTAACTGCTGATATATAGAAATGTCCTGTATGTCGACCGACAATGGCAGACTTGACCGCTGGTATACAGAAATGTCCTGTATGTCGACTGACAATGGCAGACTTGACTGCTGGTATGTAAAAATGTCCTGTATGTCGACTGACAATGGCAGACTTGACTGCTGGTATATAGAAATGTCCTGTATGTCGACTAACAATGGCAGACTTGACTGCTGGTATATAGAAATGTCCTGTATGTGGACTTACAATGACAGGCGACATGACTGCTGGTATATAGAAATGTCCTGTTTGTGGACTGACAATGGCAGACTTGACTGCTGGTATATAGAAATGTCCTGTATGTGGACTGACAATGGCAGACTTGACCGCTGGTATATAGAAATGTCCTGTATGTCGACTGACAAAGGCAGACTTGACTGCTGGTATATAGAAATGTCCTGTATGTGGACTGACAATGGCAGACTTGACCGCTGATATATAGAAATGTCCTGTATGTGGACAGACAATGGCAGACTTGACTGCTGGTATATAGAAATGTTCTGTATGTGGACTGACAATGGCAGACTTGCCTGCCGGTGCATAGAAATGTCTTGTATGTGGACAGACAATGGCAGACTTGACCGCTGGTATATAGAAATGTCCCGTATGTGGACTGACAATGGCAGACTTGGCTGCTGGTATATAGAAATGTCTTGTATGTGGACTGACAACGGCAGACTTGACTGCTGGTATATACATATGCCCTGTATGTCGAATGACAATGGCAGACTTGACTGCTGGTATATTGAAATGTCCTGTATGTGGACTGGCAATGGCAGACTTGACTGCTGATATATAGAAGTGTCCTGTATGTCGAATGACAATGGCAGACTTGACTGCTGGTATATAGAAATGTCCTGTATGTCGAATGACAATGGCAGACATGCCTGCCGGTGTATAGAAATGTCTTGTATGTGGACTGACAATGGCACACTTGGCCGCTGGTATATAGAAATGTCCCGTATGTGGACTGGCAATGGCAGACTTGACTGCTGGTATTTTGAAATGTCCTGTATGTGGACTGACAATGGCAGACTTGACCGCTGGTATATAGAAATGTCCTGTATGTCGAATGACAATGGCAGACTTGTCTGCTGGTATATAGAAATGTCCTGTATGTCGAATGACAATGGCAGACTTGACTGCTGGTATATAGAAATGTCCTGGATGTCGACTTACAATGGCAGGCGACATGACTGCTGGTATATAGAAATGTCCTGTATGTCGACTGACAATGGCAGACTTGACCGCTGGTATATAGAAATGTCCTGTATGTCGACTGACAATGGCAGGCTTGACTGCTGGTATATAGAAATGTCCTGGATGTCGATTTACAATGGCAGGCGACATGACTGCTGGTACATAGAAATGTCCTGCATGTGGACTGACAATGGCAGACTTGACTGCTGGTATACAGAAATGTCCTGTATGTGGACTGACAATGGCAGACTTCACAGCTGGTATATAGAAATGTCCTGCATGTGGACTGACAATTGCAGACTTGACTGCTGGTATATAGAAATGTCCTGCATGTGGACTGACAATGGCAGACTTGACTGCTGGTATATAGAAATGTCCTGTAAGTCGACTGACAATGGCAGACGTGACTGCTGATATAGACAAATGTCTTGTATGTCGACTGACAATGGCAGACTTGACTGCTGGTATATAGAAATGTCCTGTATGTCGACTGACAATGGCAGACTTGACTGCTGTTATATAGAAATGTCCTGTATGTCGACTGACAATGTCAGACTTGACTGCTGGTATATAGAAATGTCCTGTATGTCGACTGACAATGGCAGACTTGACTGCTGTTATATAGAAATGTCCTGTATGTCGACTGACAATGGCAGTCTTGACTGCTGGTATATAGAAATGTCCTGTATGTCGACTGACAATGGCAGGCTTGACTGCTGGTATATAGAAATGCCCTGTGTGTGGACTGACAATGGCAGACATGACTGCTGTTATATAGAAATGTCCTGCATGTGGACTGACAATGGCAGACTTGACTGCTGGTATACAGAAATGTCCTGTATGTGGACTGACAAGAGCAGACTTCACAGCTGGTATATAGAAATGTCCTGTATGTGGACTGACAATTGCAGACTTGACAGCTGATATATAGAAATGTCCTGTGTGTGGACTTACAATGACAGGCGACATGACTGCTGGTATATAGAAATGTCCTGTATGTGGACTGACAATGGCAGACTTGACTGCTGGTATATAGAAATGCCCTGTGTGTGGACTGACAATGGCAGACATGACTGCTGTTATATAGAAATGTCCTGCATGTGGACTGACAACGGTAGACTTGACTGCTGGTATACAGAAATGTCCTGTATGTGGACTGACAATGGCAGACTTCACAGCTGGTATATAGAAATGTCCTACATGTGGACTGACAATGGCAGACTTGACCGCTGGTATATAGAAATGTCCTGTATGTGGACTGACAATGGCAGACTTGACTGCTGGTATATAGAAATGTCCTGTATGTGGACTGACAATGGCAGACTTGACTGCTGGGATATAGAAATGTCCTGCATGTGGACTGACAATGGCAGACTTGACCGCTGGTATATTGAAATGTCCTGCATGTGGACTGACAATGGCAGACTTGACCGCTGGTAAAAAGAAATGTCCTGTATGTGGACTGACAATGGCAGACTTGACTGCTGGTATATAGAAATGTCCTGTATGTGGACTGACAATGGCAGACTTGACCGCTGGTATACAGATATGTCCTGTATGTGGACTGACAATGGCAGACTTGACTGCTGGTATACAGAAATGTCCTGTATGTGGACTGACAATGGCAGACTTGACCGCTGGTATATAGAAATGTCCTGTATGTCGACTGACAATGGCAGACTTAACTGCTGATATATAGAAATGTCCTGTATGTCGACCGACAATGGCAGACTTGACCGCTGGTATACAGAAATGTCCTGTATGTCGACTGACAATGGCAGACTTGACTGCTGGTATGTAAAAATGTCCTGTATGTCGAATGACAATGGCAGACGTGACTGCTGGTATATAGAAATGTCCTGTATGTCGACTAACAATGGCAGACTTGACTGCTGGTATATAGAAATGTCCTGTATGTGGACTTACAATGACAGGCGACATGACTGCTGGTATATAGAAATGTCCTGTTTGTGGACTGACAATGGCAGACTTGACTGCTGGTATATAGAAATGTCCTGTATGTGGACTGACAATGGCAGACTTGACCGCTGGTATATAGAAATGTCCTGTATGTCGACTGACAAAGGCAGACTTGACTGCTGGTATATAGAAATGTCCTGTATGTGGACTGACAATGGCAGACTTGACCGCTGGTATATAGAAATGTCCTGTATGTGGACTGACAATTGCAGACTTGACCGCTGGTTTATAGAAATGCCCTGCATGTGGACTGACAATGGCAGACTTGACTGCTGGTATACAGAAATGTCCTGTATGTGGACTGACAATGGAAGACTTCACCGCTGGTATATAGAAATGTCGTGTATGTGGACTGACAATTGCAGACTTGACTGCCGATATATAGAAATGTCCTGTATGTGGACTGACAATGGCAGACTTGACTGCTGATATATAGAAATGTCCTGTATGTCGACTGACAATTGCAGACTTGACCGCTGGTATAAGAAAAGTCCTGTATGTCGACTGACAATGGCAGACTTGACCGCTGGTATACAGAAATGTCCTGTATGTCGACTGACAATGGCAGACTTGACCGCTGGTATATAGAAATGTCCTGTATGTCGACTGACAATGGCAGACTTAACTGCTGATATATAGAAATGTCCTGTATGTCGACCGACAATGGCAGACTTGACCGCTGGTATACAGAAATGTCCTGTATGTCCGCTGACAATGACAGACTTGACTGCTGGTATGTAAAAATGTCCTGTATGTCGACTGACAATGGCAGACGTGACTGCTGGTATATAGAAATGTCCTGTATGTCGACTAACAATGGCAGACTTGACTGCTGGTATATAGAAATGTCCTGTATGTGGAATTACAAAGACAGGCGACATGACTGCTGGTATATAGAAATGTCCTGTATGCGGACTGACAATGGCAGACTTGACTGCTGGTATATAGAAATGCCCTGTGTGTGGACTGACAATGGCAGACTTGACCGCTGGTATATAGAAATGTCCTGTATGTGGACTGACAATGGCAGACTTGGCCGCTGGTATATAGAAATGTCCTGTATGTCGACTGACAAAGGCAGACTTGACTGCTGGTATATAGAAATGTCCTGTATGTGGACTGACAATGGCAGACTTGACCGCTGGTATATAGAAATGTCCTGTATGTGGACTGACAATGGCAGACTTGACTGCTGGTATATACATATGCCCTGTATGTCGACTGACAATGGCACACTTGACTGCTGGTATATTGAAATGTCGTGTATGTGGACTGGCAATGGCAGACTTGACTGCTGATATATAGAAGTGTCCTGTATGTCGAATGACAATGGCAGACTTGACTGCTGGTATATAGAAATGTCCTGTATGTCGAATGACAATGGCAGACTTGACTGCTGGTATATAGAAATGTCCTGTATGTCGAATGACAATGGCAGACATGTCTGCCGGTGTATAGAAATGTCTTGTATGTGGACTGACAATGGCAGACTTGACCGCTGGTATATAGAAATGTCCCGTATGTGGACTGGCAATGGCAGACTTGACTGCTGGTATATAGAAATGTCCTGTTTGTGGACTGACAATGGCAGACTTGACTGCTGGTATATAGAAATGTCCTGTATGTGGACTGACAATGGCAGACTTGACCGCTGGTATATAGAAATGTCCTGTATGTCGACTGACAAAGGCAGACTTGACTGCTGGTATATAGAAATGTCCTGTATGTGGACTGACAATGGCAGACTTGACCGCTGGTATATAGAAATGTCCTGTATGTGGACTGACAATTGCAGACTTGACCGCTGGTTTATAGAAATGCCCTGCATGTGGACTGACAATGGCAGACTTGACTGCTGGTATACAGAAATGTCCTGTATGTGGACTGACAATGGAAGACTTCACCGCTGGTATATAGAAATGTCGTGTATGTGGACTGACAATTGCAGACTTGACTGCCGATATATAGAAATGTCCTGTATGTGGACTGACAATGGCAGACTTGACTGCTGATATATAGAAATGTCCTGTATGTCGACTGACAATTGCAGACTTGACCGCTGGTATAAGAAAAGTCCTGTATGTCGACTGACAATGGCAGACTTGACCGCTGGTATACAGAAATGTCCTGTATGTCGACTGACAATGGCAGACTTGACCGCTGGTATATAGAAATGTCCTGTATGTCGACTGACAATGGCAGACTTAACTGCTGATATATAGAAATGTCCTGTATGTCGACCGACAATGGCAGACTTGACCGCTGGTATACAGAAATGTCCTGTATGTCCGCTGACAATGACAGACTTGACTGCTGGTATGTAAAAATGTCCTGTATGTCGACTGACAATGGCAGACGTGACTGCTGGTATATAGAAATGTCCTGTATGTCGACTAACAATGGCAGACTTGACTGCTGGTATATAGAAATGTCCTGTATGTGGACTTACAAAGACAGGCGACATGACTGCTGGTATATAGAAATGTCCTGTATGCGGACTGACAATGGCAGACTTGACTGCTGGTATATAGAAATGCCCTGTGTGTGGACTGACAATGGCAGACTTGACCGCTGGTATATAGAAATGTCCTGTATGTGGACTGACAATGGCAGACTTGGCCGCTGGTATATAGAAATGTCCTGTATGTCGACTGACAAAGGCAGACTTGACTGCTGGTATATAGAAATGTCCTGTATGTGGACTGACAATGGCAGACTTGACCGCTGGTATATAGAAATGTCCTGTATGTGGACTGACAATGGCAGACTTGACTGCTGGTATATACATATGCCCTGTATGTCGACTGACAATGGCACACTTGACTGCTGGTATATTGAAATGTCGTGTATGTCGAATGACAATGGCAGACTTGACTGCTGGTATATAGAAATGTCCTGTATGTCGAATGACAATGGCAGACTTGACTGCTGGTATATAGAAATGTCCTGTATGTCGAATGACAATGGCAGACATGTCTGCCGGTGTATAGAAATGTCTTGTATGTGGACTGACAATGGCAGACTTGACCGCTGGTATATAGAAATGTCCCGTATGTGGACTGGCAATGGCAGACTTGACTGCTGGTATTTTGAAATATCCTGTATGTGGACTGACAATGGCAGACGTAACTGCTGGTATATAGAAATGCCCTGTATGTCGACTGACAATGGCAGACTTGACTGCTGGTATATAGAAATGTCCTGTGTGTCGACTGACAATGGCAGACTTGACTGCTGGTATATAGAAATGTCCTGGATGTCGACTTACAATGGCAGGCGACATGACTGCTGGTATATAGAAATGTCCTGTATGTCGACTGACAATGGCAGACTTGACCGCTGGTATATAGAAATGTCCTGTATGTCGACTGACAATGGCAGGCTTGACTGCTGGTATATAGAAATGTCCTGGATGTCGATTTACAATGGCAGGCGACATGACTGCTGGTACATAGAAATGTCCTGCATGTGGACTGACAATGGCAGACTTGACTGCTGGTATACAGAAATGTCCTGTATGTGGACTGACAATGGCAGACTTCACAGCTGGTATATAGAAATGTCCTGCATGTGGACTGACAATTGCAGACTTGACTGCTGGTATATAGAAATGTCCTGCATGTGGACTGACAATGGCAGACTTGACCGCTGGTATATAGAAATGTCCTGCATGTGGACTGACAATGGCAGACTTCACAGCTGGTATATAGAAATGTCCTGTATGTCGACTGACAATGGCAGACTTGACTGCTGGTATATAGAAATGTCCTGTATGTCGACTGACAATGGCAGACGTGACTTCTGATATAGACAAATGTCTTGTATGTCGACTGACAATGGCAGACTTGACTGCTGGTATATAGAAATCTCCTGTATGTCGACTGACAATGGCAGACTTGACTGCTGTTATATAAAAATGTCCTGTATGTCGACTGACAATGTCAGACTTGACTGCTGGTATATAGAAATGTCCTGTATGTGGACTGACAATGGCAGACTTGACTGCTGGTATATAGAAATGTCCTGTAAGTCGACTGACAATGGCAGACGTGACTGCTGATATAGACAAATGTCTTGTATGTCGACTGACAATGGCAGACTTGACTGCTGGTATATAGAAATCTCCTGTATGTCGACTGACAATGGCAGACTTGACTGCTGTTATATAGAAATGTCCTGTATGTCGACTGACAATGTCAGACTTGACTGCTGGTATATAGAAATGTCCTGTATGTCGACTGACAATGGCAGTCTTGACTGCTGGTATATAGAAATGTCCTGTATGTCGACTGACAATGGCAGGCTTGACTGCTGGTATATAGAAATGCCCTGTGTGTGGACTGAGAATGGCAGACATGACTGCTGTTATATAGAAATGTCCTGCATGTGGACTGACAATGGCAGACTTGACTGCTGGTATACAGAAATGTCCTGTATGTGGACTGACAAGAGCAGACTTCACAGCTGGTATATAGAAATGTCCTGTATGTGGACTGACAATTGCAGACTTGACAGCTGATATATAGAAATGTCCTGTGTGTGGACTTACGATGACAGGCGACAAGACTGCTGGTATATAGAAATGTCCTATATGTGGACTGACAATGGCAGACTTGACTGCTGGTATATTGAAATGCCCTGTGTGTGGACTGACAATGGCAGACATGACTGATGTTATATAGAAATGTCCTGCATGTGGACTGACAATGGTAGACTTGACTGCTGGTATACAGAAATGTCCTGTATGTGGACTGACAATGGCAGACATCACAGCTGGTATATAGAAATGTCTTGCATGTGGACTGACAATGGCAGACTTGACCGCTGGTATATAGAAATGTCCTGTATGTGGACTGACAATGGCAGACTTGACTGCTGGTATATAGAAATGTCCTGTATGTGGACTGACAATGGCAGACTTGACTGCTGGTATATAGAAATGTCCTGCATGTGGACTGACAATGGCAGACTTGACCGCTGGTATATAGAAATGTCCTGCATGTGGACTGACAATGGCAGACTTGACCGCTGGTATACAGAAATGTCCTGTATGTGGACTGACAATGGCAGACTTGACCGCTGGTATACAGAAATGTCCTGCATGTGGACTGACAATGGCAGATTTGACTGCTGGTATACAGAAATGTCCTGTATGTGGACTAACAATGGCAGACTTGACTGCTGGTATATAGAAATGTCCTGTATGTGGA
Organism: Pictodentalium vernedei; assembly: GCA_031216915.1. NCBI lineage: Eukaryota > Metazoa > Mollusca > Scaphopoda > Dentaliida > Dentaliidae > Pictodentalium > Pictodentalium vernedei. The sequence continues at coordinate 5,449,922 of CM062296.1, forward strand.
CTGACAATTGCAGACTTGACCGCTGGTTTATAGAAATGCCCTGCATGTGGACTGACAATGGCTGACTTGACTGCTGGTATACAGAAATGTCCTGTATGTGGACTGACAATGGAAGACTTCACCGCTGGTATATAGAAATGTCGTGTATGTGGACTGACAATTGCAGACTTGACTGCCGATATATAGAAATGTCCTGTATGTGGACTGACAATGGCAGACTTGACTGCTGATATATAGAAATGTCCTGTATGTCGACTGACAATTGCAGACTTGACCGCTGGTATAAGAAAAGTCCTGTATGTCGACTGACAATGGCAGACTTGACCGCTGGTATACAGAAATGTCCTGTATGTCGACTGACAATGGCAGACTTGACCGCTGGTATATAGAAATGTCCTGTATGTCGACTGACAATGGCAGACTTAACTGCTGATATATAGAAATGTCCTGTATGTCGACCGACAATGGCAGACTTGACCGCTGGTATACAGAAATGTCCTGTATGTCCACTGACAATGGCAGACTTGACTGCTGGTATGTAAAAATGTCCTGTATGTCGACTGACAATGGCAGACGTGACTGCTGGTATATAGAAATGTCCTGTATGTCGACTAACAATGGCAGACTTGACTGCTGGTATATAGAAATGTCCTGTATGTGGACTTACAAAGACAGGCGACATGACTGCTGGTATATAGAAATGTCCGGTATGTGGACTGACAATGGCAGACTTGACCGCTGGTATATAGAAATGTCCTGTATGTGGACTGACAATGGCAGACTTGGCCGCTGGTATATAGAAATGTCCTGTATGTCGACTGACAAAGGCAGACTTGACTGCTGGTATATAGAAATGTCCTGTATGTGGACTGACAATGGCAGACTTGACCGCTGGTATATAGAAATGTCCTGTATGTCGACTGACAATGGCAGACTTGACTGCTGGTATATAGAAATGTCCTGGATGTCGACTTACAATGGCAGGCGACATGACTGCTGGTATATAGAAATGTCCTGTATGTCGACTGACAATGGCAGACTTGACCGCTGGTATATAGAAATGTCCTGTATGTCGACTGAGAATGGCAGGCTTGACTGCTGGTATATAGAAATGTCCTGGATGTCGATTTACAATGGCAGGCGACATGACTGCTGGTACATAGAAATGTCCTGCATGTGGACTGACAATGGCAGACTTGACTGCTGGTATACAGAAATGTCCTGTATGTGGACTGACAATGGCAGACTTCACAGCTGGTATATCGAAATGTCCTGCATGTGGACTGACAATTGCAGACTTGACTGCTGGTATATAGAAATGTCCTGTATGTCGACTGACAATGGCAGACTTGACCGCTGGTATATAGAAATGTCCTGTATGTCGACTGACAATGGCAGACTTGACCGCTGGTATATAGAAATGTTCTGTATGTCGACTGACAATGGCAGACTTGACTGCTGTTATATAGAAATGTCCTGTATGTGGACTGACAATGGCAGACTTGACTGCTGGTATACAGAAATGTCCTGTATGTGGACTGACAATGGCAGACTTGACTGCTGGTATATAGAAATGTCCTGTAAGTCGACTGACAATGGCAGACGTGACTGCTGATATAGACAAATGTCTTGTATGTCGACTGACAATGGCAGACTTGACTGCTGGTATATAGAAATGTCCTGTATGTCGACTGACAATGGCAGACTTGACTGCTGGTATATAGAAATGTCCTGTATGTCGACTGACAATGGCAGACTTGACTGCTGGTAAGAAGAAATGCCCTGTGTGTGGACTGACAATGGCAGACATGACTGCTGTTATATAGAAATGTCCTGCATGTGGACTGACAATGGCAGACTTGACTGCTGGCATACAGAAATGTCCTGTATGTGGACTGACAAGAGCAGACTTGACAGCTGGTATATAGAAATGTCCTGTATGTGGACTGACAATTGCAGACTTGAGAGCTGATATATAAAAATGTCCTGTATGTGGACTTACAATGACAGGCGACATGACTGCTGGTATATAGAAATGTCCTGTATGTGGACTGACAATGGCAGACTTGACTGCTGGTATATAGAAATGCCCTGTGTGTGGAGTGACAATGGCAGACATGACTGCTGTTATATAGAAATGTCCTGCATGTGGACTGACAATGGTAGACTTGACTGCTGGTATACAGAAATGTCCTGTATGTGGACTGACAATGGCAGACTTCACAGCTGGTATATAGAAATGTCCTGCATGTGGACTGACAATGGCAGACTTGACCGCTGGTATATAGAAATGTCCTGTATGTGGACTGACAATGGCAGACTTGACTGCTGGTATATAGAAATGTCCTGTATGTGGACTGACAATGGCAGACTTGACTGCTGGGATATAGAAATGTCCTGCATGTGGACTGACAATGGCAGACTTTACCGCTGGTATATAGAAATGTCCTGCATGTGGACTGACAATGGCAGACTTGACCGCTGGTAAAAAGAAATGTCCTGTATGTGGACTGACAATGGCAGACTTGACTGCTGGTATATAGAAATGTCCTGTATGTGGACTGACAATGGCAGACTTGACCGCTGGTATACAGATATGTCCTGCATGTGGACTGACAATGGCAGACTTGACTGCTGGTATACAGAAATGTCCTGTATGTGGACTGACAATGGCAGACTTGACCGCTGGTATATAGAAATGTCCTGTATGTGAACTGACAATTGCAGACTTGACCGCTGGTTTATAGAAATGCCCTGCATGTGGACTGACAATGGCAGACTTGACTGCTGGTATACAGAAATGTCCAGTGTGTGGACTGACAATGGCAGACTTCACCGCTGGTATATAAAATTGTCGTGTATGTGGACTGACAATTGCAGACTTGACTGCCGATATATAGAAATGTCCTGTATGTCGCCTGACAATGGCAGACTTGACTGCTGGTATATCGAAATGTCCTGTATGTGGACCGACAATGGCAGACTTGACTGCCGATATATAGAAATGTCCTGTATGTCGACTGACAATGGCAGACTTGACTGCTGGTATATAGAAATGTCCTGTATGTCGACTGACAATGGCAGACTTGGCTGCTGGTATATAGAAATGTCCTGTATGTCGACTGACAATGGCAGGCTTGACTGCTGGTATATAGAAATGTCCTGGATGTCGATTTGCAATGGCAGGCGACATGACTGCTGGTATGTAGAAATGTCCTGCATGTGGACTGACAATGGCAGACTTGACTGCTGGTATATAGAAATGTCCTGTATGTGGGTTGACAATGGCAGACTTCACAGCTGGTATATAGAAATGTCCTGTATGTGGACTGACAATTGCAGACTTGACTGCTGGTATACAGAAATGTTCTGTATGTGGGCTGATAATGGCAGACTTGACCGCTGGTATATAGAAATGTCCTGTATGTGGACTGACAATGGCAGACTTGACCGCTGGTATATAGAAATGTCCTGCATGTGGACTGACAATGGCAGACTTGACTGCTGGTATATAGAAATGTCCTGTATGTGGACTGACAATAGCAGATTTGACTGCTGATATATAGAAATGTCCTGTATGTCGACTGACAATGGCAGACTTGACTGCTGGTATACAGAAATGTCCTGTATGTGGACTGACAATGGCAGACTTAACTGCTGATATATAGAAATGTCCTATATGTCGACTGACAATGGCAGACTTGACTGCTGGTATATAGAAATGTCCTGTATGTCGACTGACAATGGCAGACTTGACTGCTGGTATATAGAAATGTCCTGTATGTCGACTGACAATGGCAGACGTGACTGCTGGTATATAGAAATGTCCTGTATGTCGACTGACAATGGCAGACTTTACTGCTGGTATATAGAAATGTCCTGTATGTCGACTTACAATGACAGGCGACATGACTGCTGGTATATAGAAATGTCCTGTACGTGGACTGACAATGGCAGACTTGACTGCTGGTATATAGAAATGTCCGGTGTGTGGACTGACAATGGCAGACTTGACCGCTGGTATATAGAAATGTCCTGTATGTGGACTGACAATGGCAGACTTGTCCGCTGGTATATAGAAATGTCCTGTATGTCGACTGACAAAGGCAGACTTGACTGCTGGTATATAGAAATGTCCTGTATGTGGACTGACAATGGCAGACCTGACCCCTGGTATATAGAAATGTCCTGTATGTGGACTGACAATGGCAGACTTGACTGCTGGTATATAGAAGTGTCTTGTATGTCGACTGACAATTGCAGACTTGACCGCTGATGTATAGAAATGTCCTGTATTTGGACTGACAATGGCAGACTTGACTGCTGATATATAGAAATGTCTTGTATGTAGACTTACAAAGGCAGGCGACATGACTGCTGGTATATAGAAATGTCCTGTATGTGGACTGACACTGGCAGACTTGACCGCTGGTATATAGAAATGTCTTGTGTGTCGACTTACAATGGCAGGCGACATGACTGCTGGTATATAGAAATGTTCTGTATGTCGACTTACAACGGCAGGCGACATGACTGCTGATATATAGAAATGTCCTCTATGTCGACTGACAATGGCAGATTTGACTGCTGGTATATAGAAATGTCCTGTATGTCGACTGACAATGGCAGACTTGACTGCTGGTATATAGAAATGTCCTGTATGTCGACTGACAATGGCAGACTTGACTGCTGGTATATAGAAATGTCCTGTATGTGGACTGACAATAGCAGATTTGACTGCTGATATATAGAAATGTCCTGTATGTGGACTGACAATGGCAGACTTGACTGCTGGAATATAGAAATGTCCTGTATGTCGACTGACAATGGCATACTTGACTGCTGATATACAGAAATGTCCTGTATGTCGACTGACAGTGGCAGACTTGACTGCTGATATATAGAAATGTCCTGTATGTCGACTGACAATGGCAGACTTGACTGCTGGTATATAGAAATGTCCTGTATGTCGACTGACAATGGCAGACTTGACCGCTGGGATACCGAAATGTGCTGTATGTCGACTGACAATGGCAGACTTGACGGCTGGTATATAGAAATGTCCTGTATGTCGACTGACAATGGCAGACTTCACCGCTGGGATACAGAAATGTCCTGTATGTCGACTGACAATGGCATACTTGACTGCTGGAATATAGAAATGTCCTGTATGTCGACTGACAATGGCATACTTGACTGCTGATATACAGAAATGTCCTGTATGTCGACTGACAATGGCAGACTTGACTGCTGATATATAGAAATGTCCTGTATGTCGACTGACAATGGCAGACTTGACTGCTGGAATATAGAAATGTCCTGTATGTCGACTGACAATGGCATACTTGACTGCTGATATACAGAAATGTCCTGTATATCGACTGACAGTGGCAGACTTGACTTGACTGCTGATATATAGAAATGTCCTGTATGTCGACTGACAGTGGCAGACTTGACCGCTGATATACAGAAATGTCCTGTATGTCGACTGACAGTGGCACACTTGACTTGACTGCTGGTATACAGAAATGTCCTGTATGTCGACTGACAATGGCAGACTTAACTGCTGATATATAGAAATGTCCTATATGTCGACTGACAATGGCAGACTTGACTGCTGGTATATAGAAATGTCCTGTTTGTCGACTGACAATGGCAGACGTGACTGCTGGTATATAGAAATGTCCTGTATGTCGACTGACAATGGCAGACTTTACTGCTGGTATATAGAAATGTCCTGTATGTCGACTTACAATGACAGGCGACATGACTGCTGGTATATAGAAATGTCCTGTACGTGGACTGACAATGGCAGACTTGACTGCTGGTATATAGAAATGTCCGGTGTGTGGACTGACAATGGCAGACTTGACCGCTGGTATATAGAAATGTCCTGTATGTGGACTGACAATGGCAGACTTGTCCGCTGGTATATAGAAATGTCCTGTATGTCGACTGACAATGGCAGACCTGACCCCTGGTATATAGAAATGTCCTGTATGTGGACTGACAATGGCAGACTTGACGGCTGGTATATAGAAGTGTCCTGTATGTCGACTGACAATTGCAGACTTGACCGCAGATATATAGAAATGTCCTGTATGTGGACTGACAATTGCAGACTTGACCGCAGATATATAGAAATGTCCTGTATGTGGACTGACAATGGCAGACTTGACGGCTGGTATATAGAAGTGTCCTGTATGTCGACTGACAATTGCAGACTTGACCGCAGATATATAGAAATGTCCTGTATGTGGACCGACAATGGCAGACTTGACTGCTGATATATAGAAATGTCCTGTATGTCGACTGAGAATGGCAGACTTGACCGCTGGTATACAGAAATGTCCTGTATGTCGACTGACAATGGCAGACTTGACTGCTGGTATACAGAAATGTCCTGTATGTGGACTGACAATGGCAGACTTGACCGCTGGTATATAGAAATGTCCTGTATGTCGACTGACAATAGCAGACTTGGCAGCTGGTATATAGAAATGTCCTGTATGTCGACTGACAATGGCAGACTTGACCTCTGATATATAGAAATGTCCTGTATGTGGACTGACAATGGCAGACTTGACTGCTGGTATATAGAAATGCCCTGTATGTCGACTGACAATGGCAGACTTGACTGCTGGTATATAGAAATGTCCTGTATGTGGACTGACAATAGCAGATTTGACTGCTGATATATAGAAATGTCCTGTATGTCGACTGACAGTGGCAGACTTGACCGCTGATATACAGAAATGTCCTGTATGTCGACTGACAGTGGCAGACTTGACTTGACTGCTGATATACAGAAATGTCCTGTATGTCGACTGACAGTGGCAGACTTGACCGCTGATATACAGAAATGTCCTGTATGTCGACTGACATTGGCAGACTTGACTTGACTGCTGGTATACAGAAATGTCCTGTATGTCGACTGACAATGGCAGACTTAACTGCTGATATATAGAAATGTCCTATATGTCGACTGACAATGGCAGACTTGACTGCTGGTATATAGAAATGTCCTGTATGTCGACTGACAATTGCAGACTTGACTGCTGGTATACAGGAATGTTCTGTATGTGGGCTGATAATGGCAGACTTGACCGCTGGTATATAGAAATGTCCTGTATGTGGACTGACAATGGCAGACTTGACCGCTGGTATATAGAAATGTCCTGCATGTGGACTGACAATGGCAGACTTGACTGCTGGTATATAGAAATGTCCTGTATGTGGACTGACAATAGCAGATTTGACTGCTGATATATAGAAATGTCCTGTATGTCGACTGACAATGGCAGACTTGACTGCTGGTATACAGAAATGTCCTGTATGTGGACTGACAATGGCAGACTTAACTGCTGATATATAGAAATGTCCTATATGTCGACTGACAATGGCAGACTTGACTGCTGGTATATAGAAATGTCCTGTATGTCGACTGACAATGGCAGACTTGACTGCTGGTATATAGAAATGTCCTGTATGTCGACTGACAATGGCAGACGTGACTGCTGGTATATAGAAATGTCCTGTATGTCGACTGACAATGGCAGACTTTACTGCTGGTATATAGAAATGTCCTGTATGTCGACTTACAATGACAGGCGACATGACTGCTGGTATATAGAAATGTCCTGTACGTGGACTGACAATGGCAGACTTGACTGCTGGTATATAGAAATGTCCGGTGTGTGGACTGACAATGGCAGACTTGACCGCTGGTATAGAGAAATGTCCTGTATGTGGACTGACAATGGCAGACTTGTCCGCTGGTAGATAGAAATGTCCTGTATGTCGACTGACAAAGGCAGACTTGACTGCTGGTATATAGAAATGTCCTGTATGTGGACTGACAATGGCAGACCTGACCCCTGGTATATAGAAATGTCCTGTATGTGGACTGACAATGGCAGACTTGACTGCTGGTATATAGAAGTGTCCTGTATGTCGACTGACAATTGCAGACTTGACCGCTGATGTATAGAAATGTCCTGTATGTGGACTGACAATGGCAGACTTGTCTGCTGATATATAGAAATGTCTTGTATGTGGACCGACAATGGCAGACTTGACTGCTGATATATAGAAATGTCCTTATGTCGACTGAGAATGGCAGACTTGACCGCTGGTATACAGAAATGTCCTGTATGTGGACTGACAATGGCAGACTTGACCGCTGGTATATAGAAATGTCCTGTATGTCGACTGACAATGGCAGACTTGACCGCTGGTATAAGAAATGTCCTGTATGTCGACTGACAATGGCAGACTTGACCGCCGGTATACAGAAATGTCCTGTATGTCGACTGACAATGGCAGACTTGACCGCTGGTATATAGAAATGTCCTGTATGTCGACTGACAATGGCAGACTTGACTGCTGGTATATAGAAATGCACTGTATGTCGACTTACAATGGCAGGCGACATGACTGCTGGTGTATAGATATGTCATGTATGTAGACTGACACTGGCAGACTTGACCGCTGGTATATAGAAATGTCCTGTATGTCGACTGACATTGGCAGACTTGACTTGACTGCTGATATATAGAAATGTCCTGTATGTCGACTGACAGTGGCAGACTTGACCGCTGATATACAGAAATGTCCTGTATGTCGACTGACAGTGGCAGACTTGACTTGACTGCTGATATACAGAAATGTCCTGTATGTCGACTGACAGTGGCAGACTTGACCGCTGATATACAGAAATGTCCTGTATGTCGACTGACATTGGCAGACTTGACTTGACTGCTGGTATACAGAAATGTCCTGTATGTCGACTGACAATGGCAGACTTAACTGCTGATATATAGAAATGTCCTATATGTCGACTGACAATGGCAGACTTGACTGCTGGTATATAGAAATGTCCTGTATGTCGACTGACAATTGCAGACTTGACTGCTGGTATACAGAAATGTTCTGTATGTGGGCTGATAATGGCAGACTTGACCGCTGGTATATAGAAATGTCCTGTATGTGGACTGACAATGGCAGACTTGACCGCTGGTATATAGAAATGTCCTGCATGTGGACTGACAATGGCAGACTTGACTGCTGGTATATAGAAATGTCCTGTATGTGGACTGACAATAGCAGATTTGACTGCTGATATATAGAAATGTCCTGTATGTCGACTGACAATGGCAGACTTGACTGCTGGTATACAGAAATGTCCTGTATGTGGACTGACAATGGCAGACTTAACTGCTGATATATAGAAATGTCCTATATGTCGACTGACAATGGCAGACTTGACTGCTGGTATATAGAAATGTCCTATATGTCGACTGACAATGGCAGACTTGACTGCTGGTATATAGAAATGTCCTGTATGTCGACTGACAATGGCAGACGTGACTGCTGGTATATAGAAATGTCCTGTATGTCGACTGACAATGGCAGACTTTACTGCTGGTATATAGAAATGTCCTGTATGTCGACTTACAATGACAGGCGACATGACTGCTGGTATATAGAAATGTCCTGTACGTGGACTGACAATGGCAGACTTGACTGCTGGTATATAGAAATGTCCGGTGTGTGGACTGACAATGGCAGACTTGACCGCTGGTATATAGAAATGTCCTGTATGTGGACTGACAATGGCAGACTTGTCCGCTGGTAGATAGAAATGTCCTGTATGTCGACTGACAAAGGCAGACTTGACTGCTGGTATATAGAAATGTCCTGTATGTGGACTGACAATGGCAGACCTGACCCCTGGTATATAGAAATGTCCTGTATGTGGACTGACAATGGCAGACTTGACTGCTGGTATATAGAAGTGTCCTGTATGTCGACTGACAATTGCAGACTTGACCGCTGATGTATAGAAATGTCCTGTATGTGGACTGACAATGGCAGACTTGTCTGCTGATATATAGAAATGTCTTGTATGTGGACCGACAATGGCAGACTTGACTGCTGATATATAGAAATGTCCTTATGTCGACTGAGAATGGCAGACTTGACCGCTGGTATACAGAAATGTCCTGTATGTGGACTGACAATGGCAGACTTGACCGCTGGTATATAGAAATGTCCTGTATGTCGACTGACAATGGCAGACTTGACCGCTGGTATAAGAAATGTCCTGTATGTCGACTGACAATGGCAGACTTGACCGCCGGTATACAGAAATGTCCTGTATGTCGACTGACAATGGCAGACTTGACCGCTGGTATATAGAAATGTCCTGTATGTCGACTGACAATGGCAGACTTGACTGCTGGTATATAGAAATGTACTGTATGTCGACTTACAATGGCAGGCGACATGACTGCTGGTGTATAGATATGTCATGTATGTAGACTGACACTGGCAGACTTGACCGCTGGTATATAGAAATGTCCTGTATGTCGACTTACAATGGCAGGCGACATGACTGCTGGTATATAGAAATGTTCTGTATGTCGACTTACAACGGCAGGCGACATGACTGCTGATATATAGAAATGTCCTCTATGTCGACTGACAATGGCAGATTTGACTGCTGGTATATAGAAATGTCCTGTATGTCGACTGACAATGGCAGACTTGACTGCTGGTATATAGAAATGTCCTGTATGTCGACTGACAATGGCAGACTTGACCTCTGATATATAGAAATGTCCTGTATGTGGACTGACAATGGCAGACTTGACTGCTGGTATATAGAAATGTCCTGTATGTCGACTGACAATGGCAGACTTGACTGCTGGTATATAGAAATGTCCTGTATGTGGACTGACAATAGCAGATTTGACTGCTGATATATAGAAATGTCCTGTATGTCGACTGACAATGGCATACTTGACTGCTGATATACAGAAATGTCCTGTATGTCGACTGACATTGGCAGACTTGACTTGACTGCTGATATATAGAAATGTCCTGTATGTCGACTGACAGTGGCAGACTTGACCGCTGATATACAGAAATGTCCTGTATGTCGACTGACAGTGGCAGACTTGACTTGACTGCTGATATACAGAAATGTCCTGTATGTCGACTGACAGTGGCAGACTTGACCGCTGATATACAGAAATGTCCTGTATGTCGACTGACATTGGCAGACTTGACTTGACTGCTGGTATACAGAAATGTCCTGTATGTCGACTGACAATGGCAGACTTAACTGCTGATATATAGAAATGTCCTATATGTCGACTGACAATGGCAGACTTGACTGCTGGTATATAGAAATGTCCTGTATGTCGACTGACAATTGCAGACTTGACTGCTGGTATACAGGAATGTTCTGTATGTGGGCTGATAATGGCAGACTTGACCGCTGGTATATAGAAATGTCCTGTATGTGGACTGACAATGGCAGACTTGACCGCTGGTATATAGAAATGTCCTGCATGTGGACTGACAATGGCAGACTTGACTGCTGGTATATAGAAATGTCCTGTATGTGGACTGACAATAGCAGATTTGACTGCTGATATATAGAAATGTCCTGTATGTCGACTGACAATGGCAGACTTGACTGCTGGTATACAGAAATGTCCTGTATGTGGACTGACAATGGCAGACTTAACTGCTGATATATAGAAATGTCCTATATGTCGACTGACAATGGCAGACTTGACTGCTGGTATATAGAAATGTCCTGTATGTCGACTGACAATGGCAGACTTGACTGCTGGTATATAGAAATGTCCTGTATGTCGACTGACAATGGCAGACGTGACTGCTGGTATATAGAAATGTCCTGTATGTCGACTGACAATGGCAGACTTTACTGCTGGTATATAGAAATGTCCTGTATGTCGACTTACAATGACAGGCGACATGACTGCTGGTATATAGAAATGTCCTGTACGTGGACTGACAATGGCAGACTTGACTGCTGGTATATAGAAATGTCCGGTGTGTGGACTGACAATGGCAGACTTGACCGCTGGTATATAGAAATGTCCTGTATGTGGACTGACAATGGCAGACTTGTCCGCTGGTAGATAGAAATGTCCTGTATGTCGACTGACAAAGGCAGACTTGACTGCTGGTATACAGAAATGTCCTGTATGTGGACTGACAATGGCAGACCTGACCCCTGGTATATAGAAATGTCCTGTATGTGGACTGACAATGGCAGACTTGACTGCTGGTATATAGAAGTGTCCTGTATGTCGACTGACAATTGCAGACTTGACCGCTGATGTATAGAAATGTCCTGTATGTGGACTGACAATGGCAGACTTGTCTGCTGATATATAGAAATGTCTTGTATGTGGACCGACAATGGCAGACTTGACTGCTGATATATAGAAATGTCCTTATGTCGACTTACAATGACAGGCGACATGACTGCTGGTATATAGAAATGTCCTGTATGTGGACTGACAATGGCAGACCTGACCCCTGGTATATAGAAATGTCCTGTATGTCGACTGAGAATGGCAGACTTGACCGCTGGTATACAGAAATGTCCTGTATGTGGACTGACAATGGCAGACTTGACCGCTGGTATATAGAAATGTCCTGTATGTCGACTGACAATGGCAGACTTGACCGCTGGTATAAGAAATGTCCTGTATGTCGACTGACAATGGCAGACTTGACCGCCGGTATACAGAAATGTCCTGTATGTCGACTGACAATGGCAGACTTGACCGCTGGTATATAGAAATGTCCTGTATGTCGACTGACAATGGCAGACTTGACTGCTGGTATATAGAAATGCACTGTATGTCGACTTACAATGGCAGGCGACATGACTGCTGGTGTATAGATATGTCATGTATGTAGACTGACACTGGCAGACTTGACCGCTGGTATATAGAAATGTCCTGTATGTCGACTGACATTGGCAGACTTGACTTGACTGCTGATATATAGAAATGTCCTGTATGTCGACTGACAGTGGCAGACTTGACCGCTGATATACAGAAATGTCCTGTATGTCGACTGACAGTGGCAGACTTGACTTGACTGCTGATATACAGAAATGTCCTGTATGTCGACTGACAGTGGCAGACTTGACCGCTGATATACAGAAATGTCCTGTATGTCGACTGACATTGGCAGACTTGACTTGACTGCTGGTATACAGAAATGTCCTGTATGTCGACTGACAATGGCAGACTTAACTGCTGATATATAGAAATGTCCTATATGTCGACTGACAATGGCAGACTTGACTGCTGGTATATAGAAATGTCCTGTATGTCGACTGACAATTGCAGACTTGACTGCTGGTATACAGAAATGTTCTGTATGTGGGCTGATAATGGCAGACTTGACCGCTGGTATATAGAAATGTCCTGTATGTGGACTGACTATGGCAGACTTGACCGCTGGTATATAGAAATGTCCTGCATGTGGACTGACAATGGCAGACTTGACTGCTGGTATATAGAAATGTCCTGTATGTGGACTGACAATTGCAGACTTGAGAGCTGATATATAAAAATGTCCTGTATGTGGACTTACAATGACAGGCGACATGACTGCTGGTATATAGAAATGTCCTGTATGTGGACTGACAATGGCAGACTTGACTGCTGGTATATAGAAATGCCCTGTGTGTGGAGTGACAATGGCAGACATGACTGCTGTTATATAGAAATGTCCTGCATGTGGACTGACAATGGTAGACTTGACTGCTGGTATACAGAAATGTCCTGTATGTGGACCGACAATGGCAGACTTCACAGCTGGTATATAGAAATGTCCTGCATGTGGACTGACAATGGCAGACTTGACCGCTGGTATATAGAAATGTCCTGTATGTGGACTGACAATGGCAGACTTGACTGCTGGTATATAGAAATGTCCTGTATGTGGACTGACAATGGCAGACTTGACTGCTGGGATATAGAAATGTCCTGCATGTGGACTGACAATGGCAGACTTTACCGCTGGTATATAGAAATGTCCTGCATGTGGACTGACAATGGCAGACTTGACCGCTGGTAAAAAGAAATGTCCTGTATGTGGACTGACAATGGCAGACTTGACTGCTGGTATATAGAAATGTCCTGTATGTGGACTGACAATGGCAGACTTGACCGCTGGTATACAGATATGTCCTGCATGTGGACTGACAATGGCAGACTTGACTGCTGGTATACAGAAATGTCCTGTATGTGGACTGACAATGGCAGACTTGACCGCTGGTATATAGAAATGTCCTGTATGTGAACTGACAATTGCAGACTTGACCGCTGGTTTATAGAAATGCCCTGCATGTGGACTGACAATGGCAGACTTGACTGCTGGTATACAGAAATGTCCAGTGTGTGGACTGACAATGGCAGACTTCACCGCTGGTATATAAAATTGTCGTGTATGTGGACTGACAATTGCAGACTTGACTGCCGATATATAGAAATGTCCTGTATGTCGCCTGACAATGGCAGACTTGACTGCTGGTATATCGAAATGTCCTGTATGTGGACCGACAATGGCAGACTTGACTGCCGATATATAGAAATGTCCTGTATGTCGACTGACAATGGCAGACTTGACTGCTGGTATATAGAAATGTCCTGTATGTCGACTGACAATGGCAGACTTGGCTGCTGGTATATAGAAATGTCCTGTATGTCGACTGACAATGGCAGGCTTGACTGCTGGTATATAGAAATGTCCTGGATGTCGATTTGCAATGGCAGGCGACATGACTGCTGGTATGTAGAAATGTCCTGCATGTGGACTGACAATGGCAGACTTGACTGCTGGTATATAGAAATGTCCTGTATGTGGGTTGACAATGGCAGACTTCACAGCTGGTATATAGAAATGTCCTGTATGTGGACTGACAATTGCAGACTTGACTGCTGGTATACAGAAATGTTCTGTATGTGGGCTGATAATGGCAGACTTGACCGCTGGTATATAGAAATGTCCTGTATGTGGACTGACAATGGCAGACTTGACCGCTGGTATATAGAAATGTCCTGCATGTGGACTGACAATGGCAGACTTGACTGCTGGTATATAGAAATGTCCTGTATGTGGACTGACAATAGCAGATTTGACTGCTGATATATAGAAATGTCCTGTATGTCGACTGACAATGGCAGACTTGACTGCTGGTATACAGAAATGTCCTGTATGTGGACTGACAATGGCAGACTTAACTGCTGATATATAGAAATGTCCTATATGTCGACTGACAATGGCAGACTTGACTGCTGGTATATAGAAATGTCCTGTATGTCGACTGACAATGGCAGACTTGACTGCTGGTATATAGAAATGTCCTGTATGTCGACTGACAATGGCAGACGTGACTGCTGGTATATAGAAATGTCCTGTATGTCGACTGACAATGGCAGACTTTACTGCTGGTATATAGAAATGTCCTGTATGTCGACTTACAATGACAGGCGACATGACTGCTGGTATATAGAAATGTCCTGTACGTGGACTGACAATGGCAGACTTGACTGCTGGTATATAGAAATGTCCGGTGTGTGGACTGACAATGGCAGACTTGACCGCTGGTATATAGAAATGTCCTGTATGTGGACTGACAATGGCAGACTTGTCCGCTGGTATATAGAAATGTCCTGTATGTCGACTGACAAAGGCAGACTTGACTGCTGGTATATAGAAATGTCCTGTATGTGGACTGACAATGGCAGACCTGACCCCTGGTATATAGAAATGTCCTGTATGTGGACTGACAATGGCAGACTTGACTGCTGGTATATAGAAGTGTCTTGTATGTCGACTGACAATTGCAGACTTGACCGCTGATGTATAGAAATGTCCTGTATTTGGACTGACAATGGCAGACTTGACTGCTGATATATAGAAATGTCTTGTATGTAGACTTACAAAGGCAGGCGACATGACTGCTGGTATATAGAAATGTCCTGTATGTGGACTGACACTGGCAGACTTGACCGCTGGTATATAGAAATGTCTTGTGTGTCGACTTACAATGGCAGGCGACATGACTGCTGGTATATAGAAATGTTCTGTATGTCGACTTACAACGGCAGGCGACATGACTGCTGATATATAGAAATGTCCTCTATGTCGACTGACAATGGCAGATTTGACTGCTGGTATATAGAAATGTCCTGTATGTCGACTGACAATGGCAGACTTGACTGCTGGTATATAGAAATGTCCTGTATGTCGACTGACAATGGCAGACTTGACTGCTGGTATATAGAAATGTCCTGTATGTGGACTGACAATAGCAGATTTGACTGCTGATATATAGAAATGTCCTGTATGTGGACTGACAATGGCAGACTTGACTGCTGGAATATAGAAATGTCCTGTATGTCGACTGACAATGGCATACTTGACTGCTGATATACAGAAATGTCCTGTATGTCGACTGACAGTGGCAGACTTGACTGCTGATATATAGAAATGTCCTGTATGTCGACTGACAATGGCAGACTTGACTGCTGGTATATAGAAATGTCCTGTATGTCGACTGACAATGGCAGACTTGACCGCTGGGATACCGAAATGTGCTGTATGTCGACTGACAATGGCAGACTTGACGGCTGGTATATAGAAATGTCCTGTATGTCGACTGACAATGGCAGACTTCACCGCTGGGATACAGAAATGTCCTGTATGTCGACTGACAATGGCATACTTGACTGCTGGAATATAGAAATGTCCTGTATGTCGACTGACAATGGCATACTTGACTGCTGATATACAGAAATGTCCTGTATGTCGACTTACAATGACAGGCGACATGACTGCTGGTATATAGAAATGTCCTGTATGTCGACTGACAATGGCAGACTTGACTGCTGGAATATAGAAATGTCCTGTATGTCGACTGACAATGGCAGACTTGACTGCTGGAATATAGAAATGTCCTGTATGTCGACTGACAATGGCATACTTGACTGCTGATATACAGAAATGTCCTGTATGTCGACTGACAGTGGCAGACTTGACTTGACTGCTGATATATAGAAATGTCCTGTATGTCGACTGACAGTGGCAGACTTGACCGCTGATATACAGAAATGTCCTGTATGTCGACTGACAGTGGCACACTTGACTTGACTGCTGGTATACAGAAATGTCCTGTATGTCGACTGACAATGGCAGACTTAACTGCTGATATATAGAAATGTCCTATATGTCGACTGACAATGGCAGACTTGACTGCTGGTATATAGAAATGTCCTGTTTGTCGACTGACAATGGCAGACGTGACTGCTGGTATATAGAAATGTCCTGTATGTCGACTGACAATGGCAGACTTTACTGCTGGTATATAGAAATGTCCTGTATGTCGACTTACAATGACAGGCGACATGACTGCTGGTATATAGAAATGTCCTGTACGTGGACTGACAATGGCAGACTTGACTGCTGGTATATAGAAATGTCCGGTGTGTGGACTGACAATGGCAGACTTGACCGCTGGTATATAAAAATGTCCTGTATGTGGACTGACAATGGCAGACTTGTCCGCTGGTATATAGAAATGTCCTGTATGTCGACTGACAATGGCAGACCTGACCCCTGGTATATAGAAATGTCCTGTATGTGGACTGACAATGGCAGACTTGACGGCTGGTATATAGAAGTGTCCTGTATGTCGACTGACAATTGCAGACTTGACCGCAGATATATAGAAATGTCCTGTATGTGGACTGACAATTGCAGACTTGACCGCAGATATATAGAAATGTCCTGTATGTGGACTGACAATGGCAGACTTGACGGCTGGTATATAGAAGTGTCCTGTATGTCGACTGACAATTGCAGACTTGACCGCAGATATATAGAAATGTCCTGTATGTGGACCGACAATGGCAGACTTGACTGCTGATATATAGAAATGTCCTGTATGTCGACTGAGAATGGCAGACTTGACCGCTGGTATACAGAAATGTCCTGTATGTCGACTGACAATGGCAGACTTGACTGCTGGTATACAGAAATGTCCTGTATGTGGACTGACAATGGCAGACTTGACCGCTGGTATATAGAAATGTCCTGTATGTCGACTGACAATAGCAGACTTGGCAGCTGGTATATAGAAATGTCCTGTATGTCGACTGACAATGGCAGACTTGACCTCTGATATATAGAAATGTCCTGTATGTGGACTGACAATGGCAGACTTGACTGCTGGTATATAGAAATGTCCTGTATGTCGACTGACAATGGCAGACTTGACTGCTGGTATATAGAAATGTCCTGTATGTGGACTGACAATAGCAGATTTGACTGCTGATATATAGAAATGTCCTGTATGTCGACTGACAATGGCATACTTGACTGCTGATATACAGAAATGTCCTGTATGTCGACTGACATTGGCAGACTTGACTTGACTGCTGATATATAGAAATGTCCTGTATGTCGACTGACAGTGGCAGACTTGACCGCTGATATACAGAAATGTCCTGTATGTCGACTGACAGTGGCAGACTTGACTTGACTGCTGATATACAGAAATGTCCTGTATGTCGACTGACAGTGGCAGACTTGACCGCTGATATACAGAAATGTCCTGTATGTCGACTGACATTGGCAGACTTGACTTGACTGCTGGTATACAGAAATGTCCTGTATGTCGACTGACAATGGCAGACTTAACTGCTGATATATAGAAATGTCCTATATGTCGACTGACAATGGCAGACTTGACTGCTGGTATATAGAAATGTCCTGTATGTCGACTGACAATTGCAGACTTGACTGCTGGTATACAGGAATGTTCTGTATGTGGGCTGATAATGGCAGACTTGACCGCTGGTATATAGAAATGTCCTGTATGTGGACTGACAATGGCAGACTTGACCGCTGGTATATAGAAATGTCCTGCATGTGGACTGACAATGGCAGACTTGACTGCTGGTATATAGAAATGTCCTGTATGTGGACTGACAATAGCAGATTTGACTGCTGATATATAGAAATGTCCTGTATGTCGACTGACAATGGCAGACTTGACTGCTGGTATACAGAAATGTCCTGTATGTGGACTGACAATGGCAGACTTAACTGCTGATATATAGAAATGTCCTATATGTCGACTGACAATGGCAGACTTGACTGCTGGTATATAGAAATGTCCTGTATGTCGACTGACAATGGCAGACTTGACTGCTGGTATATAGGAATGTCCTGTATGTCGACTGACAATGGCAGACGTGACTGCTGGTATATAGAAATGTCCTGTATGTCGACTGACAATGGCAGACTTTACTGCTGGTATATAGAAATGTCCTGTATGTCGACTTACAATGACAGGCGACATGACTGCTGGTATATAGAAATGTCCTGTACGTGGACTGACAATGGCAGACTTGACTGCTGGTATATAGAAATGTCCGGTGTGTGGACTGACAATGGCAGACTTGACCGCTGGTATATAGAAATGTCCTGTATGTGGACTGACAATGGCAGACTTGTCCGCTGGTAGATAGAAATGTCCTGTATGTCGACTGACAAAGGCAGACTTGACTGCTGGTATATAGAAATGTCCTGTATGTGGACTGACAATGGCAGACCTGACCCCTGGTATATAGAAATGTCCTGTATGTGGACTGACAATGGCAGACTTGACTGCTGGTATATAGAAGTGTCCTGTATGTCGACTGACAATTGCAGACTTGACCGCTGATGTATAGAAATGTCCTGCATGTGGACTGACAATGGCAGACTTGTCTGCTGATATATAGAAATGTCTTGTATGTGGACCGACAATGGCAGACTTGACTGCTGATATATAGAAATGTCCTTATGTCGACTGAGAATGGCAGACTTGACCGCTGGTATACAGAAATGTCCTGTATGTGGACTGACAATGGCAGACTTGACCGCTGGTATATAGAAATGTCCTGTATGTCGACTGACAATGGCAGACTTGACCGCTGGTATAAGAAATGTCCTGTATGTCGACTGACAATGGCAGACTTGACCGCCGGTATACAGAAATGTCCTGTATGTCGACTGACAATGGCAGACTTGACCGCTGGTATATAGAAATGTCCTGTATGTCGACTGACAATGGCAGACTTGACTGCTGGTATATAGAAATGCACTGTATGTCGACTTACAATGGCAGGCGACATGACTGCTGGTGTATAGATATGTCATGTATGTAGACTGACACTGGCAGACTTGACCGCTGGTATATAGAAATGTCCTGTATGTCGACTGACATTGGCAGACTTGACTTGACTGCTGATATATAGAAATGTCCTGTATGTCGACTGACAGTGGCAGACTTGACCGCTGATATACAGAAATGTCCTGTATGTCGACTGACAGTGGCAGACTTGACTTGACTGCTGATATACAGAAATGTCCTGTATGTCGACTGACAGTGGCAGACTTGACCGGTGATATACAGAAATGTCCTGTATGTCGACTGACATTGGCAGACTTGACTTGACTGCTGGTATACAGAAATGTCCTGTATGTCGACTGACAATGGCAGACTTAACTGCTGATATATAGAAATGTCCTATATGTCGACTGACAATGGCAGACTTGACTGCTGGTATATAGAAATGTCCTGTATGTCGACTGACAATTGCAGACTTGACTGCTGGTATACAGAAATGTTCTGTATGTGGGCTGATAATGGCAGACTTGACCGCTGGTATATAGAAATGTCCTGTATGTGGACTGACAATGGCAGACTTGACCGCTGGTATATAGAAATGTCCTGCATGTGGACTGACAATGGCAGACTTGACTGCTGGTATATAGAAATGTCCTGTATGTGGACTGACAATAGCAGATTTGACTGCTGATATATAGAAATGTCCTGTATGTCGACTGACAATGGCAGACTTGACTGCTGGTATACAGAAATGTCCTGTATGTGGACTGACAATGGCAGACTTAACTGCTGATATATAGAAATGTCCTATATGTCGACTGACAATGGCAGACTTGACTGCTGGTATATAGAAATGTCCTATATGTCGACTGACAATGGCAGACTTGACTGCTGGTATATAGAAATGTCCTGTATGTCGACTGACAATGGCAGACGTGACTGCTGGTATATAGAAATGTCCTGTATGTCGACTGACAATGGCAGACTTTACTGCTGGTATATAGAAATGTCCTGTATGTCGACTTACAATGACAGGCGACATGACTGCTGGTATATAGAAATGTCCTGTACGTGGACTGACAATGGCAGACTTGACTGCTGGTATATAGAAATGTCCGGTGTGTGGACTGACAATGGCAGACTTGACCGCTGGTATATAGAAATGTCCTGTATGTGGACTGACAATGGCAGACTTGTCCGCTGGTAGATAGAAATGTCCTGTATGTCGACTGACAAAGGCAGACTTGACTGCTGGTATATAGAAATGTCCTGTATGTGGACTGACAATGGCAGACCTGACCCCTGGTATATAGAAATGTCCTGTATGTGGACTGACAATGGCAGACTTGACTGCTGGTATATAGAAGTGTCCTGAATGTCGACTGACAATTGCAGACTTGACCGCTGATGTATAGAAATGTCCTGTATGTGGACTGACAATGGCAGACTTGTCTGCTGATATATAGAAATGTCTTGTATGTGGACCGACAATGGCAGACTTGACTGCTGATATATAGAAATGTCCTTATGTCGACTGAGAATGGCAGACTTGACCGCTGGTATACAGAAATGTCCTGTATGTGGACTGACAATGGCAGACTTGACCGCTGGTATATAGAAATGTCCTGTATGTCGACTGACAATGGCAGACTTGACCGCTGGTATAAGAAATGTCCTGTATGTCGACTGACAATGGCAGACTTGACCGCCGGTATACAGAAATGTCCTGTATGTCGACTGACAATGGCAGACTTGACCGCTGGTATATAGAAATGTCCTGTATGTCGACTGACAATGGCAGACTTGACTGCTGGTATATAGAAATGTACTGTATGTCGACTTACAATGGCAGGCGACATGACTGCTGGTGTATAGATATGTCATGTATGTAGACTGACACTGGCAGACTTGACCGCTGGTATATAGAAATGTCCTGTATGTCGACTTACAATGGCAGGCGACATGACTGCTGGTATATAGAAATGTTCTGTATGTCGACTTACAACGGCAGGCGACATGACTGCTGATATATAGAAATGTCCTCTATGTCGACTGACAATGGCAGATTTGACTGCTGGTATATAGAAATGTCCTGTATGTCGACTGACAATGGCAGACTTGACTGCTGGTATATAGAAATGTCCTGTATGTCGACTGACAATGGCAGACTTGACCTCTGATATATAGAAATGTCCTGTATGTGGACTGACAATGGCAGACTTGACTGCTGGTATATAGAAATGTCCTGTATGTCGACTGACAATGGCAGACTTGACTGCTGGTATATAGAAATGTCCTGTATGTGGACTGACAATAGCAGATTTGACTGCTGATATATAGAAATGTCCTGTATGTCGACTGACAATGGCATACTTGACTGCTGATATACAGAAATGTCCTGTATGTCGACTGACATTGGCAGACTTGACTTGACTGCTGATATATAGAAATGTCCTGTATGTCGACTGACAGTGGCAGACTTGACCGCTGATATACAGAAATGTCCTGTATGTCGACTGACAGTGGCAGACTTGACTTGACTGCTGATATACAGAAATGTCCTGTATGTCGACTGACAGTGGCAGACTTGACCGCTGATATACAGAAATGTCCTGTATGTCGACTGACATTGGCAGACTTGACTTGACTGCTGGTATACAGAAATGTCCTGTATGTCGACTGACAATGGCAGACTTAACTGCTGATATATAGAAATGTCCTATATGTCGACTGACAATGGCAGACTTGACTGCTGGTATATAGAAATGTCCTGTATGTCGACTGACAATTGCAGACTTGACTGCTGGTATACAGGAATGTTCTGTATGTGGGCTGATAATGGCAGACTTGACCGCTGGTATATAGAAATGTCCTGTATGTGGACTGACAATGGCAGACTTGACCGCTGGTATATAGAAATGTCCTGCATGTGGACTGACAATGGCAGACTTGACTGCTGGTATATAGAAATGTCCTGTATGTGGACTGACAATAGCAGATTTGACTGCTGATATATAGAAATGTCCTGTATGTCGACTGACAATGGCAGACTTGACTGCTGGTATACAGAAATGTCCTGTATGTGGACTGACAATGGCAGACTTAACTGCTGATATATAGAAATGTCCTATATGTCGACTGACAATGGCAGACTTGACTGCTGGTATATAGAAATGTCCTGTATGTCGACTGACAATGGCAGACTTGACTGCTGGTATATAGAAATGTCCTGTATGTCGACTGACAATGGCAGACGTGACTGCTGGTATATAGAAATGTCCTGTATGTCGACTGACAATGGCAGACTTTACTGCTGGTATATAGAAATGTCCTGTATGTCGACTTACAATGACAGGCGACATGACTGCTGGTATATAGAAATGTCCTGTACGTGGACTGACAATGGCAGACTTGACTGCTGGTATATAGAAATGTCCGGTGTGTGGACTGACAATGGCAGACTTGACCGCTGGTATATAGAAATGTCCTGTATGTGGACTGACAATGGCAGACTTGTCCGCTGGTAGATAGAAATGTCCTGTATGTCGACTGACAAAGGCAGACTTGACTGCTGGTATACAGAAATGTCCTGTATGTGGACTGACAATGGCAGACCTGACCCCTGGTATATAGAAATGTCCTGTATGTGGACTGACAATGGCAGACTTGACTGCTGGTATATAGAAGTGTCCTGTATGTCGACTGACAATTGCAGACTTGACCGCTGATGTATAGAAATGTCCTGTATGTGGACTGACAATGGCAGACTTGTCTGCTGATATATAGAAATGTCTTGTATGTGGACCGACAATGGCAGACTTGACTGCTGATATATAGAAATGTCCTTATGTCGACTGAGAATGGCAGACTTGACCGCTGGTATACAGAAATGTCCTGTATGTGGACTGACAATGGCAGACTTGACCGCTGGTATATAGAAATGTCCTGTATGTCGACTGACAATGGCAGACTTGACCGCTGGTATAAGAAATGTCCTGTATGTCGACTGACAATGGCAGACTTGACCGCCGGTATACAGAAATGTCCTGTATGTCGACTGACAATGGCAGACTTGACCGCTGGTATATAGAAATGTCCTGTATGTCGACTGACAATGGCAGACTTGACTGCTGGTATATAGAAATGCACTGTATGTCGACTTACAATGGCAGGCGACATGACTGCTGGTGTATAGATATGTCATGTATGTAGACTGACACTGGCAGACTTGACCGCTGGTATATAGAAATGTCCTGTATGTCGACTGACAATGGCAGACTTGACTGCTGGTATATAGAAATGTCCTGTATGTCGACTGACAGTGGCAGACTTGACTTGACTGCTGATATATAGAAATGTCCTGTATGTCGACTGACAGTGGCAGACTTGACCGCTGATATACAGAAATGTCCTGTATGTCGACTGACAGTGGCAGACTTGACTTGACTGCTGATATACAGAAATGTCCTGTATGTCGACTGACAGTGGCAGACTTGACCGCTGATATACAGAAATGTCCTGTATGTCGACTGACATTGGCAGACTTGACTTGACTGCTGGTATACAGAAATGTCCTGTATGTCGACTGACAATGGCAGACTTAACTGCTGATATA
The DNA here is from genome assembly GCA_031216915.1 of Pictodentalium vernedei. Lineage (NCBI taxonomy): Eukaryota > Metazoa > Mollusca > Scaphopoda > Dentaliida > Dentaliidae > Pictodentalium > Pictodentalium vernedei. The sequence continues at coordinate 5,474,557 of CM062296.1, forward strand.
TAGAAATGTCCTATATGTCGACTGACAATGGCAGACTTGACTGCTGGTATATAGAAATGTCCTGTATGTCGACTGACAATTGCAGACTTGACTGCTGGTATACAGAAATGTTCTGTATGTGGGCTGATAATGGCAGACTTGACCGCTGGTATATAGAAATGTCCTGTATGTGGACTGACAATGGCAGACTTGACCGCTGGTATATAGAAATGTCCTGCATGTGGACTGACAATGGCAGACTTGACTGCTGGTATATAGAAATGTCCTGTATGTGGACTGACAATAGCAGATTTGACTGCTGATATATAGAAATGTCCTGTATGTCGACTGACAATGGCAGACTTGACTGCTGGTATACAGAAATGTCCTGTATGTGGACTGACAATGGCAGACTTAACTGCTGATATATAGAAATGTCCTATATGTCGACTGACAATGGCAGACTTGACTGCTGGTATATAGAAATGTCCTATATGTCGACTGACAATGGCAGACTTGACTGCTGGTATATAGAAATGTCCTGTATGTCGACTGACAATGGCAGACGTGACTGCTGGTATATAGAAATGTCCTGTATGTCGACTGACAATGGCAGACTTTACTGCTGGTATATAGAAATGTCCTGTATGTCGACTTACAATGACAGGCGACATGACTGCTGGTATATAGAAATGTCCTGTACGTGGACTGACAATGGCAGACTTGACTGCTGGTATATAGAAATGTCCGGTGTGTGGACTGACAATGGCAGACTTGACCGCTGGTATATAGAAATGTCCTGTATGTGGACTGACAATGGCAGACTTGTCCGCTGGTAGATAGAAATGTCCTGTATGTCGACTGACAAAGGCAGACTTGACTGCTGGTATATAGAAATGTCCTGTATGTGGACTGACAATGGCAGACCTGACCCCTGGTATATAGAAATGTCCTGTATGTGGACTGACAATGGCAGACTTGACTGCCGGTATATAGAAGTGTCCTGTATGTCGACTGACAATTGCAGACTTGACCGCTGATGTATAGAAATGTCCTGTATGTGGACTGACAATGGCAGACTTGTCTGCTGATATATAGAAATGTCTTGTATGTGGACCGACAATGGCAGACTTGACTGCTGATATATAGAAATGTCCTTATGTCGACTGAGAATGGCAGACTTGACCGCTGGTATACAGAAATGTCCTGTATGTGGACTGACAATGGCAGACTTGACCGCTGGTATATAGAAATGTCCTGTATGTCGACTGACAATGGCAGACTTGACCGCTGGTATAAGAAATGTCCTGTATGTCGACTGACAATGGCAGACTTGACCGCCGGTATACAGAAATGTCCTGTATGTCGACTGACAATGGCAGACTTGACCGCTGGTATATAGAAATGTCCTGTATGTCGACTGACAATGGCAGACTTGACTGCTGGTATATAGAAATGTACTGTATGTCGACTTACAATGGCAGGCGACATGACTGCTGGTGTATAGATATGTCATGTATGTAGACTGACACTGGCAGACTTGACCGCTGGTATATAGAAATGTCCTGTATGTCGACTTACAATGGAAGGCGACATGACTGCTGGTATATAGAAATGTTCTGTATGTCGACTTACAACGGCAGGCGACATGACTGCTGATATATAGAAATGTCCTCTATGTCGACTGACAATGGCAGATTTGACTGCTGGTATATAGAAATGTCCTGTATGTCGACTGACAATGGCAGACTTGACTGCTGGTATATAGAAATGTCCTGTATGTCGACTGACAATGGCAGACTTGACTGCTGGTATATAGAAATGTCCTGTATGTGGACTGACAATAGCAGATTTGACTGCTGATATATAGAAATGTCCTGTATGTGGACTGACAATGGCAGACTTGACTGCTGGAATATAGAAATGTCCTGTATGTCGACTGACAATGGCATACTTGACTGCTGATATACAGAAATGTCCTGTATGTCGACTGACAGTGGCAGACTTGACTGCTGATATATAGAAATGTCCTGTATGTCGACTGACAATGGCAGACTTGACTGCTGGTATATAGAAATGTCCTGTATGCCGACTGACAATGGCAGACTTGACAGCTGGGATACAGAAATGTCCTGTATGTCGACTGACAATGGCAGACTTGACGGCTGGTATATAGAAATGTCCTGTATGTCGACTGACAATGGCAGACTTGACCGCTGGGATACAGAAATGTCCTGTATGTCGACTGACAATGGCAGACTTGACTGCTGGAATATAGAAATGTCCTGTATGTCGACTGACAATGGCATACTTGACTGCTGATATACAGAAATGTCCTGTATGTCGACTGACAGTGGCAGACTTGACTGCTGATATATAGAAATGCCCTGTATGTCGACTGACAATGGCAGACTTACTGCTGGAATATAGAAATGTCCTGTATGTCGACTGACAATGGCATACTTGACTGCTGATATACAGAAATGTCCTGTATGTCGACTGACAGTGGCAGACTTGACTTCACTGCTGATATATAGAAATGTCCTGTATGTCGACTGACAATGGCAGACTTGTCCGCTGGTAGATAGAAATGTCCTGTATGTCGACTGACAAAGGCAGACTTGACTGCTGGTATATAGAAATGTCCTGTATGTGGACTGACAATGGCAGACCTGACCCCTGGTATATAGAAATGTCCTGTATGTGGACTGACAATGGCAGACTTGACTGCTGGTATATAGAAGTGTCCTGTATGTCGACTGACAATTGCAGACTTGACCGCTGATGTATAGAAATGTCCTGTATGTCGACTGACAATGGCAGACTTGACCGCTGGTATACAGAAATGTCCTGTATGTCGACTGACAATGGCAGACTTGACCGCTGGTATACAGAAATGTCCTGTATGTGGACTGACAATGGCAGACTTGACCGCTGGTATAAGAAATGTCCTGTATGTCGACTGACAATGGCAGACTTGACTGCTGGTATATAGAAATGTACTGTATGTCGACTGACAATGGCAGACTTGACCGCTGGTATATAGAAATGTCCTGTATGTCGACTGACAATGGCAGACTTGACTGCTGGTATATAGAAATGTACTGTATGTCGACTGACAATGGCAGACTTGACCGCTGGTATACAGAAATGTCCTGTATGTCGACTGACAATGGCAGACTTGACCGCTGGTATATAGAAATGTCCTGTATGTCGACTGACAATGGCAGACTTGACTGCTGGTATATAGAAATGTACTGTATGTCGACTTACAATGGCAGGCGACATGACTGCTGGTGTATAGATATGTCATGTATGTAGACTGACACTGGCAGACTTGACCGCTGGTATATAGAAATGTCCTGTATGTCGACTTACAATGGCAGGCGACATGACTGCTGGTATATAGAAATGTTCTGTATGTCGACTTACAACGGCAGGCGACATGACTGCTGATATATAGAAATGTCCTCTATGTCGACTGACAATGGCAGATTTGACTGCTGGTATATAGAAATGTCCTGTATGTCGACTGACAATGGCAGACTTGACTGCTGGTGTATAGAAATGTCCTGTATGTCGACTGACAATGGCAGACTTGACTGCTGGTATATAGAAATGTCCTGTATGTGGACTGACAATAGCAGATTTGACTGCTGATATATAGAAATGTCCTGTATGTGGACTGACAATGGCAGACTTGACTGCTGGAATATAGAAATGTCCTGTATGTCGACTGACAATGGCATACTTGACTGCTGATATACAGAAATGTCCTGTATGTCGACTGACAGTGGCAGACTTGACTGCTGATATATAGAAATGTCCTGTATGTCGACTGACAATGGCAGACTTGACTGCTGGTATATAGAAATGTCCTGTATGTCGACTGACAATGGCAGACTTGACCGCTGGGATACAGAAATGTCCTGTATGTCGACTGACAATGGCAGACTTGACGGCTGGTATATAGAAATGTCCTGTATGTCGACTGACAATGGCAGACTTGACCGCTGGGATACAGAAATGTCCTGTATGTCGACTGACAATGGCAGACTTGACTGCTGGAATATAGAAATGTCCTGTATGTCGACTGACAATGGCATACTTGACTGCTGATATACAGAAATGTCCCGTATGTCGACTGACAGTGGCAGACTTGACTGCTGATATATAGAAATGTCCTGTATGTCGACTGACAATGGCAGACTTGACAGCTGGAATACAGAAATGTCCTGTATGTCGACTGACAATGGCATACTTGACTGCTGATATACAGAAATGTCCTGTATGTTGACTGACAATGGCAGACTTGACTTGACTGCTGATATATAGAAATGTCCTGTATGTCGACTGACAATGGCAGACTTGTCCGCTGGTAGATAGAAATGTCCTGTATGTCGACTGACGAAGGCAGACTTGACTGCTGATATACAGAAATGTCCTGTATGTCGACTGACAGTGGCAGACTTGACTTGACTGCTGATATATAGAAATGTCCTGTATGTCGACTGACAATGGCAGACTTGTCCGCTGGTAGATAGAAATGTCCTGTATGTCGACTGACGAAGGCAGACTTGACTGCTGGTATATAGAAATGTCCTGTATGTGGACTGACAATGGCAGACCTGACCCCTGGTATATAGAAATGTCCTGTATGTGGACTGACAATGGCAGACTTGACTGCTGGTATATAGAAGTGTCCTGTATGTCGACTGACAATTGCAGACTTGACCGCTGATGTATAGAAATGTCCTGTATGTGGACTGACAATGGCAGACTTGACCGCTGATATATAGAAATGTCCTGTATGTGGACCGACAATGGCAGACTTGACTGCTGATATATAGAAATGTCCTTATGTCGACTGAGAATGGCAGACTTGACCGCTGGTATACAGAAATGTCCTGTATGTCGACTGACAATGGCAGACTTGACCGCTGGTATACAGAAATGTCCTGTATGTGGACTGACAATGGCAGACTTGACCGCTGGTATATAGAAATGTCCTGTATGTCGACTTACAATGACAGGCGACATGACTGCTGGTATATAGAAATGTCCTGTGCGTGGACTGACAATGGCAGACTTGACTGCTGGTATATAGAAATGTCCGGTGTGTGGACTGACAATGGCAGACTTGACCGCTGATATACTGAAATGTCCTGTATGTCGACTGACAGTGGCAGACTTGACTTGACTTCTGGTATACAGAAATGTCCTGTATGTCGACTGACAATGGCAGACTTAACTGCTGATATATAGAAATGTCCTATATGTCGACTGACAATGGCAGACTTGACTGCTGGTATATAGAAATGTCCTGTATGTCGACTGACAATGGCAGACGTGACTGCTGGTATATAGAAATGTCCTGTATGTCGACTGACAATGGCAGACTTTACTGCTGGTATATAGAAATGTCCTGTATGTCGACTTACAATGACAGGCGACATGACTGCTGGTATATAGAAATGTCCTGTGCGTGGACTGACAATGGCAGACTTGACTGCTGGTATATAGAAATGTCCGGTGTGTGGACTGACAATGGCAGACTTGACCGCTGGTATATAGAAATGTCCTGTATGTGGACTGACAATGGCAGACTTGTCCGCTGGTATATATATATGTCCTGTATGTCGACTGACAATGGCAGACCTGACCCCTGGTATATAGAAATGTCCTGTATGTGGACTGACAATGGCAGACTTGACGGCTGGTATATAGAAGTGTCCTGTATGTCGACTGACAATTGCAGACTTGACCGCTGATATATAGAAATGTCCTGTATGTGGACTGACAATGGCAGACTTGACTGCTGGTATACAGAAATGTCCTGTATGTGGACTGACAATGGCAGACTTAACTGCTGATATATAGAAATGTCCTATATGTCGACTGAGAATGGCAGACTTGACCGCTGGTATACAGAAATGTCCTGTATGTCGACTGACAATGGCAGACTTGACTGCTGGTATACAGAAATGTCCTGTATGTGGACTGACAATGGCAGACTTGACCGCTGGTATATAGAAATGTCCTGTATGTCGACTGACAATAGCAGACTTGGCAGCTGGTATATAGAAATGTCCTGTATGTCGACTGACAATGGCAGACTTGACCTCTGATATATAGAAATGTCCTGTATGTGGACTGACAATGGCAGACTTGACTGCTGGTATATAGAAATGTCCTGTATGTCGACTGACAATGGCAGACTTGACTGCTGGTATATAGAAATGTCCTGTATGTGGACTGACAATAGCAGATTCGACTGCTGATATATAGAAATGTCCTGTATGTCGACTGACAATGGCATACTTGACTGCTGATATACAGAAATGTCCTGTATGTCGACTGACAGTGGCAGACTTGACTTGACTGCTGATATATAGAAATGTCCTGTATGTCGACTGACAGTGGCAGACTTGACCGCTGATATACTGAAATGTCCTGTATGTCGACTGACATTGGCAGACTTGACTTGACTGCTGGTATACAGAAATGTCCTGTATGTCGACTGACAATGGCAGACTTAACTGCTGATATATAGAAATGTCCTATATGTCGACTGACAATGGCAGACTTGACTTCTGGTATATATAAATGTCCTGTATGTCGACTGACAATGGCAGACGTGACTGCTGGTATATAGAAATGTCCTGTATGTCGACTGACAATGGCAGACTTGACTGCTGATATACAGAAATGTCCTGTATGTCGACTGACATTGGCAGACTTGACTTGACTGCTGGTATACAGAAATGTCCTGTATGTCGACTGACAATGGCAGACTTAACTGCTGATATATAGAAATGTCCTATATGTCGACTGACAATGGCAGACTTGACTTCTGGTATATATAAATGTCCTGTATGTCGACTGACAATGGCAGACGTGACTGCTGGTATATAGAAATGTCCTGTATGTCGACTGACAATGGCAGACTTTACTGCTGGTATATAGAAATGTCCTGTATGTCGACTTACAATGACAGGCGACATGACTGCTGGTATATAGAAATGTCCTGTACGTGGACTGACAATGGCAGACTTGACTGCTGGTATATAGAAGTGTCCGGTGTGTGGACTGACAATGGCAGACTTGACCGCTGGTATATAGAAATGTCCTGTATGTGGACTGACAATGGCAGACTTGTCCGCTGGTATATAGAAATGTCCTGTATGTCGACTGACAATGGCAGACCTGACCCCTGGTATATAGAAATGTCCTGTATGTGGACTGACAATGGCAGACTTGACGGCTGGTATATAGAAGTGTCCTGTATGTCGACTGACAATTGCAGACTTGACCGCTGATATATAGAAATGTCCTGTATGTCGACTGACAATGGCAGACTTGACCGCTGGTATAAGAAATGTCCTGTATGTCGACTGACAATGGCAGACTTGACCGCTGGTATACAGAAATGTCCTGTATGTCGACTGACAATGGCAGACTTGACCACTGGTATATAGAAATGTCCTGTATGTCGACTGACAATGGCAGACTTGACTGCTGGTATATAGAAATGTACTGTATGTCGACTTACAATGGCAGGCGACATGACTGCTGGTATATAGAAATGTCCTGTATGTCGACTGACAATTGCAGACTTGACTGCTGGTATACAGAAATGTCCTGTATGTGGACTGACAATGGCAGACTACACAGCTGGTATATAGAATTGTCCTGTATGTGGACTGACAATGGCAGACTTGACCGCTGGTATATAGAAATGTCCTGTATGTGGACTGACAATGGCAGACTTGACTGCTGGTATATAGAAATGTCCTGTATGTGGACTGACAATGGCAGACTTGACTGCTGATATATAGAAACGTCCTGTATGTGGATTGACAATGGCAGACTTGACTGCTGGTATACAGAAATGTCCTGTATGTGGACTGACAATGGCAGACTTCACAGCTGGTATATAGAAATGTCCTGTATGTGGACTGACAATGGCAGACTTGACCGCTGGTATATAGAAATGTCCTGTATGTGGACTGACAATGGCAGACTTGACCGCTGGTATATAGAAACGTCCTGTATGTGGACTGACAATGGCAGACTTGACTGCTGGTATATAGAAATGTCCTGTATGTCGACTGACAATGGCAGACGTGACTGCTGGTATATAGAAATGTCCTGTATGTCGACTAACAATGGCAGACTTGACTGCTGGTATATAGAAATGTCCTGTATGTGGACTTACAATGACAGGCGACATGACTGCTGGTATATAGAAATGTCCTGTGTGTGGACTTACAATGACAGGCGACATGACTGCTGGTATATAGAAATGTCCTGTATGTGGACTGACAATGGCAGACTTGACTGCTGGTATATAGAAATGCCCTGTGTGTGGACTGACAATGGCAGACTTGACCGCTGGTATATAGAAATGTCCTGTATGTGGACCGACAATGGCAGACTTGACCGCTGGTATATAGAAATGTCCTGTATGTCGACTGACAAAGGCAGACTTGACTGCTGGTATATAGAAATGTCCTGTATGTGGACTGACAATGGCAGACTTGACCGCTGGTATATAGAAATGTCCTGTATGTGGACTGACAATGGCAGACTTGACTGCTGGTATATAGAAGTGCCCTGTATGCGACTGACAATGGCAGACTTGACCGCTGATATATAGAAATGTCCTGTATGTGGACTGACAATGGCAGACTTGACCGCTGATATATAGAAATGTCCTGTATGTCGACTGACAATGGCAGACTTGACTGCTGATATATAGAAATGTCCTGTATGTCGACTGACAATGGCAGACTTGACTGCTGGTATAAGAAAGGTCCTGTATGTCGACTGACAATGGCAGACTTGACCGCTGGTATACAGAAATGTCCTGTATGTCGACTGACAATGGCAGACTTGACCGCTGATATATAGAAATGCCCTGTGTGTGGACTGACAATGGCAGACTTGACTGCTGGTATATAGAAATGTCCTGTATGTCGACTGACAATGGCAGACTTGACTGCTGATATATAGAAATGTCCTGTATGTCGACTGACAATGGCAGACTTGACCGCTGGTATATAGATATGTCCTGTATGTCGACTGACAATGGCAGACTTGACCGCTGATATATAGAAATGTCCTGTATGTGGACTGATAATGGCAGACGTGGCTGCTGATATATAGAAATGCCCTGTATGTCGACTGACAATGGCAGACTTGACCGCTGGTATAAGAAATGTCCTGTATGTCGACTGCCAATGGCAGACTTGACCGCTGGGATACAGAAATGTCCTGTATGTGGACTGACAATGGCAGACTTGACCGCTGGTATATAGAAATGTCCTGTATATCGACTGACAATGGCAGACTTGACCGCTGGTATATAGAAATGTCCTGTATGTCGACTTACAACGGCAGGCGACATGACTGCTGGTATATAGAAATGTCCTGTATGTCGACTTACAACGGCAGGCGACATGACTGCTGATATATAGAACTGTCCTCTATGTCGACTGACAATGCCAGACTTGACTGCTGGTAAATAGAAATGTCCTGTATGTCGACTGACAATGGCAGACTTGACTGCTGGTATATAGAAATGTCCTGTATGTCGACTGACAATAGCAGATTTGACTGCTGATATATAGAAATGTCCTGTATGTCGACTGACAGTGGCAGACTTGACTGCTGGTATATAGAAATGGCCTGTATGTGGACTGACAATAGCAGATTTGACTGCTGATATATAGAAATGTCCTGTATGTGGACTGACAATGGCAGACTTGACTGCTGGAATATAGAAATGTCCAGTATGTCGACTGACAATGGCATACTTGACTGCTGATATACAGAAATGTCCTGTATGTCGATTGACAGTGGCAGACTTGACTGCTGATATATAGAAATGTCCTGTATGTCGACTGACATTGGCAGACTTGACTGCTGGTATATAGAAATGTCCTGTATGTCGACTGACAATGGCAGTCCACAAGCAGAAAATTTCGATATTACGGCAGTCTATGCTGTCAGATCCAATTCGCCTTTTGGTCATTTTCACGAAATTTCACGTACCAACAGGGCGTTGGGCTGGCATCATTTGGGGGAATTCAATACGGAGCCCCCCGTGAATTGTCTCGGTGGACCATAGGCCTGTCCGCCTCTGATTCTGTGTAATCTATCCACGGTTGGCTAACAGGCACCTTTACCAACAAGTCTTGTCCCGTAAAGTAGAATGTAGCTTGTGATGAGAAGTGTGACGTCAGGGAGACATGCGCCAACTGATGCTCACGTGATCCACAGCATCAGATCTTTGAGTGTCGCGTAGTTTAGGCCCATGGAGAGTAACGGTTTCAAGGGTACGTGACAACCGTTTCCTATAGAATAGAATAGAATAGAATAGAATAGAATGGAATGGAATGGAATGGAATGGAATAGAATAGAATAGAATAGAATAGAATAGAATAGAATAGAAGAGAATAGAATGGAATGGAATAGAATGGAATAGAATTGAATAGAATAGAATAGAATAGAATAGAATAGAATGGAATGGAATGGAATGGAATGGAATGGAATGGAATGGAATAGAATAGAATAGAATAGAACAATTTACCAATTTACAAGAATAAATTAATACAATACATTATTTGGTGGAGATCGGAATGGTACATTGTTGGGTGACATCATAGCCAGATTGGCTATCTTTCTGACACCCCCCAAAATACAATTTAAAAACAACACACTTGGTTGGAGTAGATCCTCTTGTCAATAGCATTACCCTTGCCTTTGGCTAATATGTTATATGCCTTTGTATCTGGCATCGTAGCCATAATTTGAATAGTTACTGGTGTCAATATAATTATGCGGCATTGGATGAGCTAACTTATAATAAGAAGGGTGTTTGGTGGGTTTATCAACAAAATTGAGTTGTGTAGCAATATGTACTTTTTGGAAGTTAATATCAAGAAGATTGTTTATCGTGTACAGTTGATAGCTGATTCTATGTGATCTATCTACGGCTGGCTAACCGGCGCCGTTACCACCAAGTCTTTGTTCCCAAAAGTAGTACGTAACTTCTGATTAGAAGTGTGATGTCAGAGAGACATGCGCCAAATGATGCTCACGTGATCCACAGCATCAGATCTTTGTGTACTGTGTAGTTGAGGTCCATAGTGAGTAACGGTTTCAAGGGGACGTGACAACCGTTACCTATTTTCAGTTCCATATTAGGCATCCGTTATCAACCGATAAAATCGGTTGATAACGGCTGTCGAATAAGGAACTGGCTGGGAATAAGTAACGGCAAGTAACGGTTGTCACGTCCGTGAATTTCAAATCAACGTTGTAATTTTTTTGCCACCCATAATATTTACCAGATTCAAACATTATCCCTCCAATATGGTATTGTTTTTACAACTCTCACACTGACCATGTATTCTGATGCTAAATCCATGATAATCTGTTCATAAATCGTTTTGAGCCGAGTTCTCGACCCTGTCCAGTTTGTGAATTGTTGCGACATCGTTACTTAATGAATCTACCCACATGTTCAATAATGAGTAAAGGTTTCCTATCTGTAAAATGAGGTGCTGAATTGGTCGGGGATGTGACAGATGTTACTTAATGAATCTACCCACATGTTCAATGAGTAAAGGTTTCCTATCTGTAAAATGAGGTGCTGAATTGGTCGGGGATGTGACAGATGTTACTTAATGAATCTACCCACATGTTCAATGAGTAAAGGTTTCCTATCTGTAAAATGAGGTGCTGAATTAGTCGGGGATGTGACAGATGTTACTTAATGAATCTACCCACATGTTCAATAATGAGTAAAGGTTTTCTATCTGTAAAATGAGGTGCTGAATTAGTCGGGGATGTGACAGATGTTACTTAATGAATCTACCCACATGTTCAATAATGAGTAAAGGTTTCCTATCTGTAAAATGAGGCGCTGAATTGGTCGGGGATGTGACAGATGTTACTTAATGAATCTACCCACATGTTCAATGAGTAAAGGTTTCCTATCCGTAAAATGAGGTGCTGAATTAGTCGGGGATGTGACAGACGTTACTTAATGAATCTACCCACATGTTCAATAATGAGTAAAGGTTTCCTATCTGTAAAATGAGGTGCTGAATTGGTCGGGGATGTGACAGATGTTACTTAATGAATCTACCCACATGTTCAATAATGAGTAAAGGTTTCCTATCTGTAAAATGAGGTGCTGAATTAGTCGGGGGATGTAACAGATGTTACTTAATGAATCTACCCACATGTTCAATAATGAGTAAAGGTTTCCTATCTGTAAAATGAGGTGCTGAATTGGTCGGGGATGTGACAGATGTTACTTAATGGATCTACCCACATGTTCAATGAGTAAAGGTTTCCTATCTGTAAAATGAGGTGCTGAATTAGTCGGGGATGTGACAGATGTTACTTAATGAATCTACCCACATGTTCAATAATGAGTAAAGGTTTCCTATCTGTAAAATGAGGTGCTGAATTGGTCGAGGATGTGACAGATGTTACTTAATGAATCTACCCACATGTTCAATAATGAGTAAAGGTTTCCTATCTGTAAAATGAGGTGCTGAATTAGTCGGGGATGTGACAGATGTTACTTAATGAATCTACCCACATGTTCAATAATGAGTAAAGGTTTCCTATCTGTAAAATGAGGTGCTGAATTGGTCGAGGATGTGACAGATGTTACTTAATGAATCTACCCACATGTTCAATAATGAGTAAAGGTTTCCTATCTGTAAAATGAGGTGCTGAATTAGTCGGGGATGTGACAGATGTTACTTAATGAATCTACCCACATGTTCAATGAGTAAAGGTTTCCTATCTGTAAAATGAGGTGCTGAATTAGTCGGGGATGTGACAGATGTTACTTAATGAATCTACCCACATGTTCAATGAGTAAAGGTTTCCTATCTGTAAAATGAGGTGCTGAATTAGTCGGGGATGTGACAGATGTTACTTAATGAATCTACCCACATGTTCAATGAGTAAAGGTTTCCTATCTGTAAAATGAGGTGCTGAATTGGTCGGGGGGATGTGACAGATGTTACTTATTCCCAGTTCATTATTCGGCATTTGTTATCAACCTATTTTTGTATTTTTTTATATTTATTTATTTATTTTTATTATTATTTATTATTTATTTATTTTTATTTATATTATTATTATTTATTGGGGTTTAAGGTCACATATTTCTGCACAATAGCTAATCATGACAACGACAGTTTTACGGGTGGAGGAAGCCGGAGTACCCAGAAAGAACCACCGAGCAACGACACGCAGCTGTCAGCTCCCCAACATACTAACTCCACACAAGCAGGGTTGGCATTGGTTGAAGACAGGTGCAACATCGACGTGCAGTGCGCCTTAGTACACAACGCCACCGTGCCCCCACGTGGGAAATGGCGGTGAAGTGTCTTGCCCAAAGGACACAACGCGGATGCCGCAGGCGGGATTCGAATCGAGGATCTCTCGGCTTGCAGCCTGCACCTCTACCGACTGAGCCATCGCGCCTTGTTTATCAACCGATAGATGTGCCAATTCGGAGTTGTTTTATTTCCAGTTCCATATTCGACATTCGTTATCAACCGATAAAATCGGTTGATAACGAATATCGAATAAGGATCTGGGGGTAAGAAACGGCTGTCACGTCCACGAATTAGTTTTTCATCCGAAGATTTATATTTTATTTCGTGAATTCCAAAGTAATTTGAATGAGAAATGAAAATTAGAAGCAGCAAGTAATAGCTTGTGTGGTTTTTAATGGGGTGAAGGGGTTGGTGCATTTCGCCGCGGGGGTGGCGTGTGAGAAAATGACGTCATAGTTATGAGACCCAGTGACGTCATGTGGGATTCTTTTGATATCCCGATGAGTGGCCACGTCCATACGTCATTACCATTATTTTCCATATTCTCAGTACGCGCAGCGCGAATTGTTAGAGTGACACGAGTTTCCGTCGACCATCTTTGGGCCGCCATCTTGGTTTCTATGGCGCTCGCAGTTGCAATTGAACATCTTCAATAGGGAGTGGGGTGTTTTAGACAAAACAACCCGACAACTATTTATCTAGTTCGGATTCCATCAGAATGATAGCAGCTGATTTCGCCAGGTGGTAAATATCTCGATCCTATTCTGGTGAATAAGGCTAGCAGTATGGAGTGCGGGTAGACATTTTTAGGAGGTCCATTGCACCCGAGCCTGTGTTTCAAGAGCTATGGGGCGGGTAGGGGCATATGCGGGACGAATGCACCGTGTGTGCACGTGTACACTCCCTATAACTTTCCAGCCTTTGTTCAGCAAAAAGTCCAGCAAAACGAGCTGGTGTGTACACCTCATTTGAAGAAGTGCTATTGGTTGGGTACCCTTTGAGTACACATAGCAACATGTGCTGGCCAACAAAAGTGGATTTCAAGTCTAGGAAAACTACCCGATGGAGGGACCTTCTACTAGAATAGCAGCGGAGTCTAGAAGACTCTTATGGACACCCTAGCCTATTTGTCAATAGCTCAACCTCACCCCAATCTGATTAAAACCTCCAGCCCTTTCCCAATCCATATGCTGGGGGAGCTACACACCCTGACATTGTCCCTAGCATTGTGGAAGGTTTTTGACTTAATCGCTCCCCTGATAAAATTGTTTAAAAACTTATATAAGGTCATACATGTATTAAGCATCTACATGTTAATATAATTAATCTAATTAACTAGGAGAGTGTCTGTGGCTGGGTCTTTTTTTTATCTTTTTTTTTTGCTTAAAATCACTCAAACCACTTAAAACACATTTTGAAGGAAAGAGAAAAAAAAATCACCCAGCGGACCTCTTCCAACTTACCCAAAACCCCCTTGACCCCCCTCCACCTCCCCACTGCCCCACTGCCCCAGCAGGGTGAAAATTCCTTTTTTTTTGCATAAAATCATTTAAAATCCTCCAAGTCTTCTTTTCAAGCAAAATTAATAATTTCGCCTGAAGGGCCCCCACCTGGGCGTCAAGTGCCCTCTGGTGGTCCCCATTTGAGCAACCATTAATCTTATATAGTATATGCTAGCCTGTGAATTATCGCAAATTATCTATAAGATATTTCTCGATATCTATCGACTCGATATATATCGATACATCGTCCTCAGTAGCTTCCTAAATGACGACACGCTACGCCGCATCACATGGCCTTGGAGGAACGATTAGCAGTTTTGAAACGTACACATTTGGGCTCGAATTGGGCTGAATATTGTGCAATAAAATGTCTCATAGCATGTAATAAAAAAGAAAATCTACTCTATTTTAGTCAGTATCTGGAATTATCTCATGAGTGTGGGTCTGAAAGTTTTTAAAATAAAATTTTCAGGTCCACAAGATGAATGTTTTCAGAAGCTTCCTAAATGACGTTACGCTTCGGCGCATGACGTCACCTTGAACGTCGCCTTGAAGGAACTTTCAGCAGCTTATTGTTATTGTCTTGAAACTGTTTGCAGTCGAATTGGGCTGAATATTGCGCAGTAAAATGTCATTTTGGTCTTGTTAATAAAATCCAATACCCAGAATTCATCCACTTGTTAAACAGACTTGCTTTTTGACTTTAACAGAAACTTGGCATCAACAATCAATTAGAAATTCCTGGTTTCACATGCATTGACTTGGGTCGAAACTACTGTAAACGTGCTAAAGGAGGAATTGGATTTTATTATCGGCCAAAGTATAACCGCTTTCTAAAAAAAACTTCGAAATATTGATGATTTGGTTCTGCTGGCGCGTCATCAGTTTGTTAATCACTGTATCAAAATAATTCATGGAAAACCACTGTTACTGCATTTTATCAATTTGATCGTCATCTTACAACGTTTAATTAAAGTTTCTGTGAGCTACTTTAATAATTTTCGTAACTTGTGAAGATGCTTCAACCGCAAATATTTCTTTTTAAATACCGATTGTCAGGACTTTAACACTATCTTGTCTAAATAGTTGGGTGGAAATATGCTTGGAAATAATAATTTTTATTTATATTCATTCAGTTTTGGCCGTAATCATACAAAAGTGTTCACAAAAAACCCAAACATTGTTGTGTTAAAGGGCGGCCATTGCATCAGTGTTGTAAGTCACATGACTTTTATAATCGTCCCACTTTCTTTATATGGTTGTATGGAAGACCAGAAAAACGCATAAACCGAAGGAAAACAACAGTTATTTCTTAAATAACTATCAATGCAAGAGTAAACCGGTAAACATTGAGGTCTCTCTTAACACCTATAAAATTACCGGGCCATACTGAAATGAGTCGACGAGCAATATGTGCGAGTCACTCGAACGAGCAATTGCTCGATAGCTCATTTACTCGATGGGATTCGAGTGGTTCGAGCAATGACTTATAAGTAACTGCTCGATAGCTTATAAGGGATATTTGGGATAGGTATGTCTTGTGGTACTGGTAATAGTATCCTCAGATAAGTATCCTATAAAAGGTATCCTAGATAGGTATCCTCAAATAATACAATACCGAGCCATAGGTATCCTCAAATACTGAAATGAGTCGACGAGCAATATGTGCGAGTCACTCGAACGAGCAATTACTCATTAGCTCACTTGCTTGATGGGATTCGAGTCGTTCGAGCAGTATGTGTGAGTCACTGGATCGAGCAATTGCTCTAAAGCTCATTTGCTCGATCTGTTTTGAGTCGTTCGAGCAATGACTTACTAGTTACTGCTCGATAGCTCATTGGCTTTGGGAATGATATGGGGGTTTGTTGTACACAGGGGAGATAACTCTGCATACAGATTATGGGAAATTAAGCACTGGTGATTATAAGACTTGGACGAGAGAACCAGAGATAGTTTGGACTGGAAAGACTGTTAGTGATAGCGTAGCATATGCAATAGGCATTAAAAATGGGATTCTGGGAAAATCAGATCCGGTACCCCTATTCAATAGAACACACCACCAGCCCCCCCCCCCCCCCTCGGTACTATAGCACTATAAGCTACTATTAAAAGCTACGGTTTCGCGGTCCTAAATAGGATTCTTGAAGAATTCAAATCAAATAAGGTCATTTTTGGTGATTTGAAGGGATGGTCAGGTTGTTTGTGGTAATTCGTGATACTCCGATTCAATCGAACATACCTTCCGAACATACCCCTATCTTGTTGTAGGACTTTGGGTCACATAGCAACCACGTACCACCATAGAAACGAAGATGGCGGCCTCCAGTATACAAAATGGACGACGGAAACACGTATCACCCTAACAACACGCGCTGCGCATGCGCACTCACACCACGTATCACTATGGAGATGACGTCACAAGATGGCCGCTCACGCGGGTTACCATGACAACCAAACATGGCGCCACTGGGTCACGTGACATGACATCACTTCCGGGGTCCTGTCCGGGGTCCTGCCAATGTGGCCCGCTCGGATACATGCTATACTACTGACAGGAAGATAGTCGGATCTCAGCCCTTCTCGAAATCCTCCATAAACATTCAGGGATTACAGGTTGGACACTTGGATCAAACGCCACTTGCGTCTCTGTGCGAAACGGGCGCCTATATCTATTGGCAGTGAACCACTGATTGCTACGTGAGTCATTCTGGTTAAGGTGTGATCAAAGCGCTCGAGGAAGGCTTGTGTTGATGTCGATGCCGATGACATCGTTGACGTGGTACCGTTCTGCGTTCCAGACACCATCATGACTGTGATCTGCATTGGCATCCTGGATATCTTCTTAAAAGGAGGTGGAGTCGGCTTCATCTTTCGTGCTGGAATAGATGGTGTCAGCCTTGTAATGCCATTTTATTATGGCGTTGGGAATATTGGAAACCACTTCCATCAGGGTCTACTTGTGACACGCACATTATCAAATCTACAGGTGTTAGAGGGAGGAAATATCACAATTAGATGCGCGTAGGTATAGTGTAGTACTGTTCGTAATTCGCGGTTATTTAAGAAATAACTGTTGTTTTCCTTGCGAGTTTTGATTAAGCTTGTGCTGAAAATTTTCGGTTTTTATCGCATAAACCGAAGGAAAACAACAGTTATTTCTCATAATTTAATCCGGCTGTAATATTAAAATATAAAAACTATCAGCACGTGAACGAAAAACTTCTAATTTTCGCAAAAGACAGCAGTCAAACTCAGGAAAGTGTGCCACAAACAGGTCACGTCAATCGTTGTCAAATTGTTTGTTGTTTTGATTTTCGATAGCAGACGACAGATATTTAGCAAGTCACGTAACAATATCAATAAAAACATTCTTTTTTAAGTTCCCCAAAATCATGTTTGGATGTATGATCCTTTATTCGTCTCCCACTTCGGTATATTTTATTAAATTCAATTGTTCCCGAGATATTATCATTATATTCTCGCTGACTGGAGGAGAATCGAGAATCGAAAATCGATCATTGATCTTTGTTTACAGGCTTGTTATCCATCTATCAGTCTGCCGTCACCCCCTCACGGTGACAATTGGATTGAGTGGGCGGGGCTTCCAGAGTTTTCAAATTTGGATCGGATGTGCGAACGTGTAGACATTCCAAATCATTACGTGATTTGGTTTATACGATTTTGACGACTTTCACGCTGTATGCTTTCAGCCTATCAAACGCAGAGGCGAGGCAAATGATAAAATTATATCTGCTGGAATCACAGTGTGTCACGACATCATCAGCATGGACGACAGAGCACTGCTAAAGGTTCAATCTTCTATCTTCCAATCTTGACTTCTATCACACTGTTGAACACACGCTGATACCACCTCCAACTACACCGTATCGAACAATTAATTCAGGAATGCGAAAAATAAATACTAGAAACACACACACACACACACACACACACACACACACACACACACACACACACACACACACACACACACACACACACACACACACACACGCACACACACACACACACACACACACACACACACACACACACATACACACACACCTCTTTTTCATGTCTGGAGCGTGTTTTCCAAGAAAGTGTTCCAGAAATGCATGTCATAAGAATCTTTATTAATCAGTGGCTGACGGGTATCTTTGTATAGAGATGGCCGAGTTGTCAGTTTAAGACGGCCTAAGATAAACGTGCCAACTCAAACCGTCCGAACCCATATAAAGGTAGGAACGTTACATTTAGATTTGAAGAGTTCATCAAGTAGACAAAAATAACGCCAACACTAGGTAGGATACAGGTTAATAGTGAGTGGAAAAGTCGTTGCATTAAGAATAAGAGGGGACGAATCGTCCTCTCGGTTTCCACGCGATGTTTCCTTGTGGTGTCTCAGGGCTCGAACACACTAAAAACCAAAGTGTTAAAACTGACACTTTCAAGGTGTTAAACCCATTCTAACTCTTGGGGTTTGATTTTAACACTCAAAGTGCAATGCTTTAAGCACTTAGACATTACAATCGTCAGACATCTGAAACTTGAATGGATGGCACTTCCCATGTGTCCAGCATTGGTGTTTCTTCCAGAATAGTCCATAATTTGATTTGCGCTTGGTGGGTACATAATTAAAAGGACACAACGCAGATGACGCGGATCAGGCTCGAGAGTTAGAGCCTGATCCGCGTCATCTGCGTTGTTTCCTTTCAAGTGTCGCGACATTACACTTGTCAAGTGGTATTATTGTAACACCCGACAAGTTCTGGGATATCTACACTTGAACAAGGTGCTAGTTCAGCACTTAGTAAGTGTTAAATACAGCACTTCAAGTGTAGTTTTTAACACTTTAGTTTTTAGCGTGAAGATGCAACGAGAACTGTGGGCAGGGATCGTAGAATATATTCTGAAAATTCCAAGAAGCTACGTCCATTTGTGTTGTCCGACTGGCTGTAGTATTTCTTCAGTATAAGGGTCCGATGAGCCGATTTACCGCAAATCGCCATGAATATTTCCGAGCTTTTTTTGTCTCCTTTTCAATTTCATTCTACAGATTACAATTATGACGTATCAGGAACGTAGCAGGAAACAGTGGCTCACGGATTCATTCTATTGATTACAACTATGACGTATCAGGAACGTGGCAGGAAACACAGGCTCACGGATTCATTCTACTGATTACAACTATGACGTATCAGGAACGTGGCAGGAAACTCAGGCTCACGGATTCATTCTACTGATTACAACTATGACGTATCAGGAACGTGGCAGGAAACACAGACTCACGGATTCGTTCTACTGATTACAACTATGACGTATCAGGAACGTGGCAGGAAACACAGGCTCACGGATTCGTTCTACTGATTACAACTATGACGTATCAGGAACGTGGCAGGGAACACAGACTCACGGATTCGTCCTACTGATTACAATTATGACGTATCAGGAACGTGACAGGAAACACAGGCTCACGGATTCATTCTACTGATTACAATTATGACGTATCAGGAACGTGGCAGGAAACACAGGCTCACGGATTCATTCTACTGATTACAATTATGACGTATCAGGAACGTGGCAGGAAACACAAGCTCACGGATTCGCTCTACTGATTACAACTATGACGTATCAGGAACGTGGCTGGAAACACAGGCTCACGGATTCATTCTACTGATTACAACTATGACGTATCAGAAACGTGGCAGGAAACACAGGCTCACGGATTCATTCTACTGATTACAATTATGACGTATCAGGAACGTGGCACGAAACATAGGCTCACGGATTCGTTCTACTGATTACAATTGTGACGTATCAGGAACGTGGCAGGAAACACAGGCTCACGGATTCGTTCTACTGATTACAATTATGACGTATCACGAACGAGGCAGGATACCCAGGCTCACGGATTCATTCTACTGATTACAATTATGACGTATCGGGAACGTGACAGGAAACTCAGACTCACGGATTCATTCTACTGATTACAACTATGACGTATCAGGAACGTGGCAGGAAACACTGGCTCAGGGATTCATTCTACTGACTACAAATGTGTCGTATCAGGAACGTGGCAGGAAACACGGGCTCACGGATTCATTCTACTGATTACAATTATGACGTATCAGGAACGTGGCAGGAAACACTGGCTCAGGGATTCATTCTACTGATTACAAATATGACGTATCAGGAACGTGGCAGGAAACACGGGCTCACAGATTCATTCTACTGATTACAATTATGACGTATCAGGAACGTGGCAGGAAACTCAGGCTCACAGATTCATTCTACTGATTACAACTATGACGTATCAGGAACGTGACAGGAAACACTGGCTCACGGATTCATTCTACTGATTACAACAATGACGTATCAGGAACGTGGCAGGAAACACAGGCTCGTGGATTCATTCTACTTATTACAACTATGACGTATCAGGAACGTGGCAGGAAACTCAGGCTCGCGGATTCATTCTACTGATTACAACAATGACGTATCAGGAACGTGACAGGAAACACAGGCTCACGGATTAAGTCTACTGATTACAACTATGACGTATCAGGAACATAGCAGGAAACACAGGTTCACGGATTCGTTCTACTGATTACAACTATGACGTATCAGGAACGGGGCAGGAAACTCAGGCTCACGGATTCATTCTACTGATTAAAACTATGACGTATCAGGAACGTGGCAGGAAACACAGGCTCACGGATTCGTTCTACTGATTACAACTATGACGTATCAGGAACGGGGCAGGAAACTCAGGCTCACGGATTCATTCTACTGATTAAAACTATGACGTATCAGGAACGTGGCAGGAAACACAGGCTCACGGATTCATTCTACTGATTACAATTATGACGTATCAGGAACGTGGCAGGAAACACAGGCTCACGGATTCATTCTACTGATTACAATTATGACGTATCAGGAACGTGGCAGGAAACACAGGCTCACGGATTCATTCTACTGATTACAATTATGACGTATCAGGAACGTGGCAGGAAACACAGGCTCACGGATTCATTCTACTGATTACAATTATGACGTATCAGGAACGTGGCAGGAAACACAGGCGCACGGATTCATTCTACTGATTACAACTATGACGTATCAGGAACGTTGCAGGAAACATAGGCTCACGGATTCGTTCTACTGATTACAACTATGACGTATCAGGAACGTGACAGGAAACACAGGCTCGTGGATTCATTCTACTGATTGCAACTATGAAGTATCAGGAACGTGACAGGAAACACAGGCTCACGGATTAAGTCTACTGATTACAACTATGACGTATCAGGAACATAGCAGGAAACACAGGCTCACGGATTCGTTCTACTGATTACAACTATGACGTATCAGGAACGTGGCAGGAAACTCAGGCTCACGGATTCATTCTACTGATTAAAACTATGACGTATCAGGAACGTGGCAGGAAACATAGGCTCACGGATTCATTCTACTGATTACAATTATGACGTATCAGGAACGTGGCAGGAAACACAGGCTCACGGATTCATTCTACTGATTACAATTATGACGTATCAGGAACGTTGCAGGAAACACAGGGGCACGGATTCCTTCTACGGATTACAACTATGACGTATTAGGAACGTGGCAGGAAACATAGGCTCACGGATTCGTTCTTCTGATTACAACTATGACGTATCAGGAACGTGACAGGAAATACAGGCTCGTGGATTCATTCTACTGATTACAACTATGACGTATCAGGAACGTGACAGGAAACACAGGCTCACGGATTAAGTCTACTGATTACAACTATGACGTATCAGGAACATAGCAGGAAACACAGGCTCACGGATTCATTCTACTGATTACAACTATGACGTATCAGGAACGTGGCAGGAAACACAGGCTCACGGATTCATAGTGTTAAAAAGATGGTTGATGAGAATACGTGATCCTGGCGATATTTGGTGAACATTTGCTGTCACGCTACGACCAACCATAACAATTACGTCATAACCTAAACGCTGATAGTTACCATGCACGTGCGCCCACCGTGTAAACTAACACAAAAACACCTTTTGCCATTTTCACCATTAAGAACATGTAAAACATTTAACCTTCATGATTAAATCATTTTCAATGATACTCTGTTCGTATTTCTCAATCAACATGAAATTAACCCTTTACCCAACTTAACGGCAAAAGGGGGCCATCGCTATTCTCAATCTCGCCAATTAATTTTCATTATTTCTTTCATTTTTTGCCTCAAAAACATAGGTTATGACCCCTCGTTGGAACGAGCTCGTCGAGCTCGTTCCAATGAGGGGCCATAACATATGTTGTTGAGACAAAAAAGAAAAAAATGAGTTATTCGAGAATTTTTTTTTTTGCAACTGTCGTCTGCTTTTCATGTTAGATAAAGGGTTATGACGTTTAAATATATATTAATCAATTACCTTTTGGATACTTTTCAGTACAAACTGAAAAAGAAAAAAAAAATTCAGAATGACGAAGATGTGTCTAAATATTGTGCATTTCCATATAATTGTCAGTGTTAGAAACTTTCACACCAACGGAAGGGGGTGGTAGTGGGGGTGGGGGGTCGTGTATAAAAACATTTGTATGAAGGAGAAATTTCAAAAATTCGTATACGACCATTTTCATAACCCACTACACCCTTTTCTGCGGGAAAACAACAACAAAAAAAACAAAAAAAAAACAAAAAAATGCTCGAAAGTTTTTGACTCTTACCTTCTGAAAATATATGAACTTGAATCAAATTTAATTCATCTCATGTTTTCTCCAACCAAATCTCGATATATATATACTGTGAACAGATCCCAGCTTTATCCTCTTGAGACAGAAAATACCGTTACGAACAATCAGAGAAGCTAATAAAGTTATTAATTGCCTAATGTAAAAAAAACTTTAAATTTGGCCTTTGCTGACACTCGCTCGCCCTGGCATACTTTCCTGCAAGTTTTTACACCCCTCGCTTGCCACCCATTTGCTCCTCAAAGACTCATTTCAGGGAACCGTTCGAGAAGCTGCTCCTGGAGCAGCTTCCCAATTACTCACCTGTATGGGTCGTTTGAGGAGTCCCTTCTCGTTCTAGTGGCTCCTTGGTTTGAGTAGGACAGTGTCGATCAAGGAGGAGAAGGGTCGAAAGCCTGAAAAGGGACATCCCTTTCCCTGTTGTGAGGTATTGAGACCAGGCCCGGCAGGTGCTACTCAACGGCACTGGGAGAGACTAGAGAGACATCGGCTATTCATTCAACTTCCAGGCACTCATCTCTGTGCACATCGACAGCGGTCAACGCCGTGCGCTCACCATGACGTCGCCGTTTTCGTTGCTACTCTTCCCGGTTTTCACTCTTTATGCCGACCATTCCCATTCACCCATCCCCCACCCCACCCCCACACACCCGCATAAAGCAATAAAGCATCCACACCTAGCCTGCAATGCAAGCGATTCGAACCATACATGTATAGCGAGACGGCTAGAGACGGTCAATGAACCTATAGTGGTTGTCTCAGCGATAGAATGTTCGGTAGTCCAGGAGGAGGTCCGGAAAATCCGGACCTAGATCAGGCAAATGGTGTTACGTTGGACCCTTAAATACTACTTTTGATAAACTCGACTTCAAATATGACTATAATGATGTTCCTTAATTAAAAATAACTTGCAGGTGCAAGATAGCTAACCTGCACGTGCAAGATAGTAACTTGCAGGTGCAAGATAGGAAACCTGCACGTGCAAGATAGCTAACCTGCACGTGCAAGATAGTAGCTTGCAGGTGCAAGATAGCTAACCTGCACGTGCAAGATATCCAACTTGCACGTGCTAGGTATGTGCGGAACGGAAATCGTTGACGGACTATTTTTATAAAGAAGAGAAATTTTACTAGAATTTTCTACAAATCGTGTACCTCAATTACAATTTGAATCGTCATTGATAAATAAAAATCGTCCCCCGAGTTCCAATGTGTTCTATGTGCCAGTAGGCACATAGAACACATTGGAACTCAGGGGACGAAATAGTAACACGAGTTCCCCTCGCAAATTTGGTTGTCGATAAAATGTGTTCTTGTTTGTTGATAGTTGTCAAATGAATTGCTGAGTGTCCTTCTAATAAATGTTTTATAGACCCTAAGGCGTGTAATAAACACAGAACGACACGTATGTGTCAATGGTTTAATCGATAAAACTCGGACTGCGGCCTCTCGTTCTATATTTTCGCTCCGGCACTTGTGCCATATCGATTAACCCATTCACAAACGCGTGTCGTTCTGTTTATTCTTTTCCGTGTCATAATTCAGGAGTACTCTGGAAGAGAGGATTAACTTTCAACATGGAACAGTTTCTCTTCACGTTTGAGCCTTGAATACCCCTGGCGTTTGCTGTCCCTATCAATAGAAGTTGTACTGTTACTAAAATCTTCTATCATTCTAACTATAAACCAGTAAGGACGACTCTATAGAGTACATTTAAGAACATTCGCATCATCCCCGTGTGAACCCATTGATGTGACGCAGTGCTGATATTCTGTGGTAAACAAGTTCTGCGTTACTGATAAAATAGGGCACGATAACCAATGCCTGGGATTAAAGTCCTCTTAAATGGACGACATGGGGTATAAACAATTGGCTGGAATTTCGCCATGTTGTGATCACGGTTAGTCAATGTTTAGAAGTATGTGACTTTAAACATCAATAAATACATAACATTCACATTACCGTGCCACGCCTGCAACAGAGATGCGAAACGTCGAAGATGAACATACGCTCCGATCAGTAACCTCGGACCACGTTACCGTCAGTTCATAGCAACACCATGTATGTTCGAAGTAGACCCAACCCATAGCCCAGGGACCGATCAGGACTATTTAAAATACGCTCTAGCCTCGGAGACTATTTTTTCAATTCATGCGCCAGATTTCAATTTACGGAGCCACACTGCTGTTTGTAACACACACTGCAAGTATGTAATAGCTCTCATCATTTTCATTTAATACACTATAGCAAACATTAATCTTCACTGTGGTTTCTGATCAAGTCTTGGCTGCCTATTTAGACTTGATCAGAAACCACAGTGAAGATTAATGCTTGGTAATTAAGACTTGAAGTACTAACTTAAGCACTCTACAGCAATGATAAATGATAATCATATATATAATACATGTAAGAGTATGCGCCAGTGCGTATTTGGTCTGACGTCACCACGCGAAATATTGAAAAGATGAACTACCGAGCAGCTGCGAGCAACTGTCAGACTCTCAAACTTACTGTTTCGGCGCAAACAGGGATTGAAGACAAGTGCACCATCGAGCTTAGTAATATCGGTGTCACAAGGCTGTCTAATCAAACTTGATGCCATGAAATACAAAATGAATGTCTGTGCTCTAAGGTTAGAGGTGGACAGAGGAGGTTATGAGTACTGCTGTAGACAGGCGCACTTACAATGAATGAAGACGTCAACAAAACTGCTTTTTGTGCATGTCACGATGAAAGGTTCTAACAGTATTTGTGTCTGTCATTCCAAACTTCGTTTCTGTCACAAGGATAGGTTACATCATATTTAGTGGCGTTATGACGTATCATGTTCCTACACGTCATAACGGAGCTGTACGTTGACAATATTGTTTGGACCCCCCCCCCCCCCTCCCATTATATTTACTGAACAGGCATCCTATTTAATGACGTTAGGACGTACCATGTTCCTGGTCGGAAAAGCGGCAGCTTGGGTTCAAAGGGTTAAAAGTGGTCTGGTCTGTGATTGAGAGACTTCCGGAAACTGAGAACCTTCGAGAAAGTTTTTGTTTGTTTTTTGAAGGCTGTTGATTTATAACCACCCCTCCCACACACACACCCTAAAATGGCGTCGTTTACGATACTTTTCTGTATATTACTAATAAACATTCCAACAGTGTATTTGTTTCGTGATCAGTGCTGTCAAACCAGAAGATAACACACCTTCTTCCATATGATTAAGTCCCCGGATATTTTTTAAAAATACGACTGACGATGTGTTCAAATTATTCATGAATAATATAATTACATTTCGCTTTTCGAGATATTAAATAAAATGGCTTTCTATAATGTTGAAGACTTGTCTGTCATGAATTAAAATTGAAAATTTCAATCTTTTCAACACCCTTGCGTTCAATTATCATTTTATACAAAGCTTTAAAATCGTGTTCGATATCACTGGTGCGCATCGGCCACGCCCTTTTCTTATTGCAGATATGAATGACTGACCCAACCCAGACTAAATATTAATTATTGGTCAAGTACTTCATGTATGGCGGTTCTGTTGTGCTCAAAACTTTCAAATCTTTACATGCTGTGTGGCGCCAACAGCGCGGTATTTCATTTTCCGCATGAAAAATTAACATACATTCTCAGATGTATCCACGCCCACTACAGTGTGACCACTCCCTCCCAGGTATCACCTTGCTGGAGTAAATTGTTTCCAACCTGAATTTTATCAGACCACATATCAGATCTTACTTCACTGTGAAGTACATTCCACCAAATAGAAAATATTATCTCTTCATGTCAATTAATGATTAATAATCAAGGACACACCCGGGAGAGAGGAGGGTCAAACCCAGTGCACTCTCCTATTTTTTAAAACTCTTTTTTTCGCACGCACAATTTATTGGGGTTTAACGACACATTCGACAACCAGGGTCACCACGTGTCGGACAGTTTTACGGGTGGAGGAAGCCGTAGTGCCCGAAGAGAACTACCGCGCAACGGCAAGCAGCTGTCAGACTCCCCAACGCACTAACTCTACACAAACAGGGTTAGCATTGATCGAAGACAGGTGCACCATCGAAGTGCTTTGCTCAAAGATACAACGCGGCTGGTAGGGCTCGAACCATAGACCTTTCGGTTTGAAGTCCAATGCGCTAACCACTGAGCCACCTCGCTCCCGACACCAGGGTATACACATACATTATCATGACCATGTGCATGTCCTGTAATTTGTATCAGATTCGAGGTCGTGTTTACAATCAGATCGCTACGAGCCCGTCAGGGCGAGTTGTGATCCGATTGAAAACAAGACCGAGAATCTGATACAAATTACAGGACATGCATTTGGTCATGATAATACATTTATCTAACAATCCCCTTACATGGAGCCCGTTTCCCCCGTTTTTTAGTTTAAATTGGGTTGAAATTGGTCAAAATTTTGAATTTCATATTTTAGTGCGTAATAACAATGCATATAATGATATTATTTGTCATAGCGCAGTGTTTACCGGAAGTTGAATCTATATGATACGGAATCAGAAAAAAGTCGTCTATATGATACGGAATCGGAACACATTATGTGATACGTACCGTTTCTCGTGGGTTTCAGGCCAAAATCTATATGATTGTTAGATAAAATATTATCCGCGATAACACATTTATTACATCCGTTGCCGGAGGTTCACGTATTATATAATACCATGCTAAATCTCCAGCGAGGATCTTCTCTTGTATGGGCCGCTACAAACTGACACCCGATGACGTGTGGGGAGTATGCTTCAACACGAGACTGAAACAGAAGGCACCTCCCCCAACTAGATCTGTAACTGGTTACTCAATCTGTTAAGGATTTATACAGATACAGTGGAAGTTCGATAAAAGTTTCAGTTGCCATAGTAACAATGAAAAATATCATTAAGCGCACATATTTTCCCATTAGTTCTTTGTTCTTTGTTATGTTTTAAGTAATGCACCTGAGAAAATTCGTGCAGATTGAAAAAAGAAAATTTTCAACTTCTTCCCAATTTCAAAATATCGCGTATTCTGAGAATCACCCACGTAGTCAGAGGCGGCGGATAAAAAGTGGAGGGGCACAAATTTTAAAGGCCACCATGGTTCGGCTCAGTGGGAGAAAACTAGACAATCGTATATAGGTAAATGTAATGTGACTCACTATATTCTCTCGTTTAGATAAACATGCTGCGGTGTGGTCATTGCCCTTTTCAGTTCGTCTACTTCAATCATCTTCCAACCCTAAGGCTAGCTAGCTGGTTGGAAAGTGGTCGAAGTAGAAAAAACGGACCGAAGCGACCAAAGGTGGGATTCTTGGCAAAATATTGTTTGGGTTTACAATTAATATATTACAGGGATGCCTGAAAATTGACACGTTTGCACGCGCCCATTGTGTAACCACGCAATATGTCTGTGGATAAAATGGAGGGACACGTGTCCCCTGTTCCTCCGCCCCCCCCCCGGTTCAGCCGCCTCTTGATTTCCAACAAAACGGCAATATTTCCAGAAGAAATAAACAAAACTTGAGCGCGGTGGCCCAGTGGTTACGGCGTTGGACTTCAAACCGAAAGGACCACTGTTCGATCCTCACCAGGTGTAACTACACTGTGTCCGTGCATGAGGCACTTAATCCCGATTTCCCTGGGGGGGGGGGGGGGGGGGTCACAATGACGCTGTGTGTCAAGGCGTATTGCATGTCCATGGCGTACTTGCCTTCAACCAATGCTATCCCTCCTTGTTCGGAGTTGGTACTTTCAGGAGTCTTGACAATTGCTCGCCGAAGCTCGGTGGTTCTCTCCGAGTATTCTTGCTTCCTCCACCCGTGAAACTGTCCGACACGAGGTGACCCTGACTTTCGAAAGATTCGTTAAAAACCCAATTAAAAAAATAAAAAATAAACAGAACTGAAGGGAAATGATATCCTCGAGTTGTGACACTGGGTGACACTGGGTGACACTGGTGTTTACAATTCAGTTACAAGCATTACGGACGTGGACTTATTCCCAGTTCCTTGTCCGATTTTATCGGTTGATGACATAATGTGGAATAAGGAACTGGAAATATGTAGCGGTTGTCACATCCACTTTTTTATTTTTTTTTATTAGGGTTTAATGACACATTAACAGCCAGGATCATATCATGTCGGTGACAGTTTTACGGGTGGAGGAAGCCGGAGTTCCCGGAGAGAACCACCGAGCAACGACGAGCAGTTGTCGGCTCTCCAACATCGTAACTCTGAACTCTGCACCGCGGCACAGGCAGGGTTAGATTGGTTGAAGACATGCGCACCATCGACGTGCAGTACGCCTTAGTACACAGCGTCATCGTGCCCCCATGTAGGCAATCAGGGTTGAATGCCTTGCCCAAGGACACAACGCGGGAGCACGAATCAGTCGCTGAAATGGTCACCCATCCAACTACTAACCGCGCTCCACGTTGCTTAACTTCGGTGATCTGACGAGAACCGGTTACCGCGACGCCACCGCGCCCCCTGTCACAACCACTAAAGCATTTCATTTCCATTACAGAAAATGATAACTGAAAATTCTACACTTCATCAATCAGCTTGATTATTTATTTATGAGAGTTTAACGACACATTCGACAGCCAGGCTTACCTTGTGTCGGACAGTATCTACTGGTGGAGGAAGCCGGAATACCCGAAGATAACCACCCAGCAATGTCGAGCAACTGTCAGACTGCCGAACAAACTAACTCCATACAAGCAGGATTATATAGCATTGATTGTAGAGAGGTGCACCATTGACGTGCAGTATGCCGTAGTACACGGCATTATCGTGACCCCATGTGGACAATCGGGATTAAGTGCCTTACCCAAGGACACAATATCCCTGGAGGGGATCGAACTGTCGACCTCTCGATTTGATGTCCAATGCAGTAACCAATGAGCCATCACGTTCCCTTCAGCAATCAATTCTTTAGGAAAGTGTTTTGACACATACAATATTCATGGATAAATATAACTACACATACTTATTGTGCTAGTGTTTTCCGTCAACATTTTACCGTTTTTACTGTATTTTATTATACGGTGAACGACAGATTATCGAAAAAATTGCGGAAAGATAGAAATCGTATCCCCCACTGTGAAGATATAGAAATTTTCACTTTCACTTTATCAATCAAAATGGCGTCTTTCAAAGCATCACTTCAATGTGAATACGAGTCAAATTATCACTGGAAATGATACATTTGTTCTTAAAACGTATAATGAAAAGTAAATCTAGTGTTTTTGAGTGGATACCGATCGTTTCCAGCAATAATTCAACACGTATTTACCTTGAATTGATGCAAGAAACTTGCTAGTCCAAAACATGGCCTGAAAATCCGTAATATAAGTTTCTGGTTTGGTACGTCCTTTCAAAGGACGTACCAAACCAAAAACTTATATTACGGACTTTCTGTCCATGTTTGGACTAGAGACCCCCCAGATGAATCAGATTGCAAGACGCTATCTGTTCCGAGTGTCAATCAAATCACTTCCGCGTTTCTATGATTCAATGCACACTGTTTACTTTCGTGCATCAACTCAAGGTTGAAACGAGTGGAATTATTGGGGGCGCGGTAGCTGAGTAGGTAGAGGTGCAGGCTGCAAGCCGAGAGGTCCTCGGTTCAAATCCCACCTGCGGCAACCGCGCTGTGTCCTTGGGTAAGACACTTCACCCCCATTGCCCACGCGGGGGCACGGTGGCGTTGTGTCTAAGCCGTACTGCACGTCGATGGTGCACCGGTCTACAACCAATGCTAAACCGGCTTGTATGGAGTTGGTATGCTGGGGAGCTGACAGTTGCTTGCCGTTGCTCGGGGGTTCTCTCCGGGTACTCTGGCTTCCTCCACCCGTAAAACTGTCATGGTCATGATTAGCCATTGTGCAGAAATATGTGACCTTAAACAACAATAAATAAATAAATATAGTGGAATTATTATTAGATTCTTATAAAAAGCGTGAAATAAAAAGAAAATCTAGTGTTTTTTGAGTGGATACCGAAAATTATCTCATGTGTGACTGAGACAAATGGTTATTTTTGCTCTTTCGTATCTGTCTGTTTATTTATTTATTTATTGGTGTTTAAAGTCCCATACTTATGCACAAATAGCTAATCATGGCCGTGACAGTTTTACGGGTGGAGGAAGCCGAACCATCAAGCAACGACGAGCAGCTGCCAGCTCCCCATCACCGTAACTCCGCACTGCAGCACAGGCAGGGTTAGATTGGTCGAAGACATGCGCACCATCGACGTGCAGTACGCCTTAGTACACGGCGTCGTCGTGTCCCCACAATGGGGGTTAAGTGCCTTGCCCAAGGGCACAGCGCGGGAGTCCGAATCGATCGCTCAGACGATCACGCACCCGAGTATTAACCGGGCTCGACGTTGCCTAACTTCGGTGATCTAACGAGAACCGGTTTACCGCAACGCCCCTCGTATCTGCCTGTCAAACTACTTGAAGCGTGTCTTTTGAAATTGTTCATTTAAAGATATTTCGAATGTGGCGTTATTAATTATCATAAGAATATGGTAATGTCTGCATTTTTAAATTGTTCATAACAACATTCTTGTCACAATTTATTCGAGGGTGATTTATTCATTTATTTATTGAGGTTTAGTGACACTTCCGGCAGAGAGGGTCACATCGTGTCGGGAAGTTTTTCGGGTTGAGGAAGCCGGACTACCCGGAGAGAACCACCGAGCAACGACAAGCAACTGTCAGGCTCCCCAACGTACTAACTCCACACAAACAGGGTTAGCGTTGGTTGAAGACAGGTGCACCATCGACGTACATAGGCAGTCGGGATTAAGTGTCCTGCGCAAGGACACAACAGTTACCACTGACGGGGATCGGACCGTCGACGTCTCGATTTAAAGTTCAATGCCGTAACCACTGAGTCGCCGCGCTTTCTATTAGAGAATGACCAAAACATGTAAATTTCACCCAAGCTGAATTCAAATCCTTCGTGTTTCGACGTCGGATATAACAATTTCACTCAGCAAATGTTGACATAATATGTTTCTTTCTTTCTTTCTTTCTTTATTTATTTATTTGTGTTTAAGGTCACATACTTATGCACAATAGCTAATCGTGAACGTGATAGTTTTACGGGAGAAGGAAGCCGGAGTACCCGGGGAGAACCACCGAGCATCGACGAGCAACTGTCATCTTCTCAACATTCTAACTCTGTTCAAGCTCCGCTCAAGCAGGGTTACAGCGGTTGAAGACATGTGCACCATCGACGTGCAGTACGCCTTAATACACGGCGTCGTCGAGCCACATTGTAGGCAACCGGGATAAAGTGCCTTGCCCAAGGACACAACGCGGGTCGTCCCGGACGGGGAGCGAACTCGGGACCTCTAGCATAGAAGTCCAATAGTCTACCACTGAGCTACCGTGCTCCCCATGAAAAACTACTCAAAGTTTTCTAAGCACCAAATGTATCCAACTACCTGTTTTACGTTTTAGTTGAAATATTGTAATGAAAACTGAATATATTTTTTATTTAATTATATCTTTAATGATTTAAGTACAGAAATTAAGATTTTATTTGTGTTTGACATTATGTTTTAGCTTTTGAATACGATAACCATGGAAAATGGATATTATTGGTAAAAGAGGACATTTTTCAATATGCTAAAAAGTTGACGGAGTGAACTGGTATGGGTTCAATATCGAGTATGAGACCCATTACTGTTAATTACAGCTTGACAACGCCTTCTCATGCTCCAATTCAGGTTCCTGGTGGTCCTTTGTGGGATGTTTTTCCACTCTTGGACCAGCATGGCACCAAGCTCCTGGACACTTCTTGGCTGGACAGGTTGGGCTGAAATTGCAAGCTGCAACTCACTCCAGACATGTTCGATTGGATTGAGGTTAGGGGATCTTGCTGGCCAGTCTATACGCTCAATCCTCTCCCTCTGTCGGTACTCCCCGACAGCATGGGCAACATGAGGACGGGCATCATCGTCCATCAGAATGAATCTATCACCCACTGCATCTGCATACAATCTGACGTGGACATCCATGATCTCCTCAATATACCGTTGTGCAATCAATGTACCACGTTCAAGGACACAGAGCTCTGTACGTCCATCCCAGCTGATGCCGCCCCAGACCATGTTCGACCCTCCACCATAGCGGTCATGCTCGGCAATGTTGGCTGCATGGAATCGATCTCCTGGTCTTCTACATACCCTAGAACGCCTATCTGTTTGGTCTAGGCAGTACCTTGACTCATCTGTAGAAACGACAGGTCGCCAATCTTCTCTGGTCCGTACAACGTGGTCCATGGCCCATTCAGATCGTGCCTGGCGGTGGTTCTGGGACAGCGGAATGTAAATACATGGTCTTCTCGATCGTTGGGCTCCTTCGTGCAACCTTGCCCGGATAGTCTGCGTCGAAGCATTTACCCCGGATGCATTCTGAAGGTCACTGCGAAGCTGGGTTGCTGTGGCAAAGCGGTTCCCACGGGCCTGAATGATCAAAAACCGATCTTCAGCTGCAGATGTTGCCCTGTCTCTGCCACCATCATGACGTCTTACTGATGTGCCATACTGTTGAAATCTTGCCCAGGCTCCGGTGATCACCGTATGGTGCACACCAAGGGCTTCACCAACCTGACGATGGGTAGCCCCATTGCTCCACCATCCCTACAGACCGCCACATTTCTGCTTCAAAAAAATGTCTTCTTACATTTGCATTTGCCATATTCAATCATTAAATCACGAGGGTTTGTGTTGAAATGGAGATTGAATGCCCTACACATGTCATGTACATGTAGACAATACACGAAAACATCATGAAAATCAAGGAGTACATGCTTTCACATGAGTGTCACGAAAAGTCTGCCTGTCAAGAGAGCTAATGTAAACACTGGGGATCATCTCAATACATTCTTCAATCATATCCACCGAAATGGAAATATACACAAACAAATTTCACAATGATGTTATAAATATTTGGTGCTTAGCAAACTTTGAATAGTATATGTCTAAAAAGTTAATTTAGTCAGTCAATAAGCTCCGTTAACCCTTTACCCAACGTAACGGCCAAAACCGGCCAGCGGTATTCTCAAAAATCGCCAATAAATTTTCATTATATTTTCATTTTTTGTCTCAAAAACATAGGTTATGACCCCTCGTTGGAACGAGCTCGTCGAGCTCGTTCCAACGAGGGGTCATAACCTATGTTTTTGAGACAAAAAATGAAAAAAATTAGTTATTCAAGAATTTTTTTTGCAAGTGTCGTCTGCTTTTCATGTTAGGTAAAGGGTTAAACAGGTCTGATTTGGTTAAAAACCTAGTTGGAAAATTTGGTGCTTGAAATTACAGGTTTTTGTTACGTTAGTGGGTACTGGATTAACAACGTGCAACTTAACCTATCTTTCGTCAAAAAATCTTTTAACATGGAAGCCATTGCTAACATAACTTAAGATTGGAAATGGACAATTGTTGAACAACAGTTGCATTTTTGTACAACATATATGTTTTCAATTAAAACCACATTAGCTGTTGGGTTAATTAGGGGAATGTATAATACGTTGTAATTAAATTAATTGAAATAAATTTACAAGCATATATTTTAGTTTTTGTGTATCAATCAGATCAAATATGCAAATAGTTTATTATTCATCTATTTGCCTCCTGTTTCTTTATTTGAGAGATCAGCCATCACGACTTTGTCCAGTTTCGGAGGTCAGAATCAGAATAATAATATGTCTAAACCCTTTGAACTCTAGTGGTATCTTCCATACCAGTTCAATGGCAGCAATTAGAAGAGTCCATATTCATTATTTGAGGCTGCAAGTTGAAAATATTGATTGGTCTACACCACACATTTACTGAACAGCCATCCTATTTAATGATGTTATGACGTATCATGTCCCTGGTAGCCTCGGGGCTGCACGTTGAAAATATTGATTGGTTTACCCCACACATTTACTAAACTGTCGTCCTGTGTAATGACCTTATGACGTATCATGTCCCTGGTAGCCTCGGGGCTGCACGTTGAAAATATTGGTTGGTTTACCCCACACATTGACTGACCAGCCATCCTATTTATTGACGTTATGACGTATCATGTCCCTGGTAGCCTCGAGGCTGCACATTGGAAATATTGATTGATCTACCCCACACATTTACTGACAAGCCATCATATTTAATGACGTTATGACGTATCCTGTTCCTGGCAGCCTCCGGGCTGCATGTTGAAAATATTGATTGGTCTACCCCACACATTTACTGACCAGCCGTCCTATTTAATGACGTTATGACGTATCATGTCACTGGTAGCCTCGGGGCTGCACATTGAAAATATTGATTGGTTTACCCCACACATTTACTAAACTGTAGTCCTGTGTAATGACCTTATGACGTATCATGTCCCTGGTAGCCTCGGGGCTGCACGTTGAAAATATTGATTGGTCTACCCCACACATTTACTAATCTGTCATCATGTGTAATGACCTTATGACGTTTGATGTTCCTGGTAGCCTCGGGGCTGCACATTGAAAATATTGATTGATCTACCCCACACATTTACTGACAAGCCATCCTATTTAATGACGTTATGACGTATCATGTTCCTGGTAGCCTCGGAGCTGCACATTGAAAATATTGATTGATCTACCCCACACATTTACTGACAAGCCATCCTATTTAATGACGTTATGACGTATCATGTTCCTGGTAGCCTCGGAGCTGCACATTGAAAATATTGATTGATCTACCCCACACATTTACTGATAAGCCATCATATTTAATGACGTTATGACGTATCATGTTCCTGGTAGCCTCGGAGCTGCACATTGAAAATATTGATTGATCTACCCCACACATTTACTGACTAGCCATCCTATTTAATGACGTTATGACGTTTGATGTCCCTGGTCGTAAAAGCTGCCACCCGGTTTCAAATGGTTAAAATGAGAGAATATTTATGTTTTTCGAGTTCTCAGGTACAACCAGCGTGACATCATGTTCTCTGTCCTTCACAGAAACACTATTAATTTATCTAATGGTGTAACAAATCGCCATCTGCAATTCTGAAACATTGTAGATAGGGTCTTGTTGCACCCATGAAACGAACGGACGTGACAACCGTTACATATTTCCTGTTCCTTATTCAATATTTGTTATCATCCGATAAAATCACGCCCCCAAGGAACGAAGTATTTTCCCAGAGGATATAAAATTCGTCAATGACAATTTTTCTTTGTTTGAGCCAAAAGGTAGAAAGGTTATCTCTGTGTTAATTCATACTTCCTTACCACCATTAACCCTTTACCTAACGAATCGCCCACCTCCACCCGCGTAATATGCAAACTGAGCACTTGAAAAAATTAAATTTTTCAAAATATTTCAACAAAACCATATCATGTGACCCATAATTGGAACGAGCTCATTGAGCTCGTTCCAATGAGGGGTCACATGATATGGTTTTGTTGAAATGTTTTGGAAAAGTTTAAAAAAATTATATTTAAAATAATAAATTTTGATATCGTCTGCGTTGGGTAAAGGGTTAAGGGGCTACACAACGCCGTCTAAAATCAAATAATGAAAAAGATCGCCTTCATACAGTATACTGTTATTAGATAGAGATTGCACAGTTGCCATATTATATGTAAGGTATCATGATACCTGTTGAAATTTCTTAGAATTACGATTTTGTTTTTCGATGGAAATTCGTGGTATCGAGTGATTTGCGCATGTCTGTCGAGCATGGAAACCATCTTCAATAAAATATGCAGACAGTGTTGTCCTTTTCCCAAATGCAGTCCTATCGCTGCACTCGAAAGTATTTTGAATGCCTAGTTTTGTTATTGAATATCTGAAGCACATTCGATCACGAGTTGTTCTTGCGAAATATTATTTTATTATCAGTTCTGGTGCGAATACGATAGCAGACTTCCAGGAACCAGTGGTGCCTGCCGTCAACTCTATGAATTGATTGCATACGTGTTTCGTATTCTATACATCCCAGCCTTTATTTTGATGTATAATTTGTGTATATTTAATCTGAATTTAAGGAATATGAGAGGTGAGAATTTCAAAATAAACAAAATTCCATTACTTATATAGCATCTTAAGAAGTACCTTATTATCCAAACAAACTTCTCAGCTGCGCAACAGAAAACATTTCCTTGAAATTAATTTGAGTGGGCACGAGGAACGCGAGAGCACCGTCTCTCTTGCGTACCCAGTGCTCACTCTTAATTATTTCAATGAAAACTTTCCGGTACTTTAGATGAGAATTTTGTTTGGACAGCAGTGTGCCACCTTAAGGGTGGCTAGTAAGTATTGATGAACAACAACAACAACAACAACAACAACAACACCATAAGACTACATTTTCGCGAAGAGCAGCAGAGATGGTATTTTGGGGTGGGAGTGTTGTTGCACGGACGTTACATCCTCTTGTGATAAGAAATGAAATATTCATTTTTCAAGGAGCTAATTTTCCTGAATATATAGAGGATCTCAAACGAGTAATGTTTGGATACAAGATTTTTTGAAACGAGTTTGATGAATTTGATTCACAACGAGCCTTTAGGCGAGTTGTGAATCGAATTCATCAAAAGAGTTTCAAACAATCTTATATCCAAACATCACGATTCTGTATATCACATGAATTTTCGAATGTTTTTTACACTTTTTATTTAATTCATTGTCGCTAAATTCTCCCAGAACAACCGTCAATCAGCTCAGACGCTTCACAACATGACGTCATGAATGCGCTTTAATTCCACCTGTTGTCGTAATTGACGTCATGTGAACTACACAAGAATACAATGCTGTTGCTATGGGACCACGCGCCGATTAGACACTAGTTGATAATCACGAAATAAGACATGGGTTGTTACGTCGAAACTAACGACGCTTCATGTGATATAAAGAGATTACGTTTTATATTATTCTCCAAGATTTGCGAGTCTCGGAATTGATTCCCGTAAAGTTATCTGAGGAACGTCAGAATGATTTATTTATTTATTTATTAGCGTTTAAGGCCACTTACGCAAAATGACTAATCGTGACCGTGACAGTTTTACGGGTGGAGAAAGGCGGAGAACCCGGGAAGAACCACCGAGCATCAACGAGCAACTGTCAGCTCCTCAACATTCTAAGTCTGTTCAAACTCCGCTCAAGCAGGGTTACAGCGGTTGTAGACATATGCACCATCGACGTGCAGTATGCCTTAGTACACTTCGTCATCGTCCCCCCCCCCCCCCCCCCATGTAGGCAACCGGGATAGAGTGCCTTGTCCAAGGACACAACGCGGGTCGTCCCGGACGGGGGTCGAACTCGGGACCTCTAGCATAGAAGTCCAAGAATCTACCAGTGAGCCACCGCGCTCCCCAAAGCCGGAGTGAAAGAGTGAACATTGTACATGTAGACCATATAGTAAACATCCCCGCCAGTGGGAGCAAGGGATTTGCTGAGGGAAGTCTGAAACATATTCCAGCGCCCCGGTATTCCTCTCTCTCATCTGAAGGAATTTTTTTCACGAAAGTGAGTCTGGAGACACCATTGAGAAAATGACAAAATTGTGGAAATCTGTTTTAATGTTCCAGAATATTTTCTCCAATATACTTCTGGTGAAAAAAATCTTTTTGTTACGCAAGGGGCGTGGCCAGGATTCTTTAGTAGGGCTGTCTAGACAGTTTTTATTTTTATTTTTTTTTTTTGCGGGGTGGGGCAAAGATGATATTTGAAATATCGTTGTGTGGGATTTTTGGGGCCTCCCATAGTCCTAACTAACCCCCTCTGGTCGTTGCCCCCTCCTCCCACTTCCCTTCTAGTGTCGATGTCAAAACACGGAATCCAAATTTTACGGACTCGGCCACTTACTGAATGCCTTATATGTATACAGGGGAAATCTGATTCAACCTTAACCCTTTACCTAACATGAAAAGCAGACGACACTTGCAAAAAAAATTCTTGAATAACTTATTTTTTTCATTTTTTGTCTCAAAAACATAGGTTATGACCCCTCATTGGAACGAGCTCGACGAGCTCGTTCCAATGAGGGGTCATAACCTATGTTTTTAGTAGAAGCTAATGATAGGACAGATAGAACATAGACCAGTAGTGGCGGTGGAGCTTTGGCGACAAGATGGAAGCGGTTGGTAAGACTACATTAGACCTCATTGAGGGATTACTCATGGTCCTCATGGCCTCATACGACAAAAAAGGGATTCCATAGCCACGGGTGTTTCCCCAAAATGGGATTCCATGGGATACGGCCATTGGATAAAGGCTTTTATTATACAGAAGGGAGATAACTCTGCATACAGGTTATGGGAAATCAAGCAATCTGATTGGTTAGTTATATAAATGAAACAACAAGAGTACTTGGAATAGGGTCAGAAGTTACAAGAATAGACCAGAATAGCTGATTATAGTAAAAATAATTAAAGCTGTTCCAACTAATAGGCTCTTCTATGCTACTGGAGTATACTCCAGAACAAAGGAACATGGCTAGGTAGACATGAACTATTACATATATCGATAGAAGCAGAGAATTCTGTAAGAATGCGAAATAGTAAAAGTTGGGATAGATTTTGGTGATTTGGAAGGATTGTCGGGTTGTTTCTGGTAATTAGATCTACTCCGATTCAATCGAACACACCCTCTGAACATACCTCGTCTTATTGCAGAAAAATTGGGTAACATAGCAATCACGTGCTACCATAGAAACCAAGATGGCGGCCTCCTGTATACAAAATGGACGACGGAAGCTCGTATCACCCTAACAACACGCGCTGCGCATGCGCACTCACACCACGTATCACTATGGCGATGACGTCACAACATGGCCGCTCACGCGGGTTACCATGACAACACAACATGGCGCCATACGTCACGTGACATGACGTCACTTCCGGGGTCCTGCACCGGGGTCCTGCCTAATCGACCTCAAAAGCCCCTGACATACTACTCAGGACTATAGACTACCAGGACTATAGACTACCAGGACTATAGACTTCCAGGGCTATAGACTGAGACTACCCGGACTATAGACTACCAGGACTATAGACTACCAGGACTATAGACTTCCAGGGCTATAGACTGCCAGGACTATAGACTGCCAGGACTATAGACTACCAGGACTATAGACTGCCATGGCTATAGACTACCAGGACTACAGACTGCCAGGGTTATAGACTGCCAGGGCTATAGACTGAGACTACCAGGACTATAGACTGTCAGGACTATAGACTACCAGGACTATAGACTGCCAGGACTATAGACTACCAGGACTATAGACTACCACGACTATAGACTACCAGGACTTTAGACTGCCTGGGCTATAGACTGAGACTACCAGGACTATAGACTACCAGGACTATAGACTGCCAGGACTATAGACTACCAGGACTATAGACTACCAGGACTATAGACTGCCAGGGCTATAGACTGCCAAGACCATAGACTGAGACTACCAGGACTATAGACTACCAGGACTATAGACTACCAGGACTATAGACTACCAGGGCTATAGACTGCCAAGACCATAGACTGAGACTACCAGGACTATAGACTACCAGGACTATAGACTGCCAGGACTATAGCCTACCAGGACTATAGACTACCAGGACTATAGACTACCAGGGCTATAGTCTGCCAGGACTATAGACTACCAGGACTATAGACTACCAGGACTATAGACTGCCAGGGCTATAGACTGCCAAGACCATAGACTGAGACTACCAAGACTATAGACTACCAGGACTATAGACTACCAGGATTATAGACTACCAGGACTATAGACTACCAGGACTATAGACTGCCAGGACCATAGACTGCCAGGGCTATAGACTACCAGGACTATAGACTACCAGAACTATAGACTGCCAGGGCTACAGACTGAGACTACCAGGACTATAGATTACCAGGACTATAGACTGCCAGGGCTATAGACTGAGACTACCAGGACTATAGACTGCCAGGGCTATAGACTGAGACTACCAGGACTAAAGGCTGCCAGGACTATAGACTACCAGGGCTATAGACTGCCAAGACTATAGACTGCCAGGACTATAGACTGCCAGGACTATAGACTACCAGGACTACAGACTACCAGGACTATAGACTGCCAGGGCTGTAGACTACCAGGACTATAGACTACCGGGACTATAGACTGCCAGGGCTACAGACTGAGACTACCAGGACTATAGCCTACCAGGACTATAGACTGCCAGGACTATAGACTGCCAGGGCTATAGACTACCAGGACTATAGACTGCCAGGACTATAGACTACCAGGACTATAGACTACCAGGACTATAGACTGCCAGGGCTATAGACTGAGACTACCAGGACTATAGACTACCAGGGCTATAGACTGCCAGGGCTATAGACTGCCACGGCTATAGACTGAGACTACCAGGACTATAGACTACCAGGACTATAGACTACCAGGACTATAGACTGTCAGGGCTATAGACTACCAGGACAATAGACTACCAGGACTATAGACTACCAGGACTATAGACTACCAAGACTATAGACTACTAAGACTATAGACTGCCAGGGCTATAGACTGAGACTACTAGGACTATAGACTGCCATGGCTATAGACTGAGACTACCAGGACTATAGACTACCAGGGCTATTGACTGCCAGGACTATAGACTGCCAGGACTATAGACTACCAGGGCTATAGACTACCAGGACTATAGACTGCCAGGACTATAGACTACCAGGACTATAGACTACCAGGACTATAGACTGCCAGGGCTATAGACTGAGACTACCAGGACTATAGACTACCGGGACTATAGACTGCCAGGGCTACAGACTGAGACTACCAGGACTATAGACTACCAGGACTATAGACAGCCAGGACTATAGACTGCCAGGGCTATAGACTACCAGGACTATAGACTGCCAGGACTATAGACTACCAGGACTATAGACTACCAGGACTATATACTGCCTTGACTATAGACTGTCAGGGCTATAGACTGAGACTACCAGAACTATAGACTACCAGGGCTATAGACTGCCAGGGCTATAGACTGCCAGGGCTATAGACTGAGACTACCAGGACTATAGACTGCCAGGGCTATAGACTACCAGGACTATAGACTACCAGGACTATAGACTACCAGGACTATAGACTACCAGGACTATAGACTGAGACTACCAGGACTATAGACTGCCATGGCTATAGACTGAGACTACCAGGACTATAGACTACCAGGGCTATTGACTGCCAGGACTATAGACTGCCAGGACTATAGAATGCAGGACTATAGACTGCCAGGACCATAGACTGCCAGGGCCATAGACTGGCAGTCCGTTGGAAGGAATAGGTATTGGGCTGAATAGATGTCATTCTAAAGTATTTGTGTAGCCTGGTCACAAAAGGGGAAATGGAACGATGAATTCGAAAAAAACACACTGGTCACAGATTCGAGTCGGAATTTCTAAATTTTTGTCAGCTGATTGTACAGATTTGATAGGAAGAATTTGATCAAAAATTGGAAAATCGTTTGGATCCTGCCGGTAAGATGCAACCGATTAAAAATCGCAGTCGAAGAAACTGTGAAAATTCGTATCGACTGGTCAGAAAAATCCGAAGAGTTGAAAACATGAATGAAATTGATTTCTTTTCCAGCTATTGGAATTACCTTCCCACCCACACACCCTGTTGCTACGTGCCTGCCTGCCGTCCAAAATTCAACCCCTACTTCGGTACTTCTTCATATATATGACTTATGGTTGTAATTTTGTTCTACCAATAAGTAGCATTGGACTCCTCATTTGAAGAAGCTCAAAGAGCTTTCGTAAACGGCAGATAATATAAAAACGTTTAACATATAATTTGAAACAAAAAACTTTGAAAAAACAAATTCTTAACCCTTCGGTCCTCAGAGGCCGTTTTTCCGGCCGAGTCACAAGCTACGTCATAATGTCATTAAGTGGGATCGTTAAGTGGGATCATTAAGTGGTGAATGTGCGGTGTAGACCAATCAATATTTTCAACGTGCAGCCGCATTGCCAGGACTATAGACTGCCAGGACTATAGATTTCCAGGAATGTAGACTGAGACTATCAGGACTATAGACTACCAGGACTATAGACTGCCAGGACTATAGACTACCAGGACTATAGACTACCAGGACTATAGCCTACCAGGACTATAGACTACCAAGACTATAGACTTCCAGGGCTATAGACTAAGACTACCAGGACTATAGATTGAGACTACCAGGACTATAGACTGAGACTACCAGGACTATAGACTACCAGGACTATAGACTACCAGGTCTATAGACTGAGACTACCAGGACTATAGACTGCCAGACTGAGACTGCCAGAATGAGACTGAGACTGAGTCATTAAGTGGGATCGTTAAGTGGGACCATTAAGTGGTGAATGTGCGGTGTAGACCAATCAATATTTTCAACGTGCAGCCGCATGGCTGCACGTTGAAAATATTAATTGCTTTACCCCAAATAATAAATATGGACTCTTCCTACTGCTGTCATTCAACTGACAGTGAAGATACCACCAGTGTTTAAAGGGTTATGGTAACTTAGAACGTCCAGTTGGATATTGAAGATCTTTTTGACACGAAGTTGCTTTCGAAATCTTAAAACATGACGTCATATTGTTAATGCGCAATTATATGATCGTCAATGCAGCTGGCGTTTTCTCAGGCTCTCCGCACGGATTTAAATGAGAAATGGTTTCGGTATTCGAGGCGAATGTCCTGCACACTTGCCTTGAAATCTATGTCTTCATGAAGTTCGCCTAGACAAGTGTAATGGTTCCGGAAGCAGGGTGTGGCATTTGCCACTTGCCCGGAGACGGGCGGCGAAGGGGGTTGTTTCCAAGTAGAAAAAATACTTTACTTGATAAGAACTGTAACTGAGAAACTTTCGAGTATTCGTTTCCAACGCACTTTCCGTTTGTCCATGGAAGGGGTGTAGGGGTGGGGTGGGGTGGGGGTATTACGTATCATGATGGTCGATAATTACCAAATGAAGAAGTTATACAATCAGGTGGGTGAATTCTAAAGTCTTATCCGTATGTATTGTTCCTCGAGTGGGACAAGGTGTCTTCGATGTTTTAGCTCCTTGTAACAAGCACATTGGTCTCCTCAAGGGGCGATATATACTGTTAATGATATCGAGTCGGGAGCGCGGTGGCCCAATAGGAAGAGATGAAGGATGCAATCCGAGAGGTTCTCGGTTCGAATCCCACCTGCGGCAAACGCGTTGTGTCCTTGGGCAAGACACTTCACCCCCAGTGACCACGTGTGGGTACGGTGGCGTTGTGCACTAAGGCGTACTGAACGTCGATGGTGCACCTGTCTTCCACGAAAGCTAACCCCGCTTGTGTGGAT
Organism: Pictodentalium vernedei; assembly: GCA_031216915.1. Classification (NCBI taxonomy): domain Eukaryota; kingdom Metazoa; phylum Mollusca; class Scaphopoda; order Dentaliida; family Dentaliidae; genus Pictodentalium; species Pictodentalium vernedei. Next base: position 5,519,532 of record CM062296.1, read on the forward strand.
TTAGTACGTTGGGGGAACTGACACTGGCTCTCCGTTGCTATATAGTTCTCTCCGGGTACTCTGGCGTTCTCCACCTGTAAAACTGCCGTGGTCATGATTAGCCATTGTGCAGAAATAAGTGACGATAAACACCAATAAATAAATAAATAAATAAATAAATAAATAAATAAATAAATAAATAATAATACATAAATAAATAAATAAAAATAATATTGAGTCTCACATTAAGATTTACCATACGTTGTACAATTCCGGTCTTAAATTAAAAATGTGCTTTTTAATATCCCCTGCCCTCCCCCCTCGTTCTCTCGAAAGCTTCATGAACCCTTGGATAGATGCGTTCATCCTTGTGATAAAAGCGATGATAAAAATGAGTATGTTTACGAGATATTAAAATTAAGTACAATAAACATTGATCCAGACAATATTTAGCGAATTTTAATAAAACTACTAAAATATATAGACTTTACATAATGCATGTAGCGTATATTGTACTTACAGAGTGAAAACGTCAACCCGAATTGGAGAAAGAGAACAAAAACTGTGATTCCTAAATTATCCTTGAATTTTTTTAGCTTCATGGTGAAATTGTTGAAAATTTAGATCCCAATGTCTTCACTAAAACGCATGGATTTTTTGAACACCAGAAGAATAATCCGAAATTTGACAAAATTACGAAACGAGATCGACAACACGCCCTAATCTGGAATATGCAGCATTAGACGAGGAGGTGAGAAAGAAACTTGTTTTAGTGACATTCTTCTTTTTGAGTGTATTCATAATATTATTAAATCAGTAAAGGTTTTCTTTTGTTATTAAGCCAGGTGGAACATGGAGAACAACATTTTTAACAGGTTTTATTAACCCAATTTATTTATTGTAAGCTATAAACAAAAATTAATATTAGATAACTTCAACAAGCCTTTATTTTATTTATTTAACAATATGAATTTTCTTTACATTCTAACGTTAATATTCTTTTTCCAACTTAAATATCTTTTCAACAAAATATGTATATGGATTACACTATAATTACACTAAAAGCGTTAATGATCTTCAAACATTTTTAATCTAACATTAACTATGAGACATATGATGGTCGATAAATGTCGTGTGCAATCAGCTCTATGGGCGTGTACGACCAGCAGCGCAAGTTTTGTTAATATTTATAGACCGAATTGTCAAGAGTACCCTCCTGCTGATTTCTTTTTAAAAAAGAATCCCGATTTATGCACAAATTTCCACGCCTAAAATTATTTTTACATACACATACATACACAAATATATATATTTTTAGAAAACTTTCGATTTATGGAGCCAGGTCTGGATTTAGAGAGAAGCGAAACAATCTGAATGGGACTCAAAATTTTCCGAGTTTTTTCATTTGTTATCGTTTTATTATAATTCGTATCTAAGCAATAATTTAATCTGTGATATTTTTCATATTATAATACGGCCATCGTGGAATGGTCACTTTCCACGGGTGGGCATTATTTTCCACGGACGCAATAAAATTAGATTCCAATCCCTAATTATAGCGATAATCATCAAAAATTTAATTAATGAAGCACCGGGTGCAACCCGGTGCTTCTTTAATTAAAATTTTGCTGCTGACGATTTTTGTTACCTGGAAAACACATACCTGGGCATCACCGCCCACGCGTGGATTACAACCAGGCACGGCGACTATACTGTATGTTCACTATTACTATCCAAAAATATATATTTTTAAATAAATTACATATGTTATGGGTCTGGAGAGGATTTCTGAATTTCTAGCGTGGAAAGCGACTGATCTACAACGAGATTAAGAGATCTTGGCCAACCCGACTGGTTGGTAAATGGCCTTTATTCGTTGACCGCTACACCACCCTTCCGTTTTTTTTTGACATGGTCATGATTGGTCATTGTGCAGAAATATGTGACCTTAAACACCAATAAATAAATATAAATATACTACTCAAAGTTTGCTGAGCACCAAATATTTGACACATCATTGTGAAATTTGCTTGTGACATATTTGCGATATTTTTGGTGGATATGATTGAGGAATGTATTGAGATGGTCCCCAGTGTTTACATTAGCTCTCTTGACAGGCAGACTTTTCGTGACAGTCATGGAAAGCATGTTCTCCTTGATTTTCATGATGCTTTCGTGTACTGTCTACATGTACATGAAATGTGTAGGGTATTTACTCTTCATTTCAACGCAAACCCTTGTGATTTAATGACTGAATATGGCAAATACAAATGTAAGAAGAAAGCAGAAATGTGGCGGGCTGTAGGGATGGTGGAGCAAGGGACTACCCATCGTTAGGTTGGTAAAGCCCTTGGTTTGCACCATACGGTGATCACCAGAGCCTGTGCAAGATTTCAGCAGTATGGAACACCAATAAGACGGCATGGTGGTGGCAGAGACAGGGCAACATCTGCAGCTGAAGACCGGTTTTTGATCATTCAGGCCCATAGGAACCGCTTTGCTACAGCAACCCAGCTTCGCAGTGATCTGCAGAATGCATCCGGAGTAAATGTTTCGACGCAGACTATCCGAGCAAGGTTGCACGAAGGTGGTCTCCGATCGAGAAGACCATGTATTCACATTCCGCTGTCCCAGAACCACCGCCAGGCACGATATGAATGGGCCATGGACCATGTTGGATGGACCAGAGAAGATTGGCAACCTATCCTTTTTACAGATGAGTCAAGGTACAGCCTAGACCACACAGATAGGCGTTCTAGGGTATGGAGAAGACCAGGAGAGCGATTCCATGCAGCAAACATTGCTGAGCATGACCGCTATGGCGGAGGGTCAATCATGGTCTGGGGCAGCATCAGCTGGGATGGACTTACAGAGCTCTGTATATTGATGAGATCCTGGATGTCCACGTCAGATTGTATGCAGGTGCAGTGGGTGACAGATTCATTCTGATGGACGATAATGCCCGTCCCCATGTTGCCCATGCTGTCGGGGAGTGCCGACAGAGGGAGGGGATTGAGCGTATGGACTGGCCAGTAAGATCCCCTGACCTCAATCCAATCGAACATGTCTGAAATGAGTTGCAGCCCATCCAGTCCAGCCAAGAAGTGTCCAGGAGCTTGGTGCCATGCTGGTCCAAGAATGGAACAACATCCCACAAAGGACCACCGGGAACCTGACTGGGAGCATGGGAAGGCGTTGTCAAGCTGCAATTAACAGTAATGGGTCTCATACTCGATACTGAAGCCATACCAGTTCGCTCCGTCAACTTTTTGGCATATTGAAAAAATTTCCTCTTTTACCAATAATATCCATTTTCCATGGTTATCGTATTCAAAAGCTAAAAAATAATGTCAAACACAAATAAAATCTTAATTTCTGTACTTAAATCATTAAAGATATAATTAAATAAAAAAATCTATACACTTTTCATTATAATATTTCAACTAAAACGTAAACAGGTAATTGGATATACTTGGTGCTTAGCAAACTTAGAGTAGTATAAATAATTTGGCGATTCACCAATGAATCGCCCCTAAATTTCCTAAGTTAGTAAGTTGTTCTTCAGAGCGATCGAAACAACGCACGCGTTGTCACCAACTGCTGAGGGCGGGTCACGGTACCAATATAACAGATTGAGAGAGAAGTCCAGGAACCTAGGCTCGAACTCATGACCCCTAGCACGAAAGCGACCGATTTATCACAAGACAAAAAGATCCGGACCAACCAGATTGGTTGTTAAATGGACTGTGTACAGTTAAATCTAGAAGTCCTGTCACGAATAGTGCGCTTATCTAGGCTTAATTGCGCGTTGGAATTGCGCGCAATTGCCATATTGAATGGCATCCAAAGCACGGAAGGTTCTCCTGGTTACTCATAGCAAACACATGCAATGTTTCTGCCAATGGACCTCCGGGTTACCCGGAGGTCCATTGGCTGAAACATTGCTTGTGCACAGGCCATATGTACAGAATTTGATAGCTTTACTTGGGCCATAACGCGCACATTAACGCGCATATCAACGTGCTACTTGTGCGCATTTCATGACAGGACTTCTAGTTTTAACTGTACCTCGACCGCTACACATAATTAACAATGTAATAATTAACAGTATATTCCATATATGAATGTTAAATAATAATGGTTTTATTAAGTTTAAATAGTGATGTTTGTAAACTTCCCTTAGATTAGGACTTCACCATGTCTAAATCCGACCATGTATCAAAGGCGTAACCAGGCAAAATGGCATGGGGGGCAAAGTACTATTCTACTGTCAATATCCAACGCTTCTCTTCACTTCTTCTTGAGTTAAGAGTTACTGACCCACACAGGTGCACCAGACAGCATGAACACTACCAGGGATCGTATTGTCATTGTAGAGATGATTGTATTGGCACCCGACAGCATTAACACCATCAGGGATCGTATTGTCATTGTAGAGATGATTGTATTGGCACCCGACAGCATGAACACTACCAGGGATCGTATTGTCATGGTAGAGATGATTGTATTAGCACCCGACAGCATGAACACTAGCAAGGATCGTATTGTCATTGTAGAGATGATTGTATTGGCACCCGACAGCATGAACACTAGTAGGGATCGTATTGCCATTGTAGAGATGATTGTATTGGCACCCGACAGCATTAACACTAGCAGGGATCGTATTGTGATTGTAGAGATGATTGTATTGGCACCCGACAGCATGAACACTAGCAGGGATCGTATTGTCACTGTAGAGATGATTGTATTGGCACCCGACTGCATTAACACTAGCAGGGATCGTATTGTCATTGTAGAGATGATTGGATTGGCACCCGACAGCATGAACACTACCAGGGATCGTATTGTGATTGTAGAGATAATTGTATTGGCACCCGACAGCATGAACACTAGCAGGGATCGTATTGTCATTGTAGAGATGATTGTATTGGCACCCGACAGCATTAACACTAGCAGGGATCGTATTGCGATTGTAGAGATGATTGTATTGGCACCCGACAGCATGAACACTAGCAGGGATCGTATTGTCACTGTAGAGATGATTGTATTGGCACCCGACAGCATGGACACTACCAGGGATCGTATTGTGATTGTAGAGATGATTGTATTGGCACCCGACAGCATGAACACTACCAGGGATCGTATTGTCATTGTAGAGATGATTGTATTGACACTCGACAGCATTAACACTACCAAGGATCGTATTGTGATTGTAGAGATGGTTGCATTGGCACCCGACAGCATAAACACTACCAAGGATCGTATTGTGATTGTAGAGATGGTTGTGTTGGCACCCGACAGCATAAACACTACCAAGGATCGTATTGTCATTGTAGAGATGATTGTATTGGAACTCGACAGCATTAACACTACCAGGGATCGTATTGTCAATGTAGAGATGATTGTATTGGCACCCGACAGCATTAACACTACCAGGGATCGTATTGTCATTGTAGAGATGGTTGTATTGGCACCCGACAGCATTAACACTACCAGGGATCGTATTGTCATTGTACAGATGGTTGTATTGGCACCCGACAGCATTAACACTACCAGGGATCGTATTGTCATTGTACAAATGATGGTATTGGCACCCGACAGCATTAACACCACCAGGGATCGTGTTGTCATTGTAGAGATGGTTGTATTGGCACCCGACAGCATGAACACTACCAGGGATCGTATTGTCATTGTAGAGATGATTGTATTGGAAGTCGACAGCATTAACACTAGCAGGGATCGTATTGTTATTGTAGAGATAATTGTATTGGAACTCGACAGCATTAACACTACCAGGGATCGTATTGTCGTTGTAGAGATGATATTATTGGCACCCGACAGCATTAACACTACCAGGGATCGTATTGTCATTCTAGAGATGGTTGTATTGGCACCCGACAGCATTAACACTACCAGGGATCGTATTGTCATTGCAGAGATGGCTGTATTGGCACCCGACAGCATTAACACTACCAGGGATCGTATTGTCATTGTAGAGATGATTGTATTGGCATCCGACAGCATTAACACTACCAGGGATCGTATTGTCATTGTACAGATGGTTGTATTGGCACCGACAGCATTAACACCACCAGGGATCGTATTGTCATTGTAGAGATGACTGTTTTGGCACCCGACAGCATGAACACTACCAGGGATCGTATTGTCATTGTAGAGATGATTGTATTGAAACTCGACAGCATGAACACTACCAGGGATCGTATTTTTTCATTGTAGAGATGATTGTATTGGCACCCGACAGCATGAACACTACCAAGGATCGTATTGTCATTGTAGAGATGATTGTATTGGAACTCGACAGCATTAACACTAGCAGGGATCGTATTGCGATTATAGAGATGATTGTATTGGCACCCGACAGCATTAACACTACCAGGGATCGTATTGTCATTGTAGAGATGGTTGTATTGGCACCCGACAGCATTAACACTACCAGGGATCGTATTGTCATTGTACAGATGGTTGTATTGGCACCCGACAGCATTAACACTACCAGGGATCGTATTGTCATTGTACAAATGATTGTATTGGCACCCGACAGCATTAACACCACCAGGGATCGTATTGTCATTGTAGAGATGGTTGTATTGGCACCCGACAGCATGAACACTACCAGGGATCGTATTGTCATTGTAGAGATGATTGTATTGGAACTCGACAGCATTAACACTAGCAGGGATCGTATTGTCATTGTAGAGATAATTGTATTGGAACTCGACAGCATTAACACTACCAGGGATCGTATTGTCGTTGTAGAGATGATATTATTGGCACCCGACAGCATTAACACTACCAGGGATCGTATTGTCATTGCAGAGATGGTTGTATTGGCACCCGACAGCATTAACACTACCAGGGATCGTATTGTCATTGTAGAGATGATTGTATTGGCACCCGACAGCATTAACACTACCAGGGATCGTATTGTCATTGTACAGATGGTTGTATTGGCACCGACAGCATTAACACCACCAGGAATCGTATTGTGATTGTAAAGATGGTTGTATTGGCACCCGACAGCATTAGCACTACCAGAGATCGTATTGTGATTGTAGAGATGGTTATATTGGCACCCGACAGCATTAACACTACCAGGGATCGTATTGTCATTGTAGAGATGGTTGTATTGGCACCCGACAGCATAAACACTACCAAGGATCGTACGGTCATTGTAGAGATGGTTGTATTGGCACCCGACAGCATGAACACTACCAAAGATCGTATTGTCATTGTAGAGATGATTGTATTGGCACCCGACAGCATAAACACTACCAAGGATCGTATTGTCATTGTAGAGATGATTGTATTGGAACTCGACAGCATAAACACTACCAAGGGTCGTATTGTCATTGTAGAGATGGTTGTATTGGCACCCGACAGCATTAACACTACCAGGGATCGTATTGTCATTGTAGAGATGATTGTGTTGGCACTCGACAGCATTAACACTACCAGGGATCGTATTGTCATTGCAGAGATTATATAAATGATACAACAATTGTCTTTAACAAACAGTGTACTGAAAGCCTATATCTGGGGTTTGTTATGAAACACTGGTACCACCACTTAAATGTTCCTTATTACGTGGATATGTTTCATATCATCTTTGAAGTGTTATTTTTCATACAGATGAGTGGAATCGTGCAAGCGCTATGAAGTTTATCGTCCAGGAACCGTACAGGAGCTTGGTGCAGTGTCAGAGCTATGAAGGTTATGGTCTTAGAGCCGTATAGGAGGTAGGAGCCAATAAGTTAAAAACTAGGGGGTCTTGTAGCTTTGACCCTTGAAGGCTATGGTCCATTAACCCTGTACCTAACATGAAAAGTAGACGACACTTGCAAAACAAATTCTTAAGCAACTAATTTTTTTCATTTTTGTCTCAAAAACATTGGTTATGACACCTCATTAGAACGAGCTCGAAAATTAACTGATAATTTTTGAGAATAGCGCTAGCCGATTTTGGTGGTTAGGTTAGATAAAGGGTTAACTAGGAGTTATACAGTAGATCAAGCCATAAATAAGGGAAGGGTCTTCAACACTACTGGAATTTTCTTATATTATAAAATAGCAGTAAACCAAAATGTATCAAAACATTGATTCTACTCCAAGTTAGGACTCTTATGTACCCCTGCTCGGGTAACGACCCTATAGCACTGTGTTCTACCAATATATACTCCCATACAGTTTAACATACCCTTAAAGCGCAACCTCGTCACTGCTGTAGTCATTTTGATCCAAAAGTAACCACGTGCATGTACCACTATAGAAACCAAGATGTCTGACAACGGCACCCCTCCTAAATATACTACATACTGATCTCCTTATATCATACCCACCATGAAATCTCTTTTTCAGTGCTCTTTGCGTGAGATCCTAGCCGGGCATTAAAGCCACATAATATACTACTCACATATTGCAAGAAGAGATGATCTGGGGCTCTGGTAGAGATTTTGGGCGGCAGGTGAAACAAAGAAAGAAGAGAACGAGCCATCCTGGGTGTCCAAATATACCACATTCCCTACACATTTTGAAACAGAGGCTTTTCTGAAAATTTATCTTACAATCAACAGTTATTTTGTCTGTATTAACTCCGCAACTGCCGTGTATCTGACCCCTGATACAGATGTTTGTATCAGGGGGTCGGATACAAGCACGTTCCTTTCGCGTGAGTTCCATTTTTTTTCTTTTTGTTCACCCGTATGAATAAATAGTTCGTTATATATTCCTCTACATTCTTGGCTTATCCCCAATATATTGTAAGATAAAATGATTGTTACCATTATGTGGATGAACAAAATATGTATCCGAGTCTCGCTCCGGGTTCTAAGGGTAGATCACGACTGCCCTTAGAACCCGGAGCGAGACTCGGATACATATTTTTAGAGCTGCACGATATTCAAAACAGAATATCGGTATCGGTATTCAAAAAGATACCGCGGTATACCGGTATATCGAAAACTGTTCAGATATCTGAACATAAGTACCACAATCGAGACTTGAGGCATCACAGTCGGAACGAATGAGCATGCCTTGATGATGCGGTTCGAAAAACCTTTACACAATGCAGACGATATCAAAATTTATTATTTTAAATCAAATGTTTCCAAAAATTTCTACAAAACAATATCATGTGACCCCCTCATTGGAACGAGCTCAACGAGCTCGTTCCATTGAGGGGTCACATGATATAGTTTTGTTGAAATTTTTGAAAAATATTTTTTCAACTGCTGAATTTGTATATTACGTGGGTACATGCGGACGATTCCTTGGATAAAGCGATAATATTATTCATTCTTAGCTACAGTTAAAAAACTCAAAACCTCTTGAAAATTAAACTGTGGGTAAATAAATAATGACGATAAACCGATATTTTTGTAATTACATCGGTATTCAATCGATATTGGTTTGAATACCGGTATATATCGATTTATCGAAATACCGTGCAGCCCTACATATTTTGTACATCCACATAATGGTAATAATCTCTATATATCTTCCTCGGAGATCTATATCTCAGTCTGGTACACATGATTCTTTGCGTCACAGATCGACGAGCAACAATTTAATAAACAACAAAAAGTGCAGTGTTTATAAGTATCATACCATTCGGTTTTATTAAACTTCATTAGCTGTGAAACAAAGAGAACTTTACGTGTCAGCTTTCGAACATACACACAAGTAGGAACAAAACATCGTCGACGTTTAACGTTGACCAAGATGTATCAAAACATTGATTTTATTCCATGCTACCGGAATACTCTCTGGACTAACAGAACGGACTCGCCAGATGTCATCCTGAACTTCAAGGATGCCACCCGCCACATACAGTTAAAACTAGAAGTCCTGTCATGAAATGCGCACAAATAGCACGTTGATATGCGCGTTAATGTACGCGTTATGGCCCAAGTAAAGCTATCAAATTCTGTACATATGGCCTGTGCACAAGCAATGTTTCAGCCAATGGACCTCCGGGTAACCCGGAGGTCCATTGCAGAAACATTGCATGTGTTTGCTATGAGTAACCAAGAGAACATGCCGTGCTTTAGATGCCATTCGATATGGCAATTGCGCACAATTCCAACGCGCAATTAAGCCTAGATAAGCGCACTAAACGTGACAGGACTTCTAGTTTTAACTGTACAAAACGATCCTCAATTTACGGCCTTGGAATTCGGATTAAAAGGATTTGTTGAAGAAACTGGGCTAGGCCCGAAATAGAGCAAAATTGAAAACACAGTTGAGAAAGAGAGGTTATACACTGCAAAATATATAGGTTCTCTTTAGAACCAAAACTGGTTCTAATCTTGTCTCTGAGATGGAACCAGTTCTATTTAAACAGTATTTATTTCAAATCAAATAAATTTATAAAGATTAACAGTCAATATTAACAGAATTAAACATAAATTGAGGGGTTTCAGCCGTAAGTTTAGAGCTTGTACGAGGTTGTCTCAAATCATTATTAAGCAAAGGAGAAATGAACAGTTGGCATATCGAACCAGTTTTGGTTCTGTATAGAACCAATATACCAGGTATTTATATTCGCTTTGTTTCAAAATGTTTGGCGACTGCATTGAATAAGCTCCAAGTTTACTGCTGAATCTACTTCAGTTCATGTATTATTCTGTTAAAATTGATTGCTAATCTCGGTAAATTTATTTGATTTGAAATAAATACTGTTTAAACTAAACTGGTTCCATCTCAGGGACAAGATCAGAACCACTGTTGGTTCTAAAGAGAACCTATATTTTATGCAGTGTAGTTTGCGTTTCATTGAGAATCAACTGGTGAAAGTCGATAATCTTGACAGAAAATTGTTATCGAGTCCGAAGGAAACTGGGAAGAATTTAAACAAAGGAGAGAGTACCACTAGTGACAACATTCAAGACAGGATCACCAGAATTTAAACAAAGGAGAGAGTACCACTAGTGACAACATTCAAGACAGGATTACCAGAATTTAAACAAAGGAGAGAGTACCACTAGTGACAACATTCAAGACAGGATTACCAGAATTTAAACAAAGGAGAGAGTACAGCTAGTGACAACATTCAAGACAGGATTACCAGAATTTAAACAAAGGAGAGAGTACCACTAGTGACAACATTCATGACAGGATTACCAGAATTTAAACAAAGGAGAGAGTACCAGTAGTGACAACATTCAAGACAGGATTACCGGAATTTAAACAAAGGAGAGAGTACCACTAGTGACAACATTCAAGACAGGATTACCAGAATTTAAACAAAGGAGAGAGTACTACTAGTGACAACATTCAAGACAGGATTACCAGAATTTAAACAAAGGAGAGAGTACCACTACTGACAACATTCAAGACAGGATTACCAGAATTTAAACAAAGGAGAGAGTACCACTAGTGACAACATTCAAGACAGGATTACCAGAATTTAAACAAAGGAGAGAGTACCACTAGTGACAACATTCAAGACAGGATTACCAGAATTTAAACAAAGGAGAGAGTACCACTACTGACAACATTCAAGACAGGATTACCAGAATTTAAACAAAGGAGAGAGTACCACTAGTGACAACATTCAAGACAGGATTACCAGAATTTAAACAAAGGAGAGAGTACCACTAGTGACAACATTCAAGACAGGATTACCAGAATTTAAACAAAGGAGAGAGTACCACTAGTGACAACATTCAAGACAGGATTACCAGAATTTAAACAAAGGAGAGAGTACTACTAGTGACAACATTCAAGACAGGATCACCAGAATTTAAACAAAGGAGAGAGTACCACTAGTGACAACATTCAAGACAGGATTACCAGAATTTAAACAAAGGAGAGAGTACCACTAGTGACAACATTCAAGACAGGATTACCAGAATTTAAACAAAGGAGAGAGTACAGCTAGTGACAACATTCAAGACAGGATTACCAGAATTTAAACAAAGGAGAGAGTACCACTAGTGACAACATTCATGACAGGATTACCAGAATTTAAACAAAGGAGAGAGTACCAGTAGTGACAACATTCAAGACAGGATTACCGGAATTTAAACAAAGGAGAGAGTACCACTAGTGACAACATTCAAGACAGGATTACCAGAATTTAAACAAAGGAGAGAGTACTACTAGTGACAACATTCAAGACAGGATTACCAGAATTTAAACAAAGGAGAGAGTACCACTACTGACAACATTCAAGACAGGATTACCAGAATTGGGCAAAAGCTGTCAGAAATGTATGTCATTATTGTATGAATCTAACAGAATGAATCAGGTGTTCCCCCAGCCCCACCGGTGATCGGGTACAAACGAGATGAAAATCTTAGTGACATGTTGGTCCACAAGAAAAACTAGTAAACTCACGCCCCCACCACAAAATTATATTGTGATATTAAAAACTAGTAAACTCACGCCCTCACCAGAAAATTATATAGTGATTTTAAAAACTAGTAAACTCACGCCCCCACCACAAAATTATGTAGTGATTTTAAAAACTAGTAAACGCACGCCCCCACCACAAAATTATACAATGATTTTAAAAACTAGTAAACTCACGTCCCCACCACAAAATTATATAGTGATTTCAAAAACTAGTAAACTCACTCCCCCACCACAAAATTATATAGTGATTTTAAAAACTAGTAAATTCACTCCCCCACCACAAAATTATATAGTGAGTTTAAAAAACTAGTAAACTCACGTCCCCAACACAAAATTATATAGTGATTTTAAAAACTAGTAAACTCACTCCCCCACCACAAAATTATATAGTGATTTTAAAAACTAGTAAATTCACTCCCCCACCACAAAATTATATAGTGAGTTTAAAAACTAGTAAACTCACGTCCCCACCACAAAATTATATAGTGATTTTAAAAACTAGTAAACTCACGCCCCCACCACAAAATTAAATAGTGATTTTAAAAACTTGTAAACTCATGCCTCCACCACAAAATTATAAAGTGATTTTAAAAACTAGTAAACTCACGCCCCCACCATAAAATTATATAGTGATTTTAAAAACTAGTGAACTCACGCCCCCACCACAAAATTATATAGTGATTTTAAAGTATGTGGCAACATATCACAGCAGGACGTGAGCAATACATCAAAAACAAAACAATTTTCGGTTAACCCTTTACCTAACATTAAAAGCAGACGACACTTGTAAAAAACATTATTCATCTAATGTTTTTCAATTTGTGTCACAAAAACGTAGGTTATGACTCCTCATTGGAACGAGCTCGACGAGAGGAAAAAATGAAGAAATAATGAAAATTAACTGACGATTTTTGAGAATAGCGCTGGCCGGTTTTGACGTTAGATAAAGAGTTAAGAGGAACTACAACTGCAAGTGCCGTTACATCGTATATGTATTGACCTGTAACAAATGTGAAACAGCTGTGTATGTTGGGGAAACAGAGAGGCAGTTGAGGGAGCGTATCACGGAACACTTGCTGGACACAAGGTTGCACCCGGACGAGCTGAGTTTCCTTCATTTCACTCCAGGTGGCCGTGGTGGAACGGCTACGTTAATGGTGGGGAAGAGCTTTGTTTGATCAAGGACGGCGGGTGGATCAGCAAACTGGACACCAGAAATTGTGGTGGCTGTAATAACAGACTCATTTGCCCCTCATTAACGTTTCCAGGTCACTGTTTCAGCGGCACAACATTAAACGTCAACGATATTTTGTTCATGCTTGTGTATATGTTCGAAATACTAAGTTCTCTATGTTTCATCACTGGTGAAGGATAATAAAGACGACATCTAAGTTCTCTATGTTTCATCACTGATGAAGGATAATAAAGACGACATCTAAGTTCTCTATGTTTCATCACCGGTGAAGGATAATAAAGATGACATCAAAGTTCTCTATGTTTCATCACTGGTGAAGGATAATAAAGACGACATCTAAGTTCTCTATGTTTCATCACCGGTGAAGGATAATAAAGACGACATCAAAGTTCTCTATGTTTCATCACTAGTGAAGGATAATAAAAACGACATCTATGTTCTCTATGTTTCATCACTGGTGAAGAATAATAAAAACGACATCTAAGTTCTTTATGTTTCATCACTAGTGAAGGATAATAAAAACGACATCTATGCTTTCTATGTTTCATCACTGGTGAAGGATAATAAAGACATCTAAGTTCTCTATGTTTCATCACTGGTGAAGGATAATAAAACGACATCTATGTTCTCTATGTTTCATCACTGATGAAGGATGATAAAGACGACATCTAAGTTTTCTATGTTTCATCACTGGTGAAGGATAATAAAGACGACATCTATGTTCTCTATGTTTCATCACTAGTGAAGGATAATAAAAAAGACATCTATGTTCTCTATGTTTCATCACTGGTGAAGGATAATAAAAACGACATCTATGTTCTCTATGTTTCATCACTGGTGAAGGATAATAAAGCTGACATCTAAGTTCTTTATGTTTCATCACTGTGAAGGATAATAAAAACGACATCTATGTTCTCTATGTTTCATCACTGGTGAAGGATAATAAAGCTGACATCTAAGTTCTTTATGTTTCATTACTGGTGAAGGATACTAAAAACGACATCTATGTTCTCTATGTTTCATCACTGGTGAAGGATAATAAAGACGACATCTATGTTCTCTATGTTTCATCACTAGTGAAGGACAATAAAAACGACATCTATGTTCTCTATGTTTCATCACTGGTGAAGGATAATAAAGACGACATCTATGTTCTCTATGTTTCATCACTGGTGAAGAATAATAAAGACGACATCTAAGTTCTCTATGTTTCATCACCGATGAAGGATAATAAAGACAACATCTAAGTTCTTTATGTCTCATCACTGGTGAAGGATAATAAAGACGACATCTAAGTTCTCTATGTTTCACCACTGATGAAGGATAATAAAGACGACATCTAAGTTCTCTATGTTTCATCACCGGTGAAGGATAATAAAGACGACATCTAAGTTCTCTATGTTTCATCACTGGTGAAGGATAATAAAAACGACATCTATGTTCTCTATGTTTCATCACCGGTGAAGGGTAATAAAGACGAATCTAAGTTCTTTATGTTTCATCACTGATGAAGGATATTAACTACATCTAAGTTCTCTATGTTTCATCACTAGTGAAGGATAATAAAAACGACATCTATGTCCTCTATGTTTCATCACTGGTGAAGGATAATAAAGACGACATCTAAGTTCTTTATGTTTCATCACTGATGAAGGATAACAAAGACGACATCTAAGTTCTTTATGTTTCATCACTGGTGAAGAATAATAAAGACGACATCTAAGTTCTCTATGTTTCATCACTGGTGAAGGATAATAAAGACGACATCTAAGTTCTCTATGTTTCATCACTGGTGAAGGATAACAAAGACGACATATAAGTTCTCTATGTTTTACCACTGATGAAGGATAATAAAGACGACATCTAAGTTCTCTATGTTTCATCACCGATGAAGGGTAATAAAGACGAATCTAAGTTCTTTATGTTTCATCACTGGTGACGGATAATAAAGACGACATCTAAGTTCTTTATGTTTCATCACTGATGAAGAATAATAAAGACGACATCTAAGTTCTTTATGTTTCATCACTGATGAAGGATAACAAAGACGACATCTAAGTTCTCTATGTTTCATCACTGATGAAGGATAACAAGGACGACATCTAAGTCCTCTATGTTTCATCACTGGTGAAGGATAACAAAGACGACATTCAAGTTCTCTATGTTTCACCACTGATGAAGGATAATAAAGGCGACATCTATGTTCTTTATGTTTCATCACTGGTGAAGGATAATAAAGACGACATCAAAGTTCTCTATGTTTCATCACTGGTGACGGATAATAAAGACGACATCTAAGTTCTCTGTGTTTCATCACTGGTGAAGGATAATAAAGACGACATCTAAGTTCTCTATGTTTCACCACCGGTGAAGGATAATGAAGACGACATCAAAGTTCTCTATGTTTCATCACTGCTGAAGGATAACAAAGACGACATATAAGTTCTCTATGTTTCACCACCGGTGAAGGATAATGAAGACGACATCAAAGTTCTCTGTGTTTCATCACTGGTGAAGGATAATAAAGACGACATCTAAGTTCTCTATGTTTCATCACTGGTGAAGGATATTAATGACATCTAAGTACTCTATGTTTCACCACCGGTGAAGGATAATGAAGACGACATCAAAGTTCTCTATGTTTCATCACTGGTGAAGGGTAATAAAGACGACATCTAAGTTCTTTATGCTTCATCACTTGTGACAGATAATAAAGACGACATCTAAGTTCTCTATGTTTTCATCACCGATGAAGGATAATAAAGTCGACATCTAAGTTCATCACTGGTGAAGGGTAATAAAGACATCTAAGTTCTCTATGTTTCATCACTGGTGAAGGATAATAAATCCGGAAGGTATGGTACTAAGAACCACTGTTCTTTAATGTAACCATATATCCGGCTCCTCCACTAAAGTACATTCTGGGCCTAACAGTATTGTTTTTTAAACAAACAGTACAGCTGCAGGATTACATTACTAACACCATTTATTAGTGGGATAGCTGGAGATCTTGTCCCTCCCCCCTAAAATTTTAGCTGCACCCCGTAACAAAATTGTCTTAATGAAACTTTCACGTACCATAGAGCCCTAATATGGTACCAAATATAAGGCTACGAACGCAACAAATGCTTCAGATTTGCACCTGGAGCACTCAGTTTTACAGAACTTTTTTGAGGCGGGGGATGGAGGAGAGTGGGAGGGGAGTATAATGACCAGGGGTTCCACGTTAGGACATGGGGAGATCAGAACACATCTGTTGATACCCTTGGACCTTGGACCTACAGCTTACAGAGTCCAGTACCGAAGAGTTAATACTTCGGCATCTTGGACCTACAGCCTACGGAGATAAGTACACAACAGTTGATACTATAGAACTTTGGACCTACGTCCTACGGAGATAAGTACGCAATAGTTGATACTATAGAACTTTGGATCTACAGCCTACGGAGATAAGTACGCAACAGTTGATACTATAGAACTTTGGCCCTACAGCCTACGGGGATAGGTACGCGACAGTTGATACTATAGAACTTTGAACCTACAGCCTACTGAGATGAGTACGCAACAGTTGATACTATAGAACTTTGGACCTACAGCCTACTGGAGATAAGTACGCAACAGTTGATACTATAGAACTTCGGACCTACAGCCTACGGAGATCAGTATAATAGATATACCCTTGACCTTGACCCGGTGGCCCCTGTAGATCAGAACACAATAGCTAATACTCTCAAACCTTGGACCTGTGGCCTACTGCCAACAGTACACAGCAGCTGACACACTCAGACCTTGGACCTGTGGCCTACTGACAACAGTACACAACAGCTGACACCCTCGGACTCAGGACCTGTGGCTTGCTGAGAATAGTACACAATAGTTTACAACCTCGGACCATGGACCTGTGGACTGAGAACTACATATTTCAGTACACAACAGTTGATACCCACGGATCATGGACTTATGACCTCTTGAGATCTTGTTTATAGCTGATACACTCGGACCTTTGGCCTACAGTCTATAAAGATCAGTACAGAATAGGTGACATCCTCTGACCTTGGACCTATAGCCTACAGCTATCACTATATAATAGACGATCCACTCGGACCTTTGACCTGCGATCAATACAGAATAGATGATACACACGGACCTTTAGCCTACAGTCTATGAAGATCAGTACAAAATAGATGCTACCACCGACCTCGGACCTATAGCCTACTGAGATCAGTACAGAATATATGCTACCCTCGGATCTTGGACCTGTAGCCTACAAATATCACTATATAATAATTGATGCACTCGAACCATTGGCATACAGTCCATGGCGATCAATACAGAACAGATGATACACTCGGAACTTGGACCTGTAACCTACAGTGGACCTGTAGCCTACATAATAGTTGATACCCTTGAATCTTTGGCCTACAGTCAATGGAGATCAGTACAGAACAGATGATACACTCGGACCTTGGACCTGTAGGCTACATATATCACTACGTATTAGTTGATACCCTTGGATCTTTGGCCTACATTCAATGGAGATCAGTACAGAACAGATGATACACTCGGACCTTGGACCTGTACGCTACATATATCACTACGTATTAGTTGATACCCTTGGATCCTTGGCCTACAGTCAATGGAGATCAGTACAGAATAGATGATACACTTGGAACTTGGACCTGTAGCCTACAGTGGATCTGTGACCGACAGATATCACTGTATAGTAGTTGATACACTCGAACCTTTGGCCTACAGTCTACGGAGATCAATACAAAATGAATGATACACTTGGAACTTGGACCTGTGATCTACAGAAATCAGTACCCAATAGTCGATACCCTCGACCTTGGACCCATAGCCTACTGGAGTCAGTACAGAACAGATGCTACCCTCAGACCTTGGACCTGCGGTCTATGTAGATCAGTACAGAATAGATGATACACTCAGAACTTGGGACCTTTATTCTACAGAGGTCAGAAAAGAATAGTTGATACTCTCGGACCTTGAACTCCTGGTCTACCTACTGAAATCAGTACACAGCAGTTGATACATTCGGACCTTGGACCTTTAGCCTACTGGGATCATTACAGAATAGTTGATACATTTGGACCATGGGCCACTGGTCTACTGTAATCAGTACACAACAGTTGACACATTCAGACTTTGGACCTTTAGCCAACTGGGATCATAACAGAATAGTTGATACATTCGGACCTTGGACCACTGGTCTACTTAAATCAGTACACAACAGTTGATACTCTCGGACCTTGGACCCCTGGTCTACTGAAATCAGTACACAACAGTAGATACATTCGGACCTTGGACCACGGGTCTAATAAAATCAGTGCACAACATTTGATTCTTTCGTACCTTGGACCCCTGGTCTACTAAAATCAGTACACATCTGTTGATATATTCAGATCATTAGCCTGCTGAGATAATTGCAGAATAGTTGATACATTCGGACCCTGGACCACAGGTCTACTGACATCAGTACACAACAGATCGTCGCCTGAGTGCTAGAATGTTCTATGTCCCCCTATGGGACATAGAACATTCTAGCACTCAGGCGACGAGATGATACATTTCAACCTTGGATCTTTAGCCTACTCGGATCATTGCAGAATATTTGTTACATTCGGACCCTGCACCACAGGTCTACTGACATCAGTATACAACAGATGATACATTTGAACCTTGGATCTTTAGCCTTCTGGGATCATTGCAGAATAGTTAATACATTCGGACCCTGGACCACAGGTTTACTGAAATCAGTACACAACAGATGATACATTTAAACCATGGATCGTTCGCCTACTGCGATCAATGCAGAATAATTGATAAATTGAAGCTACGGTGTACGGAAAACAATGGACAACTTTTGATGCCCTAGGACCTTCAGTCTACAGCCCACGGAGCTAAATACACAACAGTCGATACTCTCATACCTTAAAGTGACTGAGATTCGTGTACAATAGTTGATATCCTCGGGCTTACAGTCTATGTACTATGGAGATAAATTCACAATAGTTGATATCCTCGGGCTTACAGTCTACGTACTATGGAGATAAATTCACAATAGTTGATATCCTCGGGCTTACAGTCTACGTACTATGGAGATAAATACACAATAGTTGATATCCTCGGGCTTACAGTCTACGCACTATGGAGATAAATACACAATAGTTGATATACTCGGGCTTACAGTCTACGCACTATGGAGATAAATACACAATAGTTGATATCCTCGGGCTTACAGTCTACGCACTATGGAGATACTCTCAGACCTTAAAGTGACTGAGATTCGTGCACAATGGTCTACGCACTATAGAGATAAATACACAATAGTTGATATCCTCGGGCTTACAGTCTACGCACTATAGAGATAACTACACAATAGTTGATATCCTCGGGCTTACAGTCTACGTACTATGGAGATAAATACACAATAGTTGATATCCTCGGGCTTACAGTCTACGTACTATGGAGATAAATTCACAATAGTTGATATCCTCGGGCTTACAGTCTACGTACTATGGAGATAAATACACAATAGTTGATATCCTCGGGCTTACAGTCTACGCACTATGGAGATAAATTCACAATAGTTGATATCCTCGGGCTTACAGTCTACGTACTATGGAGATAAATTCACAATAGTTGATATCCTCGGGCTTACAGTCTACGCACTATAGAGATAAATACACAATAGTTGATATCCTCGGGCTTACAGTCTACGCACTATAGAGATAAATACACAATAGTTGATATCCTCGGGCTTACAGTCTACGTACTATGGAGATAAATTCACAATAGTTGATATCCTCGGGCTTACAGTCTACGTACTATGGAGATAAATTCACAATAGTTGATATCCTCGGGCTTACAGTCTACGCACTATAGAGATAAATACACAATAGTTGATATCCTCGGGCTTACAGTCTACGCACTATAGAGATAAATACACAATAGTTGATATCCTCGGGCTTACAGTCTACGTACTATGGAGATAAATACACAATAGTTGATATCCTCGGGCTTACAGTCTACGTACTATGGAGATAACTACACAATAGTTGATATCCTCGGGCTTACACTCTACGCACTATAGAGATAAATACACAATAGTTGATATCCTCGGGCTTACAGTCTACGTACTATGGAGATAAATACACAATAGTTGATATCCTCGGGCTTACAGTCTACGTACTATGGAGATAAATACACAATAGTTGATATCCTCGGGCTTACAGTCTACGTACTATGGAGATAAATTCACAATAGTTGATATCCTCGGGCTTACAGTCTACGTACTATGGAGATAAATACACAATAGTTGATATCCTCGGGCTTACAGTCTACGCACTATGGAGATAAATACACAATAGTTGATATCCTCGGGCTTACAGTCTACGCACTATGGAGATAAATACACAATAGTTGATATCCTCGGGCTTACAGTCTACGCACTATGGAGATACTCTCAGACCTTAAAGTGACTGAGATTCGTGCACAATGGTCTACGCACTATGGAGATAAATACACAATAGTTGATATCCTCGGGCTTACAGTCTACGTACTATGGAGATAAATACACAATAGTTGATATCCTCGGGCAAACAGTCTACGCACTATGGAGATAAATACACAATAGTTGATATCCTCGGGCTTACAGTATACGCACTATGGAGATACTCTCAGACCTTAAAGTGACTGAGATTCGTGCACAATAGTTGATATCCTCGGGCTTACAGTCTACGCACTATGGAGATAAATACACAATAATTCATATCCTCGGGCTTACAGTCTACGCACTATGGAGATAAATACACACTAGTTGATATCCTCGGGCTTACAGTCTACGTACTATGGAGATAAATACACAATAGTTGATATCCTCGGGCTTACAGTCTACGTACTATGGAGATAAATACACAATAGTTGATATCCTCGGGCTTACAGTCTACGTACTATGGAGATAAATACACAATAGTTGATATCCTCGGGCTTACAGTCTACGTACTATGGAGATAAATACACAACAGTCGATACTTTTAGACCTTAAAGTTACTGAGATTCGTGCACAATAGTTGATATCCTCGGGCTTACAGTCTACGCAGTATAGAGATAAATACACAATAGTTGATATCCTCGGGCTTACAGTCTACGTACTATGGAGATAAATACACAATAGTTGATATCCTCGGGCTACCGTCTACGTACTATGGAGATAAATACACAATAGTTGATATCCTCGGGCTTACAGTCTACGCACTATGGAGATAAATACACAATAGTTGATATCCTCGGGCTTACAGTCTACGCACTATAGAGATAAATACACAATAGTTGATATCCTCGGGCTTACAGTCTACGTACTATGGAGATAAATACACAATAGTTGATATCCTCGGGCTTACAGTCTACGCACTATGGAGATAAATACACAATAGTTGATATCCTCGGGCTTACAGTCTATGCACTATGGAAATAAATACACAATAGTTGATATCCTGGGGCTTACAGTCTACGCACTATGGAGATAAATACAGAATAGTTGATATCCTCGGGCTTACAGTCTACGTACTATGGCGATAAATACACAATAGTTGATATCCTCGGGCTTACAGTCTACGCACTATGGAGATAAATACACAATAGTTGATATCCTCGGGCTTACAGTCTACGTACTATGGAGATAAATACACAATAGTTGATATCCTCGGGCTTACAGTCTACGTACTATGGAGATAAATTCACAATAGTTGATATCCTCGGGCTTACAGTCTACGCACTATGGAGATACTCTCAGACCTTAAAGTGACTGAGATTCGTGCACAATAGTCTACGCACTATAGAGATAAATACACAATAGTTGATATCCTCGGGCTTACAGTCTACACACTATGGAGATGAATACACAATAGTTGATATCCTCGGGCTTACAGTCTACGTACTATGGAGATAAATACACAATAGTTGATATCCTCGGGCTTACAGTCTACGTACTATGGAGATAAATACACAATAGTTGATATCCTCGGGCTTACAGTCTACGTACTATGGAGATAAATACACAATAGTTGATATCCTCGGGCTTACAGTCTACGTACTATGGAGATAAATTCACAATAGTTGATATCCTCGGGCTTACAGTCTACGCACTATGGAGATACTCTCAGACCTTAAAGTGACTGAGATTCGTGCACAATAGTCTACGCACTATAGAGATAAATACACAATAGTTGATATCCTCGGGCTTACAGTCTACGCACTATAGAGATAACTACACAATAGTTGATATCCTCGGGCTTACAGTCTACGTACTATGGAGATAAATACACAATAGTTGATATCCTCGGGCTTACAGTCTACGCACTATGGAGATAAATACACAATAGTTGATATCCTCGGGCTTACAGTCTACGCACTATGGAGATAAATTCACAATAGTTGATATCCTCGGGCTTACAGTCTACGTACTATGGAGATAAATACACAATAGTTGATATCCTCGGGCTTACAGTCTACGTACTATGGAGATAAATACACAATAGTTGATATCCTCGGGCTTGCAGTCTACGCACTATGGAGATAAATACACAATAGTTGATATCCTCGGGCTTACAGTCTACGCACTATGGAGATAAATACACAATAGTTGATATCCTCGGGCTTACAGTCTACGCACTATGGAGATAAATACACAATAGTTGATATCCTCGGGCTTACAGTCTACGCACTATGGAGATACTCTCAGACCTTAAAGTGACTGAGATTCGTGCACAATGGTCTACGCACTATGGAGATAAATACACAATAGTTGATATCTTCGGGCTTACAGTCTACGTACTATGGAGATAAATACACAATAGTTGATATCCTCGGGCTTACAGTCTACGTACTATGGAGATAAATACACAATAGTTGATATCCTCGGGCTTACAGTCTACGCACTATGGAGATACTCTCAGACCTTAAAGTGACTGAGATTCGTGCACAATAGTCTACGCACTATAGAGATAAATACACAATAGTTGATATCCTCGGGCTTACAGTCTACGCACTATAGAGATAACTACACAATAGTTGATATCCTCGGGCTTACAGTCTACGTACTATGGAGATAAATACACAATAGTTGATATCCTCGGGCTTACAGTCTACGCACTATGGAGATAAATACACAATAGTTGATATCCTCGGGCTTACAGTCTACGCACTATGGAGATAAATTCACAATAGTTGATATCCTCGGGCTTACAGTCTACGTACTATGGAGATAAATACACAATAGTTGATATCCTCGGGCTTACAGTCTACGTACTATGGAGATAAATACACAATAGTTGATATCCTCGGGCTTGCAGTCTACGCACTATGGAGATAAATACACAATAGTTGATATCCTCGGGCTTACAGTCTACGCACTATGGAGATAAATACACAATAGTTGATATCCTCGGGCTTACAGTCTACGCACTATGGAGATAAATACACAATAGTTGATATCCTCGGGCTTACAGTCTACGCACTATGGAGATACTCTCAGACCTTAAAGTGACTGAGATTCGTGCACAATGGTCTACGCACTATGGAGATAAATACACAATAGTTGATATCCTCGGGCTTACAGTCTACGTACTATGGAGATAAATACACAATAGTTGATATCCTCGGGCAAACAGTCTACGCACTATGGAGATAAATACACAATAGTTGATATCCTCGGGCTTACAGTCTACGCACTATGGAGATACTCTCAGACCTTAAAGTGACTGAGATTCGTGCACAATAGTTGATATCCTCGGGCTTACAGTCTACGCACTATGGAGATAAATACACAATAATTCATATCCTCGGGCTTACAGTCTACGCACTATGGAGATAAATACACACTAGTTGATATCCTCGGGCTTACAGTCTACGCACTATGGAGATAAATACACAATAGTTGATATCCTCGGGCTTACAGTCTACGTACTATGGAGATAAATACACAATAGTTGATATCCTCGGGCTTACAGTCTACGTACTATGGAGATAAATACACAATAGTTGATATCCTCGGGCTTACAGTCTACGTACTATGGAGATAAATACACAACAGTCGATACTTTTAGACCTTAAAGTTACTGAGATTCGTGCACAATAGTTGATATCCTCGGGCTTACAGTCTACGCACTATAGAGATAAATACACAATAGTTGATATCCTCGGGCTTACAGTCTACGTACTATGGAGATAAATACACAATAGTTGATATCCTCGGGCTACCGTCTACGTACTATGGAGATAAATACACAATAGTTGATATCCTCGGGCTTACAGTCTACGCACTATGGAGATAAATACACAATAGTTGATATCCTCGGGCTTACAGTCTACGCACTATAGAGATAAATACACAATAGTTGATATCCTCGGGCTTACAGTCTACGTACTATGGAGATAAATACACAATAGTTGATATCCTCGGGCTTACAGTCTACGCACTATGGAGATAAATACACAATAGTTGATATCCTCGGGCTTACAGTCTATGCACTATGGAAATAAATACACAATAGTTGATATCCTGGGGCTTACAGTCTACGCACTATGGAGATAAATACAGAATAGTTGATATCCTCGGGCTTACAGTCTACGTACTATGGCGATAAATACACAATAGTTGATATCCTCGGGCTTACAGTCTACGCACTATGGAGATAAATACACAATAGTTGATATCCTCGGGCTTACAGTCTACGTACTATGGAGATAAATACACAATAGTTGATATCCTCGGGCTTACAGTCTACGTACTATGGAGATAAATTCACAATAGTTGATATCCTCGGGCTTACAGTCTACGCACTATGGAGATACTCTCAGACCTTAAAGTGACTGAGATTCGTGCACAATAGTCTACGCACTATAGAGATAAATACACAATAGTTGATATCCTCGGGCTTACAGTCTACACACTATGGAGATGAATACACAATAGTTGATATCCTCGGGCTTACAGTCTACGTACTATGGAGATAAATACACAATAGTTGATATCCTCGGGCTTACAGTCTACGTACTATGGAGATAAATACACAATAGTTGATATCCTCGGGCTTACAGTCTACGTACTATGGAGATAAATACACAATAGTTGATATCCTCGGGCTTACAGTCTACGTACTATGGAGATAAATTCACAATAGTTGATATCCTCGGGCTTACAGTCTACGCACTATGGAGATACTCTCAGACCTTAAAGTGACTGAGATTCGTGCACAATAGTCTACGCACTATAGAGATAAATACACAATAGTTGATATCCTCGGGCTTACAGTCTACGCACTATGGAGATAAATACACAATAGTTGATATCTTCGGGCTTACAGTCTACGTACTATGGAGATAAATACACAATAGTTGATATCCTCGGGCTTACAGTCTACGTACTATGGAGATAAATTCACAATAGTTGATATCCTCGGGCTTACAGTCTACGCACTATGGAGATACTCTCAGACCTTAAAGTGACTGAGATTCGTGCACAATAGTCTACGCACTATAGAGATAAATACACAATAGTTGATATCCTCGGGCTTACAGTCTACGCACTATAGAGATAACTACACAATAGTTGATATCCTCGGGCTTACAGTCTACGTACTATGGAGATAAATACACAATAGTTGATATCCTCGGGCTTACAGTCTACGCACTATGGAGATAAATACACAATAGTTGATATCCTCGGGCTTACAGTCTACGCACTATGGAGATAAATTCACAATAGTTGATATCCTCGGGCTTACAGTCTACGTACTATGGAGATAAATACACAATAGTTGATATCCTCGGGCTTACAGTCTACGTACTATGGAGATAAATTCACAATAGTTGATATCCTCGGGCTTACAGTCTACGTACTATGGAGATAAATACACAATAGTTGATATCCTCGGGCTTACAGTCTACGCACTATGGAGATAAATACACAATAGTTGATATCCTCGGGCTTACAGTCTACGCACTATGGAGATAAATACACAATAGTTGATATCCTCGGGCTTACAGTCTACGTACTATGGAGATAAATACACAATAGTTGATATCCTCGGGCTTACAGTCTACGTACTATGGAGATAAATTCACAATAGTTGATATCCTCGGGCTTACAGTCTACGCACTATGGAGATACTCTCAGACCTTAAAGTGACTGAGATTCGTGCACAATAGTCTACGCACTATAGAGATAAATACACAATAGTTGATATCCTCGGGCTTACAGTCTACGCACTATAGAGATAACTACACAATAGTTGATATCCTCGGGCTTACAGTCTACGTACTATGGAGATAAATACACAATAGTTGATATCCTCGGGCTTACAGTCTACGCACTATGGAGATAAATACACAATAGTTGATATCCTCGGGCTTACAGTCTACGCACTATGGAGATAAATTCACAATAGTTGATATCCTCGGGCTTACAGTCTACGTACTATGGAGATAAATACACAATAGTTGATATCCTCGGGCTTACAGTCTACGTACTATGGAGATAAATACATAATAGTTGATATCCTCGGGCTTACAGTCTACGCACTATGGAGATGAATACACAATAGTTGATATCCTCGGGCTTACAGTCTACGTACTATGGAGATAAATACACAATAATTGATATCCTCGGGCTTACAGTCTACGCACTATGGAGATAAATACACAATAGTTGATATCCTGGGATATTGGACCAACGGCCTACTGAGATCAGTACATAATAGTTGATACGCCCGGACCTTGGACCAACGGCCTAAGGAGATACATACAGAACAGATGATAGTCTAAAACGTTGGATCTACTGTCTACAGAGATCATAATAATAGAAGCACCATTGACCTCCGACCTATGGCCTTGGACCTGTGGCCTACTGAGAACAGCACACAGTAGGTGACACCCTCGGACCCTAGACATGTAGCCGACAGCGAACAGCACATAATGGTTGATACCCTCGGACCTTGGACATGTGACCTACTGAGATCCGTACACAACAGTTGATACCCTCGAACCTTGGCCACATGAGATCAGTATATTAGATGGTACCTTCGGACCGTGAACCTATGGCCTCATTAGATCAGTACACAATAGTTGGTACGTTCGGAGCTTTGACCTATAGACTAATCATATCAGTACGCAAAAATTGGTACCTTCGGACCTTGAACCTATAGACTAATTAGATCAGTACGCAAGAGTTGATACCCTCGGACCGGGGACCTATGGCCTGATTAGATCAGTACACAATAGTTAGTACCGTCGGACCTTGGGCATATAGACTAATTACATCAGTACGCAATAGTTGCTACCCTCGGACCAGGGTCCGATGACCTAATTAGATCAGTACGCAGTAATTGGTACCTTCGGACATTGGATGTATAGACTAATTAAATCAGTACGCAATAGTTGGTACCTTCGGACCTTGGATGTATAGACTAATTAAATCTGTACGCAATAGTTGATACTCTCGGACCGGTGACCTATAGACTAATTAGATCAGTTCGCTGTAGTGGGTACCTTCGGACCTTGGACGTATAGACTAACTGGATCAGTACGCAATAGTTGATATCCTCAGACCGGGGACCCGTGCCCTCATGAGATCGGTGCACAAGAGTTGATACCCTCGGACCTGGGACACGTAGCCTCATGAAATCAGAGCAGAATAAATAGTTGATACCCTCGGATCTTGGACCCGTGACCTTCAGAGATAATACACAACAGTTGATCCCCTTGGACCTTGAATTCTTATCAAAGCATTTATTTGTTACTTAATTTGGTTTATTAGGTTAATTAGGTCATTTAACCCTTTACCCAACGTAACGGCCAAAACCGGCCAGCGCTATTCTCAAAAATCGCCAATTAATTTTCATGATTTTTTCATTTTTTGTCTCTAAAACATAGGTTATGACCCCTCATTGGAACGAGCTCGTCGAGCTCGTTCCAATGAGGGGTCATAACCTATGTTTTGGAGACAAAAAATGAATAAAATTACTTATTCAAGATTTTTTTTTGCAAGTGTCGTCTGCTTTTCATGTTAGGTAAAGGGTTAACGAAGTTGGAATCATTTATTGCGATCGTCAGCTTTCTTTTTTCATTTTTTTCTTTCTTTTTTGTCAGACCAGAACATTGAGTACTATCCACACTTATAAAATTTGGCACCCCATTCAGAAATACGAACATTTACTTTTTTTCCTAAATTTTATCCGAGATGAGATGTAAACATTAAAAATAGCCTTAAAAGGGACAGGTAATACAAAATTAAAATATCATACATTAAGTTACGGACTTGACAAGCGTTGCTTAACCCTTTACCCAATGCGACGATATCAAAATTTATTATTTTTAAAAATAATTTTTTAAAAATTTTTCAACTGCTCAGTTTGAATATTACGCGGGCGGATGCGGGCGATTCGTTAGGTAAAGGGTTAATCCCAGTTCCTTATTCGATATTATAAAATCGGTTGCTAATGAATGTGGGATAAGGAACTGGGAATAAGTAACGGTTGTCACGCCTCCCGCAAGTACACAATAATGAATGTGTGATAACATGATCTGGTTTTGTTGAAATTTTTTGAAAAATTTAAAAAAATGATATTTAAAATAATAAATTTTGGGATCGTCTGCGTTGGGTAAAGGGTTAACACCGAGCATTTCGGGTCAGCATGAGCACTGATGTCAGGGAATCATTCTGGGACGATCAGCTTTGATTTCCGTATGGCTCTCTTGGACTCATAAATTGATTTAATACTCAGCATTTCGGTCCAGCATGAACACTAATGTCAGGGAATCATTCTGGGACGATCAGCTTTGATTTTCACATGGCTCCCTTGGACTTATTTATTGGTGTTTAAGGTCACATACTTATGCACAATGGCTAATCGTGAACGTGACAGTTTTACGGGTGGAGAAAGCTGGAATACCTGGAGAGAAACACCTGAAGGACTTAAAAATTAAAAAAGAGGAATGGGACGCAACACCATAGGATTGGTTAGGGGAGACAACTATGTATGGAAATGAAGGGGTCTGGCCAGAACGGAGTGTAATTTCTTAATTCAGTCCATAATTAGCAGATAAATAGATTGCGGTATCCAGAACAAAACACGAGTTGACAGGACAGGTTGGGAGAAGGTAGATCAGGTCGAAACACAGAAATGTTTCGAGAAAATATTAACCTTATTCTTCCTTCCACTCAAAAACTCTACTGAAGTTTGTGCTCGAGAAAATAAAACACACACAAAGCTACAATAGCGTAGAATAAAAAAAATAGGGTGAAATAGTATAACCTTTTAGGTGGATACTTCATGCAGACAGACGTTAACTAAATCGGCTTAAAATGCCTCGTACATGCTATGGATACTTCATACAGACAGCCGTTAACGAAATCGGCTTAAAATGCCTCTAACATGCTATGGATACTTCATACAGACAGCCGTTAACTAAATCGGCTTAAAATGCCTCTAACATGCTATGGATACTTCATACAGACAGCCGTAAACTAAATCGGCTTAAAATGTCTCTAACATGCTATGATAATTCATACAGACAGCCGTTAACTAAATCGACTTAAAATGACTCTAACATGCTATGGATACTTCATACAGACAGCCGTTAAATAAATCGGCTTAACATGTCTCTAAAATGCTATGGATACTTCATACAGACAGCCGTTAACTAAATCGGCTTAAAATGACTCTAACATGCTATGGATACTTCATACAGACAGCCGTTAACTAAATCGACTTAAAATGACTCCAACATGCTATGGATACTTCATACAGACAGCCGTTAAATAAATCGGCTTACCATGTCTCTAAAATGCTATGGATACTTCATACAGACAGCCGTTAACTAAATCGGCTTAAAATGACTCTAACATGCTATGGATACTTCATACAGACAGCCGTTAACTAAATCGGCTTAAAATGTCTCTAACATGCTATGGATACTTCATACAGACAGCCGTTAACTAAATCGACTTAAAATGACTCTAACATGCTATGGATACTTCATACAGACAGCCGTTAAATAAATCGGCTTAACATGTCTCTAAAATGCTATGGATACTTCATACAGACAGCCGTTAACTAAATCGGCTTAAAATGCCTCTAACATGCTATGGATACTTCATACAAACAGCCGTTAACTAAATCGGCTTAAAATGCCTCTAACATGCTATGGATACTTCATACAGACAGCCGTTAAATAAATCGGCTTAACATGTCTCTAAAATGCTATGGATACTTCATACAGACAGCCGTTAACTAAATCGGCTTAAAATGCCTCTAACATGCTATGGATACTTCATACAGACAGCCGTTAACTAAATCGGCTTAAAATGCCTCTAACTTGCTATGGATACTTCATACAGACAGCCGTTAACTAAATCGGCTTAAAATGACTCTAACATGCTATGGATACTTCATACAGACAGCCGTTAACTAAATCGGCTTAAAATGACTCTAACATGCTATGGATACTTCATACAGACAGCCGTTAACTAAATCGGCTTAAAATGCCTCTAACATGCTATGGATACTTCATACAGACAGCCGTTAAATAAATCGGCTTAAAATGCCTCTAACATGCTATGGATACTTCATACAGACAGCCGTTAACTAAATCGGCTTAAAATGACTCTAACATGCTATGGATACTTCATACAGACAGCCGAAAACTAAATCGGCTTAAAATGCCTCTAACATGCTATGGATACTTCATACAGACAGCCGTTAACTAAATCGGCTTAAAATGCCTCTAACATGCTATGGATACTTCATACAGACAGCCGTTAAATAAATCGGCTTAAAATGCCTCTAACATGCTATGGATACTTCATACAGACAGCCGTTAACTAAATCGGCTTAAAATGACTCTAACATGCTATGGATACTTCATACAGACAGCCGTAAACTAAATCGGCTTAAAATGCCTCTAGCATGCTATGGATACTTCATACAGACAGCCGTTAACTAAATCGGCTTAAAATGCCTCTAACATGCTATGGATACTTCATACAGACAGCCGTTAAATAAATCGGCTTAAAATGACTCTAACATGCTATGGATACTTCATACAGACAGCCGTTAACTAAATCGGCTTAAAATGACTCTAACATGCTATGGATACTTCATACAGACAGCCGTAAACTAAATCGGCTTAAAATGCCTCTAACATGCTATGGATACTTCATACAGACAGCCGTTAAATAAATCGGCTTAAAATGCCTCTAACATGCTATGGATACTTCATACAGACAGCCGTTAAATAAATCGGCTTAAAATGCCTCTAACATGCTATGGATACTTCATACAGACAGCCGTTAACTAAATCGGCTTAAAATGCCTCTAACATGCTATGGATACTTCATACAGACAGCCGTTAACTAAATCGGCTTAAAATGCCTCTAACATGCTATGGATACTTCATACAAACAGCCGTTAACTAAATCGGCTTAAAATGCCTCTCACATGCTACGGATACTTCATACAAAGAGCCGTTAAATAAATCGGCTTAAAATGACTCTAACATGCTATGGATACTTCATACAGACAGCCGTTAAATAAATCGGCTTAACATGTCTCTAAAATGCTATGGATACTTCATACAGACAGCCTTTAACTAAATCGGCTTAAAATGCCTCTAACATGCTATGGATACTTCATACAGACAGCCGTTAACTAAATCGGCTTAAAATGCCTCTAACATGCTATGGATACTTCATACAGACAGCCGTTAACTAAATCGGCTTAAAATGACTCTAACATGCTATGGATACTTCATACAGACAGCCGTTAACTAAATCGGCTTAAAATGACTCTAACATGCTATGGATACTTCATACAGACAGCCGTTAACTAAATCGGCTTAAAATGCCTCTAACATGCTATGGATACTTCATACAGACAGCCGTTAAATAAATCGGCTTAAAATGCCTCTAACATGCTATGGATACTTCATACAGACAGCCGTTAAATAAATCGCTTAAAATGCCTCTAACATGCTATGGATACTTCATACAGACAGCCGTTAACTAAATCGGCTTAAAATGCCTCTAACATGCTATGGATACTTCATACAGACAGCCGTTAACTAAATCGGCTTAAAATGCCTCTAACATGCTATGGATACTTCATACAAACAGCCGTTAACTAAATCGGCTTAAAATGCCTCTAACATGCTATGGATACTTCATACAAAGAGCCGTTAAATAAATCGGCTTAAAATGACTCTAACATGCTATGGATACTTCATACAGACAGCCGTTAACTAAATCGGCTTAAAATGCCTCTAACATGCTATGGATACTTCATACAAACAGCCGTTAACTAAATCGGCTTAAAATGTCTCTAACATGCTATGGATACTTCATACAGACAGCCGTTAACTAAATCGGCTTAAAATGTCTCTAACATGCCATGGATACTTCATACAGACAGCCGTTAAATAAATCGGCTTAAAATGACTCTAACATGCTATGGATACTTCATACAGACAGCCGTTAACTAAATCGGCTTAAAATGACTCTAACATGCTATGGATACTTCATACAGACAGCCGTTAACTAAATCGGCTTAAAATGACTCTGACATGCTATGGATACTTCATACAGACAGCCGTTAAATAAATCGGCTTAAAATGCCTCTAACATGCTATGGATAATTCATACAGACAGCCGTTAACTAAATCGGCTTAAAATGACTCTAACATGCTATGGATACTTCATACAGACAGCCGTTAACTAAATCGGCTTAAAATGACTCTAACATGCTATGGATACTTCATACAGACAGCCGTTAAATAAATCGGCTTAAAATGCCTCTAACATGCTATGGATAATTCATACAGACAGCCGTTAACTAAATCGGCTTAAAATGACTCTAACATGCTATGGATACTTCATACAGACAGCCGTTAAATAAATCGGCTTAAAATGCCTCTAACATGCTCCGGATAATTCATACAGACAGCCGTCAACTAAATCGGCTTAAAATGCCTCTAACATGCTATGGATACTTCATACAGACAACCGTTAACTAAATCGGCTTAAAATGACTCTAACATGCTATGGATACTTCATACAGACAACCGTTAACTAAATCGGCTTAAAATGACTCTAACATGCTATGGATACTTCATACAGACAACCGTTAACTAAATCGGCTTAAAATGTCTCTAACGTGCTATGGATACTTCATACAGACAGCCGTTAACTAAATCGGCTTAAAATGCCTCTAACATGCTATGGATACTTCATACAGACAGCCGTTAACTAAATCGGCTTAACATGTCTCTAACATGCTATGGATACTTCATACAGACAGCCGTTAACTAAATCGGCTTAAAATGCCTCTAACATGCTATGGATACTTCATACAGACAGCCGTTAACTAAATCGGCTTAAAATGCCTCTAACATGCTATGGATACTTCATACAGACAGCCGTTAACTAAATCGGCTTAAAATGCCTCTAACATGCTATGGATACTTCATACAGACAGCCGTTAACTAAATCGGCTTAAAATGCCTCTAACATGCTATGGATACTTCATACAGACAGCCGTTAACTAAATCGGCTTAAAATGCCTCTAACATGCTATGGATACTTCATACAGACAGCCGTTAACTAAATCGGCTTAACATGTCTCTAACATGCTATGGATACTTCATACAGACAGCCGTTAACTAAATCGGCTTAAAATGCCTCTAACATGCTATGGATACTTCATACAGACAGCCGTTAACTAAATCGGCTTAAAATGCCTCTAACATGCTATGGATACTTCATACAGACAGCCGTTAACTAAATCGGCTTAAAATGACTCTAACATGCTATGGATACTTCATACAGACAGCCGTTAACTAAATCGGCTTAACATGTCTCTAACATGCTATGGATACTTCATACAGACAGCCGTTAACTAAATCGGCTTAAAATGCCTCTAACATGCTATGGATACTTCATACAGACAGCCGTTAACTAAATCGGCTTAAAATGCCTCTAACATGCTATGGATACTTCATACAGACAGCCGTTAACTAAATCGGCTTAAAATGCCTCTAACATGCTATGGATACTTCATACAGACAGCCGTTAACTAAATCGGCTTAAAATGCCTCTAACATGCTATGGATACTTCATACAGACAGCCGTTAACTAAATCGGCTTAAAATGCCTCTAACATGCTATGGATACTTCATACAGACAGCCGTTAACTAAATCGGCTTAAAATGACTCTAACATGCTATGGATACTTCATACAGACAGCCGTTAACTAAATCGGCTTAAAATGTCTCTAACATGCTATGGATACTTCATACAAAGAGCCGTTAACTAAATCGGCTTAAAATGACTCTAACATGCTATGGATACTTCATACAGACAGCCGTTAACTAAATCGGCTTAAAATGCCTCTAACATGCTATGGATACTTCATACAGACAGCCGTTAACTAAATCGGCTTAAAATGCCTCTAACATGCTATGGATACTTCATACAGACAGCCGTTAAATAAATCGGCTTAAAATGCCTCTAACATGCTATGGATAATTCATACAGACAGCCATTAACTCAATCGGCTTAAAATGACTCTAACATGCTATGGATACTTCATACAGACAGCCGTTAACTAAATCGGCTTAAAATGACTCTAACATGCTATGGATACTTCATACAGACAGCCGTTAAATAAATCGGCTTAAAATGCCTCTAACATGCTATGGATACTTCATACAGACAGCCGTTAAATAAATCGGCTTAAAATGCCTCTAACATGCTATGGATAATTCATACAGACAGCCGTAAACTAAATCGGATTAAAATGCCTCTAACATGCTATGGATACTTCATACAGACAACCGTTAACTAAATCGGCTTAAAATGACTCTAACATGCTATGGATACTTCATACAGACAACCGTTAACTAAATCGGCTTAAAATGACTCTAACATGCTATGGATACTTCATACAGACAACCGTTAACTAAATCGGCTTAAAATGTCTCTAACATGCTATGGATACTTCATACAGACAGCCGTTAACTAAATCGGCTTAAAATGCCTCTAACATGCTATGGATACTTCATACAGACAGCCGTTAACTAAATCGGCTTAACATGTCTCTAACATGCTATGGATACTTCATACAGACAGCCGTTAACTAAATCGGCTTAAAATGCCTCTAACATGCTATGGATACTTCATACAGACAGCCGTTAACTAAATCGGCTTAAAATGCCTCTAACATGCTATGGATACTTCATACAGACAGCCGTTAACTAAATCGGCTTAAAATGCCTCTAACATGCTATGGATACTTCATACAGACAGCCGTTAACTAAATCGGCTTAAAATGCCTCTAACATGCTATGGATACTTCATACAGACAGCCGTTAACTAAATCGGCTTAAAATGCCTCTAACATGCTATGGATACTTCATACAGACAGCCGTTAACTAAATCGGCTTAACATGTCTCTAACATGCTATGGATACTTCATACAGACAGCCGTTAACTAAATCGGCTTAAAATGCCTCTAACATGCTATGGATACTTCATACAGACAGCCGTTAACTAAATCGGCTTAAAATGCCTCTAACATGCTATGGATACTTCATACAGACAGCCGTTAACTAAATCGGCTTAAAAATGACTCTAACATGCTATGGATACTTCATACAGACAGCCGTTAACTAAATCGGCTTAACATGTCTCTAACATGCTATGGATACTTCATACAGACAGCCGTTAACTAAATCGGCTTAAAATGCCTCTAACATGCTATGGATACTTCATACAGACAGCCGTTAACTAAATCGGCTTAAAATGCCTCTAACATGCTATGGATACTTCATACAGACAGCCGTTAACTAAATCGGCTTAAAATGCCTCTAACATGCTATGGATACTTCATACAGACAGCCGTTAACTAAATCGGCTTAAAATGCCTCTAACATGCTATGGATACTTCATACAGACAGCCGTTAACTAAATCGGCTTAAAATGCCTCTAACATGCTATGGATACTTCATACAGACAGCCGTTAACTAAATCGGCTTAAAATGACTCTAACATGCTATGGATACTTCATGCAGACAGCCGTTATCTAAATCGGCTTAAAATGACTCTAACATGCTATGGATACTTCATACAGACAGCCGTTAACTAAATCGGCTTAAAATGTCTCTAACATGCTATGGATACTTCATACAAAGAGCCGTTAACTAAATCGGCTTAAAATGACTCTAACATGCTATGGATACTTCATACAGACAGCCGTTAACTAAATCGGCTTAAAATGCCTCTAACATGCTATGGATACTTCATACAGACAGCCGTTAACTAAATCGGCTTAAAATGCCTCTAACATGCTATGGATACTTCATACAGACAGCCGTTAAATAAATCGGCTTAAAATGTCTGTAACATGCTACCATATTAACTCTTAGAAGCCGGGAGTCGAGTTTTTTTGCCTTTGATGTAATATGGCAGGTAATCTGGCTGTGACGGTTCGGCTATCTTTGGGGTGGGGAGAATTAAACACTGAGCTGGTGCTTCTAGTCAAGTGTCGTCTGCTTAAATAGGCAGACGATACTTGACTAGAAGCACCTGCTTTACTGTAAGTTTGTCGCCGTATGTTATGTTCGATAAATTAATTCTGACTCCGCGGCTTCTGAGAGTTAATGTCGTGATATCTCGCATTCGATACGTTGGGATCAGTCGGTGATTTTTGGAAACATTCTACTAGAGACAGGGAGCCTTTTGAATGCGGAAAAATACTTTCCAATATGTCTTAAACTGTTACTAGTTTTACCAACACACACATATTTAAATGGCCGGTGATCAGATCAGATAGTTGAGTACTTGAGCATTCAAACTATCTTATCGGTTTTCCATGCATACACAAATCTAAATTAAAATGGTTAAATGTTACCACTAAGACACGCTTAAAGCTTTACAAAACTTTCTTTTCACGAAAAGGTAGGATTGAAAACTTACATTATGTATGTGCCTACTAATCTCCAAAGTAAAACATCTTTCTCGTAAGGGTAGAATTTAATTTGAAACTCAATTAAATCTAGACCCTTTAAGACCATGTTCCAATATCGTAATCTGTGACTATAAATCTGGATTGTGTGATGAGTAAATGCCAGATCACCATCACCAGGGGCGTAACTAAGTGATGGGGAAAGGAAGGGCGTGAACCCCTCCCCTCAATAATTTCTCCATTTACGACATTAGAAAGTGTCATTCCTCAGTAGTGAATGTTTTGTGTACGTTTATCAGATCTTGTATTTCGATTCTGCTAAAATAAATATTTTATCTCATTACATTTCATCTGGATTGGAGTCTAAGGTATCGGCTAGCTCTTCGTCCCTTGAGTACCAATCTGTACTATGTGCCAGTAGGCACGCCAGTAGGCTGCCAGTAGGTACGTCAGTAGGCTGCCAGTAGGTACGTCAGTAGGCTGCCAGTAGGCACGTCAGTAGGCTGCCAGTAGGTACGTCAGTAGGCTGCCAGTAGGTACGTCAGTAGGCTGCCAGTAGGCACGCCAGTAGGCTGCCAGTAGGTACGTCAGTAGGCTGCCAGTAGGTACGTCATTAGGCTGCCAGTAGGCACGTCAGTAGGCTGCCAGTAGGCACGTCAGTAGGCTGCCAGTAGGTACGTCAGTAGGCTGCCAGTAGGTACGTCAGTAGGCTGCCAGTAGGCACGTCAGTAGGCTGCCAGTAGGTACGTCAGTAGGCTGCCAGTAGGTACGTCATTAGGCTGCCAGTAGGCACGTCAGTAGGCTGCCAGTAGGCACGTCAGTCGGCTGCCAGTAGGCACGTCAGTAGGCACGTCAGTAGGCTGCCAGTAGGTACGTCAGTAGGCTGCCAGTAGGCACGTCAGTAGGCTGCCAGTAGGCACGTCAGTAGGCTGCCAGTAGGTACGTCAGTAGGCTGCCAGTAGGTACGTCAGTAGGCTGCCAGTAGGTACGTCATTAGGCTGCCAGTAGGCACGTCAGTAGGCTGCCAGTAGGCACGTCAGTAGGCTGCCAGTAGGCACGTCAGTAGGCACGTCAGTAGGCTGCCAGTAGGCACGTCAGTAGGCTGCCAGTAGGCACGTCAGTAGGCACGTCAGTAGGCTGCCAGTAGGTACGTCAGTAGGCTGCCAGTAGGTACGTCAGTAGGCTGCCAGTAGGCACGCCAGTAGGCTGTCAGTAGGCACGTCAGTAGGCACGCCAGTAGGCACGTCAGTAAGCTGCCAGTAGGCACGTCAGTAGGCACGTCAGTAGGCTGCCAGTAGGCACGACAGTAAGCTGCCAGTAGGTACGACAGTAGGCTGCCAGTAGGCACGTCAGTAGGCACGTCAGTAGGCTGCCAGTAGGCACGTCAGTAGGCTCCCAGTAGGCACGCCAGTAGGCTGCCAGTAGGCACGTCAGTAGGCTGTCAGTAGGCACGTCAGTAGGCACGCCAGTAGGCTGCCAGTAGGCACGTCAGTAGGCTGTCAGTAGGCACGTCAGTAGGCACGCCAGTAGGCTGCCAGTAGGCACGTCAGTAGGCTGTCAGTAGGCACGTCAGTAGGCACGCCAGTAGGCTGCCAGTAGGCACGTCAGTAGGCTGTCAGTAGGCACGTCAGTAGGCACGCCAGTAGGCTGCCAGTAGGCACGTCAGTAGGCTGTCAGTAGGCACGTCAGTAGGCACGCCAGTAGGCTGCCAGTAGGCACGTCAGTAGGCTGCCAGTAGGCACGTCAGTAGGCACGTCAGTAGGCTTCCAGTAGGCACGCCAGTAGGCTGCCAGTAGGCACGCCAGTAGGTTGCCAGTAGGCACGTCAGTAGGCTGCCAGAAGGCACGTCAGTAGGCTGCCAGTAGGCACGTCAGTAGGCTGCCATTAGGCATGTCAGTAGGCTGCCAGTAGGCACTCCAGTAGGCACGCCAGTAG
Source organism: Pictodentalium vernedei (assembly GCA_031216915.1). NCBI lineage: Eukaryota > Metazoa > Mollusca > Scaphopoda > Dentaliida > Dentaliidae > Pictodentalium > Pictodentalium vernedei. The sequence goes on from CM062296.1 coordinate 5,559,048, forward strand.
GCTGCCAGTAGGCACGTCAGCAGGCTGCCAGTAGGCACGTCAGTAGGTTGCCAGTAGGCACGTCAGTAGGCTGCCAGAAGGCACGTCAGTGGGCTGCCAGTAGGCACGTCAGTAGGCTGCCAGTAGGCACGTCAGTAGACTACCAGTAAGCACATGGAACACATTGGAACTCAAGAGACGTCTTGTTGGCAATCATACACTTTCTTACCTGTCTAAATTTAATACTCGCGTATTTTATACTTTAATATCACTCGGATATTATAGAATCGGACGTTCGTTATACACAAAGTCATTGTAGCTGATTCTGCAATTTGGGGCCAACATTACCATTTGGAAGTGCGGTACATGTCAATTAAATTAGTTAGGAAGCCCTAGGGCAGGGGCCGGCTGGCCCGAAGCCAGCAGTATTTCAAAAATACGTCGTAATGGCGGACAGAAGAAGCCCATGCGACACAGCCAGGCCCTAAGCCAGTAGTATTTAAAAATCCAACATGGGGGCGGACTGATTGTTATATGCAGATTCTATACACGAAGTGCGCAGCACCGAGGTGGCTAGGGTGTCCCTGAAATTTGAAACTCAATTAAATCTAGACGCTTTAAGACCATGTTCCAATATCGTAATCTGTGACTATAAATCTGGATTGTGTAATGAGTAAATGCCAGATCACCATCACCAGGGGCGTAACTAAGTGATGGGGAAAGGAAGGGCGTGAACCCCTCCCCTCAATAATTTTTCCATTTATGACATTAGAAAGTGTCATTCCTCAGTAGTGAATGTTTTGTGTACGTTTATCAGATCTTGTATTTCGATTCTGCTAAAATAAATATTTTATCTCATTACATTTCATCTGGATTGGAGTCTAAGGTATCGGCTAGCTCTTCGTCCCTTGAGTACCAATCTGTTCTATGTGCCAGTAGGCTGCCAGTAGGCACGCCAGTAGGCTGCCAGTAGGCACGTCAGTAGGCTGCCAGTAGGCACGTCAGTACGCTGCCAGTAGGCACGTCAGTAGGCTGCCAGTAGGCACGCCAGTAGGCTGCCAGTAGGCACGCCAGTAGGCTGCCAGTAGGTACGTCAGTAGGCTGCCAGTAGGTACGTCATTAGGCTGCCAGTAGGCACGTCAGTAGGCTGCCAGTAGGCACGTCAGTAGGCTGCCAGTAGGTACGTCAGTAGGCTGCCAGTAGGTACGTCAGTAGGCTGCCAGTAGGCACGTCAGTAGGCTGCCAGTAGGTACGTCAGTAGGCTGCCAGTAGGTACGTCATTAGGCTGCCAGTAGGCACGTCAGTAGGCTGCCAGTAGGCACGTCAGTAGGCTGCCAGTAGGCACGTCAGTAGGCACGTCAGTAGGCTGCCAGTAGGTACGTCAGTAGGCTGCCAGTAGGCACGTCAGTAGGCTGCCAGTAGGCACGTCAGTAGGCTGCCAGTAGGTACGTCAGTAGGCTGCCAGTAGGTACGTCAGTAGGCTGCCAGTAGGTACGTCATTAGGCTGCCAGTAGGCACGTCAGTAGGCTGCCAGTAGGCACGTCAGTAGGCTGCCAGTAGGCACGTCAGTAGGCACGTCAGTAGGCTGCCAGTAGGCACGTCAGTAGGCTGCCAGTAGGCACGTCAGTAGGCACGTCAGTAGGCTGCCAGTAGGTACGTCAGTAGGCTGCCAGTAGGTACGTCATTAGGCTGCCAGTAGGCACGTCATTAGGCTGCCAGTAGGCACGTCAGTAGGCTGCCAGTAGGCACGTCAGTAGGCTGCCAGTAGGCACGTTAGTATGCTGCCAGTAGACACGTCAGTAGGCTGCCAGTAGGTACGTCAGTAGGCTGCCAGTAGGTACGTCATTAGGCTGCCAGTAGGCACGTCAGTAGGCTGCCAGTAGGCACGTCAGTAGGCTGCCAGTAGGTACGTCAGTAGGCTGCCAGTAGGTACGTCAGTAGGCTGCCAGTAGGCACGTCAGAAGGCTGCCAGTAGGCACGTCAGTAGGCTGCCAGTAGGTACGTCAGTAGGCTGCCAGTAGGTACGTCATTAGGCTGCCAGTAGGTACGTCATTAGGCTGCCAGTAGGTACGTCAGTAGGCTGCCAGTAGGCACGTCAGTAGGCTGCCAGTAGGCACGTCAGTAGGCTGCCAGTAGGTACGTCAGTAGGCTGCCAGTAGGTACGTCAGTAGGCTGCCAGTAGGCACGTCAGTAGGCTGCCAGTAGGCACGTCAGTAGGCTGCCAGTAGGCACGTCATTAGGCTGCCAGTAGGTACGTCAGTAGGCTGCCAGTAGGTACGTCAGTAGGCTGCCAGTAGGTACGTCAGTAGGCTGCCAGTAGGTACGTCAGTAGGCTGCCAGTAGGTACGTCATTAGGCTGCCAGTAGGCACGTCAGTAGGCTGCCAGTAGGCACGTCAGTAGGCTGCCAGTAGGCACGTCATTAGGCTGCCAGTAGGTACGTCAGTAGGCTGCCAGTAGGTACGTCAGTAGGCTGCCAGTAGGTACGTCATTAGGCTGCCAGTAGGCACGTCAGTAGGCTGCCAGTAGGCACGTCAGTAGGCTGCCAGTAGGCACGTCAGTAGGCACGTCAGTAGGCTGCCAGTAGGTACGTCAGTAGGCTGCCAGTAGGCACGTCAGTAGGCACGCCAGTAGGCTGTCAGTAGGCACGTCAGTAGGCACGCCAGTAGGCTGTCAGTAGGCACGTCAGTAGGCACGCCAGTAGGCACGTCAGTAGGCACGCCAGTAGGCTGTCAGTAGGCACGTCAGTAGGCACGCCAGTAGGCTGCCAGTAGGCACGTCAGTAGGCTGTCAGTAGGCACGTCAGTAGGCACGTCAGTAGGCTGCCAGTAGGCACGTCAGTAGGCTGTCAGTAGGCACGTCAGTAGGCACGCCAGTAGGCTGCCAGTAGGCACGTCAGTAGGCTGTCAGTAGGCACGTCAGTAGGCACGCCAGTAGGCTGCCAGTAGGCACGTCAGTAGGCTGTCAGTAGGCACGTCAGTAGGCACGCCAGTAGGCTGCCAGTAGGCACGTCAGTAGGCTGTCAGTAGGCACGTCAGTAGGCACGCCAGTAGGCTGCCAGTAGGCACGTCAGTAGGCTGCCAGTAGGTACGTCAGTAGGCAGCTGCCAGTAGGTACGTCATTAGGCTGCCAGTAGGCACGCCAGTAGGCTGCCAGTAGGTACGTCAGTAGGCTGCCAGTAGGTACGTCAGTAGGCTGCCAGTAGGTACGTCAGTAGGCTGCCAGTAGGTACGTCATTAGGCTGCCAGTAGGCACGTCAGTAGGCTGCCAGTAGGTACGTCAGTAGGCTGCCAGTAGGTACGTCATTAGGCTGCCAGTAGGTACGTCATTAGGCTGCCAGTAGGTACGTCAGTAGGCTGCCAGTAGGCACGTCAGTAGGCTACCAGTAGGCACGTCAGTAGGCTGCCAGTAGGTACGTCAGTAGGCTGCCAGTAGGTACGTCAGTAGGCTGCCAGTAGGCACGTCAGTAGGCTGCCAGTAGGCACGTCAGTAGGCTGCCAGTAGGCACGTCATTAGGCTGTCAGTAGGTACGTCAGTAGGCTGCCAGTAGGTACGTCAGTAGGCTGCCAGTAGGTACGTCAGTAGGCTGCCAGTAGGTACGTCAGTAGGCTGCCAGTAGGTACGTCATTAGGCTGCCAGTAGGCACGTCAGTAGGCTGCCAGTAGGCACGTCAGTAGGCTGCCAGTAGGCACGTCATTAGGCTGCCAGTAGGTACGTCAGTAGGCTGCCAGTAGGTACGTCAGTAGGCTGCCAGTAGGTACGTCATTAGGCTGCCAGTAGGCACGTCAGTAGGCTGCCAGTAGGCACGTCAGTAGGCTGCCAGTAGGCACGTCGGTAGGCACGTCAGTAGGCTGCCAGTAGGTACGTCAGTAGGCTGCCAGTAGGCACGTCAGTAGGCACGCCAGTAGGCTGTCAGTAGGCACGTCAGTAGGCACGCCAGTAGGCTGTCAGTAGGCACGTCAGTAGGCACGCCAGTAGGCACGTCAGTAGGCACGCCAGTAGGCTGTCAGTAGGCACGTCAGTAGGCACGCCAGTAGGCTGCCAGTAGGCACGTCAGTAGGCTGTCAGTAGGCACGTCAGTAGGCACGTCAGTAGGCTGCCAGTAGGCACGTCAGTAGGCTGTCAGTAGGCACGTCAGTAGGCACGCCAGTAGGCTGCCAGTAGGCACGTCAGTAGGCTGTCAGTAGGCACGTCAGTAGGCACGCCAGTAGGCTGCCAGTAGGCACGTCAGTAGGCTGTCAGTAGGCACGTCAGTAGGCACGCCAGTAGGCTGCCAGTAGGCACGTCAGTAGGCTGTCAGTAGGCACGTCAGTAGGCACGCCAGTAGGCTGCCAGTAGGCACGTCAGTAGGCTGTCAGTAGGCACGTCAGTAGGCACGCCAGTAGGCTGCCAGTAGGCACGTCAGTAGGCTGCCAGTAGGCACGTCAGTAGGCACGTCAGTAGGCACGTCAGTAGGCACGCCAGTAGGCTGCCAGTAGGCACGTCAGTAGGTTGCCAGTAGGCACGTCAGTAGGCTGCCAGAAGGCACGTCAGTAGGCTGCCAGTAGGCACGTCAGTAGGCTGCCATTAGGCATGTCAGTAGGCTGCCAGTAGGCACTCCAGTAGGCACGCCAGTAGGCTGCCAGTAGGCACGCCAGTAGGTTGCCAGTAGGCACGCCAGTAGGCTGCCAGTAGGCACGCCAGTAGGCTGCCAGTAGGCACGCCAGTAGGCTGCCAGTAGGCACGTCAGTAGGCACGTCAGTAGGCTTCCAGTAGGCACGCCAGTAGGCTGCCAGTAGGCACGCCAGTAGGTTGCCAGTAGGCACGTCAGTAGGCTGCCAGAAGGCACGTCCGTAGGCTGCCAGTAGGCACGTCAGTAGGCTGCCATTAGGCATGTCAACAGGCTGCCAGTAGGCACGTCAGGAGGCTACCAGTAGGCACGCCAGTAGACTGCCAGTCGGCACGTCAGTAGGTTGCCAGTAGCCACGTCAGTAGGCTGCCAGTAGGCACGCCAGTAGGCACGCCAGTAGGCTGCCAGTAGGCACGTCAGTAGGCTGCCAGTAGGCACGTCAGTAGGGTGCCAGTAGGCACGTCAGTAGGCTGCCAGAAGGCACGTCAGTAGGCTGCCAGTAGGCATGCCAGTAGGTTGCCAGTAGGCACGTCAGTAGGCTGCCAGAAGGCACGTCAGTAGGCTGCCAGTAGGCACGTCAGTAGGCACGTCAGTAGGCTTCCAGTAGGCACGCCAGTAGGCTGCCAGTAGGCACGCCAGTAGGTTGCCAGTAGGCACGCCAGTAGGCTGCCAGTAGACACGCCAGTAGGCTGCCAGTAGGCACGCCAGTAGGCTGCCAGTAGGCACGTCAGTAGGCACGTCAGTAGGCTTCCAGTAGGCACGCCAGTAGGCTGCCAGTAGGCACGCCAGTAGGTTGCCAGTAGGCACGCCAGTAGGCTGCCAGTAGGCACGCCAGTAGGCTGCCAGTAGGCACGCCAGTAGGCTGCCAGTAGGCACGCCAGTAGGCTGCCAGTAGGCACGTCAGTAGGCACGTCAGTAGGCTTCCAGTAGGCACGCCAGTAGGCTGCCAGTAGGCACGCCAGTAGGTTGCCAGTAGGCACGTCAGTAGGCTGCCAGAAGGCACGTCAGTAGGCTGCCAGTAGGCACGTCAGTAGGCTGCCATTAGGCATGTCAACAGGCTGCCAGTAGGCACGTCAGGAGGCTACCAGTAGGCACGCCAGTAGACTGCCAGTCGGCACGTCAGTAGGTTGCCAGTAGCCACGTCAGTAGGCTGCCAGTAGGCACGCCAGTAGGCACGCCAGTAGGCTGCCAGTAGGCACGTCAGTAGGCTGCCAGTAGGCACGTCAGTAGGCTGCCAGTAGGCACGTCAGTAGGCTGCCAGAAGGCACGTCAGTAGGCTGCCAGTAGGCATGCCAGTAGGTTGCCAGTAGGCACGTCAGTAGGCTGCCAGAAGGCACGTCAGTAGGCTGGCAGTAGGCACGTCAGTAGGCTGCCATTAGGCATGTCAACAGGCTGCCAGTAGGCACGTGAGTAGGCTGTCATTAGGCACGTCAGTAGACTGCCAGTCTGCACGTCAGTAGACTGCCAGTAGGCACGTCAGTAGGCAGCTGTCAGTTGGCACGTCAGGAGGCTGCCAGTAGGCACGCCAGTAGACTGCCAGTAGGCACGTCAGTAGGCTGTCAGTAGGCACGTCAGTAGGTTGCCAGAAGGCACGTCAGTAGGCTGCCAGTAAGCACGTCAGTAGGCTGCCTGTAGGCACGCCAGTAGTCTGCCAGTAGGCACGTCAGGAGGCTGCCAGTAGGCACGCCAGTAGACTGCCAGTCGGAACGTCAGTAGGTTGCCAGTAGCCACGTCAGTAGGCTGCCAGTAGGCACGCCAGTAGGCTGCCAGTAAGCACGTCAGTAGGCTGCCTGTAGGCACGCCAGTAGTCTGCCAGTAGGCACGTCAGGAGGCTGCCAGTAGGCACGCCAGTAGACTGCCAGTCGGCACGCCAGTAGGCTGTCAGTAGGCACGTCAGTAGGCTGCCAGAAGGCACGTCAGTGGGCTGCCAGTAGGCACGTCAGTAGGCAGCTGTCAGTAGGCACGTCAGGAGGCTGCCAGTAGGCACGCCAGTAGACTGCCAGTAGGCACGTCAGTAGGCTGTCAGTAGGCACGTCAGTAGGTTGCCAGAAGACACGTCAGTAGGCTGCCAGTAAGCACGTCAGTAGGCTGCCTGTAGGCACGCCAGTAGTCTGCCAGTAGGCACGTCAGGAGGCTGCCAGTAGGCACGCCAGTAGACTGCCAGTCGGCACGTCAGTAGGTTGCCAGTAGCCACGTCAGTAGGCTGCCAGTAGGCACGCCAGTAGGCACGCCAGTAGGCTGCCAGTAGGCACGTCAGTAGGCTGCCAGTAGGCACGTCAGTAGGCTGCCAGTAGGCACGTCAGTAGGCTGCCAGAAGGCACGTCAGTAGGCTGCCAGAAGGCACGTCAGTAGGCTGCCAGTAGGCACGTTAGTAGGCTGCCAGTAGGCACGTCAGTAGGCTGCCAGTAAGCACGTCAGTAGGCTGCCAGTAGGCATGTCAACAGGCTGCCAGTAGGCACGCCAGTGGGCTGGCAGTAGGCACGTCAGTAGACTGTCTGTCTGCACGTCAGTAGACTGCCAGTCGGCACGTCAGTAGGCAGCTGTCAGTAGGCACGTCAGGAGGCTGCCAGTAGGCACGCCAGTAGACTGCTAGTAGGCACGTCAGTAGGCTGTCAGTAGGCACGTCAGTAGGCTGCCAGTAGGCACGTCAGTAGGCTGCCAGTAAGCACGTCAGTAGTCTGCCTGTAGGCACGTCAGTAGGCTGCCAGTAGGCACGCCAGTAGGCACGCCAGTAGGCCCGCCAGTAGGCTTCCAGTAGGCACGTCAGTAGGCTGCCAGTAGGCACGTCAGTAGGCTGCCAGTAGGCACGTCAGTAGGCTGCCAGAAAGCACGTCAGTAGGCTGCCAGTAGGGACGTCAGTAGGCTGCCATTAGGCATGTCAACAGGCTGCCAGTAGGCACGTCAGTAAGCTGCCAGTAGGCACGTCAGTAGACTGCCAGTCTGCACTGTCAGTAGGCAGCTGTCAGTAGGCACGTCAGTAGACTGCCAGTAGGCACGTCAGTAGGCAGCTGTCAGTAGGCTGCCAGTAGGCACGCCAGTAGACTGCCAGCAGGCACGTCAACAGGCTGCCAGTAGGCACGTCAGTAGGCAGCTGCCAGTAGGCACGTCAGTAGGCTGCCAGTAAGCACGTCAGTAGTCTGCCTGTAAGCACGTCAGTAGTCTGCCAGTAGGCACGTCAGTAGGCTGCCAATAGGCAGGCCAGTAGGCACGCCAGTAGACTGCCAGTAGGCACGTCAGGAGGCTGCCAGTAGGCACGTCAGTAGACTGCCAGTAGGCATGTCAGTAGGCTGCCAGTAGGCACGTCAGTAGGCTGCCAGTAGGCACGTCAGTAGGCTGTCAGTAGGCACGTCAGTAGACTGCCAGTAGGCACGTCAGTAGACTGCCAGTAGGCACGTCAGTAGACAGTCAGTAGGCACGTCAGTAGGCTGCCAGTAGGCACGCCAGTAGACTGCCAGTAGGCACGTCAGTAGGCTTCCAGTAGGCACGTCAGTAGGCTGCCAGTAGGCACGTCATTAGACTACCAGTAGGCACGTCAGTAGGCTGCCAGTAGGCACGCCAGTAGACTGCCAGTAGGCACGTCAGTAGGCTGCCAGTAGGCACGTCAGTAGACTGCCAGTAGGCACGTCAGTAGGCTGCCAGTAGGCACGCCAGTAGACTTCCAGTAGGCACGTCAGTAGGCTGCCAGTAGGCACGGCTGTAGGCTGCCAGTAGGCACGTCATTAGACTACCAGTAGGCACGTCAGTAGGCTGTCAGTAGGCACGCCAGTAGACTGCCAGTAGACACGTCAGTAGGCTGCCAGTAGGCACGCCAGTGGACTGCCAATAGGCACGTCAGTAGGCTGCCAGTAGGCACGCCAGTAGACTGCCAGTAGGCACGTCAGTAGGCTGCCAGTAGGCACGGCTGTAGGCTGCCATTAGGCACGTCAGTAGGCTGCCAGAAGTCACGTCAGTAGACTGCCAGTAGGCACGTCAGTAGGCTGCCAGTAGGCACGTCAGTAGGCTGCCAGTAGGCACGTCATTAGACTACCAGTAGGCACGTCAGTAGGCTGCCAGTAGGCACGCTAGTAGACTGCCAGTAGGCACGTCAGTAGGCTGCCAGTAGGCACGCCAGTAGACTTCGAGTAGGCACGTCAGTTGGCTGCCAGTAGGCACGCCAGTAGACTGCCAGTAGGCACGTCAGTAGGCTGCCAGTAGGCACGCCAGTAGACTGCCAATAGGCACGCCAGTAGGCTGCCAGTAGGCACGGCTGTAGGCTGCCAGTAGGCGCGCCAGTAGACTGCCAGTAGGCACGTCAGTAGGCTGCCAGTAGGCACGGTTGTAGGCTGCCAGTAGGCACGTCAGTAGGCTGCCAGTAGGCACGTCATTAGACTACCAGTAAGCACATGGAACACATTGGAACGCCAGTAGACTGCCAGTAGGCACGTCAGTAGGCTGTCAGTAGGCACGTTAGTAGGCTGCCAGTAGGCACGTCAGTAGGCTGCCAGTAAGCACGTCAGTAGTCTGCCTGTAGGCACGTCAGTAGGCTGCCAGTAGGCACGCCAGTAGGCTGCCAGTAGGCACGTCAGTAGGCTGCCAGTAGGCACGTCAGTAGGCTGCCAGTAGGCACGTCAGTAGGCTGCCAGAAGGCACGTCAGTAGGCTGCCAGAAGGCACGTCAATAGGCTGCCAGTCGGCACGTCAGTAGGCTGGCAGTAAGCACGTCAGTAGTCTGCCTGTAGGCATGTCAGTAGGCTGCCAGTAGGCACGCCAGTAGGCTGCCAGTAGGCACGTCAGCAGGCTGCCAGTAGGCACGTCAGTAGGCTGCCAGTAGGCACGTCAGTAGGCTGCCAGAAGGCACGTCAGTAGGCTGCCAGTAGGCACGTCAGTAGGCTGCCAGTAGGCACGTCATTAGACTACCAGTAAGCACATGGAACACATTGGAACTCAAGAGACGTCTTGTTGGCAATCATACACTTTCTTACCTGTCTAAATTTAATACTCGCGTATTTTATACTTTAATATCACTCGGATATTATAGAATCGGACGTTCGTTATACACAAAGTCATTGTAGCTGATTCTGCAATTTGGGGCCCAACATTACCATTTGGAAGTGCGGTACATGTCAATTAAATTAGTTAGGAAGCCCTAGGGCAGGGTCCGGCTGGCCCGAAGCCAGCAGTATTTCAAAAATACGTCGTAGGGGCTGACAGAAGAAGCCCATGCGACACAGCCAGGCCCTAAGCCAGCAGTATTTAAAAATCCAACATGTGGGCGGACTGATTGTTATATGCAGATTCTATACACGAAGTGCGCAGCACCGAGGTGGCTAGGGTGTCCCTTTCCCGTTGGTGGGGTCTCAGGTAGTCCCACCAAAATGTGGGAGCTCCCTCCCCCCCCCCCCCCGAACCTCCACCAACGGGAGGTGGATGCATCTGTTTGCTTTTGATAGCTCCTGTCGGAAGCTATCTCCAAGTCAACTCACCGTGGGTCAGCAATTATGTTCCAACAGAATGTGAAAATGCCAACTGAAATGTTCATAGGGGCGGTTTTCTCCCCGGCACCTCCAGCCCACCAGACACGGGACTGGGCACGCACCTCCCACCAGTTACGGGACTGGGCACGCACATCCCTCCCATCAGCGACGGGAGTGGGCACGACCCTCCCGCCCACGAGCCAGGGGACTAGGCGCGGCTACATGCATTCCTCCCGTCTCCCGCCTATCAGCCACGAGACTTGGCGCGGCTACATGTATTTATACATAAATAAATTTCAAAGAACAAGAGATTTTAAACTGTAATCACAATTCATTAATATTCCAACTATAAACACAATTCATTAATATTCCAACTATGATCACAATTCATTAATATTCCAACTATAATCACAATTAATTAATATTCAAACTATAATCACAATCCATTAATATTCCAACTATAATCACAATCCATTAATATTCCAACTATAATCACAATCCATTAATATTCCAACTATAATCACAATCCATTAATATTCCAACTATAATCACAATCCATTAATATTCCAACTGTAATCACAATTAATTAGTACTCCAACTATAATCACAATTAATTAATATTCCAACTATAATCACAATCCATTAATATTCCAACTATAATCACAATCCATTAATATTCCAACTATAATCACAATCCATTAATATTCCAACTATAATCACAATCCATAATATTCCAACTATAATCGCAATCCATTAATATTCCAACTATAATCGAAATCCATTAATATTCCGACTATAATCACAATTAATTAGTACTCCAAATATAATCACAATTAATTAATATTCCAACTATAATCACAATCCATTAATATTCCGACTATAATCACAATCCATTAAAATTCCGACTATAATCACAATCCATTAATATTCCAACGATAATCACAATACATCAATATTCCAACTATAATCACAATCCATTAATATTCTGACTATAATCAGAATTAATTAGTACTCCAACTATAATCACAATTAATTAATATTCCAACTATAATCACAATCCATTACTATTCCAACTATAATCACAATCCATAATATTCCAAGTATAATCACAATCCATTAATATTCCAACTATAATCACAATCCATTAATATTCCAACTATAATCACAATTCATTAATATTCCAACTATAATCACAATCCATTAATATTCCAACTATAATCACAATCCATTAATATTCCAACTATAATCACAATCCATTAATATTCCAACTATAATCACAATTAATTAATATTCCAACTATAATCACAATCCATTAATATTCCAACTATAATCACAATCTATTAATATTCCAACTATAATCACAATCCATTAATATTCCAACTATAATCACAATCCATTAATATTCCAACTATAATCACAATCCATTAATAATCCAACTATAATCACAATCCATTAATATTCCAACATATTCCACCTATAATCACGATCCATTAATATTCCAACTATACTCACAATCCATGAATATTCGACTTCCATGGTCGATGAAGTAGCTGAAAGATTTTATCACCAGTCGTGTTTTGTGTCATGTATCAGAATCGGGGTCAAGTCAGATTTATAGCCACGCCCCAGACCACCATGGGTAGATATCATATAGAGACGTTGCTGGAAAGTGTCCCCATATATATAATACTAAGGTCACAAACGTACGGCGGCTTTTTACCAGATTAGTAACAATCTAAACTCTTATCACAATTTTAACCCTTTACCCAACGTAATGGTCAAAACAGACCAGCGCAATTTACAGAAATCACCATTCAATTTTCATTATGTTTTTCATTTTTGTTTCAAAAACATAGTTTATGACCCCTCGTTGGAACGAGCTCATTGAGCTCGTTCCAACGAGGAGTCATTAACTATGTTTTTGACACAAAATTTAAATAAAATTAGAATTTTGTTTCCTTGTGTCATCAATCATTCGAGTTAGGTAAATGGTTGAACTGTTCAACACATTAAATTAGCAATGGCGGTAATAGGCCGCCAAATTGGTTAACTTGCTATAATAGTTCTGTTAAACTGTTAGAACAGTTATAAATCTGGAATATGAATTTTCTATGGCGCTAATACGCTGCCGTACAAAGGTGCCAGCTTTCTGTATCGAACCATGATGGGATAACAGTCTGATCACGATATATCCACACTGGTCAATCAAGATTACATAAATGAAATAGTGCCACATCGAAACTGAAATAGTGCCAAATCGAAACTGAACTAGCGGCAAATCGAAACTGAAATAGTACTAAATCGAAACTGAAGTAGTGCCAAGCCGAAACTGATTTAGTGCCAAATCGAAACTGAAATAGAGTCAAATCGAAACTGAAATATTGTCAAATCGAAACCGAAATAGTACTAAATTGAAACTGCAGTAGCGCCAAATCAAAACTGAAATAGTACTCAATCGAAACAAAAGTAGTGCCAAACCGAAACTGAAGTAGTGCAAAATCTAAACTGAAATAGAATCAAATCGAAACTGAAACACTGTTAAGTCTAAACTGAAGTAGTGCCAAATCGAAACTGAAATAGAGGCAAATTGAAACTGAAGTAGTGCCAAATGGAAACTGAAATAACGGCAAATCGAAACTGAAATAGCGCCAAATTGGAACTAATTGATACTGAAGTAGAGCCAAATCGAAACTGAAATGGCGAAAATCCAGACTAAAATAGTGTTAAATCGAAACTGAAATAGCGCCAAATCGAAACTGAATTAGTGCCAAATGGACACTGAAATAGCGGCAAATCGAAACTGAAATAGTGCGAAACGAAAATGAAAAAGTGTCAAATTGAAAGTGAATAGTGCCAAAACGAAACTGAAATAGTTCCAAAACGAAACTGAAATAGTGCTATATCGAAACCGAAATAATGCCAAAACGAAACTGAAAAAGTGCCAAATCGAATCTAAAACAACAATAACAAAAATAACATCTAATATACTTTGCGTTTCTTTTTCGGAAGACGGGATTCTGTTTTAGGCACAGAGAAACGGTCTGATAATTTCGACCACATCGGTAAAAATTCGATTCCGCCTGTGGAGGGACAAAATTGTACATTTGGATTGTGGGGCTGTTTACATACATGTAATACCCCCCCCCCCCCCCCCCCCACCCGTCCGATTCCTCGTTATAATTTAGGTTTGCCAGTTCGCGAAAAAAGGCAACAACCAAAGGATTTCAGTCATCCAATGACTGTAATTATATTTTTAAGATGGTTGGAGAGAATAATTTCGCGCTCCTAAATTAATTAATTTATTAATTACGTAGATGACAGTCATCCAATGACTGTAATTATATTCTTAAGATGGTTGAAGAGAATAATTTCGCACTCCCAGATTAATTAATTTATTAATTAGGTAGATGATATCAGAATTTATTATTTTAGGAATTATTTTTTTCAAATGTTTAAGAAAATTCCAACAAAATCATATTGAGCTCTTTCCAATAAGGGTCACGCCAAATGGTTCTATTGAAATTTGCCGCAAAATATTTGTTTTTTTTTCAACAGCTAGATTTGTAAATTGCGCGGGCGGATACTCCATTTCGTCAGGTAAAGGGTTAATTCTATTACGGGTTTGGACAATCGGACCCGTTGGTAGTCTCTAGCTTATTATGTTGGTCATATGATCCGAGTCCAGGGGCGACAAGAGGGAGAGTATGAGGGGGAGAGGGCGAGGGGGACATGGTAACCTACACCCCCCCCCCCCGACAAATATCCCCCAATCATTTTCACACAATGAGCAAAAAAATCTCCCAATAATTTTTTTTCAGGCGAACAAAAATTCCTCCCGCCATAATTTCCGGTGAACAAAAGTCTCCCTCCCCCCACCCCATAAATTGTTAGCAGTATATTTTAAAACCGTACGAAAATCACCCAAAGCAATTAACAATTGCATTTGCCAGTTCCCTTGTTTGCAGTTTATGTAATTAATACAAATTAAAAAGTTATAAGCTGCGTTTCCAGATTTGCTTTCATCCATAAACTACACGTTGTTTGTTACATAAACTCGTTTAGGTAAGTCATACAGTTTATCGACGCCTGGGTGATAGAATGTTCTATGTCTCCTTTGGGACCCCTATATAAGCGCTCCCCTATGGGACATAGAACATTCTAGCACTCAGGCGTCCTTATGTAATTCATACAGTTTAACAAAAAAACCCCAAAACATGTAAGATAAAATCTTTATTTGTTTATTGGTGTTTAAGGTCACACACTTATGCACAATGGCTAATCGTGAACGTTACTTTTTTAAGGGTGGAGGAAGCCGGAGTACCGTGAGAGAACCACCGAGCATCGACGAGCAACTTTCAGCTCCTCAACATTCTAACTCTGTTCAAGCTCTGTTCAAGCAGGGTTACAGCGGTTGAAGACATGTGCACGCCTCAATACACGGCGTCATCGTGCGCCCATGTAGGAGAAAGTGCCTTGCCCAAGAACCAAACGCGGGTTGTCCCGGGCGGGGATCGAACTCGGAATCTCTAGCATAACAGTCCAACATTCTACCCCTGAGTCACCGCGCTCCCCAAAACGGAAACAAAAAACTTTTTGTGGACAGTTCGTGTCTGATGAAAAGTAACGTACACAGTTCTTTCATGTTATGGGTGAGTGTATCAGAATACATTGGGGGCGCGGTGGCGTTGCGGTAACGGTTCTCGTCAGATCACCGAAGTTAAGCAACGTCGACTACAGTTAGTCCTCGGATGGGTGACCATCTGAGCGATCGGTTCGAACTACCGCGTTGCGTCCTTGGGCAAGGCACTTCACCCCGATTGTCTACATGGGAGCACGATGACGCCGTGTACTCAGGCGTATTGCACGTCGATGGTGCGCATGTCTTCAACCAATCTAACCCTGCCTGTGCTTCAGTTCGGAGTTATGATGATGGGGAGCTGGCAGCTGCTTGTCGTTGCTCGGTGGTTCTCTCCGGGTACTCCGGCTTCCTCCACCCGTAAAACTGTCTCGGACATGATTAGCCATTGTGCATAAGCATGTGACCTTAAGCACCAATAAATAAATAAATAAATAAATAAATAAATAAATAAATAAATAAATAAATAAATCAGAATACATTAAATGATCATAAATTAATAAAAGTGTCTGGAAAAACATTTATTGGTACATGTTTTTTTTGTAATTAGTGATGAGTGTTTTTTGTGATTTACAAATTAAATAAAATTAATTTTTAAGTCTTCTTTTCATAATTAATCATGTGCTGCCTTCTAACCTTTTGGTATAAGAGGCTGAGAGTGGGAGAATTTTTGTACTGCTCTTAGAACAATGGGGTGGGGAGGGGATGTGGGTGGGAGTTGTACTACCTTCAAAAACTGTGGGGTGTCTTTTTCTCATTGTGTAAAAATGATTGGGGGATTTTTGTAGCGGGGCGGCGGGGGGCGGGGGGGGGGGGGGAGGTTAACCCACATTCGCGGATATGACGGACATTTGCAACTTTTCAATCCAAAGTTTGATATTTTTCTTGTTGAATTATTTCGACTGCCAAAGGGACTATTTCCTCGAAAACCTGCGCGAAATGCATGATATCTAACGATCGTGGCTTAAAAAAAAACCCACAAATATTTTTTCTATTGAAGTGAGACAACCGAAATTACTATCTTGAAGCTTCTGCTCTCTGATTAACTCGAACAAGTCACAGTTGAATAATTAATATTCAGAGAGTGATGAAATTTATAAGATTAACCCTTTGAACACTAGTGGTATGTTCCATTCCAGTTCAATGGCCGCAATTGGAAGAGTCTATAATCATTATTTGGGGGTAGACCAATTAATATTTTCAACGTGCAACCTCGGGGCTGCTCTACCTCACACCTTCACTGAACAATCTTAAGAATATAATTAGAGTCATTGGATGAGTGTCATCTACATAATTAATAAATTAATTAATCTAGGAGCGCGAAATTATTCTCTCCAACCATCTTAAGAATATAATTACAGTCATTGGATGACTGAAATCCTTTGGTTGTTGCCTTTTTTCGCGAACTGGCAAACTTAAATTATAACGAGGAATCGGACGGGTGTGTGTGTGTGGGGGGGGGGGGGGGCGGGGGGGGGGGGTTATTACATGTATGTAAACAGCCCCACAATCCAAATGTACAATTCTGTCACTCCATAGGCGGAATCGAATTTTTACCGATGTGGTCGAAATTATCAGACCGTTTTTCTGTGCCTAAAACAGAATCCCGTCTTCCGAAAAAGAAACGCAAAGTATATAAGATGTTATGTTCGTTATTGTTGTTTTAGATTCGATTTGGCGCTATTTCAGTTTCGTTTTGGCACTATTTCAGTTTCGTTTTGGCATTATTTCGGCTTATTATTTAATGACGTTATGATGTATCATGTTACCGGCCGGAAAAACGGACGCTATGCTTCAAAGGGTTACATTTCTTTACCCTATAGATGGCATAATACATACTCGAACTGTGTCTGTTTCGTTGATGAGACTTGAGACATTTGTACAACTTTTAACCCTTTACCAATTTATTTATATATTTATTTATTGATGTTTAAGGCCATATACTTATGCACAATGGCTAATCATGACCGTGACAGGTTTACGGGTGGAGGAAGCCGGAGTATCCGGAGAGAACCACCGAGCAACGACGAGCAGCTACTAGCTCCCCATCATCGTAACTCCGAACTGAAGCACAGGCAGGGTTAGATTGGTTGAAGACATGCGCAACATCGACGTGCAATACGCCTTAGTACACGGCGTCATCGTGTCCCCACGCGGACAATCGGGGTTAAGTACCTTGTCCAAGGACACAACGCGGGAGTCCGAATTGATCGCTCAGACTGTCACCCATCCGAGGATTAACCGGGCTCGACGTTGGTTAACTTCGGTGATCTGACGAGAACCGGTTACCGCAACGCCACAACGCCCCCAACCCTTTACCTAACACGAAAGGTAGACGACACTTGTAAATAAAATTCTTGAATAACAATTTTTTTAATTTTTCGCGTCAAAAACATAGCTTATGACCCCTCATTGGAACGAGCTCAACGAGCTCGTTCCAATGAGGGGTTATAAGCTGTATTTTTGAGAAAAAAATGAAAACAAAATAAGGAAAATTGTATGGTGGTTTTTGTGGCTTTTGGCCGTTACGTTGGGTAAAGGGTTAAAACTTGTTGTGGTTGACTAAATAAAATAAATGGCTGTTTTTGTTCCAGACGTTTCGTGACAGGATGTGACGAATCATGGGGTCAAGTTCTTTGTGATCTGAGTTCAATGAAATCATTTCGATAAATTAAAAAAAAGGAAGATTATTCATGTTCTGTCATCTCATTAAAGCAGAATCGTTCGGAAAAACGTTTGGAAAATACACCCAAAATAATTGAGGGAAAAAATGTGTTTTCCAAACAGCAAAAATCACGTATTTAAATTAACATGATCCTATTTTGGGTTCAGTTTATGATAATCAAGATAAGAAAGCCATTTTCCTGCTGTAAAAGGAAATACCCCAAGGCAGGCCTGTCATTTTTTAGGAGTGCAGGTGTGTTGCACGCCTCGAAACAATTAAGTAGGGCAATTTTTTGCACCCCTTGATTTTCTGGAATGCCAGACCTGTTTGGGACTGCCTTCAAAATATATTATCATTTGTAAATGTTGTATTGGTAAGCAACAATTCATGGCCCCATTCTGTCGCATTTCGATACATTTTGAGTGTAGAAGACAATCAAATAAATAGAGGGTAATCGCTTGACTGGACTGGTTACGTGAAATAATTCATGAGGGGTGAGGGACGTTGTACAAACACGAGTGTGCGAATGCGCACGAGTGTTTTACAATACAGTCCCTCACCTCGAATGAATTATTTCACGTAACACGTCCAGTCAAGCGATTACTCTGTTTATTACTTTTCATTATTAACGATAATTATATTATTTAACTCTTTACCTAACGTAACGGCCAGCGCTATTCTCAAAAATCGCCAATTACTTTTTATTTTTTCATATTTTGTCTCTAAAACATAGGTTATGGCCCATCATTGGAACGAGCTCGTCGAGCTCGTTCCTATAAGGGGTCATAACCTATGTTTTTGAGACGAAAAATGAAAATAATAGCCATTCAAGAATATTTTTTGGGAAGCGCCGTCTACTTTTTATATTAGGTAAAGGGCTAAAAAAAACCCAAAACAATGAATTCCCCATTACACCCACGGCAAAGCGTCTTCGTTTGCGCGCACGGATACATGACACAATTGTTGATTGCATAATTCACTTGTGAAGTTATCGTTTATAATAAAAACCGGAAATCCCAGTAAATCACACTTTGGAAAATAATAACAAGTGGATACAACATTTTCAATAACAATATGTGTATGACAATTTTTTCCACTATGCAGCTGAATGGAGTACAGTTTTTCAGTCACAATAGTAATATCTTGAAGTGAATATATACCACATAGAGAGTGTATTGCTTATAAATCACATAGTGGTGGCCGAGTGGGTAACTGCGCTGGTCTCTCATGCTAGAGGTTCCGGGATCGATCCCCGGTCGGGGAAAATTTCCGAGGTTTTCGAACGCTCTCTGTCAGTATCAATTGTGCGGTTGATGCTGCCACAGCGTACTGTCCTATCGGGTGGGGACGTAAAATGGCTGCCCTCTGTGCGGAGAGAGACACACTCCGTGCAGGCTATACATGTACATCCCTTCGTAGTATTCCAGAAGAGCTAGGCCACAAAGTTGCCGTTATGAAAGTCATCCCACACACCATTGAGCCATTGGGTCAAGAAGAGGAGTTAATATAAGTTGCATAACTTGTTCGGCAATCCTTGTAAATACAAATCAGATTAAATAAATAAATCACATGTGGAGTGATGATTTCTCTAAAGCAATAAATGCTAATTTGATGCAAAGCATAATTAGCATGCAAAGTTTCAGCCAATGGACCTTCGGGTTAAAACCGGAGGTCCATTGGTTGAAACTTGGCTTGTGCTTCTTGTGTCTCTGCACGAAATTTGAGAGTAGTACCTTCGGTGATACATCCATTCCTTGGGCGATTGGGTGACAATCAACCTTCCACGTACTGTAACCAAAATAGTATACAAGTATGTGTATTGAAAAAATTCCAGGTGCAATTGCTCCCCCAAGCAATCTGAGGAGGGCAATTGTTTTACACTCCTTGACTGTCAGGTCTGCTAAGCCAAGATTGGTGTCCACACAAGTAGGGTTTAATACTTAATTCTTTATTGTATTCCTACGCCATTATGGTCAATGTACATCAAGATTAACATTACACATTAATTTGGTCAGGAAACAATCATATGTTTACATAAGGTTGTACAAAAACATTTCAAATAGCTCGTCGTGCCGCTATCAACCCGGGGCTGCCAAACACCCTTTTTGAAGACCGCGAGAAACAAAGTGTGCAACGTTGTTTATGCATTCTGTGTTGTCACTTGTTAATGTATATTTGACTCTTGTTGTATCAGTCATGCTGTCCAAATACTCGTAGTTGGCACTCTGCCTCTTTTGTCAGCATTGTGCAGTGGAGGAGGAAGTGTGTCTCATCGTCTACCACCCCACAATCAAGGGTGGCGCCAGGGATTTCTCGACAGGGGGGGGGGGCTGACCTCTCCGACAGGGGGGCGGGGTGGGGGGCTATAACCTTTGACCAAACGAAGGAAAATGAGTGAAAATTGGTAAATTGGAGAACCAAAATAGAAGCAAATTGGGTATGTTTGTTGATTATTTAACCCTTTACCTAACCTGAAAAGCAGACGACACTTGCAAAAATAATTCTTGAATAACTATTTTTTTTTCATTTTTTTGTCTCAAAAACATAGGTTATGACCCCTCGTTGGAACGAGCTCGACGAAATGCCACTAGAAAAATGTGGTTGAACAGTTTTGTAATAAAGGCACATAGAATGTCCTTTCCGTATTTCAGGGTTTCATTTATTAGCCCGTCTGGGCCTGCTGATTTATTTTTTTTAGTTTAGAATATGTTTAACTTCACTATTGGTGATCGCCGTATCAGAGATGGGATTGTGTGTTAGTTTATTTTCTGATTCAGCTGTTCGCTTTGTTATATCGCCATGGAATGGATTACGAGGAATCGCATGTGCTTAATGGATTTTGGAAATGTTTATTCCAGGCTTCGGGGTTTGGATGGGAGGCCACACCGTTTTTCCTAATGTGGGCAAATCTTTAGAATACAGGATAAGTCTTTTCTTTCTGCGTTTTATCTTTTTAGCTTGGGGCCTTTTAGCGCCTGATAGGGCCCTGATTAATCCCGACAGTTCATCTGCTGCCACATCATTATTATGAAGGTCTTCTTTAATGTCGGCATGTTGGATATCAAGCATCTTGTCTTTAAAAGGTTTCGATAATGCCATATTCATAATGAAGGTCTTCCTTAATGTTGGCAAGTTGGAAATCAAGCATCTTGTCTACAAAAGGTTTGGATGATGACACATGCATGATGAAGGTCTTCCTTAATGTCGGCAAGTTGGAAATCAAGCATCTTGTCTATAAAAGGTTTCGATAATGCCACATTCATAATGAAGGTCTTCCTTAATGTCGGCAAGTTGGAAATCGAGCATCTTGTCTATAAAAGGTTTGGATGATGCCATATTCATAATGAAGGTCTTCCTTAATGTCGGCAAGTTGGAAATCAAGCATCTTGTCTACAAAAGGTTTGGAAGATGACACATGCATGATGAAGGTCTTCCTTAATGTCGGCAAGTTGGAAATCAAGCATCTTGTCTATAAAAGGTTTCGATAATGCCACATTCATAATGAAGGTCTTCCTTAATGTTGGCAAGTTGGAAATCAAGCATCTTGTCTACAAAAGGTTTGGATGATGCCACATTCATGATGAAGGTCTTCCTTGATGTCGGCAAGTTGGAAATCAAACATCTTGTCTATAAAAGGTTTGAATGATGCCACATTAATGAGGTAATCGAGAGGATCTGCATTCCATTTTATTGTTTGTTGATTTGGTTCCAACGGTAGGTGCTTTTATAAGTTTTCTTAATTTGGCGTGACATTTGATGGCCAAACCTATTTGGCAATGGTCAGAAAGGTAGGATTTGTAGTGAGTTCGGAAGAATAAAATATGAGACGAGATTTTTTTACTAACAAGCCCCATGTCGGCAGCACTTTTCCCTTTCGGACTAACCCTGTAAGTAACCGGGTTACCTCCCGTTTAATATTCGCGGCCTGGAGGATATGCAAATGTCAATCAACTCCCTCCTAAGAACAGGATTTTCTAGGAACCTGGAACGGGAATGAAATTACTCTCAGAAGCGGGATACAGTTAAACCTAGAAGTCCTATCACGAACTGTGCGCTTATCTAGGCATAATTGCGCGTTGGAATTGCGCGCAATTGCCATATCGAATGGCATCCAAAGCACGGCAGGTTCTCCTGGTTACTCATAGCAAACACAGGCAATGTTTCTGCCAATGGACCTCCGGGTTACCCGGAGGTCCATTGGCTGAAACATTGCCTGTGCACAGGCCATATGTACAGAATATGATAGCTTTAGTTGTGCCATAACGCGCATATTAACGCGCATATCAACGTGCTATTTGTGCGCATTTCATGACAGGACTTCCAGTTTTAACTGTATTTCCTGGGTAATATCAAGCAAATGTACGAGGGTAACATGACGCATTTATATTAATGATAATGATATTTTCTTGGTAAACTTCCATCTCCCAACCGACGAGTTCTTCATTTATATTAATGATAATGATATTTTATTGGTAAACTTCCATCTCCCAACCGAGGAGTTCTTTTCCTAAGATAAATATGAAAGCCCAAACCCGCTTCAATCTCGTCTTTATTTTCAGAATAACTCGCATCATCGCCTCTATCTTTCTCCAGCATCAACACCCGCCTCTTCACTGCCGCCAACAGTCTCCTCTGATTTAAGTAGAAGAGACTGGTGACGACAGTGAAGAGGATGATGTTAGATTTAAGTAGAAGGGACTGGTGACGACAGTGAAGAGGATGATGTTAGATTTAAGTAGAAGGGACTGGTGACGACAGTGAAGAGAATGATGTTAGATTTAAGTAGAAGGGACTGGTGACGACAGTGAAGAGGATGATGTTAGATTTAAGTAGAAGGGACTGGTGACGACAGTGAAGAGGATGATGTTAGATTTAAGTAGAAGGGACTGGTGACGACAGTGAAGAGGATGATGTTAGATTTAAGTAGAAGGGACTGGTGACGACAGTGAAGAGGATGATGTTAGATTTAAGTAGAAGGGACTGGTGACGACAGTGAAGAGGATATGTTAGATTTAAGTAGAAGGGACTGGTGGCGACAGTGAAGAGGATGATGTTAGATTTAAGTAGAAGAGACTGGTGACGACAGTGAAGAGTATGATGTTAGATTTAAATAGAAGGGACTGGTGACGACAGTGAAGAGGATGATGTTAGATTTAAGTAGAAGAGACTGGTGACGACAGTGAAGAGGATGATGTTAGATTTAAGTAGAAGGGACTGGTGACGACAGTGATGAGGATAATGTTAGATTTAAGTAGAAGGGACTGGTGACGACAGTGAAGAGGATGATGTTAGATTTAAGTAGAAGAGACTGGTGACGTCAGTGAAGAGGATGATGTTAGATTTAAATAGAAGGGACTGGTGACGACAGTGAAGAGGATGATGTTAGATTTAAGTAGAAGAGACTGGTGACGAAAGTGAAGAGGATGATGTTAGATTTAAGTAGAAGGGACTGGTGACGACAGTGAAGAGGATGATGTTAGATTTAAGTAGAAGGGACTGGTGACGACAGTGAAGAGGATGATGTTAGATTTAAGTAGAAGGGACTGGTGACGACAGTGAAAAGGATGATGTTAGATTTAAGTAGAAGGGACTGGTGACGACAGTGAAGAGGATGATGTTAAATTTAAGTAGAAGGGACTGGTGACGACAGTGAAGAGGATGATGTTAGATTTAAGTAGAAGAGACTGGTGACGACAGTGAAGAGGATGATGTTAGATTTAAATAGAAGGGACTGGTGACGACAGTGAAGAGGATGATGTTAGATTTAAGTAGAAGAGACTGGTGACGACAGTGAAGAGGATGATGTTAGATTTAAGTAGAAGGGACTGGTGACGACAGTGAAGAGGATGATGTTAGATTTAAGTAGAAGGGACTGGTGACGACAGTGAAGAGGATGATGTTAGATTTAAGTAGAAGAGACTGGTGACGACAGTGAAGAGGATGATGTTAGATTTAAATAGAAGGGACTGGTGACGACAGTGAAGAGGATGATGTTAAATTTAAGTAGAATAGACTGGTGACGACAGTGAAGAGGATGATGTTAGATTTAAGTAGAAGGGACTGGTGACGACAGTGAAGAGGATGATGTTAGATTTAAGTAGAAGGGACTGGTGACGAGAGTGAAGAGGATGATGTTAGATTTAAGTAGAAGGGACTGGTGACGACAGTGAAGAGGATGATGTTAGATTTAAGTAGAAGGGACTGGTGACGACAGTGAAGAGGATGATGTTAGATTTAAGTAGAAGGGACTGGTGACGACAGTGAAGAGGATGATGTTAGATTTAAGTAGAAGGTACTGGTGACGACAGTGAAGAGGATGATGTTAGATTTAAGTAGAAGGGACTGGTGACGACAGTGAAGAGGATGATGTTAGATTTAAGTAGAAGGGGCTGGTGACGACAGTGGAGAGGATGATGTTAGATTTAAGTAGAAGGGACTGGTGACGACAGTGAAGAGGATGATGTTAGATTTAAGTAGAAGGGACTGGTGACGACAGTGAAGAGAATGACGTTAGATTCAAGTAGAAGGGACTGGTGACGACAGTGAAGAGGATGATGTTAGATTAAGTAGAAGGGACTGGTGACGACAGTGAAGAGGATGATGTTAGATTTAAGTAGAAGAGACTGGTGACGACAGTGGAGAGGATGATGTTAGATTTAAGTAGAAGGGACTAGTGACGACAGTGAAGAGGATGATGTTAGATTTAAGTAGAAGGGACTGGTGACGACAGTGAAGAGGATGCTGTTAGAGGAGGTAGTGAACAGTGATACTAGTAATTCTGAAAATGAAGAGGAGTTTGAACTTTGAAGCTGGCGAATAAGATCTTTCTGAAGAAAGGGTGGGGCAGGGGAGAAGGAGTGGGGGGGGGGGGGGGAGTCCTCCAGAACTGATTAAGAGCTACAGTGATTTGTTGAAAATGGTTCGTCGGAAATCAGGACTGTAAAAATTTCAGGCGTGGAAGGACTGACGAAACCCTACAAAGTTTCAATTCAGAAAACTTCAGTTCAATACACAAACAGTGCCACGCTTCATTCCCGGTTCCGTACTATAGATTTCCCAAGTATCGGGGGCGACATTCGGAACCGGGAACCCGGGAATTCCCGTTCCAGGAATTGAACCCTACACACGAGTAAGAAGCGCTTGGACAGTCTTCTATGCTTATCCTTACTTACGGATGCGAAGTATGGGGTGTTGTCAGGCTTAATGTTTCTCAAATGGACACGGATCAGGATTTTAGTAACCAATACGTTAAATGTAAATATGATCACTTCCGTGTTTAAAGAAATATTGGAAGTAACAAAGTACATCAGCAAAATACTCCAGCATTTCAACAAAGTACTCCAGCACATCAGCAAAATACTCCAGCACATCAGTTTTTAGGGGCGAAATAGGTGCATATTCTCTTGATATTTTCATCATCGAGCAGACTATCAATTACTGACTTCGGCTGCACGACAAGCAGACTATCAGTTACTGGCCTCGTACACACGACAAGCAGACTATCAGTTAATGACTTCGTATACACGACAAGCAGACTATCAGTTACTGGCCTCGTACACACGACAAGCAGACTATCAGTTAATGACTTCTTATACACGACAAGCAGACTATCAATTACTGACTTCGTATACACGACAAGCAGACTATCAGTTAATGACTTCGTATACACGACAAGCAGACTATCAGTTACTGGCCTCGTACACACGACAAGCAGACTATCAGTTAATGACTTCTTATACACGACAAGCAGACTATCAATTACTGACTTCGTATACACGACAAGCAGACTATCAGTTAATGACTTCGTATACACGACAAGCAGACTATCAGTTAATGACTTCGTATACACGACAAGCAGACTATCAATTCCTGACTTCGTATACACGACAAGCAGACTATCAGTTACTGGCTTCGTATACATGACAAGCTGACTATCAATTACTGACTTCGTATACACGACAAGTAGACTATCAGTTAATGACTTCGTATACACGACAAGCAGACTATCAATTACTGACTTCGTATACACGACAAGCAGACTATCAATTACTAGCTTCGTATACACGACAAGCAGACTATCAGTTACTGGCTTCCTATACACGACACGCAGACTATCAGTTAATGACTTCGTATACACGACAAGCAGACTATCAGTTACTGGCCCCGTACACACGACAAGCAGACTATCAGTTAATGACTTCTTATACACGACAAGCAGACTATCAATTACTGACTTCGTATACACGACAAGCAGACTATCAGTTAATGACTTCGTATACACGACAAGCAGACTATCAGTTACTGGCCTCGTACACATGACAAGCAGACTATCAGTTAATGACTTCTTATACACGACAAGCAGACTATCAATTACTGACTTCGTATACACGACAAGCAGACTATCAGTTAATGACTTCGTATACACGACAAGCAGACTATCAGTTAATGACTTCGTATACACGACAAGCAGACTATCAATTCCTGACTTCGTATACACGACAAGCAGACTATCAGTTACTGGCTTCGTATACATGACAAGCTGACTATCAATTACTGACTTCGTATACACGACAAGTAGACTATCAGTTAATGACTTCGTATACACGACAAGCAGACTATCAATTACTGACTTCGTATACACGACAAGCAGACTATCAATTACTAGCTTCGTATACACGACAAGCAGACTATCAGTTACTGGCTTCCTATACACGACAAGCAGACTATCAGTTAATGACTTCGTATACACAACAAGCGGACTATCAGTTACTGGCTTCGTATACACGACATGCAGACTATCAGTTAATGACTTCGTATACACGACAAGCAGACTCTCAGTTACTGGCTTCGTATACACGACAAGCAGACTATCAGTTAATGACTTCGTATACACGACAAGCAGACTATCAGTTACTGGCTTCCTATACACGGCAAGCAGACTATCAGTTACTGGCTTCGTATACACGACAAGCAGACTATCGGTTAATGACTTCGTATACACGACAAGCAGACTATCAGTTACTGGCTTCCTATACACGACAAGCAGACTATCAATTACTGACTTCGTGTACACGACAGGCAGACTATCAGTTAATGACTTCGTATACACGACAAGCAGACTATCAGTTACTGGCTTCCTATACACGGCAAGCAGACTATCAGTTACTGGCTTCGTATACACGACAAGCAGACTATCGGTTAATGACTTCGTATACACGACAAGCAGACTATCAGTTACTGGCTTCCTATACACGACAAGCAGACTATCAATTACTGACTTCGTATACACGACAGGCAGACTATCAGTTAATGACTTCGTATACACGACAAGCAGACTATCAATTACTGACTTCGTATACACGACACGCAGACTATCAGTTAATGACTTCGTATATACGACAAGCAGACTATCAGTTACTGACTTCGTATACACGACAAGCAGACTAGCAATTACTGACTTCGTATACACGACAAGCAGACTATCAGTTAATGACTTCGTATACACGACAAGCAGACTATCAGTTAATGACTTCGTATACACGACAAGCAGACTATCAGTTACTGACTTCGTATACACGACAAGCAGACTAGCAATTACTGACTTCGTATACACGACAAGCAGACTATCAGTTAATGACTTCGTATACACGACAGGCAGACTATCAGTTAATGACTTCGTATACACGACAAGCAGACTATCAGTTAATGACTTCGTATACACGACAAGCAGACCATCAGTTACTGGCTTCGTATACACGACAAGCAGACTATCAGTTACTGGCTTCCTATACACGACAAGCAGACTATCAGTTACTGGCTTCGTATACACGACAAGCAGACTATCAGTTAATGACTTCGTATACACGACAAGCAGACTATCAGTTACTGGCTTCCTATACACGACAAGCAGACTATCAGTTAATGACTTCGTATACACGACAAGCAGACTATCAGTTACTGACTTCGTATACACGACAAGCAGACTATCAATTACTGACTTTGTATACACGACAAGCAGACTATCAGTTACTGGCTTCGTCTTCACGACAAGCAGACTATCAGTTAATGACTTCGTATACACGACAAGCAGACTATCAGTTAATGACTTCGTATACACGACAAGCAGACTATCAGTTACTGGCTTCGTATACACGACAAGCAGACTATCAGTTACTGGCTTCGTCTTCACGACAAGCAGACTATCAGTTACTGACTTCGTCTGCACGGCAAGCAGACTATCAGTTACTGACTTTGTCTGCACGGCAAGCAGACTATCAGTTACCGACTTCGTCTGCACGGCAAGAAGACTATAAGTTACTGGCTTCGTCTGCACGACAAGCAGACTATCAATTACTGGCGTCGTCTGTACGACAAGCAGACTATCCGTTACTGGCTTCGTCTACACGACAATCAGACTATCAGTTACTGACTTCGTCTGCACGGCAAGCAAACTATCAGTTACTGATTTCGTCTGCACGGCAAGCAGACTATCAGTTACTGGCTTCGTCTGCACGACAAGCAGACTATCAATTACTGACGTTCTCTGCACGATAAGCAGACTATCAGTTATTGGCTTCGTCTGAACCACAAACCGACTATCAATTGCTGACCTTGTCTCCTCGACAAACAGACTATCAGTTACTGGCTTTGTCTACACGACAAGCAGACTATCAGTTACTGACTTCGTTTGCACAACAAGCAGACTATCCGTTACTGGCTTCGTCTGCACGACAGGTAGACTATCAGTTACTGACTTCGTCTGTACGATAAGCAGACTATCAGTTATTGGCTTCGTCTTCACCGCAAGCAGGCTATCAGTTTCTGGCTTCGTCTGCACGACAAGCAGACTATCAGTTACTGGCTTCGTGTGCACGACAAGCAGACTATCAGTTAATGACTTCGTATACACGACAAGCAGACTATCAGTTAATGACTTCGTATACACGACAAGCAGGCTATCAGTTACTGGCTTCTTATACACGACAAGCAGACTATCAGTTACTGGCTTCGTATACACGACAAGCAGACTATCAGTTAATGACTTCGTATACACGACAAGCCGACTATCAGTTAATGACTTCGTATACACGACAAGCCGACTATCAGTTAATGACTTCGTATACACGACAAGCAGACTATCAGTTACTGGCTTTGTATACACGACAAGCAGACTATCAGTTAATGACTTCGTATACACGACAAGCAGACTATCAGTTAATGACTTCGTATACACGACAAGCAGACTATCAGTTAATGACTTCGTATACACGACAAGCAGACTATCAGTTAATGAGTTCGTATACACGACAAGCAGACTATCAGTTAATGACTTCGTATACACGATAAGCAGACTATCAGTTACTGGCTTCCTATACACGACAAGCAGACTATCAGTTAATGACTTCGTATACACGACAAGCAGACTATCAGTTAATGACTTCGTATACACGACAAGCAGACTATCAGTTACTGGCTTCGTCTTCACGACAAGCAGACTATCAATTACTGACTTCGTCTGCACGGCAAGCAGACTATCAGTTACTGACTTCGTCTGCACGGCAAGGAGACTATCAGTTACTGACTTCGTCTGCATGGCAAGAAGACTATAAGTTACTGGCTTCGTCTGCACGACAAGCAGACTATCAATTACTGGCGTCGTCTGCACGACAAGCAGACTATCCGTTACTGGGTTCGTCTACACGACAATCAGACTATCAGTTACTGAATTCGTCTGCACGGCAAGCAGACTATCAGTTACTGGCTTCGTCTGCACGGCAAGCAGACTATCAATTACTGACGTTCTCTGCACGATAAGCAGACTATCAGTTATTGGCTTCGTCTGCACCACAAACAGACTATCAATTACTGACTTTGTCTCCTCGACAAACAGACTATCAGTTACTGGCTTCGCCTGCATTATAAACAGACCGTCAGTTACTGGCTTCGTTTGCACGACAAGCAGACTATCAGTTACTGATTTCGTCTGCACAACAAGCAGACTATCCGTTACTGGCTTCGTCTGCACGACAGGTAGACTATCAGTTACTGACTTCGTCTGTACGATAAGCAGACTATTAGTTACTGGCTTCGTCTTCACCGCAAGCAGACTATCAGTTTCTGGCTTCGTCTGCACGACAAGCAGACTATCAGTTACTGGCTTCGTCTGCACGATAAGCAGACCATCAGTTACTGGCTTCGTCTGCACGACATTCCTTGTGAATCTCTACCACACGCATGCCTAAGTGAAGCTTATTCATTTATGTGCCCACAGCGATTGAGACTCGTAGATACAGGCGACCACGTATTCTCTCTGATGAAAGGGTTTGTCCGTTTGTGCAGATAATGTAAAATTCGTTTTCTTTTCGAATGTTCTTGTTACTCGAATGAAAGACAAGCATTCATACAGGAAATAGACGTTATTATCCCAGGTGTTGCTGACATGAACCATCTTGATCTCGCAGCAATAATAATCGGGTCTTTTGTTTAGGTAGATATAGAATTGAAGCAATATTACACCTACAGTGAGGCAGATTGCACAAATAACATATAATGTGAATTATATAATGTGAATTATAAAATATATATAATGATTGTTAAAAAGATCAACAACGACTATTTAACCCTTTACCTAACATGAAAAGCAGACGACACTTGCAAACAAAATTCTTGAATAACTAATTTTTTTCATTTTTTGTCTCACAAACATAGGTTATGACCCCTCTTTGGAACGAGCTCGACGAGTTCGTTCCAACGAGGGGTCATAACCTATTTTTTTGTGACAAAAAATGAAAAAATAATGAAAATTAATTGGCGATTTTTGAGAATAGCGCTGGCCGGTTTTGGCCGTTACGTTGGGTAAAGGGTTAAAGGAAAGGCAAATCTAGCTCGTGTTTTTGGCAATTAATGCATTTCTCTCCCTGAAGAACAGCAGGATCATGTTACAGATGGCGTTAATGATTGTCGGACTGTCATTCTTCATAATGAGTTCAAATTGCTGACATTTGCTGGCTTTTATAAAATCTGGTTTATCTCTACTTATAATGTTGAACAACTGGGCTCTACTGTTTGAATAGGCCGAGCAATCCATGATAAAGTAAATTTCACTTTCTACTTCGCCGGCAGCTGCACTAACACTAGAAGCCTTGCAGAGCCTACTATTTAGTGGAATGGGGAGGGGGGGGGGATTGGGAGTGTCTGCCTCTCTCAATATTCAAATTATGATTGCTTATTCTCAGCCTGGTAAACATAATCCTCGCCTCACGGGCTTTAGTATGGGTGAGATATGGTTCAAATATCTGATCACGTTTGAACGTACGATAAATACGGAGTTTGTTATTACCACGCTTTTTATTGTCGTCATAAATAGATTTATGTAAATACTGTACGTATTCCATATTCAATTTATCATATAATGTTCTGGATTCAGTATTGCCGACTTTATCACCAGGCACATTATGCTGCTCCATCATATTTTGGAATGCGCTGTATTCTGATGTGACTTTATATTCCGCAAAAGAGTCTTTCAATAAGGTACCTGAGCTTGTGTAGTGCAATTTGGTAATGAATTTGTATTATGTTACAAGAGACTCATCTGAAAGTGGGGACCATCCGAGCTCCACGCGTACGACGAGATTAGAGGAATTTTATAACATCACACACACACGCGTTATTTTCAGAACCTGTTCTCTAGGCGTGACGAAGCTTTGGAAACTTCAGAAATTAATTATAATTAAGATGTTCCTATCTAGAGTTTATCTTCATTTAACCCTTTACCTAACATGAAAAGCAGACGACACTTGCAAAAAAAATTCTTGAATAAGTAATTTTCTTCATTTTTTGACTCAAAAACATAGGTTATGACCCCTCGTTGGAACGAGCTCGATGAGCTCGTTCCAACGAGGGGTCATAACCTATTTTTTTGAAACAAAAAATGAAAAAATAATGAAAATTAATTGGAGATTTTTTAGAATAGCGCTGGACGGTTTTGGCCGTTACGTTGGGTAAAGGGTTAAATTGTATTAGGTAATCGAATTAGATATAAATGAGACGTTGTTATAACTTAGTTTTGTGCGTGACTGTATATCTGCATATCTTTTTATTAATTTATTCATTTTATTGTTCCACAAAATGTACACAGAGGACACGACAATAGCGAACAAGTTACCTATGATAATTGTTGTGTCCTCTGTGTACATTTTTCACAACATCTTGTCACGATGCCATATACACATAGATCTTACCTCCTACAAGTATCTGGGAATTTCATTGGTTCAAAGACGTCACATGTAAACTGCATGTAAAACCATATACTGCCTGTCAACATCAATATACGCTGACAGCTATGGATAATCTCCCCTTTGTTCATTGATTATTCAAAATGGCGGCAGCCGATAAACGCTTCAAGTTGAAAGATTGAGTGTTGGACGCCCATATTGGTCTGAAGTGCAGATTAGGCAACTTAAAAGGCTTCATATTCTGTGGATGTTTGTCATATTACCTTCGAAATGAAACTGTTTGGTATGTATGAATTTGTCTTGTTACAATTTATGGGCGAGTGCCTCTAGACACTCTCCCATAAATTGTAACAAGGCAAAGACACGTGAACACATTGTGAGAATTCTTTTTTACAATTTATGGGAGAGTGCCCTTAGCCTTTAGGCACTCTCCCGTAAATTGTAACAAGGCTAAGACACTAGAACACATTGTGAGAATTCTCTCATTTAATTTTGATCGCTGTTGTTATTGTTCTGTGCATCGATGCAGCAGTCAGTAAGATATCTTCGTTATACAGTTTGTTGGTGGCCTAATATGGTATATATGGTGTCAGTAAATTTCATATTGGACTCGAGCTTTGCTCTCGTATAATATGAAATTAACTGACACCATATATACCATATTAGGCCACCAACAAACCGTGTAACTTATGATATGGGAATAATAATAATAATAATAAAAATAAAAATAATAATAATAATAATAATAATAATAATAATAATAATAATAATAATAATATTATTATTATTATTATTATTATTATTATTATTATTATTATTATAAAACATATTTTGTTACCAACCACCAGAACGCAAGAATGTTAACACCAGGATTTATTGACCTTTGAACAGAAACCCTAGATACCAACATAAATCTTATTTTATGACATGTATAGTAGTAAGTGCTTTCAATGGTTGTTATTTCTTTTTTAATTCAAATTTGTAGTGTTGTTATAAAAATATAATTCCTTTGTTGTGATATGGATTGTGAAAACTTGTGAATTTTAATAACAAATTTAATATTGCTTTGGAGCGTCGGTTCTAGTCCAATAGGCAATTATGCATATATTATTCGTGGTTTCTTTTTCAAATAAATATTTTGCTTTCACAAAATCACACGTTCTTCTCCTGTGAATGTTAAAATAACGAAACAGCAGACAGAATACCACATGACAGAGAAATTCGTCTCTCATTTTACAAGTAAAACGGTCATCTTGTTTGAAAAGTGGAATACACATTAGTCAGTTTCCACTTACCCGAAAAGTGAATGAAAACACAGAGAAACTGTTTTCTGCATGACCCGGAAGAAAATTTTGAATTTGCGAACTGAATGAACGTGTCCGAGTGTTAATGGCAGTCCACATAAAGGACATTCCGATGGAATTTTTGTATCACCTCCATCGATCGTTCGACAAAAATGGTTCTGCAGTCTGTCAACAAAGAAAACATAGAGGATATTCACGAAAATTTGATGAATACCGAAAATATCTCGTGAGTGGCTACAAAGAAATATGAGGATCTTCACGAGCGACTGCGTCGCTCGTGAAGATCCTCATATTTCTTTGTAGCCACTCACGAGATATTTTCGGTATTCATCAAATTTTCGTGAATTTTCTTTTTATTTAATGCTCTACGACTACAAACTCTCCAATTTGTGGCCTTTATTTGCCATTAAGGCGCAAAATTTATGTGCCGAACCGGCGTCCATACAAAAATTACAACAACCAAACTCCAACCATTGGAATGTGTGAATATCCGCACAAAAAGTAGTCCCGTCTTATTTCTCCCCTAACTTTACGATTTACCAAGGCTGGCGAATTGAAATAATCGCAATGTGTTTCGAAGAAATAGAACAATAACAAAAAACACCACTTTCTTATTTTCAATAACAAGACACGTCATTTTATTTTTTTTGAACTCAATGCACTGAAGACGTGTGAAGTTGAACTGAAGAAATTTGAAAGTGATTTCGGCTTTTCGCTGGAAGGTGAATGAGAAAGTCAAACTTTGAAACCGCTGATTAATGAATTGATTTAGTCACTGTCACTATCAATTATTCGAATTCGTTTGTATTTGGGACTCTGGAATTCATTACTGATGTGCTGACTCGTTTAAAGTACATGTGATTCGTCATCCGAACCTACGATGAAATATCGATTTCTAAATATCATTTTGATATTTCGTTTTGCCGACCGACAGGGAAATATGACTTAATTTTTCAGCGTGAATTGATGCCTGAGCATTAAATAAATTTCGATATACTAGCAGTCTATGCAACCATATCCATATCTCCTTTGCAGGGCTGGCATTCTTACAAATGCAGGAGAGCTAAAATAACTCCCCTCGTTTGGCCCGGGGAGCGATTAGCTTTCCTCAGACTTAGGCTGTAGTAGCTGGAAGTGGCAAAATGTGTGGGAGGGGCAGTGTGGTCGTCTTACAGAGACCACTAACACAGCCGAGATCTGAAAAGATGTGGGTTTTAGGAATAGGCTGTTATGGTAATCATTATTTTCTAAGGCCAGGAGGGCTAGTTTTCGCCCTCCTTAATTTTTTTTAAGGCGAGCAGTAGGCGAGCGAATAAATCGCTCTCCTGAAAATGCTACGCCTGCCTTTTGGTCATTTTCGCGATATTTCACTTACCAACAGGTGTTGGGCTGCATCAATTTTGGAGGGCCCGGGCGGACCCAATAGGGACACCCTCCGGGAATTTTCCCGGTGGACCATACGGACAGTCCTTCTCTGGACATACAGTATGCCTAAGTGAACAGCACCACTATGCGCCCACGTGGGAAATGAAAATTAAGTGCCATGTCCAACGGCGAATCGCAGATGGCGCTGATCGGAACCGAAACGTCGACCTTTCTGTTTTTGAAGTCCAGTTCTCTCACAAATGATTCACACGACGATTCCCAAGTTAACTGTTTGGTATCGTCCATGTCAGATCAATAGCAGAAATAGGAAGAGTCTATATTCATTATTAGGGGGTTTACCAACTAATATTTCACTAAGCAACCATCCTACTTAATGACGTATCATGTTTTTGAGGGAAAAAGCCGTTTCTTGGGTTCAAACGGTTATCCATAAACCGCTTTACAGCATATCAGAATTAATTTAGTTCCGTTATTTCTGGTTAACTTCATCTCGTATTTTACATAACGACGCCTGAGTGCTAGAATGTTCTATGTCCCATAGGGGAGCGCTTATATAGGGGTCCCATAGGGGAGCGTCTATATAGGGGTCCCAAAGGAGACATAGAACATTCTATCACCCAGGCGTCGATATACTGATCTTTGGTAGTTTTCCATACTATTGACCTTTTTTCTGTATTTTTTTGTATTTATTAAAAACGTTTAAATTTAAATTTTAAATTTCATTTTTATTATTATTTATTACTATCATTTATTTATTTAGTTTATTTATTATTTATTATGAAAATAAAATTTAATTTAATAATTATTTATTTATAATACTAAATTAAATTAAAATATATAATTTATTTACTTAAAATAATTTATTGTATTAATTAAAAAATTTATTACTACCATTGTATTAGTTATTTATTTATTATTTATTTTATAATTTTTATTTTATTATAAGAATACAATTTAATTTAGTAATTATTTATTATTTATAATAATAAAATTTAATTTAATAAATATCGATCAGTTACTTATTTGAAATAAATTATTTTATTATTTTAAAATGATAAATTATATTTATTTTTCACAAAGATTATTATTGTTATCTTTGGATGAGCGTTTGCTGAGTGTCTGACACAAACATCTTGTTCATATGCCACATTCAAAATCATCGTGTGTAATTCTTCTCTCACCCAAATGTAAATTATTATTATTATTATTTATTGGTGTTTAAGGTCACATATTTATGCACAATGGCTAATCATGACCGTGACAGTTTTACGGGTGGAGGAAGCCGGAGTACCCGGAGAGAACCACCGAGCAACGACGAGCAGCTGTCAGCTCCCCAACATCGTAACTCCGCACTGCAGCACAGGCAGGGTTAGATTGGTTGAAGACATGCGTACCATCGACGTGCAGTACGCCTTAGTACACGGCGTCATCGTGCCCCCACGCGGGCAATGGAGATGAAGTGTCTTGCCCAAGGACACAACGCGGTTGCCGCAGGTGGGATTCGAACCGAGGACCTCTCAGCTTGCAGCCTGCACCTCTACCAACTGAGCCACCGCGCTCCCCCAAATGTAAATATGCCATCGGATGGGTTCAAAACTGGCCATGTACCTGCAGACGTGTTGGTCATTGGCAAAATGCTAATTACATTTTAAGAAAGGAGAACTAAAAAATTAAATATATAATAAAGTTGAATATTGGAAAAACATTATATTTAACCCTTTACCCAACGCAGACGATATCAAAATTTATTATTTTAAATATTATTTTTTTAAATGTTTCAAAAAATTTCAACAAAACCATATCATGTGGCCCCTCGTTGGAACGAGCTCGACGAGCTCGTTCCAACTAGGGGTCACATGATATGGTTTTGTTGAACCTTTTTGAAAAATAATATTTTTCTGCTGCTGAATTTGCATATTACGCGGGCGGATGCGGGCGATTCGTTGGGTAAAGGGTTAAACAGAATTAAAGTTTTACCTGAACAATCAGCAGCATCTGCACGCGTAATTCAGAAATTGAGCATTTAACCCTTTACCCAACGTAACGGCCAAAACCGGCCAGCGCTTTTCTAAAAAATCGCAAATTAATTTTCATGATTTTTTTCATTTGTTGTCTCAAAAACATAGGTTATGAAACCTCATTGGAACGAGCTCGTCGAGCTCGTTCCAATGAGGGGTCATACCGTATGTTTTTGAGACAAAAAATGAAAAAAAAAAGTTATTCAAGAATTTTTTTTACAACTGTCGTCTGCTTTTCATGTTAAGAAAAGGGTTAAAAAATATCAACAAAACCATATCTTATTTTAACGAGTTCGTCGTGTGATGGCGTCGCATTATTGCCTACGTGCTAGATTATTTATTTATTTATTTATTTATTTATTTATTTATTTATTTATTTATTTATTGGTGTTTAAGGTCACACACCCAATGGCTAATCGTGACCGGGACAGTTTTACGGGTGGAGGAAGCTGGAGTACCCGGGGAGAACCACAGAGCAACGACGAGCAGCTATCAGCTCTCCAACATCGTAACTCCGAAGTCTGCACCGCGGCACAGGCAGGGTTCGATTGGTTGAAGACATATGCACCATCGATTGTCTACATGGGGGAACGGCGACACAGCGTCGTCGTTCCCCCATGCAGACAATCGGGGTTAAGTGCCTTGCCCAAGTACACAACGCGGAAGCGCTAGTTTGCGTTCTAAAATGTCCTATTTCTCGCCCACTGCATCTGTATCATACGTCTGTCCAGGATGAGATAGCAGGGAGAGACAGATGTATCCCACCCCACCCACGTGACGTTATACATTTATAACGTTATTATGACGTTAAGCATATCGTATCAGTTTTTTTGCTACCAACTAATTCATAGCGCGCGCACAAATGCAGCCCGAAGGGCTGCTTTGAAGCAAGCCTAATAGACAACGTGTACGTAAAATTGGAAAAACCAAGGAATGCTATGCCATCCAATCTAAACCGGAAGTAAAAACATGGGGAACCCCAGCTCTCGTTTTCAAAAGCGAACAAATCGAATGACGCCCCCTAAAAAGCGAACGGTGTGTTGCGAGATTTCTCCTAAGATCATTCCATGCAGACTGTGAATAATTTATTGAACATTTCAAAATTAAAGTTTTTCCAAACAAACTCAACTGTCGTTTGTCTGCTGACTAAATGGCAGAAATTGTCGAAAAGCTAAATGTTCCCATATATGCACATTGGATTTCATCGTCTGCTGGCTGGCTGTTGGGATCCCGCTGTTGTTCGATTCTGCGGAGTATTCTGTCACGTGATTTATCTGTTTTGCATTTGCAAGTTAAAAACGCTGTTCACTTCAAACCAACACTGCGTGTTATTGGAACAAAGTTACCAAACGAAAAGCATCAACAACACGTCCGTTTGTTGTAACTTAAAAGTACGCACAGGTCGGATTGTGGCAAAGGTCGTTTTCATTCAGTTATTACGAACCTAAAATGTCGAAGTGACATACTGTCTGACAAACGTCCACTAATTATTACCATTTCCAAAACAGAAGTTCCGTTCCACAATGTATGCACCCCAGAGAAACAAAAACAATAAATTTTCGACAATACGTTTCGAGGCCAATTTTTATATTGTAGGTCTGATATGTTTTTTTGGGGGAAATAAATCTACAAGACAGCATGTACATGCATTAGTTCACAACGCAAAATGTTTTGTTGGACGACCCCTTAAACACTGTTTAAATTTTGTTAAGTTTATGTCATTATAATCTGAAAAACACTGTGAGTTGCGCGCGCTTCTTGGTTTAACCAAAGTTCATATTATTTACGTCATCGGAATGCAGTGTGATCAAAGTTTGATGCTCTAAAACGCTTCAACCCTCAATCTGCCACCGTTCCTAATCGATTTCGTGGTATATACCTTTGGTATATACATAACTTTTGCATACTCTTGCTGATGGTGTCATTAGTTTTTCAAAACAACGAATACAAATGAGTTGATTATATCAGCACGTGACCGCCGATTACCTCTGGCTAACGTAACCGCTGTATGGTGGGGGAGAAAAATAATCCCTGATGGGTACGGGTGTGGGATGGGACAGCCTCGTGTCTGGCCCAAATATCTTGCCCTCGGGTGAGATTTTCCCATCCCACACCCGAATCAGGGATTATAATAGTCCCCTATGGGACGATATATGTGTAAGCAAAGGGATTAAGACACCGGAAATCGCCACTATATAGCCTTAACTGTTAGTGGCGTTAAGCATCAATACATGAATAAGAGAAAAATGATGAAGAAAAAAAGATATTACTCGTAACCTTGAACTAAAATGAAATGTTTCATTCGATAAAAGCATTGATAAAAAATTCATTTCACTCGAGTATTGTTTGGTGGCGGAATGGCCAGATTAACTGTCTTCTTGTCGCCCCCATAACTAGTAATTTGATATCAGCACACCTGGTCTGGCGTACACTTGTGGTAACATATTTCCCTGTCCATTTTGGTTAATTAAAAACTACGCTTGGCCACGCCCACCAACAATAATCAATTTGTTCGGCGCTATATCTATTCAAGAAAGTAGTGGAAATCCAAACTGATGTTGATATTTTCGGAAAATGGTATTGGATACGCGTGATTGGACACATCAGTATGTTACCAAGTTTAGTTTGGATCATGAATGCCACCGGCCCACGAAAACTTCGTGCTGGTTTTTCGCACGAGTGCCGCGTTAATATCTGTGGGGGTACGTTTTGAAATTTTTATTTGTACTGGACTGGCTTTTTCGGGGGTCTCATCGTTCTTTTCTTGGTATAAACTCGTTCCTCAATAGTTTCTGGTCGAAACATAAATTCTGAGGTATCCGAAGACGTGACGAACGTTCACGTGCCATAGGCATGTTGGAAGCTGGCAACAGAGACTGCAGTGGCTCAAATTCTCATTGTTACTCAATCGGTGATTATAGCAGGATCGTTTCATCCGAAACACAGCACAACGAAACCGCCATCAAAGTGCCTCAGAATGGACAGCAGCTGCACCGAGCAACATATGTCCGAGTCACTGGTCAGACTATCCGAAATCGCCTACACAGCTGTACGCTCGACGACCTCGAGTAATTCCATGTTTGACTGATCGTCACCTCGCAACAAGGCGTAATTGGCGTGGAGCACGACAGCACTGGGACAATCATTGGTGGAGCAAAGTGATGTTTTCCGATGAATCGAGGTTCACTCTCGACTTCCACGACAGGCGAAACAGAGTGTAGCGGCGGCGGGACGAAGGATACCATGACGTAACCGTTAGGCAGCACGATCGTTTTGATGGTGGAATGGATATGGTGTGGGGAGGCATAACCATGACAAGCAGAATAGCATTACATGTCATCCAAGGGCGTGTCACAGGGCAGCACTACCGCGACAACATGTTAGCAGCTCATGTGGTGCAATTTGCGCGACGTCACGGCCGTCGACTCATTTTCCAAGACGACAATGCAAGAGTTCCTCCAGGAGCAGAACATCACCACACCGCCTTGGTCAGCACTAAGAAGAGACCTTTCACCAATCGGGCAAGTCTGGGGTATGCTTGGCAGGCACCTACGACAACACTAACAGCCCCCTTTTAATGTCAAGGAACTCGCCGCAGCACTTCAGGAAGAATGGATTAACATATTCAAGCTGATATTAGATGTTTGTCGTTGAGTATGCCACGTCGGATCCACGCTTGCCTCGTGTACAGAGGAGGATTTACAAGGTATTGAGGTCTTGGACTGAATGTGGAAAATTCTCTGACTGACCATCCATGTCTTCTATGGCTCAGTGTGGGAAATGTGTGCTTGTCAGAGACCACACTATCGGTGAAATCACTCACCAGATGCCAAAATAGCAAAATATAAATATATTTCTTCATATATCACTTTTATCAAATATCCCCTACATTTTTAATAGTATATGTTTAAAGTATAAATTATTGGCATCTAACAATATCTATCATTTACTTCTGCAACAAATTAAAATTTTATGAAAATCGGGCGCATTTCACGTTTTAGGACATTGACCTCCTGTGACGTCATCAGTCAGTGAGAATTTTCTAGGACGGTATCTCATTTTTACATATGTTTTTATTTTTCCCCAAAATTTCAGACGAATCAGGTTCAAAATGGGTCAAAAATGAAATCTGTACCACGCACCCCCGATATCTCAATCTTTACCCCCATCAGGTTGAAAATGGGTCAACAATGAAATCTGTACCACGCACCCCGACATCTCAATCTGTACCCCCACCAGGTTCAATATGGGTCAAAAATGAAATCTGTACCACGTACCCCAATATATCTAAATCTGTACCCCCACCAGGTTCAAAATGGATTAAAAATGAAATCCGTACCACGCACCCCCGATATCTAACTCTGTACCCCCACCAGGTTGAAAATGGGTCAAAAATGAAATCTGTACCACGCACCCCCGATACCTCAATCTGTACCCACATCAGGTTCAAAATGGCTCAAAAATGAAATCTGTACCACACACTCCGATATCGCAATCTGTACCCCCACCAGGTTCAAAATGGGTCAACAATTTAATTTGTACCACACACCCCCGATATCTCAGTCTGTACCCCCACTAGATTTAAAATGGGTCAAAAATTTAACATGTACCACGCATCCCCAATATCTCAATCTGTACCTCAACCAGGTTCAAAATGGGTGAAAAATGAAATTTGTACCACGCATCCCGATATCTCAATCTGTACACCCACCAGGTTCAAAATGGATAAAAAATGAAATCTGCACCACACACCCCGATATCTTAATCTGTACCCCCACCAGGTTCAAAATTGGTCAAAAATGAAATCTGTACCACGCACCCCCGATATCTCAATCTATACCCCCACCAGGTTTAAAATGGGTGAAAAATGAAATCTGTACCATGCACACCGATATCTCAATCTGTACCACCACCAGGTGCAAAATAGGTCAAAAATGCAATCTGTACCACGCATCCTGATATCTCAATCTGATTCAAAATGGGTCAAAAATTTAATTTGTACCACACCCCCCCTGATATCTCAGTCTCTACCCCCACCAGATTTAAAATGGGTCAAAAATGAAATCTGTACCACGCACCCCCGATATCTCAATCTGTACCCCCGCCAGGTTCAAAATGGGTCAAAAATGAAATCTGTACCATGCACCCCGATATCTCAATCTGTACCCCCACCAGGTTCAAAATGGGTCAAAAATGAAATCTGTACCACGCACCCCCGATATCTCAATCTATACCCCCACCAGGTTTAAAATGGCTGAAAAATGAAATCTGTACCACGCACCCTGATATCTCGATCTGTATCCCCACCAGGTTCAAAATGGGTCAAAAATGAAAAATCTGTACCACGCAACCCCGCCAGGTTCAATATGGGTCAAAATGAAATCTGTACCACGCACTCCCACCAGGTTCAAAATAGGTCAAAAATGAAATCTGTACCACGCACTCCCACCAGGTTCCAAACAGGTCAAAAATGAAATCTGTACCACGCACCCCCATCAGGTTCAAAATGGGTCAAAATGAAATCTGTACCACGCACTTCCACCAGGTTCAAAATAGATCAAAAATGAAATCTGTACCACGCACTCCCACCAGGTTCAAAATAGGTCAAAAATGAAATCTGTACCACGCACCCCCATCAGGTTCAAAATGGGTCAAAAATGAAATCTGTATTGCACACTCCCACCAGGTTCAAAATGGGTGAAAAATGAATCTGCACCCACATCAGGTTCAAAATGGGTCAAAAATGAAATCATCTGTACCACGCACCCTGGTATCTCAATCTATACCCACACCAGGTTCAAAATGGGTCAAAATAAAAAATCTGTAACACGCACCACCACCAGGTTCAAAATGGATCAAAATGAAATCCGTACCACGCACCCCCGATATCTCAGTCTGTGCCCACATCAGGTTCAAAATGGCTCAAAAATGAAATCTGTACCACATACTCCGATATCCCAATCTGTTCCCCCACCAGGTTCAAAATGGGTCAAAAATTTAATTTATACCACACATCTCCGAT
Organism: Pictodentalium vernedei; assembly: GCA_031216915.1. Lineage (NCBI taxonomy): Eukaryota > Metazoa > Mollusca > Scaphopoda > Dentaliida > Dentaliidae > Pictodentalium > Pictodentalium vernedei. The sequence goes on from CM062296.1 coordinate 5,601,351, forward strand.
ATCTCAGTCTGAACCCCACCAGGTTCAAAATGGGTCAAAAATGAAATCTGCACCACTCACCCCCGATATCTCAATCTGTACCCCCACCAGGTTCAAAATGGGTCAAAAATGAAAAATCTGTACCACGCAACCCCGCCAGGTTCAATATGGGTCAAAATGAAATCTGTACCACGCACTCCCACCAGGTTCAAAATAGGTCAAAAATGAAATCTGTACCACGCACTCCCACCAGGTTCCAAACAGGTCAAAAATGAAATCTGTACCACGCACCCCCATCAGGTTCAAAATGGGTCAAAATGAAATCTGTACCACGCACTTCCACCAGGTTCAAAATAGATCAAAAATGAAATCTGTACCACGCACTCCCACCAGGTTCAAAATAGGTCAAAAATGAAATCTGTACCACGCACCCCCATCAGGTTCAAAATGGGTCAAAAATGAAATCTGTATTGCACACTCCCACCAGGTTCAAAATGGGTGAAAAATGAATCTGCACCCACATCAGGTTCAAAATGGGTCAAAAATGAAATCATCTGTACCACGCACCCTGGTATCTCAATCTATACCCACACCAGGTTCAAAATGGGTCAAAATAAAAAATCTGTAACACGCACCACCACCAGGTTCAAAATGGATCAAAATGAAATCCGTACCACGCACCCCCCATATCTCAGTCTGTGCCCACATCAGGTTCAAAATGGCTCAAAAATGAAATCTGTACCACATACTCCGATATCCCAATCTGTTCCCCCACCAGGTTCAAAATGGGTCAAAAATTTAATTTATACCACACATCTCCGATATCTCAGTCTGAACCCCACCAGGTTCAAAATGGGTCAAAAATGAAATCTGCACCACTCACCCCCGATATCTCAATCTGTACCCCCACCAGGTTCAAAATGGGTGAAAAATGAAATCTGAACCACGCACCCCGATATCTCAATCTGTAACCCCACCAGGTTCAAAATGGGTCAAAAATGAAATCTGTACCACACACCCCGATATCTCAATCTGTACCCCCACCAGGTTCAAAATGGCTCAAAAATGAAATATGTACCACCCACCCCAATATCTCAATCTGTACCCCCACAGGTTCAAAATGGGTCAAAAATAAAATCTGCACCACGCACCTCGATATCTCAATCTGCATCCCCACCAGGTTCAAAATGGGTCAAAAATGAAATCTGTACCACACACCCCCACCAGGTTCAAAATGGGTCAAAAATGAAATCTGTACCACGCACCCTCACCAGGTTCAAAATGGGTCAAAAATGAAATCTACATGTACCACTCACCCCCACCTGGTTCAAAATAGGCCAAAAATGAAATTTGTATCACGCACCCCCACAAGATTCAAAATGGGTAAAAATGAAATATGTACCACTCACTCCCCTCCGCCACCCAGGTTCAGAATAGGTCAAAAATGAAATCTGTACCACTCACCTCCACCAGGTTCAAAATGAAATCTTTTCAATGCGCCCACCAGATTTAAAATGGGTCAATAATGAAATCTGTACCACGCACCACCACCAGGTTCAAAATGGGTCAAAATGAAATCTGTACCACGCATCCCCGATATCTCAATATGTACCCCCACAAGGTTCAAAATAGGTGAAAAATGAAACCTGTACCACGCACCCTCGATATCTCAATCTGTACTCCCATAAGGTTCAAAATGGGTCAAAAACGAAATCTGTACCACGCACCCTATATCTCAATCTGTACCTCCACCAGGTTCAAAATTGGTCAAAAATGAAATCTGCACCACTCACCCCCGATATCTCAATCTGTACCCCCACCAGGTTCAAAATGGGTGAAAAATGAAATCTGAACCACGCACCCCGATATCTCAATCTGTAACCCCACCAGGTTCAAAATGGGTCAAAAATGAAATCTGTACCACACACTCCGATATCTCAATCTGTACCCCCACCAGGTTCAAAATGGCTCAAAAATGAAATCTGTACCACCCACCTCGATATATCAATCTGTACCCCCAAAAGTTCAAAATGGGTCAAAAATGAAATATGTACCACCCACCCCGATATCTCAATCTGTACTCCCACAGGTTCAAAATGGGTCAAAAATGAAATCTGTACCACGCACCTCGATATCTCAATCTGCATCCCCACTAGGTTCAAAATGGGTCAAAAATGAAATCTGTACCACACTCCCCCACCAGGTTCAAAATGGGTCAAAAATGAAATCTGTACCACGCACCCTCACCAGGTTCAAAATGGGTCAAAAATGAAATCTACATGTACCACTCACCCCCACCTGGTTCAAAATAGGCCAAAAATGAAATTTGTATCACGTACCCCCACTAGGTTCAAAATGGGTAAAAATGAAATATGTACCACTCACTCCCCTCCCCTATCCAGGTTCAGAATAGGTCAAAAATGAAATCTGTACCACTCACCTCCACCAGGTTCAAAATGAAATCTTTACAATGCGCCCCACCAGATTAAAAATGGGTCAATAATGAAATCTGTACCACGCACCACAACCAGGTTCAAAATGGGTCAAAATGAAATCTGTACCACGCACCCCCGATATCTCAATATGTATCCCCACCAGGTTCAAAATGGGAGAAAAAGTAAACCTGTACCACGCACCCCCGATATTTCAATCTGTTCCCCCATAGGGTTCAAAATGGGTCAAAAACGAAATCTGTACCACGCACCCTATATCTCAATCTGTACCTCCACCAGGTTCAAAATTGGTCAAAAATGAAATCTGCACCACTCACCCCCGATATCTCAATCTGTACCCCCACCAGGTTCAAAATGGGTGAAAAATAAAATCTGAACCACCCACCCCGATATCTCAATCTGTACCCCCACAGGTTCAAAATGGGTCAAAAATGAAATCTGTACCACGCACCTCGATATCTCAAACTGCATCCCCACCAGGTTCAAAATGGGTCAAAAATGAAATCTGTACCACACACCCCCACCAGGTTCAAAATGGGTCAAAAATGAAATCTGTACCATGCACCCTCACCAGGTTCAAAATGGGTCAAAAATGAAATCTACATCATGTACCACTCACCCCCACCTGGTTCAAAACAGGCCAAAAATGAAATTTGTATCACGCACCCCCACTAGGTTCAAAATGTGTAAAAAATGAAATATGTACCACTCACTCCCCTCCCTCACCCAGGTTCAGAATAGGTCAAAAGTGAAATCTGTACCACTCACCTCCACCAGGTTCAAAATGAAATCTTTACAATGCGCCCCACCAGATTTAAAATGGGTCAATAATGAAATCTGTACCACGCACCACCACCAGGTTCAAAATGGGTCAAAATGAAATCTGTACCAAGCACCCCCGATATCTCAATATGTACCCCCACCAGGTTCAAAATAGGTGAAAAATGAAACCTGCACCACGCACCCCCGATATCTCAATCTTTACCCCCATAAGGTTCCAAATGGGTCAAAAAAGAAATCTGTACCACGCACCCTATATCTCAATCTGTACCTCCACCAGGTTCAAAATTGGTCAAAAATGAAATCTGTACCAGTCACCCCGATATCTCAATCTGTACCCCCACCAGGTTCAAAATGGGTCAAAAATGAAACCTGTACCACGCACCCTCACCAGGTTCAAAATGGGTCAAAAATGAAATCTGTACCACGCACCCTGACCAGGTTCAAAATGGGTCAAAAATGAAATCTACATGTACCACTCACCCCCACCTGGTTCAAAATAGGCCAAAAATGAAATTTGTATCACGCACCCCCACTAGGTTCAAAATGGGTAAAAATGAAATATGTACCACTCACTCCCCTCCCCCATCCAGGTTCAGAATAGGTCAAAAATGAAATCTGTACCACTCACCTCCACCAGGTTCAAAATGAAATCTTTACAATGCGCCCCACCAGATTTAAAATGGGTCAATAATGAAATCTGTACCACGCACCACAACCAGGTTCAAAATGGGTCAAAATGAAATCTGTACCACGCACCCCCGATATCTCAATATGTACCCCACCAGGTTCAAAATGGGTGAAAAATTAAACCTGTACCACGCACCCCCGATATTTCAATCTGTTCCCCCATAAGGTTCAAAATGGGTCAAAAACGAAATCTGTACCACGCACCCTATATCTCAATCTGTACCTCCACCAGGTTCAAAATTGGTCAAAAATGAAATCTGCACCACTCACCCCCGATATCTCAATCTGTACCCCCACCAGGTTCAAAATGGGTGAAAAATAAAATCTGAACCACCCACCCCGATATCTCACTCTGTAACCCCACAGGTTCAAAATGGGTCAAAAATGAAATCTGTACCACGCACCTCGATATCTTAAACTGCATCCCCACCAGGTTCAAAATGGGTCAAAAATGAAATCTGTACCACACACCCCCACCAGGTTCAAAATGGGTCAAAAATGAAATCTGTACCATGCACCCTCACCAGGTTCAAAATGGGTCAAAAATCATGTACCACTCACCCCCACCTGGTTCAAAATAGGCCAAAAATGAAATTTGTATCACGCACCCCCACTAGGTTCAAAATGTGTAAAAAATGAAATATGTACCACTCACTCCCCTCCCTCACCCAGGTTCAGAATAGGTCAAAAGTGAAATCTGTACCACTCACCTCCACCAGGTTCAAAATGAAATCTTTACAATGCGCCCCACCAGATTTAAAATGGGTCAATAATGAAATCTGTACCACGCACCACCACCAGGTTCAAAATGGGTCAAAATGAAATCTGTACCACGCACCCCCGATATCTCAATATGTACCCCCACCAGGTTCAAAATAGGTGAAAAATGAAACCTGCACCACGCACCCCCGATATCTCAATCTGTACCCCCATAAGGTTCAAAATGGGTCAAAAACGAAATCTGTACCACGCACCCTATATCTCAATCTGTACCTCCACCAGGTTCAAAATTGGTCAAAAATGAAATCTGTACCAGTCACCCCGATATCTCAATCTGTACCCCCACCAGGTTCAAAATGGGTCAAAAATGAAACCTGTACCACGCACCCTCACCAGGTTCAAAATGGGTCAAAAATGAAATCTGTACCACGCACCCTGACCAGGTTCAAAATGGGTCAAAAATGAAATCTACATGTACCACTCACCCCCACCTGGTTCAAAATAGGCCAAAAATGAAATTTGTATCACGCACCCCCACTAGGTTCAAAATGGGTAAAAATGAAATATGTACCACTCACTCCCCTCCCCCATCCAGGTTCAGAATAGGTCAAAAATGAAATCTGTACCACTCACCTCCACCAGGTTCAAAATGAAATCTTTACAATGCGCCCCACCAGATTTAAAATGGGTCAATAATGAAATCTGTACCACGCACCACAACCAGGTTCAAAATGGGTCAAAATGAAATCTGTACCACGCACCCCCGATATCTCAATATGTACCCCACCAGGTTCAAAATGGGTGAAAAATTAAACCTGTACCACGCACCCCCGATATTTCAATCTGTTCCCCCATAAGGTTCAAAATGGGTCAAAAAAGAAATCTGTACCACGCACCCTATATCTCAATCTGTACCTCCACCAGGTTCAAAATTGGTCAAAAATGAAATCTGTACCAGTCACCCCGATATCTCAATCTGTACCCCCACCAGGTTCAAAATGGGTCAAAAATAAAACCTGTACCACGCACCCTCACCAGGTTCAAAATGGGTCAAAAATGAAATCTGTACCACGCACCCTGACCAGGTTCAAAATGGGTCAAAAATGAAATCTACATGTACCACTCACCCCCACCTGGTTCAAAATAGGCCAAAAATGAAATTTGTATCACGCACCCCCACTAGGTTCAAAATGGGTAAAAATGAAATATGTACCACTCACTCCCCTCCCCCATCCAGGTTCAGAATAGGTCAAAAATGAAATCTGTACCACTCACCTCCACCAGGTTCAAAATGAAATCTTTACAATGCGCCCCACCAGATTTAAAATGGGTCAATAATGAAATCTGTACCACGCACCACAACCAGGTTCAAAATGGGTCAAAATGAAATCTGTACCACGCACCCCCGATATCTCAATATGTACCCCACCAGGTTCAAAATGGGTGAAAAATTAAACCTGTACCACGCACCCCCGATATTTCAATCTGTTCCCCCATAAGGTTCAAAATGGGTCAAAAACGAAATCTGTACCACGCACCCTATATCTCAATCTGTACCTCCACCAGGTTCAAAATTGGTCAAAAATGAAATCTGCACCACTCACCCCCGATATCTCAATCTGTACCCCCACCAGGTTCAAAATGGGTGAAAAATAAAATCTGAACCACCCACCCCGATATCTCACTCTGTAACCCCACAGGTTCAAAATGGGTCAAAAATGAAATCTGTACCACGCACCTCGATATCTTAAACTGCATCCCCACCAGGTTCAAAATGGGTCAAAAATGAAATCTGTACCACACACCCCCACCAGGTTCAAAATGGGTCAAAAATGAAATCTGTACCATGCACCCTCACCAGGTTCAAAATGGGTCAAAAATGAAATCTACATGTACCACTCACCCCCACCTGGTTCAAAATAGGCCAAAAATGAAATTTGTATCACGCACCCCCACTAGGTTCAAAATGGGTAAAAATGAAATATGTACCACTCACTCCCCTCCCCATCCAGGTTCAGAATAATTCAAAAATGAAATCTGTACCACTCACCTCCACCAGGTTCAAAATGAAATCTTTACAATGCGCCCCACCAGATTTAAAATGGGTCAATGATGAAATCTGTACCACGCACCCCCGATATCTCAATATGTACCCCACCAGGTTCAAAATGGGTGAAAAATTAAACCTGTACCACGCACCCCCGATATTTCAATCTGTTCCCCCATAAGGTTCAAAATGGGTCAAAAACGAAATCTGTACCACGCACCCTATATCTCAATCTGTACCTCCACCAGGTTCAAAATTGGTCGAAAATGAAATCTGCACCACTCACCCCCGATATCTCAATCTGTACCCCCACCAGGTTCAAAATGGGTGAAAAATAAAATCTGAACTACCCACCCCAATATCTCAATCTGTAACCCCACAGGTTCAAAATGGGTCAAAAATGAAATCTGTACCACGCACCTCGATATCTTAAACTGCATCCCCACCAGGTTCAAAATGGGTCAAAAATGAAATCTGTACCACACACCCCCACCAGGTTCAAAATGGGTCAAAAATGAAATCTGTACCATGCACCCTCACCAGGTTCAAAATGGGTCAAAAATGAAATCTACATGTACCACTCACCCCCACCTGGTTTAAAATAGGCCAAAAATGAAATTTGTATCACGCACCCCCACTAGGTTCAAAATGTGTAAAAAATGAAATATGTACCACTCACTCCCCTCCCTCACCCAGGTTCAGAATAGGTCAAAAGTGAAATCTGTACCACTCACCTCCACCAGGTTCAAAATGAAATCTTTACAATGCGCCCCATCAGATTTAAAATGGGTCAATAATGAAATCTGTACCACGCACCACCACCAGGTTCAAAATGGGTCAAAATGAAATCTGTACCACGCACCCCCGATATCTCAATATGTACCCCCACCAGGTTCAAAATAGGTGAAAAATGAAACCTGCACCACGCACCCCCGATATCTCAATCTGTACCCCCATAAGGTTCAAAATGGGTCAAAAACGAAATCTGTACCACGCACCCTATATCTCAATCTGTACCTCCACCAGGTTCAAAATTGGTCAAAAATGAAATCTGTACCAGTCACCCCGATATCTCAATCTGTACCCCCACCAGGTTCAAAATGGGTCAAAAATGAAATCTGTACCACGCACCCTCACCAGGTTCAAAATGGGTCAAAAATGAAATCTACATGTACCACTCACCCCCACCTGGTTCAAAATAGGCCAAAAATGAAATTTGTATCACGCACCCCCACTAGGTTCAAAATGGGTAAAAATGAAATATGTACCACTCACTCCCCTCCCCCATCCAGGTTCAGAATAGGTCAAAAATGAAATCTGTACCACTCACCTCCACCAGGTTCAAAATGAAATCTTTACAATGCGCCCCACCAGATTTAAAATGGGTCAATAATGAAATCTGTACCACGCACCACAACCAGGTTCAAAATGGGTCAAAATGAAATCTGTACCACGCACCCCCGATATCTCAATATGTACCCCACCAGGTTCAAAATGGGTGAAAAATTAAACCTGTACCACGCACCCCCGATATTTCAATCTGTTCCCCCATAAGGTTCAAAATGGGTCAAAAACGAAATCTGTACCACGCACCCTATATCTCCATCTGTACCTCCACCAGGTTCAAAATTGGTCAAAAATGAAATCTGCACCACTCACCCCCGATATCTCAATCTGTACCCCCACCAGGTTCAAAATGGGTGAAAAATAAAATCTGAACCACCCACCCCGATATCTCAATCTGTAACCCCACAGGTTCAAAATGGGTCAAAAATGAAATCTGTATCACGCACCTCGATATCTCAAACTGCATCCCCACCAGGTTCAAAATGGGTCAAAAATGAAATCTGTACCACACACCCCCACCAGGTTCAAAATGGGTCAAAAATGAAATCTGTACCATGCACCCTCACCAGGTTCAAAATGGGTCAAAAATGAAATCTACATGTACCACTCACCCCCACCTGGTTCAAAATAGGCCAAAAATGAAATTTGTATCACGCACCCCCACTAGGTTCAAAATGTGTAAAAAATGAAATATGTACCACTCACTCCCTTCCCTCACCCAGGTTCAGAATAGGTCAAAAATGAAATCTGTACCACTCACCTCCACCAGGTTCAAAATGAAATCTTTACAATGCGCCCCACCAGATTTAAAATGGGTCAATAATGAAATCTGTACCACGCACCACCACCAGGTTCAAAATGGGTCAAAATGAAATCTGTACCACGCACCCCGATATCTCAATATGTACCCCCACCAGGTTCAAAATAGGTGAAAAATGAAACCTGTACCACGCACCCCGATATCTCAATATGTACCCCCACCAGGTTAAAAATAGGTGAAAAATGAAACCTGTACCACGCACCCCCGATATCTCAATCTGTACCCCCACCAGGTTCAAAATGGGTCAAAAATGAAATCTGTACCACGCATCCTGATATCTCAATCTGTACCCGAAACCAGGTTCAAAATGGATCAAAAATGAAATCTGCACCCTCATCTGATATCTTACTCTGTACCACTCCGATATCTCAATCTGCACCACCCGATGTCTCAATCTGTACCCCACCTGATATCTCAGCCTGTACCACCACCTTGATATCTCAATCTGTACCCTCAATATCTCAATCTATACCACCCCAATATCTTACTCTGTACCACCCCACTATCTCAATCTCTACCCCCACCCGATGTCTCAATCTGTACCCCCACCCAATATCTCGATCTGTACTCCCTCCCGATATCTGCATCTGTACACTCTTGATATCGCAATCTGTACCCCAACCCGATATCTCAATCTGTACCCCAACCCGATATCTCAATCTGTACCCCAACCCGATATCTCAATCTGTACCACCCCAACATCTCAATCTGTACCACCCGATATCTCAATTTGTACCACCACCCGATATCTCAATCAGTACCACCCTGATATCTCAATCTGTACCCCCTCCCGATATCTGAATCTGTACACTCTTGATATCGCAATCTGTACCCCAACCCGATATCTCTATCTGTACCACCCCAACATCTCAATCTGTACCACCCGATATCTCAGTTTGTACCACCACCCGATATCTCAATCAGTACCACCCTGATATCTCAGTCTATACCACCCAATATCTCAGTCTGTACCCCCACCCGCTATCTCAATCTGTACCATAGCGATATCTCAACCTGTACCACCCCCGATATCTCAATCTGTATCACCCCTGATATCTCAATCTGTACCACCCAGACATCTCAATCTGTACCTCCACCCGATATCTCAATCTGTACCCCCACCAGATATCTCAATCTGTACCACCCTCGATATCTCAATATGTACCACCCTCGATATCTCAATCTGTACCCCCACCCGATATCTCAATCTGTACCTCCACCTGATATCTCAATTTGTACCACCCTCGATAGCTCAAGCTGTACCCCCCCCCGATATCTCAATCTGTACCCCCACCCGATATCTCAATCTGTACCCCCACCCGATATCTCGATCTGTACCCCCACCCGATATCTCAATCTGTACCACCCTCGATATCTCAATCTGTACTACCCTCGAATTCTCAATCTGTATCCCCACCCGATATCTCAATCTGTACCTCCACCCGATATCTCAATCTGTACCACCCTCGATATCTCAATCTGTACCCCCACCCGATATCTCAATCTGTATCCCCACCCGATATCTCAATCTGTACCCCCACCTGATGGTTGCTGATCGCGCCTTTGCAATCAGATCATGGATGATTAAGCCATACCCTCACAGACACATGTCAAAGAAGCAGAGGATCTTCTACTGCAGACTGCCCAGGGCAAGGAGGTGGTGGAAAACTCCTTCGGAACCCTCAGCAGCAGATTCAGATGCTTGCTGAATATGATGGAGCAGGAGCCTAAGACTGCGGGAATCATTGTGTACGCAACACGTGTCCTCCACAACCTGATCTGTACCAAAATGGACCAGTGGCAGGCATGGTGGAGCGAGCCCGATTGAATAAGCAGACAGGCAACATCATACCAGGGTCATGGAGAACTGGGAGACAGGCTTCACCCATGCTGGGACTGGAGAGATTGGCAGGGAGCACCTCCAACAAGAGAGCCAAGGCCTAGAGAGACCATATCTGCTCTTACTACAACTCTGAACTAAGCAATGTACCATGGCAGAACGACATTAACCGACGACCAGCAGCAAAGAGCACTCACCACAACCATTAGTCCACCACTTCGGGAAAGAGTCCATCACAGACACAACAAAAAGGCATCACAGAAACAACAAAAGCCCCTTTTCAGGGCCTCACACATCCTCTCAAAACAGTGCTTTTGAGTTTGAATTTTGATTTTTACAATGCCTGTCGCTACTTGAATTCTCTTGACGCCAGCACCTGTCTCAGGTTAACGTAGGTAGTCGCCAATGAATTCACCGAGGTCGTCATCGGCTACACCCTACGTCACCTGGCGACACCCTACGCCACCTACGGCAGCACCTACTTCACCTACGACAGCATCTACTTCAGCAGAAGTCAAGTTACGCTCATTGGTATCGAACCCACTGTCGCCGAACATATTCCACATTTTGAAAATCACGTGCCCTCCAGAAAGACGCTAGGACTCTGCATGACTGAGGAGACTACTCGAGACCATGCTGGCGACACCCAGGAGACCACGTGGCGACAGTTTGGTCACCTGTAGTCGCCGTATCAATCGCCTCAGTTGGACAGGCCTATGGCGTACTGCACGTCGATGATGTGCTTGTCTCCAACCACTGCTCACCCTACTTGCGGAGTCTGACAGTTGCTCACCGTTGGGTACTGCGGGTTCCTCCACCCGTAAGACTGTCAGACACGAGGTGGCCCTGGCTGTCGAAAGTGTCGTTAAACATCCTAAATAAATAAATAAATATTGGGGTTTACAACAGCTAGGTTTGCCCCGTACGGATATCTAAAAAAACAACTGCCAAAAACAATAATTGTACATTATTTTAAGGAAGGACTGCAGACTTAAACGAATGTCAAAGTTTATGCTCCCTTGAACACCATTACAAAAAACTGATGTGATGTTCACAGTTCAGTTTTCAGTATAATCAATTCTCCCAACAACTGTTTACAGTTAAAACTAAAAGTACTGTCATGAAATGCTCACATATAGCACGTTGATATGCGCGTTAATGTACGCGTTATGGCCCAAGTAAAGCTATCAAATTCTGTACATATGACCTGTGCACAAGCAATGTTTCAGCCAATAGACCTCCGGGTAACCCGGAGGTCCATTGGCAGAAACATTGCATGTGTTTGCTATGAGTAACCAGGAGAACCTGCCGTGCTTTGGATGCCATTCGATATGGCAATTGCGCACAATTCCAACGCGCAATTAAGCCTAGATAAGCGCACTATTTGTGACAGGACTTCTAGTTTTAACTGTAGCACCAATTCACATAAAAAACCATCCTCATGTCTACTGTAGATCAGCTGAGGTTGTGTTAATGATTATTTATAATAGAGAAAGATGTAGGTATATCCCGTGTTGCACACTATACAATCACACTGCCACCCGGAGAGACCTGCTGCGACCCAAATAATTGCCGTCTTTTCTTCTCAGCAAGCCAGATAATCATAAATATTTGATCAGCATGTTTGTGATAGCTTCAGTTGAGATTAATGCTAAATTATAAATGGAGCGACAAAGGTGTATTTGTATGCAATAACGTGGTCCGCTTTCAACCATAACAAAACTTGTAACCATTATTCGGGCAGAACAGTATGGCAAGAAGTGTTCTTCTAATTTGTGAAATGGGTGTGGCATGGGATGGGATGTGGTGGGGGCGCTTCCCATTTTTTGCAGTAGTCGATATCATCGAAACCGGCGAATTTAACCCTTTCCCCGAAGTAACGTATATAACGGCTAACGCTAAATTTAAATGCAGGACTTATATTATATGTAAATTTGTGAGAAACCATTTGGATTCACGCGAAAATCTTTGGGAGAACCCATACATGCTATAGGTGTTCCAGGATCCCATGAGGCCACAATAGTTGAACTCCCGTTGTATTTTACACTGATAGCACATATTAACCCTTTACCAAAAGCAACTTTTTAATTGGTAAAGCATACAGTTAAAACTAGAAGTCCTGTCTCCAATAGTGCGCTTATCTAGGCTTAATTGCGCGTTGGAATTGCGCGCAATTGCCATATCGAATGGCATCCAAAGCACGGCAGGTTCTCCTGGTTACTCCTAGCAAACACATGCATTGTTTCTGCCAATGGACCTCCGGGTTACCCGGAGGTCCATTGGCTGAAACATTGCTTGTGCACAGGCCATATGTACAGAATTTGATAGCTTTACTTGGGTCATAACGCGTATATTAACGCGCATATCAACGTGTTATTTGTGCGCATTTCGTGACAGGACTTCTAGTTTTAACTCTAAACTGAATTTGATAATATTTAGAAAAAAAAAATCAAAACAAAATATTTACCAATAAAACCTTACTAATATGAATGTTACTGGAACCGACTCAAGTAGTGAGCCGGTTCCAATGACAGCCATACATGTATTTGTACAATTATATTAAGAAGGTGTCAGGATATTTCAGGTCTTGTTAGCCTTGTATTAGTTAATTTGATACCCATATATTACGGTAAAGGGTTAAATTGACTCAATTCTTTTCAAAGATGCAGCAAGAATCTACGTGGATTCTCGCAAATTGGGTTTGTTGCGCGAACCAAAACTTGAATCGATTCTCGGATTCTCGTCAAAAATTAAGCCCTGATATGTAAATTGTTTATTTCGTTTGTTTGTGTTAGAAACATACCTTATGTCCCCTCGTTTGGACGAGCTCGTTGAGCTCATCCACTGAGGGGACATATTCTATGTTTGTGAGTCCAAAATATATTTTTTCTTTTTTAGTCATTCAGGAAAACTGGTTAGCCGTGTTAGATAAAGAGTTATTTATTTACTGGGGCTCAACGCCACATAAGCAGCTGAGGCTATATCGTGGCTATAAACGGTCATGCAGGATAAACAGATTCCATGTACAGTTAAATATGTGTTTAAAACAAGGAACATGAACATCAGCATGATAATGAAAGAAATTGCGAAGACAGTAGTGAATAAAGATAGCAAAAAGTGAATGAATACTGTGTAAATCAGATCAGATGACCAAATAGTGAATGACTGTGTATCAGATCAGATGACCAAATAGATTTTTATCAAATGATATTACATGACCTGTGTTCTTAAAACTTGAAGAATATGTTATTTCTCTGACAGACACCTCAGTACATAATGGATAAAACCCCTTAGTAGAAGGAGATGTGGAGATCGGCCCAATTCAGGGGGTGGGGTGGGGGTGGGTGGGTGCTGGGGGGTTGTATACTGGAGGCAGCCATCTTGGTTTTCTATGTTAGCACATGGTTGTTATGTTACCCAAAGGCTTACAACAAGACATGGGTGTGTTCGGAGGGTATGTTCCATTGTACAAGAGTAATTTCCCGAGGATACCTATGGCCTGATATTGTATTATTTGAGGATACCTTTCGAGGATACCTTTTATAGGATACTTATCTGAGGTTACTATTATATGTTTGCCCCAGCCTTCTAAGCCACCCAAAGCACGAGCAAATGTGCTATAGAGCAATTGCTCGTTCGAGTGACTCGCACATACGACTCTTAGCCTCATTTCGGTATTTTAGGATCCCTATGGCCTGGCATTGTATTATTTGAGGATACCTTTCGATGATACCTTCTATAGGATACTTATCTGAGAATATTATTGCCTGTTTGGCCCAGCCTTCTAGGCCACCCCAAGACATACCTATCCTAAGTTCTTCCAATAAGCTATCGAGCAATTACTGAAAAGTCATCGGGAAATTACTCTTGTGCAGAGGAACATACCCTCCGAACACACCCCTGTCTTGTTGTAAGCCTTTGGGTAACATAGAAACCACGTGCTAGCATAGAACCAAGATGGCGGCCTCTAGTATACAAAATGGTCGACGGAAACACGTATCACCCTAACAACACGCGCTGCGCATGCGCACTAACATCACGTATCACTATGGGTATCACGTCACAAGATGATTGCTCACGCGGGTTACAATGACAATACAACATGGCGTCACTGGGTCACGCACATAGCTTCACCTCCGGGGTCCACCTGAATTAGGCCGATGTCCACATCCCCTACTACTACCCTTTTCTGCAGCAATTGTTCACGGAACATCATTATATACAGATTTGATAATTTTATGAAACTCCCTTAGGTGTATCGCCATAAAATGGATGGTATGTTCGATTTTGTAGGTTATACGTTTACTGACAGATTGTTTTGTTATTCAAACGGATAAGTTTTAGTGTTTGTTGTCTCATAGAAGTCAATACTTGTTGTATCTATTTTAACATTAGGAACAGACACATCGTCTTCTGATTCATCGTACATGAATACACCCCGTTGCCATGGAACTGAGAAGACGACAGGATAAACAGTAGGCGTACTATATATTGTTGTTTCATCTGAAGTGTATGCCCCTTCCGAATTCACAAGGTTCTGTTTTCTAGATGCACTGCAATGTAAAATAAAGTCTTATAAAAGAGCTTTTGGTTTGGTTTACCTGTTGCCATTAATCCTTCACCCAACGAATTCGATATCAAAATTTCTCATTTTTTAAAATTTTTCATGTGACACAAACCATCGTCAAGCAAGAATGTAAACAAAAAGACGAAGGTGATATTTTAAAACAAAATCTCAACACATTCCACTTAATTCAAGTTTAATCGCGATATTAACCCTTTACCCAACGTAACGGCCCAAAACGGCCAGCGTTATTCACAAAAATCGCCAATTATTTTTCATTATTTTTTCATTGTTTTGTCTTAAAAACATAGGTTATGACCCCCTCATTGGATCGAGCTCGAAAAGCTCGTTCCAATGAGTGGTCATAACCTATGTTTTTGAGACAAAAAATGAAAATAATAGTTTCTCATGAATTTTTTTTGCGAGTGTCGTCTACCTTTCATGTTAGGTAAAGGGTTAAACAGTCTTATTCACACCGAGCTCAATCAAATAAGATTGAATTTATTTATTTATTTATTTATTTATTTATTTATTTATTTATTTATTTATTTATTTAATAAGACTGAATTGTTTAAATATGTCTAGTTGTGTTGTGTGATTTTAACTTTAATACGGAGAGGGTTAACGCATGTACAACCATATTAACATTTCAGTAGTAGATATGAGATAGTTATGTAATAATTTTGCTGACGCTTCAGTGGAGAAAGGATTCACGAAAGACAACAAGCACGGAGAATAATGATTTCTGGTAACAGTAAAGCTCGATGGATCCCTCTTCTGTGTACTCGGAATTGCGGTGACTCAGTGGTAGAGGTCCCGAGTTCGATCCCCGTCCAGGACGATCCGCGTTTCGTGTAACTGAAGTGACGGTAGTTATTTCAGGGCAGTCAATGCAATCTGCCTAGCGAAAGAATTCGTTTAATCTGTGCTGTATTTCTAGCAGCGTACCATTGGAGGGTTGACCGGAGGGTGTCGGGTCTGGGATTCTTGTGGCGTTTATATACCCAGTAGAACGTGACTAGCCTTGATCAGAATTACGAATTCTCGCTTATCACGCATCACGAGATCTCGAGCAGATCAGGTGAACATGAGACACACTTTGGCAAAGAAGCCAAGGACGTTTCCTCACCAGTCCATTCCCATACTCTAATGAGAATCTCTACGCTTCAATAGTCGTCGGCCTGTAGGATGATCTCTGTTAGATGGGCACGTGATACTTCAGCCAAATCCAGTTAATACCTACTGGATCCGGCTAAATCTCACGCGACTGCTTTTTTCTGCAAATCAGGTATGATTTGACAGAACAATGGACAGTTCTGAAAGTAAATGTCAAGTTAACATTACTCCCCATCTGCAGGGGAAGAACCTAACATACCAAGACGTCCAATAATCGTCACTTTCGTGGTAGAGTTTCCTCGATTATTCTGGGTATGAGTAACGTTATAGAGAGGCCTTTCCGCACAATCGTCTAATACATTGGCAGTATTGTACCCATTGTAACGTTAACCTGCAAGCGGATCTGGTGTTTTGATTAAAACAATTGGTACTGTGACTGATAGATATTACTAACAAGGTTTGCGTTTCTCACCAAACCACCAGTGTTTCATTGTGCGACATAACTTTATATTTCCTTATTCCATACGAGAATATCCTGTCCACCGAGTACATTCAGGCGCTTCAATATTGTTTTAATAAAATTTATCATACTCTCTAATGATCTATTTTAACACTTTGCCCATCATAAAATCTGCTACTGTTCGCTGAATTTCGCAACACAACGCAAATATAATACACAGTTGGAATAAGACTTACCATGCTGTCTTCGAGCAAAGTAATGAAATGGCTGCTACAGCAAAAGTTAGAGCTACCACTCCACAAACAACAGCCAAAACTGAAATTAAAATACATCATATATTAACATTCTAAATGGAGTCTCTGTTTTGTCATTTCAGCTTGTATAGCTCACGCTGGGTAGATATGACTAAAATTCATTCTATGAGGACGACGTGAGATAGTTATGGTGAATAGATCTATTACGTCAGTTATATCTACAATAATCAACCACTGACTCCTGGATTTAGAGAGTATCATACTTATACACTCGGCCACCATACTAAGTGGAGACATTACAAAACTTTAACTCTTTGAACTCTTGTGGTATCTTCCATTCCAGTTCAAGGGCAGCAATTAGAAGAGTCTATATTCATTATTTGGGGTAGACCAATTAATATTTCCAACGTGCAGCCTTGGGCTGCACGTTGAAAATACTGATTGGTCTACCCCACAACATTTACTGAACAGCCATCCTATATAATGACATTATAACGCATGATGTTTTTGGACGGAAAAGCGGCCGCTGGGGTTCGAAGGGTTATACACATTCGATCAATCACAAATATATCAACCAACTTTACGAGCTATGTTAACCACGACAATCACAAACAGATTAAAATGAACTGAGCTCGCGGCTCCTGGAATAACGGATCAATGCAGTGACGGTTTTCTAAAGTCACGTGTGTTGCAACACATATTGTAATAATAATTTCAAAATGTAATACTTGTTACAAAACGCATCGAGAGAAATGGTAAAATGTTGAGAAAATGTTATAAAAAATTAGTGCGCTGACAAAAGTTGTGTGTTAAATTTGACAGAACTTTGAGCGAAATGGACTCGAAGAGAAATGTATCATGTCATAAACGTTTTATGACACGTGCATAACATTTTTTGGAATGGCTACCCTACAAGTATTTCAACTTTTACTGGTCTATAGTACATGGATAAAGGATTATTTTTAAATCACTCGTTGGGTGGTATCTCCATTCAGACAAAAACTCCTTGTCTAAGAAAAAGCATTAGAACGACAAGAGAAGTTTCAGCAAAGGAACATCCAGGTTGAGCGCGGAGGTCCCTTGGGTAAAACTGAGTATGTCATTCTCAAGCATTATTGTCAGTGGATTGTCAAACAAGGATGTTTACACCACAACTAAAAATTTCTTCAACGAGTACTGTATTGTCAGTGAATTCTAAGGTGATATTATGTTCCTATGAATACAAGTTGACCATGTGATATATACCATGATTTCTAGTTGATCATGTGACATTTGAACATCGCGCATTGATATATATTTACATTCTTTAATTTCTATTTAGGTTCTATAATTAGACTGTTTCCCCCACTAGAGAGTGAGTTGGATTTTAGATTCTATAATTAGACTGTTTCTCCTACTCGAGAGTGAGTTGTATTTTAGGTTCCACAATTAGATTGGTTCCCCAAATCGAGAATGAGTTGTAATTTAGGTTCTATAATTAGATTGCTTCCCAAACTCTAGAGTGAGTTGTATTTTAGGGTCTTTAATTAGACTGGTTCCCCAACTAGGCAATGGGTTGTATTTTAGGGTCTATAATTAGACCGTTTCCCTCACTCGAGAGAGAATTGTATTTTAGATTCTAAAATTAGACTGTTTCCCCCACTAGAGGGTGAGTAGTATTTTAGGTTCTATATTTAGACTGTTTCCCCAACTCGAGAGTGAGTTCGTATTTTAGGTTCTATAATTAGACTGTTTCCCCAATACGAGAGTGAGTTGTATTTTAGGTTCTATCATTCGACTGTTTCCCCAACTCCGGAGTGAGATGTGTTTTAAGTTCTATAATTAGACTGTTTCCCCAACTCGAGAGTGAGTTGTATATTAGGTTCTATAATTAGACTGTTTCCCCAATTCGAGAGTGAGTTGTATTTTAGGTTCTATAATTAGACTGTTTCCCCAACTCGGGAGTGAGATGTGTTTTAAGTTCCATAATTAGAATGTTTCCCCAAATAGAGAGTAAGTTGTATATTAGGTTCTATAATTAGACTGGTTCCCCAACTAGAGAGTGAGTTGTATTTTAGGTTCTATAATTAGACTGTTTCCCCAACTGGAGAGTGAGTTGTATTTTAGGTTCTATAATTAGACTGTTTCCCCAACTCTAGAGTGAGTTGCATTTTAGGTTCTATAATTAGACTGTTTCTTCAATTAGAGAGTGAGTTGTATTTTAGGTTATATAATTAGACTGTTTGCCCAGCTCGAGGGTAAGTTGTATTTTAGGGTATATAATTAGACTGATTCCCCAACTACAATTAGACTGTTTCCCCAACTCGGGAGTGAGTTGTATTTTAGGTTCTATAATTAGACTGTTTGCCCAACTCTGGAGTGAGGTGTGTTTTAAGTTCTATAATTAGACTGTTTCCCCAACTATAATTAGACTGTTTCCCCAACTCGGGAGTGAGTTGTATTTTAGGTTCTATAATTAGACTGTTTCCCCCACTCGAGAGTAAGTTGTATTTTAGGTTCTATAATTAGACTGTTTCCCCCACTCGAGAGTGAGTTGTATTTTAGGTTCTGTAATTAGACTGTTTCCCCAATACGAGAGTGAGTTGTATTTTAGGTTCTATCATTAGACTGTTTCCCCAACTCCGGAGTGAGTTGTATTTTAGGTTCTATAATTAGACAGTTTGCCCAGCTCGAGAGTAAATTGTATTTATGTTCTATAATTAGACTGTTTCCCCAACTACAATTAGACTGTTTCCCCAACTCGGGAGTGAGTTGTATTTTAGGTTCTATAATTAGACTGTTTCCCCCACTCTAGAGTGAGTTGTATTTTAGGTTCTATAATTAGACTGTTTGCCCAACTAGCGAGTGAGTTGTATTTTAGGTTCTATAATTAGCCTGTTTCCCCAACTCGGGAGTGAGGTGTGTTTTAAGTTCTATAATTAGACTGTTTCCCCAACTATAATTAGACTGTTTCCCCAACTCAGGAGTGAGTTGTATTTCAGGTTCTATAATTAGACTGTTTCCCCCACTCGAGAGTAAGTTGTATTTTAGGTTCTATAATTAGACTGTTTCCCCCACTCGAGAGTAAATTTTATTTTAGGTTCTATAATTAGCCTGTTTCCCCAACTCGGGAGTGAGGTGTGTTTTAAGTTCTATAATTAGACTGTTTCCCCAACTATAAGTAGACTGTTTCCCCAACTCAGGAGTGAGTTGTATTTCAGGTTCTATAATTAGACTGTTTGCCCAACTCTGGAGTGAGGTGTGTTTTAAGTTCTATAATTAGACTGTTTCCCCAACTATAATTAGACTGTTTCCCCAACTCGGGAGTGAGTTGTATTTTAGGTTCTATAATAAGACTGTTTCCCCAACTCGGGAGTGAATACTGTTTTAGATTCTGTAATTAAATTGTTTCCCCAACTGGAGAGTGAGTTGTATTTTAGGATCTATCATTAGACTGTTTCCCCAACTGGAGAGTGAGTTGTATTTTAGGATCTATCATTAGACTGTTTCCCCAACTGGAGAGTGAGTTGTATTTTAGGATCTATCATTAGACTGTTTCCCCAACTGGAGAGTGAGCTGCATTTTAGGTTCTATCATTAGACTATTTCCCCAACTGGAGAGTGAGCTGCATTTTAGGTTCTATAATTAGACTGGTTCCCCAACTGGAGAGTGAGTTGTATTTTAGGTTCTATAATTAGACTGATTCCCCACTTAGAGAATGAGTAATATTTTAGGAACTATATTGACAGGTTATGGGAACTATTTTGTATTAGAAGTCAGGTTATTATTATATTTCCTTTTTTAGGAACAGACATTGACCGAATTATAGTTACTCAAGGCGGTATATAAGACAACTTGATATCCTGCCCAGACATTGACCGAATTATAGTTACTCAAGGCGGTATATAAGACAACTTGATATCCTGCCCAGACATTGACCGAATTATAGTTACTCAAGGCGGTATATAAGACAACTTGATATCCTGCCCGGACATTGACCGAATTATAGTTACTCAAGGCGGTATATAAGACAACTTGATATCCTGCCCGGACATTGACCGAATTATAGTTACTCAAGGCGGTATATAAGACAACTTGATATCCTGCCCAGACATTGACCGAATTATAGTTACTCAAGGCGGTATATAAGACAACTTGATATCCTGCCCAGACATTGACCGAATTATAGTTACTCAAGGCGGTATATAAGACAACTTGATATCCTGCCCGGACATTGACCGAATTATAGTTACTCAAGGCGGTATATAAGACAACTTGATATCCTGCCCGGACATTGACCGAATTATAGTTACTCAAGGCGGTATATAAGAAAACTTGATATCCTGCCCAGACATTGACCGAATTATAGTTACTCAAGGCGGTATATAAGACAACTTGATATCCTGCCCAGACATTGACCGAATTATAGTTACTCAAGGCGGTATATAAGACAACTTGATATCCTGCCCAGACATTGACCGAATTATAGTTACTCAAGGCGGTATATAAGACAACTTGATATCCTGCCCGGACATTGACCGAATTATAGTTACTCAAGGCGGTATATAAGACAACTTGATATCCTGCCCGGACATTGACCGAATTATAGTTACTCAAGGCGGTATATAAGAAAACTTGATATCCTGCCCAGACATTGACCGAATTATAGTTACTCAAGGCGGTATATAAGACAACTTGATATCCTGCCCAGACATTGACCGAATTATAGTTACTCAAGGCGGTATATAAGACAACTTGATATCCTGCCCAGACATTGACCGAATTATAGTCACTCAAGGCGGTATATAAGACAACTTGATATCCTGCCCGGACATTGACCGAATCATAGTTACTCAAGGCGGTATATAAGACAACTTGATATCCTGCCCGGACATTGACCGAATTATAGTTACTCAAGGCGGTATATAAGACAACTTGATATCCTGCCCGGACATTGACCGAATTATAGTTACTCAAGGCGGTATATAAGACAACTTGATATCCTGCCCGGACATTGACCGAATTATAGTTACTCAAGGCTGTATATAAGACAACTTGATATCCTGCCCGGACATTGACCGAATTATAGTTACTCAAGGCGGTATATAAGACAACTTGATATCCTGCCCGGACATTGACCGAATTATAGTTACTCAAGGCTGTATATAAGACAACTTGATATCCTGCCCGGACATTGACCGAATTATAGTTACTCAAGGCGGTATATAAGACAACTTGATATCCTGCCCGGACATTGACCGAATTATAGTTACTCAAGGCTGTATATAAGACAACTTGATATCCTGCCCGGACATTGACCGAATTATAGTTACTCAAGGCGGTATATAAGACAACTTGATATCCTGCCCGGACATTGACCGAATTATAGTTACTCAAGGCTGTATATAAGACAACTTGATATCCTGCCCGGACATTGACCGAATTATAGTTACTCAAGGCGGTATATAAGACAACTTGATATCCTGCCCGGACATTGACCGAATTATAGTTACTCAAGGCGGTATGTAAGACAACTTGATATCCTGCCCAGACATTGACCGAATTATAGTTACTCAAGGCGGTATATAAGACAACTTGATATCCTGCCCGGACATTGACCGAATTATAGTTACTCAAGGCGGTATATAAGACAACTTGATATCCTGCCCGGACATTGACCGAATTATAGTTACTCAAGGTGGTATATAAGACAACTTGATATCCTGCCCGGACATTGACCGAATTATAGTTACTCAAGGCTGTATATAAGACAACTTGATATCCTGCCCGGACATTGACCGAATTATAGTTACTCAAGGCGGTATATAAGACAACTTGATATCCTGCCCAGACATTGACCGAATTATAGTTACTCAAGGCGGTATATAAGACAACTTGATATCCTGCCCGGACATTGACCGAATTATAGTTACTCAAGGCGGTATATAAGACAACTTGATATCCTGCCCGGACATTGACCGAATTATAGTTACTCAAGGCGGTATATAAGACAACTTGATATCCTGCCCAGACATTGACCGAATTATAGTTACTCAAGGCGGTATATAAGACAACTTGATATCCTGCCCAGACATTGACCGAATTATAGTTACTCAAGGCGGTATATAAGACAACTTGATATCCTGCCCGGACATTGACCGAATTATAGTTACTCAAGGCGGTATATAAGACAACTTGATATCCTGCCCGGACATTGACCGAATTATAGTTACTCAAGGCGGTATATAAGACAACTTGATATCCTGCCCGGACATTGACCGAATTATAGTTACTCAAGGTGGTATATAAGACAACTTGATATCCTGCCCGGACATTGACCGAATTATAGTTACTCAAGGCTGTATATAAGACAACTTGATATCCTGCCCGGACATTGACCGAATTATAGTTACTCAAGGCGGTATGTAAGACAACTTGATATCCTGCCCGGACATTGACCGAATTATAGTTACTCAAGGCGGTATATAAGACAACTTGATATCCTGCCCGGACATTGACCGAATTATAGTTACTCAAGGCGGTATATAAGACAACTTGATATCCTGCCCAGACATTGACCGAATTATAGTTACTCAAGGCGGTATATAAGACAACTTGATATCCTGCCCAGACATTGACCGAATTATAGTTACTCAAGGCGGTATATAAGACAACTTGATATCCTGCCCGGACATTGACCGAATTATAGTTACTCAAGGCGGTATATAAGACAACTTGATATCCTGCCCGGACATTGGCCGAATTATAGTTACTCAAGGCGGTATATAAGAAAACTTGATATCCTGCCCAGACATTGACCGAATTATAGTTACTCAAGGCGGTATATAAGACAACTTGATATCCTGCCCGGACATTGACCGAATTATAGTTACTCAAGGTGGTATATAAGACAACTTGATATCCTGCCCGGACATTGACCGAATTATAGTTACTCAAGGCGGTATATAAGACAACTTGATATCCTGCCCGGACATTGACCGAATTATAGTTACTCAAGGCGGTATATAAGACAACTTGATATCCTGCCCGGACATTGACCGAATTATAGTTACTCAAGGCGGTATATAAGACAATAATTCTGTTTTATGAAGGAAATAAACATAAGAATTGAACCATGACTGTTCGAAATTCACGAGGTGATGAAACAAATTGGTCACGCGCAAATTTGCCATGAACCGCGAAAGCAGTTCATGAAATTTGCACGTCATCAATTTGTTTCATCACCTCGTGGATATCAAACAGTCAAGATTCAATTCTTGAATGATTCGGGCAAATTGCCAGCTGCATTTTGGAATTTCCGTATTTTACATCAGTAGACAGGGAATAAGTCTGAAACGCACCAACATAAGACAGGCCTTATAGACCTTACTGTAAATGTTTATATATTTTCAGGGGCGCCGGGAGCCCTTCAGTGCAGGGTGACTTCCTCCCAACTCCCCTTACGCACCCAAAGCTCCCAAAATGGATGTGGGCTGTATTTTAGCTTTACTCCGAGAATAAATGATTGTAAAAATTTGAGTGATGAACCTGGGAAGGGCATTGTCTGCTCCCTCTCGCCCCCGTGGTCCGAATTCAGGGAGGGCAACTGCCCCTCTGCGTCCGCCCCTACGGCGTCCCTGTATATTTTAGAGAAAAAGTGCGATAATTACGTATTATGAAACAGTTGTTATTTCATCCATGTACATGTTAATTATTTTATATTACGTCACTACTTACGTGGAAAACTGCTCTTCAGATACACAGAATCTGATAGCGGTGCTACAAAATAATGACATCAACTAATAAATAAATCAACAAAAGCGAGTTTTAATGAAAACAAACAAAACAACTTTGCGTGCCCTTTCAAGCATAAGTGACAGTGAAGGATTTTCAAGCGTCGTTAAAGTATCGTAGTAGTATAGCTTTCACACTTAATCCTTGATTTGGGCGCCATGTCATAGTCATGTGACTCAGTGACGGCAAATTGAATTGTCATGGTAGCCCGCCATGTTGTAGAGCCATCTTCATAGCTCTTTGTCAGTGTCAGTGCGAGATTTTGAACACTTAGTCTAAATTTCTTCATATATGAGAATGTATTCTGAAAATAAGAAAAAAACTCCAAGAAACAATGTGCTGTTAATGTTGTCATGGAGATGTATATTATTGATAACTGTCGGTATGTTCAAACGAGCCGATCAATTCTTATTTTCTCCAATATTATTAATATGTCTCTCCTTCTCTTATTGTAGATACATATAATTTGGTAGGCAGTATACAGTGAATATGATAAGTCCTATAGTGAAGGGATTCGACAGAAAGCACAATATATACTCTCCCAAAAAAGAAAGTGTGCATGCTAAAAAATAACACTAAAAAAAAATATATATCATTTTCATTCATGGAAATTTTTTTCAATCACAGATGAATCAATTTGTGATCAACACGAGAAATTTCACTACTCTACGACGAATACTCTTGGTGCCATGGAGAGTCAAAGATGCTAAGGGTCAAACACAAAAGTCACACACTCAATATCTGGTATGAACTCCGTCTGCATCGACTACGGCTGTGCATCTACGCCTCATGGAAGCGAACAAGTTAGCATGGAAGTGTTGTGGGATGTTGTTCCATATTCTGATAAGCTGTCTTTGGAGTTCCACAAGCGCTGACGGTGCATGGGGAAGCCGGCGTAGCTGACGTTTCATTTCGTCCCATACGTGCTCAATGGGTGAGATATTGGGCGAATTTGCGGGCCAGGGAAGAACATCCACTTGTTGTTGCTGCAGATACTGTTGAACAACACGAGCTGCGTGGGGTCGGACGTTGTCCTGCTGTAGAATGACTCCGGGGCCGTGACGTTGCAGAAATGGGACAACAACAGGTGTAAGCACTTCATCACGATATCTGGCTGCATTGAGATTGCCATCAATAATGACCAGCTCAGTTCTGTTACGGGCAGTGATGCCACCCCACACCATGAGAGCCCCTCCCCCATAACGGTTTCGCTCCACGACACATGGATCTGCGTAGCGTTCGTTTCGGCGTCTGTACACTCTCTGGCGGCCATCTGATGATGAAAGATGGAAATGACATTCATCTGTGAATAAAACACGTCGCCACCAGTGTAAGGGATGCCTGAGATGTTGTCTACACCGCTGCAGTCGAGCACGACGATGACGTAACGTCAAAATCGGACGCATTGCAGGTCTTCGAGGACGTAAGCCGTATTCTCTCAGCCGGTTGATTACTGTTTGAGGATGTATCTGTCTCAGGTTAGGGATGTTCCTGGCTGTCGTCGTTGCCGTTTGTTGCCGGTTCCCGAGATGGACGGCACGGATATACCGATCTTGTGCAGGGGTGGTAACTCGGGGTCTCCCGGAGTGGGGTCGGTCTCGAACGTCATCATGTTGTGCATGTCGATGGACTAGCCTGTCTACAGTGTTACGGTGGCAGTTCAAATGCTAGGCAACCTCTCTGTGTGTTCTGCCAGCTCTAATCATACCCAGGGCAAGGAGACGTTGATTCATTGTCAATCTTGGCATGCTAATGTGGAGTCGTTTTAACAGCAGCACAAGTGTGAATGTGAACGATAGGAAGGCCTTACTTTAGTGTTTAAATACCCAAGGATTCACACTGCTGCATGAATTTTCAGACTCTCCACGTGCAAAACATGCCTTTTCACAAACGTGCAGCAAGTCATTTAACGTTAATGCAATTTTAACGGGGAAAGCTGTTTTTGTGTTCAATATAACTTATTCATGAACAGGTTAACACTCTTTACACCTTCGAAATTATTTTTTTGGAGTTTGATCAATTTCTGCAATGCACACTTTCTTTTTTGGGCGAGTATATATTAATATTTCTCTCCATCTCTTATTGTAGAGACATAATATGAAAATACGTGACATGTAATGGTGCACACCCAATATTGTTAATTTCGGTAAATAGTGCAGGCCCTAAGCAAGATTTTTCAGGAAAGAGATGGTATATATCGCAGAAATAGCAGCAGTTGTGTGAAATATAACAATTTGCCAAAACGTGTTGTACAACGACATGCAATAAACACAGAACCACACATGTATGTTCATATGTTAATGTGGCGACAAATATGGCAATCGGGAAATTTTGAAAGATTGCGGAGGGATCAAACTTGAGACAAGCTATAGTAAAACAAACCTTCATTTTTTAAACTGACAAAAGATCATAATTCACTGGCAGATTGGTTCATTAGAGTTTAACAACACTTTCAAAAACCAAGACTATATTATGAGCTGGACTGTACGTCAATTTCAATAACTAAGGTTATTATATCACGTTGTTAGTTCCCAAGATCCTTCCCATCCTTCAATACCTAGACGAGCAAAAGAGTGGTACGTGAAGTCACTCGTTCAGGCAATTACTCATTTGTTCGATTCTGGTCGTTCGAGCAATCTGAGATGGTTAGCAAGCCTGTACTAGTGCTAGTAATGGTACAAGGCCGCAAGAGTGGAAGGAGACTACAGGTTTTGGTGACAACTGTAAAAGATAATCATAGGGCAGACGATGGCAATATTGGGAAAATCAGTAATAGTGGTGTTGGAGATATGAAGATCACGGAGAGGTCTAGAGCTGGGCAGATGCTAGGAGCTAAATTATCATCAGGTATATATAGTACTACATCATTATGTCATAGGTATCCTCCTATATCCCGATGAGCATTAAGAGTCGTAAAAGAAATCGCTCTTTCGATACTCATTTGTTCAATGGGATTTGAATCGTTCGAGCAATGACTTTTTCAGTAATTGCTCAAAAGCTTATTCGCTCGATAAGATTCGAGTCGTTCGGATAATACCTATCCCTGCTTGATTGTATTTTGGGTTTGAGGATCATAGAGGACTTCGCTATACACAGGGAAAGGCCAAAACTGAGACGTCTGAGACAAAATAGACTGTTGGGATAGGCAGAAATGGGGCCAGTAAAAGGAAATAGAAGGATAAACCACAGAATATATCGGGATAGATAAAATACCGAGACTTTGGTGCACATTCGAAACATTAAAGTTACTCTTATACAAAGGAATGCGTCTATTGTTGGGCAAAAAGAAGAATTCTAGGGGACAACAGATAGAAACCTAATATTTAGTCGGAAATGCGCACTTGTAAAAGAACTGTTGGATTTATTTGGGTAATTTTACAAAGTATTCGAACAAATACAATTACTCATACCAGGAAACGTACCTTAAAGCACTGCATGCTACTCTTTTAAGTCCAAAATTGAGGAATCCGTGCCAAATAAAGTTGTTTTGATGGTTTAGAGGGTTTGTCTGGATGTTCGTGGTAATTTGATTTATTCTAGTTCACGTAAACTTTTTCCACATGAGACCTCTCATCATTCATTTAGCACTACGTGCTACTATTATAAGCTCTAGATGGGGGTTTGGTAGTTTTGGATTATTTAGAGGGAATGTCATGTTGTTTGTTGTAATTAAATTTACTCCTATTCAATCGAACACACCCTCCGAACATACCCCTTTCCTATTAGAAGGTTTTGGGTCACATAGCAACCATGTGCTACCATAGAAACCAAGATGGCGGTCTCAGATATACAAAATGGACGACATACACTCGTCTCCCCTCAACAAAACGCGCGGTGCATGCACACTAGGACCACGTATCACTATGGGGATGTTGTCACAAGATGACACTCACGTGGGCTACCACTGACAACCAAAAATGAAGTAACTGGGCCATGTCACATGAGATACGGCCAATGTGGGTCGATCGTGTACATGATTTACTACTAACATCAAGCCGAGAGATACACGGTTCGATCCCCAGCAGGGGTAACTGCGTTGTGTCATTAGGCAAGGCACTTAATCACGATTGTCTAAGTGGGGGCACAGTGGCGCAGCCATGGGGGCACATCCACCCCCCTCCCCCCCCCCCAAAAAAAAAAAAAAATTCCGATTGGATTTATTACGTTCAAGGTCACTGTGACCTGGACCTTTGACCTAGCGAGTCCAAGATACATAGGGGTCTTCCACTCACCTAGGCCAACCTACCTATGAAGTTTCAAGAATGTGGGTTCAAGTGTAGTCAAGTTATCATCCAGAAACCAATTGTTTACAATTTACTATGTTGAAGGTCACTGTGACCTTGACCTTTTACCTAGAGAGTCCGAAATAAATACGGTTCTTCCTCTCACCGATGCCAACCTTCCTATGAAGTTTCATGAATGTGAGTTTAATCATAGACAAGTTATCATTCGGAAACCAATTGTTTACAATTTACTATGTTCATAGTCACTGTGACCTTGACCTTTGACCAAGCAAATCCAAAATAAATAGGGTTCTTCCACTCACCGATTCCAACCTACCTATGGAGCTTCATGAATGTGGGTCGAACCATTATCAAGTTATCATCCGGAAACCAATTGTTTACGCCCGCCCGCCATTCACCAAACTATATGTCGAGCCTGACTTCGTCACAACTTGATTAAACAAGAGGTCCCAAGGGGCCTTAATCGCTCACCTGCCAACGTGGTTCAAAGAAGCATTTGGGGCCACATGCAGTTATACATGGTTCATCAACACTACAAAGGAATGAAGGCATGAAAGGCAAATTTTATGGAAAAACACTAAGGAAACGATTTGAACAAACCTGAACCTATCATGCCCCCCATGCCACCCCCACCCCTGCCCGTAGAGAGCCCAAATAATAAGCCAGGGATACAAATTTAACAAACTTGAACCTGATCCCCCTTGAGATGAAGGAGGTTTTTAAAGAAATGTCCTCACATTGCATTAAGTTAATCTTTGGGCCCCAATAGAGAGCCCAAATACTAACTGAGGCACCCGATTTGTACAAACTTGAATCTGACCCTCTTAGAGATGTTGTATACCAAATACGGAAGCATTCATACCAAATATGAAAGATTTTTAAAGAAATTTCCTCATATTTCACTAAGTTAAAATTCGGGCTCCTACTGGGAGCCCGATTATTAACCCATGGACTCGATTTGAACAAACTTGAATCTGACTGACCCCCCCCCCCCCCCACCCCCACCCCTAGAGATGTTATATACCAAATATCAAAATATTCTAAATGATGGTTCTGGAGAAGAAGATTTTTTAAATTAAAAAAAAAAAAGTATGGGTGCTATCAGAGTAATGCCCATTGTGGTGCCCCTTGTGAGCGCGGCAAGGTATTTTGTGCAAATTTGAATTGACATATAAGGAACATGCACACCAAATTTGGTTCAATTTGGTCCAGTAGTTTTGGAGGAGAAGTCGATAATGTAAAGTTCACGATGGACGACGACGGACGGCAAGTGATAAGTTAAGCTCCCTTCGGTGAGCTGAAATTCATCCATACGCCCCCCCCCCCCTCAAATTTGACCCATGTAGGGAACATTAGGCAAGAAATTTTATTATGGAGATATTTATACTTGCATGATGTATAGGGGGGGACGTAATAGCAGATTTATCTGTGATATCCGACCTATCTCAATTTAATGACACCAATGTTGTCAGTTATTTGTCAGACTCGAGAAAAAAAAAAAACGTCGCCGGTGTTCCGTCGCCGGATTTACGATATAACCTCGCCGTTATTTGGTAATTTATCCGTTTCTTCCGGTCCGGATTCGCTATTTAAAATTGATGAATCTCTTAGGGCGATTGGAAAACGAAGGAATCGTTAACAAAAGTAAGACGTTAATATTATTTGATACGCAATTGCTGCCCGTTTAAAAAGCATATTTGTCTTTATTTTGTGTGATATCATTAGGCATACTTATTTAATTCTATTCAATTAGTTTCCTATTTTAAGTTGAATTTTTCAACAACAAAGAAACTTGACTATTGGTATGGCGAGGGCCGGTCGCCGGGCAGGCGGCCTTTTTTGCTAAAAAGTGAAAATAAAGGCATTCTCTGCAAGAAAATGCTAAGGGGTGCACTGCAGACTTGAAGTGTATTCATTTATGCATCGATAAACGTGCTATGCGAGCTGTCAACGCGTTTCGTTGATTTGAAACGAGTGGTTTCTAATTTCGTGGTATAAAATTTCGAGCGTTGAAAGTTTCCAGCCTTGTGTATATTTATAATACAGGACGGGTATTTTGATGTTGGGTGATTTTAGACCTTCTAGGTGCTATTTATCGCTCTAGATCAGGTCCCCAGACGCCTGTGCCGCACGTCAACATAACTTGAATTCATCCGAACTCCGGCTGTTTCTAAGGAAATCGGGCTGAGTTCCCCACAAATCAAAAAGGCCGACTAAAAGTGTCAATAAATCACTGGTTTTATTTTTTTATTCGTTGTCAACTTTTTGTGAAGTGTACGTTCTCAATTAAAATTGAAACTGGGATTTTAAATCTGACGAAATCGGCAACGGACGACATTGGCACTTCGAACTTTGAAGCAATACCTAACTCGCCAACAACCACCTAACTTCGAAAGTCACTTCATTACTTAATTATTTCTCATAGTTTCCAGCATTCTGCAACAATATATTTTACATGATGTCCTTTGAAAAGCCAAAAACAATTAAATATCCGTTACAATGATTCTGGATTTTTTGCCAGTGGGAGAGCAACGCCGCCAGATGGCACCCCAAACTCTGTTGCATGGTATATGGAAAAATTATAAAATCATGGATACGTACTTGGGTTACCTATGTGCGCCCACGCCACTGCGTGGGTGTGCACTATAATTTGGTAGGCAGTTTTCAGTGAATATGATAAGTCCTATAGTGAAGGGATTCGACAGAAAGCACAATAGATATTAATATTTCTCTCCATCTCTTATTTAAACACGCGAAATCTTTATTGTGTTTCAAGCGATCTAACTTAGCATGTTGACAATGGCTTATGTCACTACAATAAGAGAAAAACAACGGGTAAGGCTAAGACAATCCCTCATGGAAATTAAACCCCCTCATTCAGCATTTTATTGATTTGCAGTACGTACATAAATCTTTCTCAACACAAAAATGTATTTGATATTTTTTTATTAACTGACAGAGGGCTACGTTTTTCTTGTTTACCAAAATTTGTTCACCCGTCTTTGTCTTGTTACAATTTACGGGAGGCAGGCACCCTCCCATCAATTGTACCAGGGTAGAAACATACAGATGAAATACAATTAGATCTAAGATAATCTAAACCACATCCACATAATATAAAGCCCTCAACTAGTGATACCTATACCTAAGAATAGAGCAGAAATTTGTCCTCCAAGGAAAAATAAATGAAAAATAAAACTAAAAGCCTCCCCCACCACTGATTTGACAAATTAATTGATTGAGAATCAAATATATATATCTTTTTATTTGGTCTTATGTGTTATTTTCGTTTCTCAAATTCTTTAAAGAGAATCACATCCCAATTCCTTCGCAGTGCGTTTTTTTGGCGAGTAAATCAAAGAGAGGGTTTTCAAAAAAAGTTTCTTTGGTAGTGAAGTAGATAAGGGTTGGATTGTAATTTTGGTAGTGAAGTAGAAAAGGTGTGGATTTTGAGTTTGGTGGTGAAGTAGATAAGGATTGGATTGTGATTTTGTTAGTGAAGTACATAAGATTTGGATTTGGATTTTGGTAGTGAAGTAGATAAGGTTTGGATGTGGATTTTGGCAGTGACGTAGATAAGGTTGGGATTGGGATTTTGGTAGTGAAGTAGATAAGGTTTGTATTGGGATTTTGGTAGTGAAGTAGATAAGGTTTGGATTGGGATTTCGGTAGGGAAGTGGATAAGGTTTGGATGTGGATTTTGGTAGTAACGTAGATAAGGTTTGGACTGAGATTTTGGTAGTGAAGTAGATAAGATTTGGATTGGATTTTGGTAGTGACGTAGATAAGGTCTGGATTGGGATTGTGGTAGTGAAGTAGATAAGGTTTGGATTGGGATTTTGGTAGTGAAGTAGATAAGGTTTGGATTGGGATTTTGGTTGTGAAGTAGATAAGGTTTGGATTGGGATTTTGGTAGTGAAGTAGATAAGGTATGGATTGGGATTTTGGTAATGAAGTAGATGAGGTATGGATTGGGATTGTGGTAGTGAAGTAGATAAGGTTTGGATTGGGATTTTGGTAGTGAAGTAGATAAGGTTTGGATTGGGATTTTGGTAGTGAAGTAGATTAGGTATGGATTGGGATTTTGGTAGTGAAGTCGATAAGGTATGGATTGGGATTTTGGTTGTGAAGTAGATAAGGTTTCCATTGGGATTTTGGTTGTGAAGTAGATAAGGTTTGGATTGGGATTTTGGTAGTGAAGTAGATAAGGTTTGGATTGGGATTTTGGTAGTGAAGTAGATAAGGTATGGATTGGGATTTTGGTTGTGAAGTAGATAAGGTTTGGATTGGGATTGTGGTAGTGAAGTAGATAGGGTTTGGATTGGGATTTTGGTAGTGAAGTAGATAAGGTATGGATTGGGATTGTGGTAGTGAAGTAGATAAGGTTTGGATTGGGATTTTGGTAGTGAAGTAGATAAGGTTTGGATTGGGATTTTGGTTGTGAAGTAGATAAGGTTTGGATTAGGATTTTGGTAGTGAAGTAGATAAGGTTTGGATTGGGATTTTTGTAGTGAAGTAGATAAGGTATGGATTGAGATTTTGGTAGTGAAGTAGATAAGGTTTGGATTAGGATTTTGGTTATGAAGTAGATAAGGTTTGGATTGGGATTTTGGTAGTGAAGTAGATTAGGTTTGGATTGGGATTTTGGTAGTGAAGTAGATGAGGTATGGATTGGGATTTCGGTAATGAAGTAGGTAAGGTTTGG
The DNA here is from genome assembly GCA_031216915.1 of Pictodentalium vernedei. Taxonomy (NCBI): domain Eukaryota; kingdom Metazoa; phylum Mollusca; class Scaphopoda; order Dentaliida; family Dentaliidae; genus Pictodentalium; species Pictodentalium vernedei. The sequence goes on from CM062296.1 coordinate 5,635,143, forward strand.
ATTGGGATTTTGGTAGTGAAGTGGATATGGTTTGGATTGGAATGTTGGTAGTGAAGTAGATTAGGTTTGGATTGGAATGTTGGTAGTGAAGTAGATTAGGTTTGGATTAGGATTTTGGTAGTGAAGTAGACAAGGTTTGGATTGGGATTTTGGTAGTGAAGTAGATAAGGTTTGGATTGGGATTTTAGTAGAGGAGTAGATAAGGTTTGGATTGGGATTTCGGTAGTGAAGTAGATAAGGTTTGGATTGGAATGTTGGTAGTGAAGTAGATTAGGTTTGGATTGGGATTTAGGTAGTGAAGTAGATAAGGTTTGGATTAGGATTTGGGTAGTGAAGTAGATAAGGTATGGATTGGGATTTTGGTAGTGAAGTAGATAAGGTTTGGATTGGGATTTTGGTAGTGAAGTAGATAAGGTACGGATTGGGATTTTGGTAGTGAAGTAGATAAGGTATGGATTGGGATTTTGGTAGTGAAGCAGATAAGGTATGGATTGGGATTTTGGTTGTGAAGTAGATAAGGTATGGATTGGGATTTGGGTTGTGAGTAGATAAGGTTTGGATTGGGATTTTGGTTGTGAAGTAGATAAGGTTTGGATTGGGATTTTGGTTGTGAAGTAGATAAGGTTTGGATTGGGATTGTGGTAGTGAAGTAGATAAGGTTTGGATTGGGATTTTGGTAGTGAAGTAGATAAGGTATGGATTGGGATTGTGGTAGTGAAGTAGATAAGGTTTGGATTGGGATTTTGGTAGTGAAGTAGATAAGGTTTGGATTGGGATTTTGGTTGTGAAGTAGATAAGGTTTGGATTAGGATTTTGGTAGTGAAGTAGATAAGGTTTGGATTGGGATTTTTGTAGTGAAGTAGATAAGGTATGGATTGAGATTTTGGTAGTGAAGTAGATAAGGTTTGGATTGGGATTTTGGTTATGAAGTAGATAAGGTTTGGATTGGGATTTTGGTAGTGAAGTAGATTAGGTTTGGATTGGGATTTTGGTAGTGAAGTAGATGAGGTATGGATTGGGATTTCGGTAATGAAGTAGGTAAGGTTTGGATTGGGATTTTGGTAGTGAAGTGGATATGGTTTGGATTGGAATGTTGGTAGTGAAGTAGATTAGGTTTGGATTGGAATGTTGGTAGTGAAGTAGATTAGGTTTGGATTAGGATTTTGGTAGTGAAGTAGACAAGGTTTGGATTGGGATTTTGGTAGTGAAGTAGATAAGGTTTGGATTGGGATTTTAGTAGAGAAGTAGATAAGGTTTGGATTGAGATTTCGGTAGTGAAGTAGATAAGGTTTGGATTGGAATGTTGGTAGTGAAGTAGATTAGGTTTGGATTGGGATTTAGGTAGTGAAGTAGATAAGGTTTGGATTAGGATTTGGGTAGTGAAGTAGATAAGGTATGGATTGGGATTTTGGTAGTGAAGTAGATAAGGTTTGGATTGGGATTTTGGTAGTGAAGTAGATAAGGTACGGATTGGGATTTTGGTAGTGAAGTAGATAAGGTATGGATTGGGATTTCGGTAATGAAGTAGGTAAGGTTTGGATTGGGATTTTGGTAGTGAAGTGGATATGGTTTGGATTGGAATGTTGGTAGTGAAGTAGATTAGGTTTGGATTGGAATGTTGGTAGTGAAGTAGATTAGGTTTGGATTAGGATTTTGGTAGTGAAGTAGACAAGGTTTGGATTGGGATTTTGGTTGTGAAGTAGATAAGGTATGGATTGGGCTTTTGGTAGTGAAGTAGATAAGGTATGGATTGGGATTTTGGTAGTAAAGTAGATAATGTTTGGGTTGGGATTTTGGTAGTGAAGTAGATATGGTTTGGATTGGGATTTTGGTAGTGAAGTAGATAAGGTTTGGGTTGGGTTTTTGGTAGTGAAGTAGATAAGGTATGGATTGGGATTTTGGTAGTGAAGTAGATAAGGTATGGATTGGGATTTTGGTAGTGAAGTAGATAAGGTATGGATTGGGATTTTGGTAGTGAAGTAGATAAGGTTTGGGTTGGGATTTTGGTAGTGAAGTAGATAAGGTTTGGATTGGGATTTTGGTAGTGAAGTAGATAAGGTATGGATTGGGGTTTTGGTAGTGAAGTAGATAAGGTATGGATTGGGATTTTGGTAGTGAAGTAGATAAGGTATGGATTGGGATTTTGGTAGTGAAGTAGATAAGGTTTGGGTTGGGATTTTGGCGAACATTGAATTTACTGGACAACATCTGTATTATTATATTTATTTAGTTATTGCTGTTTATTTATTTATTTATTTATTTATTTATTTATTTATTTATTGGTGTTGAAGATAACTTACCACAGTGAACTATTGGTGTTTAAGGTCACATATTTCTACACAATGTCTAATTATGTCCACGACAGTTTTACGGGTGGGGAAACCTTGGGTACTCAGAGAGAACCACCGAACAATGGCGCGTAACTGTCAGTTCCAAACATAAGCAGGGTTAGCATAGGTTGTAGACAGGTGAACCACCGACGTCCAGTACGCCTTAGTACACAGCGCCACCGTTCCCCCACGTGGGCAATGTAGGCGAAGTGTCTTGCCCAAGGACGCAACGCGTTTGCCGCAGGTAGGATTCGAATCGAGGACCTCTCGGCTTGCTGCCTGCACCTTTACATAATGAGCCACTGCACCCCCAACGAGGAGTTCTGTAAATTACATACTAAACTTGTATGGCGAGAAATTGAAAACTCTATTAAATACACGACCCTAACTTGGATAAAGAGAGTTTCTCAGCGAGAATCAGGGCCCCGAACTGCATTGGTCAACATAATTCGTCATTTAGTAGGGCATCCGCGTTCAAACATTCTCTGTTCAGAGCATTAGTGTCGTCGAATAAAAACAACCTCATAAGTCTATATTTGTAATGTTAGAAGATTATATTTCAATACTTTACAGGACGAGTCGGCAACATCTGCGTAATTTAAAAACCAAGCACTTGAAATACATATTTAAAACCCTTTACCCAACGAATCGCCCGCATCCGCCCGCGTAATATGCAAATACAGCAGCGGTAAAAATATTATTTCTCAAAAGATTTCAACAAAACCATATGATGTGAACGAGCTCGTTCCAAAGAGGGGTCACATGATATGGTTTGACTGAATTTTTTTTTTAAATTTAAAAAATGATATTTAAAATAATAAATTTTGAAATCGTCTGCGTTGGATAAAGGGTTAATAAAAAACCTAAACAAAATCATAACATATGAGCCCTCATTGGAAAGAGCTCGTAGACCTCGTTCCAAAGAGAGGTCATTGATATGGTTTTGTTTATGACCCCCTCATTGGAAAGAGCTCGTAGACCTCATTCCAAAGAGAGGTCATTGATATGGTTTTGTTTATTTATTTATTTTTTTTTTAAATTTACAAAAAAAAAATTAAAATGACAAACTTTGATATCGTGTGCGTTGGGGAAAGGGTTAAAACTGCTGGGCGTTATTCGTAAATATCATTATTTATTCAAATTTTATTTTTTCAACCTTCGAAAACATACTTATGAGCCCCTTTGGAGCGACCTTGTTGAGCTGGCTCCAAATGAAAGGGTGATAAGTTATGTTTTTGTGGCAAAAGAAATCTGTTATTTCAGATTTTGTTTTGCAAGCTTTGTCTGCTGGTTGTGTTAAGGATAGGTGAAAGATTATTGGTAATAATGCTAGCAATTATGTATTGATTGAAAAACTCCCATTTGTAAATCTGCATTCACGAAAAATGTATGTGTGTCTGTTTGAAGAAGGAATATATCATTTGAAAATGATAGTGTGCCATGTTCGCCCCAGAACTCTTTCAGCCGAAAAGGAAAATCATACTGCCCTGCACCAAAACATTCGTGCTTATTTATTTATTTATTTATTTATTTATTTTTTTATTTATTATTATTTATTTATTTAAAATCATAGTACCCTACACCAAAACATTCCTGCTTATTTATTTATTTATTTATTTATTTATTTATTTATTTATTTAAAATCATAGTGCCGTACACCAAAACATTCCTGCTTATTTATTTATTTATTTATTTATTTATTTATTTATTATTTATTTATTTATTTATGTTAAACGACACTTTCAACAGCCAGGGCCACCTCGTGTCAGATAGTTTTACGGGTGGAGAAAGCCGGAGTACCTGGAGAGAACCACCGAGCAACCGTGAGCAACTCCAGACTCCCTATCGTACCAACTCCACACAAGCAGGGGGAGTATTGGTTGAAGACAAGTGCACCATTGACGTACAGTACACCTTAGTAAACTGTGCCCCCACGTGGGCAGTCGGGATGAAATGTCTTGCTCAAGGACACAACGCAGTTCTCACTGACAGTGATCTAACTATGTACCTTACGGTTTAACACTTTACCTAACGAATCGCCCGCATCCGCCCGCGTAATTTGAAAATTGAGCCGTTGAAAAAAATTAATTTTTCAATATATTTCAACAAAACCATATCATGTGACCCCTCATTGGAACGAGCTCGATGAGCTCGTTCCAATGAGGGGTCACATGATATGGTTTTCTTGAAATATTTTTGAAAAAGTTAAAGAAATAGTAATTAATAAATAAATTTTGATATTCTCTGCGTTGGGTGAAGGGTTAACACAAGCAGGCTTAGTATTGGTTGAAGACAAATACACCTTTGGCGCGCAGTACACCTTAGTACACTGTGCCCCCACGTGAGTAATCGGGATGAAGTGTCTTGCCCAAGGACATAACGTAGTTCTCACTGATAGTGATCTAACCGGGGCGCGGTGGCTCAGTTGGTAGAGGTGCAGGCTGCAATCCGAGAGGTCCTCGGTTCGAATCCCACCTGCGGCAACCGCGTTGTGTCCTTGGGCAAGACACTTCACCCCGATTGCCTACATGGGGGCACGATGACGCTGTGTACTGAGGCGTACTGCACGTCGATGGTGCGCATGTCTTCAACCAATCTAACCCTGCCTGTGCTGTGGTGCAGAGTTCAGAGTTACGATGTTGGAGAGCTGACAGCTGCTCGTCGTTGCTCGGTGGTTCTCTCCGGGTACTCCGGCTTCCTCCACCCGTAAAACTGTCACGGTCACGATTAGCCATTGTGCATAAGTATGTGACCTTAAACACCAATAAATAAATAAAATAAATAATAGTGATCTAACCATGTACCTTACGGTTTAAAGTCGAATTCTGTAACGACTAAGCCACAGTTCTCCTCCCGCTTGTAAATAATGATAGAGTTTACAAAATGACTGTAATTTCAAAAATTCAAAACAACTGTGCATTTCAATGGATTTTTTCTTTATCACGAACATGAATTGAAAATATAGAGGATTTGTCACGAGATTAATATGTTAATTTGTTCACACCCAGTTTTGGGCTGTCACAAATAATAAACCAATTTATAACTTGATGTACAATATTCTTTGTGCAATGGGGATGAGTCGTGACTAAACGGAAGGTACATAGCGCTCGCATTAAAGATACAACACGAACACGAAACTCCTAGAACATTCTAATTTATTAACCACCTTAACACTTCAGTCTGTGACGGAAGACTTACTCCCGTTTCTCTATTTATCAAAGAGAATCAGGAATAAATAACATTATTCTATCATAGCAGTGTAGAAGTTCAGGTATGCTTAATGTGAGCGCCATATTACGAACAAAGAGAAACAGGAATAAATAACATTATTCTATCATAGCAGTGTAGAAGTTCAGGTATGCTTAATGTGAGCGCCATGTTACGAACAAAGAGAAACAGGAATAAATAACATTATTCTATCCTAGCAGTGTAGAAGTTCAGGTATGCTTAATGTGAGCGCCATGTTACGAACAAAGAGAAACAGGAATAAATAACATTATTCTATCATAGCAGTGTAGAAGTTCAGGTATGCTAAATGCGATCGAGCGCCATGTTACAAACAAAAGGGGGCGTGCTGGCTCAATAGTAATGGCACAGTACTCCAAATTGAAAAGTCCATTCGATTCTTACCAGGGGCAATTGCGTTGTGTGCTTGGTCAAAGGACTCGATCCCGACTGCCCACGTGGGAACACGGCGGCGCTTGGTGCTGATGTCAAAGGACTCGATTCCCGACTGTCCACGTGGGAGCACGGCGGCGCTGTGTTCTGAGGCATACTGCACGTCGATGATGCACATGTCTTCAACCAATGCTGACCTTACTTGTATGGAGTGAGTAGGTTGGAGAGTCTGACAGTTGTTTGCCGTTGCTCGGTGGTTCTATCCGGGTAAAACTGCCCAAAACGAGGTCCTACAATGCTTCAGTTCAAATAAAAACTCCTTCTGCATAAATGCCATTTCATTTTTTTCTCATATCTTGAAAAGTGCACATTAAAAATATAAATGCAAGCGTGCACTGGAGGTTGGGGTGTGTGGGTGGGGTGGGATGTGGAAGCTGTGGCGAGTGATATAATGAAAGTGTCAATGACACTGTAGCCTAACTTGATTGTGTGTTGTGTTTGATGAAAAGGATAATGTTCAATTTCTATGAAAAGATTATGAAATATGACAAGAATTGTGATAATTGAGAATATGTTAATTTCTGTTCCCTGCATGCTATGTTTTCAATAAAAATAATTTGAGGTACAGACTGTACTAAAAAAGCGAGGGGTGGGTTAATGTGGCTCTCACAGTTATTGTATGTCAACGAAAGTTACCAAGTTACAGTGAAATTATTCCAAAACGAGTCATCATATCAAGTTACAATGAAATCCCTTCATAAATGCGGCCTGCAGACTGTGCTAAAGGTTTTTGAGGTTCGGGCCTGTGTAGCCATCACGGTTGACCCACCCCAACCAAAAGAGGACGTCCTCATCTAGACATTATACTGAGTCATCCTACAAAGCTATAATGAAATCCCTTCATAGCCTGTACTAAAGGTTTTTGTGTTTTGGGCTCGGGCAGCCTTCACGGCTGAATGATCGTGACCAAGTTACAGTGAAATTATTCCAAAACGAGTCATCATATCAAGTTACAATGAAATCCCTTCATAAATACGACCTGTAGACTGTGCTAAAGGTTTTTGGGGTTCGGGCCTGTGTAGCCATCACGGTTGACCCACCCCAACCAAAAGAGGACGTCCTCATCTAGACATTATACGGAGTCATCCTACAAAGCTATAATGAAATCCCTTCATAAATACGACCTGCAGCCTGTACTAAAGGTTTTTGTGTTTTGGGCTCGGGCAGCCTTCACGGCTGAATGATCGTGACCAAAAGGGGACGTTCTCATCTAGACATTATCTGGAGGCATCCTACTAAGTTACAATCAAATCCCTTCATAAAAACGATCTGTAGACTGTGCTACTGTGCTAGCGGTTTTCAAACTTCGGGCCCCTGTAGCCGTCACAGCTGACTGATCGCGACCAAAAGGGGACGTTGTCATCTAGACATTATATGGAGTCATCCTACCAAGTTACAATGAAATCCCTCCACACATACGACCTGTAGACTGTGCTAAATGTTTTCGGGTTTTGGGCTCGGGCAGTCGTCGCGATTGACAGATCGCGACCAAATGGAGAAATTCTCATCTAGACATCATACGGAGTCATCCTACAGAGTTACAATGAAATCTCCCTGTATTAAATATGACGTGTATACTGTGCTAAAAGTTTTTGGGTTTTGGGTTTCGGGCTTGAGAAGTAATCTGCAAGTACTTGGACGTGACGTTCAGTCATGATGATCAAAACCTAACCCTGTTGTTTATATCCGGAACCAACACCATATACACATCGTCGGCTGAGTGCTAGAATGTTCTATGTCCCATAGGGGACATAGAACATTCTGGCACTCAGGCGACGACATGTGTGCAGGAGTTCTAAAGTAGATTATTTTTGGGAAAAGTCTGGGCAAGACACTTCACCCCGATTGCCTACATGGGGGCACGATGACGCTGTGTACTGAGGCGTACTGCACGTCGATGGTGAGCAATGTCTTCAACCAATCTAACCCTGCCTGTGTGCTGCGGTGCAGAGTTCAGAGTTACGATGTTGGAGAGCTGACAGCTGCTCGTTGTTGCTCGGTGGTTCTCTCCGGGTACTCCGGCTTCCTCCACCCGTAAAACTGTCGCGGTCACGATTAGCCCTTGTGCATAAGTATGTGACCTTAAACACCAATAAAATAAAAATAAATAAATTGGGAAAAGTCTAACTTTTAGGGCAATGGGATTGCTGTTCCTTTCGCGAGCTTTTGGACACAGTCTTCTTGGATGAGACGTCTTTTTACGTTATGCAGTAATATCTATTGACTAAAGTGAATTTTTTGATTTGATTGGTTGATAGATACGTGGTATGAGACCATATTCATTGAAACCCACGATACGTCCGCCCAGCCACCGACAAATTTCCCATACCCAGTGGAAGTCTCGTTCCGAAATCTACTAATTGTCCATACGCCGTAGAAGACGCGTCATTCCAGTTTTACAGTGTACATGTTTTATATTTTAATTTTTCATCTCCAAAATATCGCTCATGACCCCTTATTGGAATGAGCTTGTCGAGTACCCTCCAATGTGGGGTTCATAAGCTATGTTTTAGAGACAAAAAAAAAAAGAAAAGAAATTCAATAATTTTTTATACTAGTCATATCGGCATATTTTCACAAAAACTCTTTTGCACAAAAATTCCACAGAAACCTGTATGGCTCAACAATGGAAGATAAAAGATCTCATGCCGTGTGTGTTCACACATGAAATAGATTGTACTTCTAAAACGGAAAGTCAATAGATAAATTCGTTACCCCGTGTCTGATCACGTGGTACAGGTTTTTTTACCTTCCCGAAGCCAGCCGTATCCCATTCGGCCTTCATGGGATACGGCTGGCTTCGGGTAGGTAAAAACCCGTACCACGTGATCAGACACGGGGTAACTAATAATCTCCTAAATGTCTCGCCATTTCTCTTGTTTGTTATCGAAATAATTGACTTAGTTGGGAGGGCCTTTTGTCAATACTCTTTAAAAGGTCACAATATTTTAGAAGGCATACATCTCCCGTATGTGGATCAGAGGTCTATGAGGTGAGGCCCCAGTGAAGCCTCACCTCAGACTTCTCTTATCGTCATGTCTCTTTGAGTGGTCACTAGTGAAGCCTCTGTTATGAGGTAGAGGCAGTAGTAGCAGCGGGTGGCTCCCCGGAGATGTATAGTTTCCGTGTGTAACATATGGAGGCACACATAAGCTTGCTGGGGGCCAGGTCGACCAAGGTAAAAAGAAACCTCAGCTGATTTGACTGGCAGGGCCAGCGTACGCAGATCAGACCACCCAGGCTTGGTTTTCCCGGTGGCACACGAGTTGAACCCTTACGAGACCCCTGAAACGATACATCCCCGGGGGCCACCGCGCTTCTACTACTACCAATACCTCATAACAGAGGCCTCACCTCACACCCCTCTTATCCTCATATGGAGAGAATGATCACTGGTGACCATCACATAAGCGAGGTGGCTCAGTGGTAGACTGTTGGACTTCTATGCTAGAGGTTCCGAATTCGAGACCTGACCTGGGACCCTACTCCCACATCCCGACCACGAGCGACACAGTTCCCCAGCGACCCAAACTCAACGGAGACACTTCGACCAGAAGACCTCCCCACGTGACTCACCATCCCATCCCTGTGTGACCCGGTGACCCTGCCCAGTGATTCTGTCTCTAGCTTCCAGTGTCATTCATGGGAACCTGACCTTGGAACCATTCCAAATGACCCTGTACCAGACACCCCTGGCTTAGAGCGACACAGTCGCCCACTCTCCTTCCAGAACCCTCATCCTCCTCCACCCAGTAACCCGGGCCTCACTCACACCCCTCTTATCCTTAACCTCATAGGCCTCGTATCATCATACGGGAAATGTTAACTGGAGGCCTATGAAAGTAAGATGAGGCCATGAGATGAGGGCTATGAGTCAAGGAAGGCCATGAGGTTTGGGGTTAAGAGGGCAGGGGAGGCCGTGAGAGCTATGCGTTAGGGCCTCACTGAGGCCTTTCCCAATTGGCTCTTGTTCTCGTGTGGGGCGAAACTCACAAAGGTCCGTTTCGGTAAGTTTTGGTGGGGATTCGGTCAAATTAAAAATCCGTTGGGGCAGGTTTGGGTCGTTGTTGGGTTGTTTCTGGTAATTCTATGTACTCCCGCTGAATGAAACAAACCCTCAGAACACGTCCCTTTCGAACAAGAAGGCCATTGGGTACCGTAGCAACCACATGCTATCCCTAGCAACCAAGATGTCGGCTCCCATAGTCAAAATGACTGGCGGAAGAGTGCGTCACCTTAGACATACGCGCTGTGCATGCGCAGTGTGATCATGTATCACCTTGGGAATGACGTCACAAGATGGCCGCTCACGCGTGCTACCATGGCAACCTCACATCATCCCTTCCGGTCATGTGACTGATGACGTCAGATGAGAACCTGCACGAGAACCTGCTAGAAGGGCAAGAAGTCAACATCACATACTACTAAGGTCCAAGCCTCAAGGAGTTGGGATCTCCTATACTTGGTATCGATTATACAGTACATATCATCATGACAATGATGTCGCAATGTTGCAGGTTACTATATCACCCGATAATAAGCAAGATTGTGGTTTGGTTTGATAATTATTATTGGATTGTTACTGTTTTATGATATTTTAATAGCTGAGATCATATTGTGTCGAAGATAGTTTTCCGTGTGGAGGAAGTCGGAGAACCCGGAGAGTACCACCGAACAGCGATTAGCATTGGTTGTAGTCATGTGTGCTATCAACGTGCGATACGCCTCAGCACATGGCGCAACCTTACTCTCAATCGGACAATTGGGATTAAGTGCCTTGTCCAAGAACACAACGCAAGTTACCCAGGCCAGGCATCAAACTCACAACCTTCCGATCTCAAGACCAACGCTCTAACCACTGAGTAACCTCTCTCCCGATAATCATGACTAAACGTCACGCCTCGCAGTACTTGCAGATTACTACTTCATTTTTCACACTGACAAAACAAAAATGGGCGATTGTTGTAACAAAAGTGGTGAACGAGTATTTTTTGTTACAAAAATTGGCGATGGTTGTAATAAAAGTGGGGAGCTCATTTTGTAACAAAAGTGGTGAGCTCATTTTGTAACAAATGTGGTGAGCTCATTTTGTAAAAAGTGGTTGATTTTGTAACAAAAGTGGTGAGCTGTAACAAAAGTTGGCAAGTGTTGTAACAAAAGTGGTGAGCTGTACCAAACGTTGACAACAAAACTGGTGAACTGTAACAAAAGTGGTTGTTGTAACAAAAGTGGTTGCTACACTCGGATGGCGTGCACTGACTAGGCACAAACATAGAGTTGTTTGTACGTCACGGTTTTTCTTCTGGGCAGCAATAGTTTTTGACGGCGGCCCTTAGAAAGGGTTAACGAAGAATGTTCGACGGCAACCGTTAATGACGATGACTTGTAGCGACGGTTAAGTACGATTTCTTGGGCGGCGTTTAATGATGGTGACCAGGGAATGTATTACAGACGCTTAAATATTTTTTTTACATATCTTCTTGTGCTGGAAAACATTAGATTGTATAAGCGTTTGACTGAAGGTTATAATTATACAACATTCACCTGTCATTTGATATCAGTAGATTTCAATTTGTAACAATATTTTAATACACGAATTATATCTCTAAATAATGTCAATGGGCGTTATGGCGAGACTCTTTACGTTATCCTCTGTTCATTGAGATGAAATATTATTGTATGAAAGAAACACATCAAGCATGGTTATCTTCTACACGCCTTGTACTAAAATAGGGTGGGTTCTGATTAATCGTCAATGGCAAATTTTTATCAGACTGCTATTATACAATTAATTAGTTATCAACAAAGAGAATTCTTTCTTACACATCCACAATATAATATCCCCCTGTGGTGATGACAACTGAAGTGGGACTTCACAAAACTATCAGCGCGTGATCACATACTTAGTACTGTTAAAGGGGAGAGCAGAGGAGTGTTGGCTTGATGAGTTTAGGAATTTATAGATATTCGTTCCCTGATAGTATACGGGGGCGTGGCGGCTCACTGTTTACGGCTTGGACTTCAAGCCGATAAGGTTCACGGCTCGACCCCCTCCAGGGGTTCCCACGTTATATCTTGGCACTTCATCTGAATGCTAATGTTGGGGCACGGTGGCTATGTACTGCAGACCGATAAGGTTCTCGGCTCGACCCCCTTCAGGGGTTCTCACGTTATATCTTGGCACTTCATCTGAATGCTAATGTTGGGGCACGGTGGCTATGTACTGCAGACCGATAAGGTTCGCGGCTCGACCCCCTCCAGGGGTTCCAACGTTATATCTTGGCACTTCATCTGAATGTTAATGTTGGGGCACGGTGGCTATGTACTTCACACCGACAAGGTTCACGGCTCGATCCCCTCCAGGGGTTCCCACGTTATGTCCTTGGGCAAGGCACTTCATCCGAATGCCCATGTTTGGGCACGGTGGCGATGTGCGTTAAGCCGTACTGCACGTTGATAGTAATAATAACAACACTTTGGCGGGCCGCTGATTTATCTCGGTTCTCGAGTGAGAAGGCCTTGGTTACCCAACTGCCACCCTGTTCCCACGCCTCTTCTCTCCTCCCAACACTCGGAGACGAACTGCTTGATAACATCCCTTGCCCCATTCTTCCCAATCTCTTCGATCAGCATATTAACCCACTTCTTTGACTCTCTCACTAACCACATGTCCTTCCTTCTCCCATCCCACTTCCCCATTATACTCTCAGTGAATCTTCTTCTTTTAAACTCGTATTTTGGGCATTCTAGTTGAAAGTGTTCCAAGGTCTCCACCACACCTAAATTACACATTTGGCACTTCTTTTCACTGTTTTTTCCCATTTTCCCCCTTGACGTTACGTTGGGTAAAGGGTTAATAAGGCCTGTAAGATATTACAATTTTTTAGAATAGCGCTGGCCTGTTGTGGCCGTTACGTTTGATAAATGTTTCAGAATAGCGCTAGTTGGATTTGGCTGTTCCGTTGGGTAAAGGGTTCATATGGCCTGTAGGATGTTACAATTTTTGAGAATAGGGCTGGTCGGTTTGGGTCATTACCATGGGTAAAGGGTTCATATGGCCTGTAGGATGTTACAAGTTTTGAGAACAGCGCTGGTCGTTTTTGGACGTTACATTGGGGGAAAGGGTTAATAAGGCTTGTGGGATGTTACAATTTTTAAAAATAGCGATGGCCGTATTTGGCAATTACGTTCGGTAAAGTGTTAATACGGCCTGTAGAATGTTACGATTTTTGAGAATTGCACTGGTCGGTTTTGGCCGTTACGTTGGGTAAAGGGTTTATAAGCCCTGTACGGTTAAAACTAGAAGTCCTGTCACGAATAGTGCGCTTATCTAGGCTTAATTGCGCGTTGGAATTGCGCGCAATTGCCATATCGAATGGCATCCAAAGCACGACAGGTTCTCCTGGTTACTCATAGCAAACACATGCAATGTTTCTGCCAATGGACCTCCGGGTTTCCCGGAGGTCCATTGGCTGAAACATTGCTTGAGCACAGACCATATGTACAGAATTTGCTAGCTTTACTTGGGCCATAACGCGTACATTAACGCGCATATCAACGTGCTATTTGCGCGCATTTCATGACAGGACTTCTAGTTTTAACTGTAGGATGTACCAATTTTTTTAGGATGTGGTGGTCGGTTTTGACCGTTACGCTGAGTAAAGGATTAATATGGCCTGTAGGATGTTGAAACTTTTTAGAATAGCACTCTCGTTTTGCAGTTATGTTAGGTAAAGGGTTAATGAGGCCTATAGGATGTTACAATTTTTGAGAATAGAGCTGTCGTTTTTGACCGTTACGTTGAGTAAAGGGTTAATAAGGCCTGTAGAATGTTACAATTATTTAGAATAGCGCCGGCCGGGTTTGACCCTTACGTTGAGTAACGGGTTAATAAGGCCTGTAGAATGTTATAATTATTTAGAATAGCGCCGGCCGGGTTTGACCCTTACGTTGAGTAACAGGTTAATAAGGCCTGTAGAATGTTACAATTATTTGGAATAGCGCCGGCCGGGTTTGACCCTTACGTTGAGTAACAGGTTAATAAGGCCTGTAGAATGTTACAATTATTTAGAATAGCGCCGGCCGGGTTTGACCCTTACGTTGAGTGAAGGGTTAATAAGGCCTGTAGAATGCTACAATTATTTAGAATAGCGCCGGCCGGTTTTTACCCATACGTTGTGTAAAGGGTTACTAAGGCCTGTAGAATGTTACAATTATTTAGAATAGCGCCGGCCGGGTTTTACCCTTACGTTGAGTAACGGGTTAATAAGGCCTGTAGAATGTTACAATTATTTAGAATAGCGCCGGCCGGGTTTGACCCTTACGTTGAGTAACAGGTTAATAAGGCCTGTAGAATGTTACAATTATTTAGAATAGCGCCGGCCGGGTTTGACCCTTACGTTGAGTAAAGGGTTAATAAGGCCTGTAGAATGTTACAATTATTTAGAATAGCGCCGGCCGGGTTTTACCCTTACGTTGAGTAACGGGTTAATAAGGCCTGTAGAATGTTACAATTATTTAGAATAGCGGCCGGTTTTTACCCTTACGTTGAGTAACGGGTTAATAAGGCATGTAGAATGTTACAATTATTTAGAATAGCGCTGGCCGGGTTTGACCCTTACGTTGAGTAAAGGGTTAATAAGGCCTGTAGAATGTTACAATTATTTAGAATAGCGCCGGCCGGGTTTGACCCTTACGTTGAGTAAAGGGTTAATAAGGCCTGTAGAATGTTACAATTATTTAGAATAGCGCCGGCCGGTTTTTACCCTTACGTTGAGTAACGGGTTAATAAGGCCTGTAGAATGTTACAATTATTTAGAATAGCGCCGGCCGGTTTTTACCCTTACGTTGAGTAACGGGTTAATAAGGCCTGTAGAATGTTACAATTATTTAGAATAGCGCCCGCCGGGTTTGACCCTTACGTTGAGTAAAGGGTTAATAAGGCCTGTAGAATGTTACAATTATTTAGAATAGCGCCGGCCGGGTTTGACCCTTACGTTGAGTAAAGGGTTAATAAGGCCTGTAGAATGTTACAATTATTTAGAATAGCGCCGGCCGGGTTTGACCCTTACGTTGAGTAACGGGTTAATAAGGCCTGTAGAATGTTACAATTATTTAGAATAGCGCCGGCCGGTTTTTACCCTTACGTTGAGTAACGGGTTAATAAGGCCTGTAGAATGATACAATTATTTAGAATAGCGCCGGCCGGGTTTGACCCTTACGTTGAGTAAAGGGTTAATAAGGCCTGTAGAATGATACAATTATTTAGAATAGCGCCGGCCGGGTTTGACCCTTACGTTGAGTGAAGGGTTAATAAGGCCTGTAGAATATTACAATTATTTAGAATAGCGCCGGCCGGGTTTGACCCTTACGTTGAGTAAAGGGTTAATAAGGCCTGTAGAATGATACAATTATTTAGAATAGCGCCGGCCGGTTTTTACCCTTACGTTGATTAACGGGTTAATAAGGCCTGTAGAATGTTATAATTATTTAGAATAGCGCCGGCCGGGTTTGACCCTTACGTTGAGTAACGGGTTAATAAGGCCTGTAGGATGTTATAATTATTTAGAATAGCGCCGGCCGGGGTTGACCCTTACGTTGAGTAAAGGGTTAATAAGGCCTGTAGAATGATACAATTATTTAGAATAGCGCCGGCCGGTTTTTACCCTTACGTTGAGTAACGGGTTAATAAGGCCTGTAGAATGTTATAATTATTTAGAATAGCGCCGGCCGGGTTTTACCCTTACGTTGAGTAAAGGGTTAATAAGGCCTGTAGGATGTTACAATTATTTAGAATAGCGCCGGCCGGGTTTGACCCTTACGTTGAGTAACGGGTTAATAAGGCCTGTAGGATGTTATAATTATTTAGAAAAGCGCCGGCCGGGTTTGACCCTTACGTTGAGTAAAGGGTTAATAAGGCCTGTAGGATGTTATAATTATTTAGAATAGCGCCGGCCGGTTTTTACCCTTACGTTGAGTAACGGGTTAATAAGGCCTGTAGAATGTTACAATTATTTAGAATAGCGCCGGCCGGGTTTTACCCTTACGTTGAGTAACGGGTTAATAAGGCCTGTAGAATGTTACAATTATTTAGAATAGCGCCGGCCGGGTTTGACCCTTACGTTGAGTAACAGGTTAATAAGGCCTGTAGAATGTTACAATTATTTAGAATAGCGCCGGCCGGGTTTGACCCTTACGTTGAGTAAAGGGTTAATAAGGCCTGTAGAATGTTACAATTATTTAGAATAGCGCCGGCCGGGTTTTACCCTTACGTTGAGTAACGGGTTAATAAGGCCTGTAGAATGTTACAATTATTTAGAATAGCGCCGGCCGGTTTTTACCCTTACGTTGAGTAACGGGTTAATAAGGCATGTAGAATGTTACAATTATTTAGAATAGCGCTGGCCGGGTTTGACCCTTACGTTGAGTAAAGGGTTAATAAGGCCTGTAGAATGTTACAATTATTTAGAATAGCGCCGGCCGGTTTTTACCCTTACGTTGAGTAACGGGTTAATAAGGCCTGTAGAATGTTACAATTATTTAGAATAGCGCCGGCCGGGTTTGACCCTTACGTTGAGTAAAGGGTTAATAAGGCCTGTAGAATGTTACAATTATTTAGAATAGCGCCGGCCGGTTTTTACCCTTACGTTGAGTAACGGGTTAATAAGGCCTGTAGAATGTTACAATTATTTAGAATAGCGCCGGCCGGTTTTTACCCTTACGTTGAGTAACGGGTTAATAAGGCCTGTAGAATGTTACAATTATTTAGAATAGCGCCCGCCGGGTTTGACCCTTACGTTGAGTAAAGGGTTAATAAGGCCTGTAGAATGTTACAATTATTTAGAATAGCGCCGGCCGGGTTTGACCCTTACGTTGAGTAAAGGGTTAATAAGGCCTGTAGAATGTTACAATTATTTAGAATAGCGCCGGCCGGGTTTGACCCTTACGTTGAGTAACGGGTTAATAAGGCCTGTAGAATGTTACAATTATTTAGAATAGCGCCGGCCGGTTTTTACCCTTACGTTGAGTAACGGGTTAATAAGGCCTGTAGAATGATACAATTATTTAGAATAGCGCCGGCCGGGTTTGACCCTTACGTTGAGTAAAGGGTTAATAAGGCCTGTAGAATGATACAATTATTTAGAATAGCGCCGGCCGGTTTTTACCCTTACGTTGATTAACGGGTTAATAAGGCCTGTAGAATGTTATAATTATTTAGAATAGCGCCGGCCGGGTTTGACCCTTACGTTGAGTAACGGGTTAATAAGGCCTGTAGGATGTTATAATTATTTAGAATAGCGCCGGCCGCCGGGTTTGACCCTTACGTTGAGTGAAGGGTTAATAAGGCCTGTAGAATGTTACAATTATTTAGAATAGCGCCGGCCGGGTTTGACCCTTACGTTGAGTAACGGGTTAATAAGGCCTGTAGAATGTTATAATTATTTAGAATAGCGCCGGCCGGGTTTTACCCTTACGTTGATTAACGGGTTAATAAGGCCTGTAGAATGTTATAATTATTTAGAATAGCGCCGGCCGGGTTTTACCCTTACGTTGAGTAACGGGTTAATAAGGCCTGTAGGATGTTATAATTATTTAGAATAGCGCCGGCCGGGGTTGACCCTTACGTTGAGTAAAGGGTTAATAAGGCCTGTAGAATGATACAATTATTTAGAATAGCGCCGGCCGGTTTTTACCCTTACGTTGAGTAACGGGTTAATAAGGCCTGTAGAATGTTATAATTATTTAGAATAGCGCCGGCCGGGTTTTACCCTTACGTTGAGTAAAGGGTTAATAAGGCCTGTAGGATGTTACAATTATTTAGAATAGCGCCGGCCGGGTTTGACCCTTACGTTGAGTAACGGGTTAATAAGGCCTGTAGGATGTTATAATTATTTAGAAAAGCGCCGGCCGGGTTTGACCCTTACGTTGAGTAAAGGGTTAATAAGGCCTGTAGGATGTTATAATTATTTAGAATAGCGCCGGCCGGTTTTTACCCTTACGTTGAGTAACGGGTTAATAAGGCCAGTAGAATGTTACAATTATTTAGAATAGCGCCGGCCGGGTTTTACCCTTACGTTGAGTAACGGGTTAATAAGGCCTGTAGAATGTTACAATTATTTAGAATAGCGCCGGCCGGGTTTGACCCTTACGTTGAGTAACAGGTTAATAAGGCCTGTAGAATGTTACAATTATTTAGAATAGCGCCGGCCGGGTTTGACCCTTACGTTGAGTAAAGGGTTAATAAGGCCTGTAGAATGTTACAATTATTTAGAATAGCGCCGGCCGGGTTTTACCCTTACGTTGAGTAACGGGTTAATAACGCCTGTAGAATGTTACAATTATTTAGAATAGCGCCGGCCGGTTTTTACCCTTACGTTGAGTAACGGGTTAATAAGGCATGTAGAATGTTACAATTATTTAGAATAGCGCTGGCCGGGTTTGACCCTTACGTTGAGTAAAGGGTTAATAAGGCCTGTAGAATGTTACAATTATTTAGAATAGCGCCGGCCGGTTTTTACCCTTACGTTGAGTAACGGGTTAATAAGGCCTGTAGAATGTTACAATTATTTAGAATAGCGCCGGCCGGGTTTGACCCTTACGTTGAGTAAAGGGTTAATAAGGCCTGTAGAATGTTACAATTATTTAGAATAGCGCCGGCCGGTTTTTACCCTTACGTTGAGTAACGGGTTAATAAGGCCTGTAGAATGTTACAATTATTTAGAATAGCGCCGGCCGGTTTTTACCCTTACGTTGAGTAACGGGTTAATAAGGCCTGTAGAATGTTACAATTATTTAGAATAGCGCCCGCCGGGTTTGACCCTTACGTTGAGTAACGGGTTAATAAGGCCTGTAGAATGTTACAATTATTTAGAATAGCGCCGGCCGGGTTTGACCCTTACGTTGAGAAAAGGGTTAATAAGGCCTGTAGAATGTTACAATTATTTAGAATAGCGCCGGCCGGGTTTGACCCTTACGTTGAGTAACGGGTTAATAAGGCCTGTAGAATGTTAGAATTATTTAGAATTGCGCCGGCCGGTTTTTACCCTTACGTTGAGTAACAGGTTAATAAGGCCTGTAGAATGTTACAATTATTTAGAATAGCGCCGGCCGGGTTTGACCCTTACGTTGAGTAAAGGGTTAATAAGGCCTGTAGAATGATACAATTATTTAGAATAGCGCCGGCCGGTTTTTACCCTTACGTTGATTAACGGGTTAATAAGGCCTGTAGAATGTTATAATTATTTAGAATAGCGCCGGCCGGGTTTGACCCTTATTTTGAGTAACGGGTTAATAAGGCCTGTAGGATGTTATAATTATTTAGAATAGCGCCGGCCGCCGGGTTTGACCCTTACGTTGAGTGAAGGGTTAATAAGGCCTGTAGAATGTTACAATTATTTAGAATAGCGCCGGCCGGGTTTGACCCTTACGTTGAGTAACGGGTTAATAAGGCCTGTAGAATGTTATAATTATTTAGAATAGCGCCGGCCGGGTTTTACCCTTACGTTGATTAACGGGTTAATAAGGCCTGTAGAATGTTATAATTATTTAGAATAGCGCCGGCCGGGTTTTACCCTTACGTTGAGTAACGGGTTAATAAGGCCTGTAGGATGTTATAATTATTTAGAATAGCGCCGGCCGGGGTTGACCCTTACGTTGAGTAAAGGGTTAATAAGGCCTGTAGAATGATACAATTATTTAGAATAGCGCCGGCCGGTTTTTACCCTTACGTTGAGTAACGGGTTAATAAGGCCTGTAGAATGTTATAATTATTTAGAATAGCGCCGGCCGGGTTTTACCCTTACGTTGAGTAAAGGGTTAATAAGGCCTGTAGGATGTTACAATTATTTAGAATAGCGCCGGCCGGGTTTGACCCTTACGTTGAGTAACGGGTTAATAAGGCCTGTAGGATGTTATAATTATTTAGAAAAGCGCCGGCCGGGTTTGACCCTTACGTTGAGTAAAGGGTTAATAAGGCCTGTAGGATGTTATAATTATTTAGAATAGCGCCGGCCGGTTTTTACCCTTACGTTGAGTAACGGGTTAATAAGGCCAGTAGAATGTTACAATTATTTAGAATAGCGCCGGCCGGGTTTTACCCTTACGTTGAGTAACGGGTTAATAAGGCCTGTAGAATGTTACAATTATTTAGAATAGCGCCGGCCGGGTTTGACCCTTACGTTGAGTAACAGGTTAATAAGGCCTGTAGAATGTTACAATTATTTAGAATAGCGCCGGCCGGGTTTGACCCTTACGTTGAGTAAAGGGTTAATAAGGCCTGTAGAATGTTACAATTATTTAGAATAGCGCCGGCCGGGTTTTACCCTTACGTTGAGTAACGGGTTAATAACGCCTGTAGAATGTTACAATTATTTAGAATAGCGCCGGCCGGTTTTTACCCTTACGTTGAGTAACGGGTTAATAAGGCATGTAGAATGTTACAATTATTTAGAATAGCGCTGGCCGGGTTTGACCCTTACGTTGAGTAAAGGGTTAATAAGGCCTGTAGAATGTTACAATTATTTAGAATAGCGCCGGCCGGTTTTTACCCTTACGTTGAGTAACGGGTTAATAAGGCCTGTAGAATGTTACAATTATTTAGAATAGCGCCGGCCGGGTTTGACCCTTACGTTGAGTAAAGGGTTAATAAGGCCTGTAGAATGTTACAATTATTTAGAATAGCGCCGGCCGGTTTTTACCCTTACGTTGAGTAACGGGTTAATAAGGCCTGTAGAATGTTACAATTATTTAGAATAGCGCCGGCCGGTTTTTACCCTTACGTTGAGTAACGGGTTAATAAGGCCTGTAGAATGTTACAATTATTTAGAATAGCGCCCGCCGGGTTTGACCCTTACGTTGAGTAACGGGTTAATAAGGCCTGTAGAATGTTACAATTATTTAGAATAGCGCCGGCCGGGTTTGACCCTTACGTTGAGAAAAGGGTTAATAAGGCCTGTAGAATGTTACAATTATTTAGAATAGCGCCGGCCGGGTTTGACCCTTACGTTGAGTAACGGGTTAATAAGGCCTGTAGAATGTTACAATTATTTAGAATTGCGCCGGCCGGTTTTTACCCTTACGTTGAGTAACAGGTTAATAAGGCCTGTAGAATGTTACAATTATTTAGAATAGCGCCGGCGGGGTTTGACCCTTACGTTGAGTAACGGGTTAATAAGGCCTGTAGAATGTTACAATTATTTAGAATAGCGCCGGCCGGTTTTTACCCTTACGTTGAGTAACAGGTTAATAAGGCCTGTAGAATGTTACAATTATTTAGAATAGCGCCGGCCGGGTTTGACCCTTACGTTGAGTAACGGGTTAATAAGGCCTGTAGAATGTTACAATTATTTAGAATAGCGCCGGCCGGGTTTGACCCTTACGTTGAGTAAAGGGTTAATAAGGCCTGTAGAATGTTACAATTATTTAGAATAGCGCCGGCCGGTTTTTACCCTTACGTTGAGTAACGGGTTAATAAGGCCTGTAGAATGTTACAATTATTTAGAATAGCGCCGGCCGGGTTTGACCCTTACGTTGAGTAAAGGGTTAATAAGGCCTGTAGAATGTTACAATTATTTAGAATAGCGCCGGCCGGTTTTTACCCTTACGTTGAGTAACGGGTTAATAAGGCCTGTAGAATGTTACAATTATTTAGAATAGCGCCGGCCGGTTTTTACCCTTACGTTGAGTAACGGGTTAATAAGGCCTGTAGAATGTTACAATTATTTAGAATAGCGCCCGCCGGGTTTGACCCTTACGTTGAGTAAAGGGTTAATAAGGCCTGTAGAATGTTACAATTATTTAGAATAGCGCCGGCCGGGTTTGACCCTTACGTTGAGTAAAGGGTTAATAAGGCCTGTAGAATGTTACAATTATTTAGAATAGCGCCGGCCGGGTTTGACCCTTACGTTGAGTAACGGGTTAATAAGGCCTGTAGAATGTTACAATTATTTAGAATAGCGCCGGCCGGTTTTTACCCTTACGTTGAGTAACGGGTTAATAAGGCCTGTAGAATGATACAATTATTTAGAATAGCGCCGGCCGGGTTTGACCCTTACGTTGAGTAAAGGGTTAATAAGGCCTGTAGAATGATACAATTATTTAGAATAGCGCCGGCCGGTTTTTACCCTTACGTTGATTAACGGGTTAATAAGGCCTGTAGAATGTTATAATTATTTAGAATAGCGCCGGCCGGGTTTGACCCTTACGTTGAGTAACGGGTTAATAAGGCTTGTAGGATGTTATAATTATTTAGAATAGCGCCGGCCGCCGGGTTTGACCCTTACGTTGAGTGAAGGGTTAATAAGGCCTGTAGAATATTACAATTATTTAGAATAGCGCCGGCCGGGTTTGACCCTTACGTTGAGTAAAGGGTTAATAAGGCCTGTAGAATGTTACAATTATTTAGAATAGCGCCGGCCGGGTTTGACCCTTACGTTGAGTAAAGGGTTAATAAGGCCGGTAGAATGTTACAATTATTTAGAATAGCGCCGGCCGGGTTTGACCCTTACGTTGAGTAACGGGTTAATAAGGCCTGTAGAATGTTACAATTATTTAGAATAGCGCCGGCCGGTTTTTACCCTTACGTTGAGTAACGGGTTAATAAGGCCTGTAGAATGATACAATGATTTAGAATAGCGCCGGCCGGGTTTGACCCTTACGTTGAGTAAAGGGTTAATAAGGCCTGTAGAATGATACAATTATTTAGAATAGCGCCGGCCGGTTTTTACCCTTACGTTGATTAACGGGTTAATAAGGCCTGTAGAATGTTATAATTATTTAGAATAGCGCCGGCCGGGTTTGACCCTTACGTTGAGTGAAGGGTTAATAAGGCCTGTAGAATGTTACAATTATTTAGAATAGCGCCGGCCGGGTTTGACCCTTACGTTGAGTAAAGGGTTAATAAGGCCTGTAGAATGTTACAATTATTTAGAATAGCGCCGGCCGGGTTTGACCCTTACGTTGAGTAACGGGTTAATAAGGCCTGTAGAATGTTACAATTATTTAGAATAGCGCCGGCCGGTTTTTACCCTTACGTTGAGTAACGGGTTAATAAGGCCTGTAGAATGATACAATTATTTAGAATAGCGCCGGCCGGGTTTGACCCTTACGTTGAGTAAAGGGTTAATAAGGCCTGTAGAATGATACAATTATTTAGAATAGCGCCGGCCGGTTTTTACCCTTACGTTGATTAACGGGTTAATAAGGCCTGTAGAATGTTATAATTATTTAGAATAGCGCCGGCCGGGTTTGACCCTTACGTTGAGTAACGGGTTAATAAGGCCTGTAGGATGTTATAATTATTTAGAATAGCGCCGGCCGGGGTTGACCCTTACGTTGAGTAAAGGGTTAATAAGGCCTGTAGAATGATACAATTATTTAGAATAGCGCCGGCCGGTTTTTACCCTTACGTTGAGTAACGGGTTAATAAGGCCTGTAGAATGTTATAATTATTTAGAATAGCGCCGGCCGGGTTTTACCCTTACGTTGAGTAAAGGGTTAATAAGGCCTGTAGGATGTTACAATTATTTAGAATAGCGCCGGCCGGGTTTGACCCTTACGTTGAGTAACGGGTTAATAAGGCCTGTAGGATGTTATAATTATTTAGAAAAGCGCCGGCCGGGTTTGACCCTTACGTTGAGTAAAGGGTTAATAAGGCCTGTAGGATGTTATAATTATTTAGAATAGCGCCGGCCGGTTTTTACCCTTACGTTGAGTAACGGGTTAATAAGGCCTGTAGAATGTTACAATTATTTAGAATAGCGCCGGCCGGGTTTGACCCTTACGTTGAGTAAAGGGTTAATAAGGCCTGTAGGATGTTATAATTATTTAGAATAGCGCCGGCCGGGTTTGACCCTTACGTTGAGTAACGGGTTAATAAGGCCTGTAGGATGTTATAATTATTTAGAATAGCGCCGGCCGGGTTTGACCGTTACGTTGAGTAAAGGGTTAATAAGGCCTGTAGAATGTTACAATTATTTAGAATAGCGCCGGCCGGTTTTGACCGTTACGTTGAGTAACGGGTTAATAAGGCCTGTAGAATGTTACAATTATTTAGAATAGCGCCGGCCGGGTTTGAACCTTACGTTGAGTAAAGGGTTAATAAGGCCTGTAGAATGTTACAATTATTTAGAATAGCGCCGGCCGGGTTTGACCCTTACGTTGAGTAAAGGGTTAATAAGGCCTGTAGAATGTTACAATTATTTAGAATAGCGCCGGCCGGGTTTTACCCTTACGTTGAGTAACGGGTTAATAAGGCCTGTAGAATGTTACAATTATTTAGAATAGCGCCGGCCGGGTTTGACCCTTACGTTGAGTAACGGGTTAATAAGGCCTGTAGAATGTTACAATTATTTAGAATAGCGCCGGCCGGGTTTGACCCTTACGTTGAGTAAAGGGTTAATAAGGCCTGTAGAATGTTACAATTATTTAGAATAGCGCCGGCCGGGTTTGACCCTTACGTTGAGTAACGGGTTAATAAGGCCTGTAGAATGTTACAATTATTTAGAATAGCGCCGGCCGGGTTTGACCCTTACGTTGAGAAAAGGGTTAATAAGGCCTGTAGAATGTTACAATTATTTAGAATAGCGCCGGCCGGGTTTGACCCTTACGTTGAGTAACGGGTTAATAAGGCCTGTAGAATGTTACAATTATTTAGAATAGCGCCGGCCGGTTTTTACCCTTACGTTGAGTAACAGGTTAATAAGGCCTGTAGAATGTTACAATTATTTAGAATAGCGCCGGCCGGGTTTGACCCTTACGTTGAGTAACGGGTTAATAAGGCCTGTAGAATGTTACAATTATTTAGAATAGCGCCGGCCGGGTTTGACCCTTACGTTGAGTGAAGGGTTAATAAGGCCTGTAGAATGTTACAATTATTTAGAATAGCGCCGGCCGGTTTTTACCCTTACGTTGAGTAACAGGTTAATAAGGCCTGTAGAATGTTACAATTATTTAGAATAGCGCCGGCCGGGTTTGACCCTTACGTTGAGTAAAGGGTTAATAAGGCCTGTAGAATGTTACAATTATTTAGAATAGCGCCGGCCGGTTTTTACCCTTACGTTGAGTAACAGGTTAATAAGGCCTGTAGAATGTTACAATTATTTAGAATAGCGCCGGCCGGGTTTGACCCTTACGTTGAGTAACGGGTTAATAAGGCCTGTAGAATGTTACAATTATTTAGAATAGCGCTGGCCGGTTTTTACCCTTACGTTGAGTAACAGGTTAATAAGGCCTGTAGAATGTTACAATTATTTAGAATAGCGCCGGCCGGTTTTTACCCTTACGTTGAGTAACGGGTTAATAAGGCCTGTGGAATGTTACAATTATTTAGAATAGCGCCGGCCGGGTTTTACCCTTACGTTGAGTAAAGGGTTAATAAGGCCTGTAGAATGTTACAATTATTTAGAATAGCGCCGGCCAGGTTTGACCCTTACGTTGAGTAACGGGTTAATAAGGCCTGTAGAATGTTACAATTATTTAGAATAGCGCCGGCCGGTTTTTACCCTTACGTTGAGTAACGGGTTAATAAGGCCTGTAGAATGTTACAATTATTTAGAATAGCGCCGGCCGGGTTTTACCCTTACGTTGAGTAAAGGGTTAATAAGGCCTGTAGAATGTTACAATTATTTAGAATAGCGCCGGCCGGGTTTGACCCTTACGTTGAGTAAAGGGTTAATAAGGCCTGTAGAATGTTACAATTATTTAGAATAGCGCCGGCCGGGTTTGACCCTTACGTTGAGTGAAGGGTTAATAAGGCCTGTAGAATGTTACAATTATTTAGAATAGCGCCGGCCGGTTTTTACCCTTACGTTGAGTAACAGGTTAATAAGGCCTGTAGAATGTTACAATTATTTAGAATAGCGCCGGCCGGGTTTGACCCTTACGTTGAGTAAAGGGTTAATAAGGCCTGTAGAATGTTACAATTATTTAGAATAGCGCCGGCCGGTTTTTACCCTTACGTTGAGTAACAGGTTAATAAGGCTTGTAGGATGTTATAATTATTTAGAATAGCGCCGGCCGCCGGGTTTGACCCTTACGTTGAGTGAAGGGTTAATAAGGCCTGTAGAATATTACAATTATTTAGAATAGCGCCGGCCGGGTTTGACCCTTACGTTGAGTAAAGGGTTAATAAGGCCTGTAGAATGTTACAATTATTTAGAATAGCGCCGGCCGGGTTTGACCCTTACGTTGAGTAAAGGGTTAATAAGGCCGGTAGAATGTTACAATTATTTAGAATAGCGCCGGCCGGGTTTGACCCTTACGTTGAGTAACGGGTTAATAAGGCCTGTAGAATGTTACAATTATTTAGAATAGCGCCGGCCGGTTTTTACCCTTACGTTGAGTAACGGGTTAATAAGGCCTGTAGAATGATACAATGATTTAGAATAGCGCCGGCCGGGTTTGACCCTTACGTTGAGTAAAGGGTTAATAAGGCCTGTAGAATGATACAATTATTTAGAATAGCGCCGGCCGGTTTTTACCCTTACGTTGATTAACGGGTTAATAAGGCCTGTAGAATGTTATAATTATTTAGAATAGCGCCGGCCGGGTTTGACCCTTACGTTGAGTGAAGGGTTAATAAGGCCTGTAGAATGTTACAATTATTTAGAATAGCGCCGGCCGGGTTTGACCCTTACGTTGAGTAAAGGGTTAATAAGGCCTGTAGAATGTTACAATTATTTAGAATAGCGCCGGCCGGGTTTGACCCTTACGTTGAGTAACGGGTTAATAAGGCCTGTAGAATGTTACAATTATTTAGAATAGCGCCGGCCGGTTTTTACCCTTACGTTGAGTAACGGGTTAATAAGGCCTGTAGAATGATACAATTATTTAGAATAGCGCCGGCCGGGTTTGACCCTTACGTTGAGTAAAGGGTTAATAAGGCCTGTAGAATGATACAATTATTTAGAATAGCGCCGGCCGGTTTTTACCCTTACGTTGATTAACGGGTTAATAAGGCCTGTAGAATGTTATAATTATTTAGAATAGCGCCGGCCGGGTTTGACCCTTACGTTGAGTAACGGGTTAATAAGGCCTGTAGGATGTTATAATTATTTAGAATAGCGCCGGCCGGGGTTGACCCTTACGTTGAGTAAAGGGTTAATAAGGCCTGTAGAATGATACAATTATTTAGAATAGCGCCGGCCGGTTTTTACCCTTACGTTGAGTAACGGGTTAATAAGGCCTGTAGAATGTTATAATTATTTAGAATAGCGCCGGCCGGGTTTTACCCTTACGTTGAGTAAAGGGTTAATAAGGCCTGTAGGATGTTACAATTATTTAGAATAGCGCCGGCCGGGTTTGACCCTTACGTTGAGTAACGGGTTAATAAGGCCTGTAGGATGTTATAATTATTTAGAAAAGCGCCGGCCGGGTTTGACCCTTACGTTGAGTAAAGGGTTAATAAGGCCTGTAGGATGTTATAATTATTTAGAATAGCGCCGGCCGGTTTTTACCCTTACGTTGAGTAACGGGTTAATAAGGCCTGTAGAATGTTACAATTATTTAGAATAGCGCCGGCCGGGTTTGACCCTTACGTTGAGTAAAGGGTTAATAAGGCCTGTAGGATGTTATAATTATTTAGAATAGCGCCGGCCGGGTTTGACCCTTACGTTGAGTAACGGGTTAATAAGGCCTGTAGGATGTTATAATTATTTAGAATAGCGCCGGCCGGGTTTGACCGTTACGTTGAGTAAAGGGTTAATAAGGCCTGTAGAATGTTACAATTATTTAGAATAGCGCCGGCCGGTTTTGACCGTTACGTTGAGTAACGGGTTAATAAGGCCTGTAGAATGTTACAATTATTTAGAATAGCGCCGGCCGGGTTTGAACCTTACGTTGAGTAAAGGGTTAATAAGGCCTGTAGAATGTTACAATTATTTAGAATAGCGCCGGCCGGGTTTGACCCTTACGTTGAGTAAAGGGTTAATAAGGCCTGTAGAATGTTACAATTATTTAGAATAGCGCCGGCCGGGTTTTACCCGTACGTTGAG
Source organism: Pictodentalium vernedei (assembly GCA_031216915.1). Lineage (NCBI taxonomy): Eukaryota > Metazoa > Mollusca > Scaphopoda > Dentaliida > Dentaliidae > Pictodentalium > Pictodentalium vernedei. Next base: position 5,663,140 of record CM062296.1, read on the forward strand.
TAACGGGTTAATAAGGCCTGTAGAATGTTACAATTATTTAGAATAGCGCCGGCCGGGTTTGACCCTTACGTTGAGTAACGGGTTAATAAGGCCTGTAGAATGTTACAATTATTTAGAATAGCGCCGGCCGGGTTTGACCCTTACGTTGAGTAAAGGGTTAATAAGGCCTGTAGAATGTTACAATTATTTAGAATAGCGCCGGCCGGGTTTGACCCTTACGTTGAGTAACGGGTTAATAAGGCCTGTAGAATGTTACAATTATTTAGAATAGCGCCGGCCGGGTTTGACCCTTACGTTGAGAAAAGGGTTAATAAGGCCTGTAGAATGTTACAATTATTTAGAATAGCGCCGGCCGGGTTTGACCCTTACGTTGAGTAACGGGTTAATAAGGCCTGTAGAATGTTACAATTATTTAGAATAGCGCCGGCCGGTTTTTACCCTTACGTTGAGTAACAGGTTAATAAGGCCTGTAGAATGTTACAATTATTTAGAATAGCGCCGGCCGGGTTTGACCCTTACGTTGAGTAACGGGTTAATAAGGCCTGTAGAATGTTACAATTATTTAGAATAGCGCCGGCCGGGTTTGACCCTTACGTTGAGTGAAGGGTTAATAAGGCCTGTAGAATGTTACAATTATTTAGAATAGCGCCGGCCGGTTTTTACCCTTACGTTGAGTAACAGGTTAATAAGGCCTGTAGAATGTTACAATTATTTAGAATAGCGCCGGCCGGGTTTGACCCTTACGTTGAGTAAAGGGTTAATAAGGCCTGTAGAATGTTACAATTATTTAGAATAGCGCCGGCCGGTTTTTACCCTTACGTTGAGTAACAGGTTAATAAGGCCTGTAGAATGTTACAATTATTTAGAATAGCGCCGGCCGGGTTTGACCCTTACGTTGAGTAACGGGTTAATAAGGCCTGTAGAATGTTACAATTATTTAGAATAGCGCCGGCCGGTTTTTACCCTTACGTTGAGTAACAGGTTAATAAGGCCTGTAGAATGTTACAATTATTTAGAATAGCGCCGGCCGGCTTTTACCCTTACGTTGAGTAACGGGTTAATAAGGCCTGTAGAATGTTACAATTATTTAGAATAGCGCCGGCCGGGTTTGACCCTTACGTTGAGTAAAGGGTTAATAAGGCCTGCAGAATGTTACAATTATTTAGAATAGCGCCGGCCGGTTTTTACCCTTACGTTGAGTAACGGGTTAATAAGGCCTGTGGAATGTTACAATTATTTAGAATAGCGCCGGCCGGGTTTTACCCTTACGTTGAGTAAAGGGTTAATAAGGCCTGTAGAATGTTACAATTATTTAGAATAGCGCCGGCCAGGTTTGACCCTTACGTTGAGTAACGGGTTAATAAGGCCTGTAGAATGTTACAATTATTTAGAATAGCGCCGGCCGGTTTTTACCCTTACGTTGAGTAACGGGTTAATAAGGCCTGTAGAATGTTACAATTATTTAGAATAGCGCCGGCCGGGTTTTACCCTTACGTTGAGTAAAGGGTTAATAAGGCCTGTAGAATGTTACAATTATTTAGAATAGCGCCGGCCGGGTTTGACCCTTACGTTGAGTAAAGGGTTAATAAGGCCTGTAGAATGTTACAATTATTTAGAATAGCGCCGGCCGGGTTTGACCCTTACGTTGAGTGAAGGGTTAATAAGGCCTGTAGAATGTTACAATTATTTAGAATAGCGCCGGCCGGTTTTTACCCTTACGTTGAGTAACAGGTTAATAAGGCCTGTAGAATGTTACAATTATTTAGAATAGCGCCGGCCGGGTTTGACCCTTACGTTGAGTAAAGGGTTAATAAGGCCTGTAGAATGTTACAATTATTTAGAATAGCGCCGGCCGGTTTTTACCCTTACGTTGAGTAACAGGTTAATAAGGCTTGTAGGATGTTATAATTATTTAGAATAGCGCCGGCCGCCGGGTTTGACCCTTACGTTGAGTGAAGGGTTAATAAGGCCTGTAGAATATTACAATTATTTAGAATAGCGCCGGCCGGGTTTGACCCTTACGTTGAGTAAAGGGTTAATAAGGCCTGTAGAATGTTACAATTATTTAGAATAGCGCCGGCCGGGTTTGACCCTTACGTTGAGTAAAGGGTTAATAAGGCCGGTAGAATGTTACAATTATTTAGAATAGCGCCGGCCGGGTTTGACCCTTACGTTGAGTAACGGGTTAATAAGGCCTGTAGAATGTTACAATTATTTAGAATAGCGCCGGCCGGTTTTTACCCTTACGTTGAGTAACGGGTTAATAAGGCCTGTAGAATGATACAATGATTTAGAATAGCGCCGGCCGGGTTTGACCCTTACGTTGAGTAAAGGGTTAATAAGGCCTGTAGAATGATACAATTATTTAGAATAGCGCCGGCCGGTTTTTACCCTTACGTTGATTAACGGGTTAATAAGGCCTGTAGAATGTTATAATTATTTAGAATAGCGCCGGCCGGGTTTGACCCTTACGTTGAGTGAAGGGTTAATAAGGCCTGTAGAATGTTACAATTATTTAGAATAGCGCCGGCCGGGTTTGACCCTTACGTTGAGTAAAGGGTTAATAAGGCCTGTAGAATGTTACAATTATTTAGAATAGCGCCGGCCGGGTTTGACCCTTACGTTGAGTAACGGGTTAATAAGGCCTGTAGAATGTTACAATTATTTAGAATAGCGCCGGCCGGTTTTTACCCTTACGTTGAGTAACGGGTTAATAAGGCCTGTAGAATGATACAATTATTTAGAATAGCGCCGGCCGGGTTTGACCCTTACGTTGAGTAAAGGGTTAATAAGGCCTGTAGAATGATACAATTATTTAGAATAGCGCCGGCCGGTTTTTACCCTTACGTTGATTAACGGGTTAATAAGGCCTGTAGAATGTTATAATTATTTAGAATAGCGCCGGCCGGGTTTGACCCTTACGTTGAGTAACGGGTTAATAAGGCCTGTAGGATGTTATAATTATTTAGAATAGCGCCGGCCGGGGTTGACCCTTACGTTGAGTAAAGGGTTAATAAGGCCTGTAGAATAATACAATTATTTAGAATAGCGCCGGCCGGTTTTTACCCTTACGTTGAGTAACGGGTTAATAAGGCCTGTAGAATGTTATAATTATTTAGAATAGCGCCGGCCGGGTTTTACCCTTACGTTGAGTAAAGGGTTAATAAGGCCTGTAGGATGTTACAATTATTTAGAATAGCGCCGGCCGGGTTTGACCCTTACGTTGAGTAACGGGTTAATAAGGCCTGTAGGATGTTATAATTATTTAGAAAAGCGCCGGCCGGGTTTGACCCTTACGTTGAGTAAAGGGTTAATAAGGCCTGTAGGATGTTATAATTATTTAGAATAGCGCCGGCCGGTTTTTACCCTTACGTTGAGTAACGGGTTAATAAGGCCTGTAGAATGTTACAATTATTTAGAATAGCGCCGGCCGGGTTTGACCCTTACGTTGAGTAAAGGGTTAATAAGGCCTGTAGGATGTTATAATTATTTAGAATAGCGCCGGCCGGGTTTGACCCTTACGTTGAGTAACGGGTTAATAAGGCCTGTAGGATGTTATAATTATTTAGAATAGCGCCGGCCGGGTTTGACCGTTACGTTGAGTAAAGGGTTAATAAGGCCTGTAGAATGTTACAATTATTTAGAATAGCGCCGGCCGGTTTTGACCGTTACGTTGAGTAACGGGTTAATAAGGCCTGTAGAATGTTACAATTATTTAGAATAGCGCCGGCCGGGTTTGAACCTTACGTTGAGTAAAGGGTTAATAAGGCCTGTAGAATGTTACAATTATTTAGAATAGCGCCGGCCGGGTTTGACCCTTACGTTGAGTAAAGGGTTAATAAGGCCTGTAGAATGTTACAATTATTTAGAATAGCGCCGGCCGGGTTTTACCCTTACGTTGAGTAACGGGTTAATAAGGCCTGTAGAATGTTACAATTATTTAGAATAGCGCCGGCCGGGTTTGACCCTTACGTTGAGTAACGGGTTAATAAGGCCTGTAGAATGTTACAATTATTTAGAATAGCGCCGGCCGGTTTTTACCCTTACGTTGAGTAACGGGTTAATAAGGCCTGTAGAATGATACAATGATTTAGAATAGCGCCGGCCGGGTTTGACCCTTACGTTGAGTAAAGGGTTAATAAGGCCTGTAGAATGATACAATTATTTAGAATAGCGCCGGCCGGTTTTTACCCTTACGTTGATTAACGGGTTAATAAGGCCTGTAGAATGTTATAATTATTTAGAATAGCGCCGGCCGGGTTTGACCCTTACGTTGAGTGAAGGGTTAATAAGGCCTGTAGAATGTTACAATTATTTAGAATAGCGCCGGCCGGGTTTGACCCTTACGTTGAGTAAAGGGTTAATAAGGCCTGTAGAATGTTACAATTATTTAGAATAGCGCCGGCCGGGTTTGACCCTTACGTTGAGTAACGGGTTAATAAGGCCTGTAGAATGTTACAATTATTTAGAATAGCGCCGGCCGGTTTTTACCCTTACGTTGAGTAACGGGTTAATAAGGCCTGTAGAATGATACAATTATTTAGAATAGCGCCGGCCGGGTTTGACCCTTACGTTGAGTAAAGGGTTAATAAGGCCTGTAGAATGATACAATTATTTAGAATAGCGCCGGCCGGTTTTTACCCTTACGTTGATTAACGGGTTAATAAGGCCTGTAGAATGTTATAATTATTTAGAATAGCGCCGGCCGGGTTTGACCCTTACGTTGAGTAACGGGTTAATAAGGCCTGTAGGATGTTATAATTATTTAGAATAGCGCCGGCCGGGGTTGACCCTTACGTTGAGTAAAGGGTTAATAAGGCCTGTAGAATGATACAATTATTTAGAATAGCGCCGGCCGGTTTTTACCCTTACGTTGAGTAACGGGTTAATAAGGCCTGTAGAATGTTATAATTATTTAGAATAGCGCCGGCCGGGTTTTACCCTTACGTTGAGTAAAGGGTTAATAAGGCCTGTAGGATGTTACAATTATTTAGAATAGCGCCGGCCGGGTTTGACCCTTACGTTGAGTAACGGGTTAATAAGGCCTGTAGGATGTTATAATTATTTAGAAAAGCGCCGGCCGGGTTTGACCCTTACGTTGAGTAAAGGGTTAATAAGGCCTGTAGGATGTTATAATTATTTAGAATAGCGCCGGCCGGTTTTTACCCTTACGTTGAGTAACGGGTTAATAAGGCCTGTAGAATGTTACAATTATTTAGAATAGCGCCGGCCGGGTTTGACCCTTACGTTGAGTAAAGGGTTAATAAGGCCTGTAGGATGTTATAATTATTTAGAATAGCGCCGGCCGGGTTTGACCCTTACGTTGAGTAACGGGTTAATAAGGCCTGTAGGATGTTATAATTATTTAGAATAGCGCCGGCCGGGTTTGACCGTTACGTTGAGTAAAGGGTTAATAAGGCCTGTAGAATGTTACAATTATTTAGAATAGCGCCGGCCGGTTTTGACCGTTACGTTGAGTAACGGGTTAATAAGGCCTGTAGAATGTTACAATTATTTAGAATAGCGCCGGCCGGGTTTGAACCTTACGTTGAGTAAAGGGTTAATAAGGCCTGTAGAATGTTACAATTATTTAGAATAGCGCCGGCCGGGTTTGACCCTTACGTTGAGTAAAGGGTTAATAAGGCCTGTAGAATGTTACAATTATTTAGAATAGCGCCGGCCGGGTTTTACCCGTACGTTGAGTAACGGGTTAATAAGGCCTGTAGAATGTTACAATTATTTAGAATAGCGCCGGCCGGGTTTGACCCTTACGTTGAGTAACGGGTTAATAAGGCCTGTAGAATGTTACAATTATTTAGAATAGCGCCGGCCGGGTTTGACCCTTACGTTGAGTAAAGGGTTAATAAGGCCTGTAGAATGTTACAATTATTTAGAATAGCGCCGGCCGGGTTTGACCCTTACGTTGAGTAACGGGTTAATAAGGCCTGTAGAATGTTACAATTATTTAGAATAGCGCCGGCCGGGTTTGACCCTTACGTTGAGAAAAGGGTTAATAAGGCCTGTAGAATGTTACAATTATTTAGAATAGCGCCGGCCGGGTTTGACCCTTACGTTGAGTAACGGGTTAATAAGGCCTGTAGAATGTTACAATTATTTAGAATAGCGCCGGCCGGTTTTTACCCTTACGTTGAGGAACAGGTTAATAAGGCCTGTAGAATGTTACAATTATTTAGAATAGCGCCGGCCGGGTTTGACCCTTACGTTGAGTAACGGGTTAATAAGGCCTGTAGAATGTTACAATTATTTAGAATAGCGCCGGCCGGGTTTGACCCTTACGTTGAGTGAAGGGTTAATAAGGCCTGTAGAATGTTACAATTATTTAGAATAGCGCCGGCCGGTTTTTACCCTTACGTTGAGTAACAGGTTAATAAGGCCTGTAGAATGTTACAATTATTTAGAATAGCGCCGGCCGGGTTTGACCCTTACGTTGAGTAAAGGGTTAATAAGGCCTGTAGAATGTTACAATTATTTAGAATAGCGCCGGCCGGTTTTTACCCTTACGTTGAGTAACAGGTTAATAAGGCCTGTAGAATGTTACAATTATTTAGAATAGCGCCGGCCGGGTTTGACCCTTACGTTGAGTAACGGGTTAATAAGGCCTGTAGAATGTTACAATTATTTAGAATAGCGCCGGCCGGTTTTTACCCTTACGTTGAGTAACAGGTTAATAAGGCCTGTAGAATGTTACAATTATTTAGAATAGCGCCGGCCGGCTTTTACCCTTACGTTGAGTAACGGGTTAATAAGGCCTGTAGAATGTTACAATTATTTAGAATAGCGCCGGCCGGGTTTGACCCTTACGTTGAGTAAAGGGTTAATAAGGCCTGCAGAATGTTACAATTATTTAGAATAGCGCCGGCCGGTTTTTACCCTTACGTTGAGTAACGGGTTAATAAGGCCTGTGGAATGTTACAATTATTTAGAATAGCGCCGGCCGGGTTTTACCCTTACGTTGAGTAAAGGGTTAATAAGGCCTGTAGAATGTTACAATTATTTAGAATAGCGCCGGCCAGGTTTGACCCTTACGTTGAGTAACGGGTTAATAAGGCCTGTAGAATGTTACAATTATTTAGAATAGCGCCGGCCGGTTTTTACCCTTACGTTGAGTAACGGGTTAATAAGGCCTGTAGAATGTTACAATTATTTAGAATAGCGCCGGCCGGGTTTTACCCTTACGTTGAGTAAAGGGTTAATAAGGCCTGTAGAATGTTACAATTATTTAGAATAGCGCCGGCCGGGTTTGACCCTTACGTTGAGTAAAGGGTTAATAAGGCCTGTAGAATGTTACAATTATTTAGAATAGCGCCGGCCGGGTTTGACCCTTACGTTGAGTGAAGGGTTAATAAGGCCTGTAGAATGTTACAATTATTTAGAATAGCGCCGGCCGGTTTTTACCCTTACGTTGAGTAACAGGTTAATAAGGCCTGTAGAATGTTACAATTATTTAGAATAGCGCCGGCCGGGTTTGACCCTTACGTTGAGTAAAGGGTTAATAAGGCCTGTAGAATGTTACAATTATTTAGAATAGCGCCGGCCGGTTTTTACCCTTACGTTGAGTAACAGGTTAATAAGGCTTGTAGGATGTTATAATTATTTAGAATAGCGCCGGCCGCCGGGTTTGACCCTTACGTTGAGTGAAGGGTTAATAAGGCCTGTAGAATATTACAATTATTTAGAATAGCGCCGGCCGGGTTTGACCCTTACGTTGAGTAAAGGGTTAATAAGGCCTGTAGAATGTTACAATTATTTAGAATAGCGCCGGCCGGGTTTGACCCTTACGTTGAGTAAAGGGTTAATAAGGCCGGTAGAATGTTACAATTATTTAGAATAGCGCCGGCCGGGTTTGACCCTTACGTTGAGTAACGGGTTAATAAGGCCTGTAGAATGTTACAATTATTTAGAATAGCGCCGGCCGGTTTTTACCCTTACGTTGAGTAACGGGTTAATAAGGCCTGTAGAATGATACAATGATTTAGAATAGCGCCGGCCGGGTTTGACCCTTACGTTGAGTAAAGGGTTAATAAGGCCTGTAGAATGATACAATTATTTAGAATAGCGCCGGCCGGTTTTTACCCTTACGTTGATTAACGGGTTAATAAGGCCTGTAGAATGTTATAATTATTTAGAATAGCGCCGGCCGGGTTTGACCCTTACGTTGAGTGAAGGGTTAATAAGGCCTGTAGAATGTTACAATTATTTAGAATAGCGCCGGCCGGGTTTGACCCTTACGTTGAGTAAAGGGTTAATAAGGCCTGTAGAATGTTACAATTATTTAGAATAGCGCCGGCCGGGTTTGACCCTTACGTTGAGTAACGGGTTAATAAGGCCTGTAGAATGTTACAATTATTTAGAATAGCGCCGGCCGGTTTTTACCCTTACGTTGAGTAACGGGTTAATAAGGCCTGTAGAATGATACAATTATTTAGAATAGCGCCGGCCGGGTTTGACCCTTACGTTGAGTAAAGGGTTAATAAGGCCTGTAGAATGATACAATTATTTAGAATAGCGCCGGCCGGTTTTTACCCTTACGTTGATTAACGGGTTAATAAGGCCTGTAGAATGTTATAATTATTTAGAATAGCGCCGGCCGGGTTTGACCCTTACGTTGAGTAACGGGTTAATAAGGCCTGTAGGATGTTATAATTATTTAGAATAGCGCCGGCCGGGGTTGACCCTTACGTTGAGTAAAGGGTTAATAAGGCCTGTAGAATAATACAATTATTTAGAATAGCGCCGGCCGGTTTTTACCCTTACGTTGAGTAACGGGTTAATAAGGCCTGTAGAATGTTATAATTATTTAGAATAGCGCCGGCCGGGTTTTACCCTTACGTTGAGTAAAGGGTTAATAAGGCCTGTAGGATGTTACAATTATTTAGAATAGCGCCGGCCGGGTTTGACCCTTACGTTGAGTAACGGGTTAATAAGGCCTGTAGGATGTTATAATTATTTAGAAAAGCGCCGGCCGGGTTTGACCCTTACGTTGAGTAAAGGGTTAATAAGGCCTGTAGGATGTTATAATTATTTAGAATAGCGCCGGCCGGTTTTTACCCTTACGTTGAGTAACGGGTTAATAAGGCCTGTAGAATGTTACAATTATTTAGAATAGCGCCGGCCGGGTTTGACCCTTACGTTGAGTAAAGGGTTAATAAGGCCTGTAGGATGTTATAATTATTTAGAATAGCGCCGGCCGGGTTTGACCCTTACGTTGAGTAACGGGTTAATAAGGCCTGTAGGATGTTATAATTATTTAGAATAGCGCCGGCCGGGTTTGACCGTTACGTTGAGTAAAGGGTTAATAAGGCCTGTAGAATGTTACAATTATTTAGAATAGCGCCGGCCGGTTTTGACCGTTACGTTGAGTAACGGGTTAATAAGGCCTGTAGAATGTTACAATTATTTAGAATAGCGCCGGCCGGGTTTGAACCTTACGTTGAGTAAAGGGTTAATAAGGCCTGTAGAATGTTACAATTATTTAGAATAGCGCCGGCCGGGTTTGACCCTTACGTTGAGTAAAGGGTTAATAAGGCCTGTAGAATGTTACAATTATTTAGAATAGCGCCGGCCGGGTTTTACCCTTACGTTGAGTAACGGGTTAATAAGGCCTGTAGAATGTTACAATTATTTAGAATAGCGCCGGCCGGGTTTGACCCTTACGTTGAGTAACGGGTTAATAAGGCCTGTAGAATGTTACAATTATTTAGAATAGCGCCGGCCGGGTTTGACCCTTACGTTGAGTAAAGGGTTAATAAGGCCTGTAGAATGTTACAATTATTTAGAATAGCGCCGGCCGGGTTTGACCCTTACGTTGAGTAACGGGTTAATAAGGCCTGTAGAATGTTACAATTATTTAGAATAGCGCCGGCCGGGTTTGACCCTTACGTTGAGAAAAGGGTTAATAAGGCCTGTAGAATGTTACAATTATTTAGAATAGCGCCGGCCGGGTTTGACCCTTACGTTGAGTAACGGGTTAATAAGGCCTGTAGAATGTTACAATTATTTAGAATAGCGCCGGCCGGTTTTTACCCTTACGTTGAGTAACAGGTTAATAAGGCCTGTAGAATGTTACAATTATTTAGAATAGCGCCGGCCGGGTTTGACCCTTACGTTGAGTAACGGGTTAATAAGGCCTGTAGAATGTTACAATTATTTAGAATAGCGCCGGCCGGGTTTGACCCTTACGTTGAGTGAAGGGTTAATAAGGCCTGTAGAATGTTACAATTATTTAGAATAGCGCCGGCCGGTTTTTACCCTTACGTTGAGTAACAGGTTAATAAGGCCTGTAGAATGTTACAATTATTTAGAATAGCGCCGGCCGGGTTTGACCCTTACGTTGAGTAAAGGGTTAATAAGGCCTGTAGAATGTTACAATTATTTAGAATAGCGCCGGCCGGTTTTTACCCTTACGTTGAGTAACAGGTTAATAAGGCCTGTAGAATGTTACAATTATTTAGAATAGCGCCGGCCGGGTTTGACCCTTACGTTGAGTAACGGGTTAATAAGGCCTGTAGAATGTTACAATTATTTAGAATAGCGCCGGCCGGTTTTTACCCTTACGTTGAGTAACAGGTTAATAAGGCCTGTAGAATGTTACAATTATTTAGAATAGCGCCGGCCGGCTTTTACCCTTACGTTGAGTAACGGGTTAATAAGGCCTGTAGAATGTTACAATTATTTAGAATAGCGCCGGCCGGGTTTGACCCTTACGTTGAGTAAAGGGTTAATAAGGCCTGCAGAATGTTACAATTATTTAGAATAGCGCCGGCCGGTTTTTACCCTTACGTTGAGTAACGGGTTAATAAGGCCTGTGGAATGTTACAATTATTTAGAATAGCGCCGGCCGGGTTTTACCCTTACGTTGAGTAAAGGGTTAATAAGGCCTGTAGAATGTTACAATTATTTAGAATAGCGCCGGCCAGGTTTGACCCTTACGTTGAGTAACGGGTTAATAAGGCCTGTAGAATGTTACAATTATTTAGAATAGCGCCGGCCGGTTTTTACCCTTACGTTGAGTAACGGGTTAATAAGGCCTGTAGAATGTTACAATTATTTAGAATAGCGCCGGCCGGGTTTTACCCTTACGTTGAGTAAAGGGTTAATAAGGCCTGTAGAATGTTACAATTATTTAGAATAGCGCCGGCCGGGTTTGACCCTTACGTTGAGTAAAGGGTTAATAAGGCCTGTAGAATGTTACAATTATTTAGAATAGCGCCGGCCGGGTTTGACCCTTACGTTGAGTGAAGGGTTAATAAGGCCTGTAGAATGTTACAATTATTTAGAATAGCGCCGGCCGGTTTTTACCCTTACGTTGAGTAACAGGTTAATAAGGCCTGTAGAATGTTACAATTATTTAGAATAGCGCCGGCCGGGTTTGACCCTTACGTTGAGTAAAGGGTTAATAAGGCCTGTAGAATGTTACAATTATTTAGAATAGCGCCGGCCGGTTTTTACCCTTACGTTGAGTAACAGGTTAATAAGGCCTGTAGAATGTTACAATTATTTAGAATAGCGCCGGCCGGGTTTGACCCTTACGTTGAGTAACGGGTTAATAAGGCCTGTAGAATGTTACAATTATTTAGAATAGCGCCGGCCGGTTTTTACCCTTACGTTGAGTAACGGGTTAATAAGGCCTGTAGAATGTTACAATTATTTAGAATAGCGCCGGCCGGCTTTTACCCTTACGTTGAGTAACGGGTTAATAAGGCCTGTAGAATGTTACAATTATTTAGAATAGCGCCGGCCGGTTTTTACCCTTACGTTGAGTAACGGGTTAATAAGGCCTGTAGAATGTTACAATTATTTAGAATAGCGCCGGCCGGGTTTGACCCTTACGTTGAGTAAAGGGTTAATAAGGCCTGTAGAATGATACTATTATTTAGAATAGCGCCGGCCGGTTTTTACCCTTACGTTGATTAACGGGTTAATAAGGCCTGTAGAATGTTATAATTATTTAGAATAGCGCCGGCCGGGTTTGACCCTTACGTTGAGTAAAGGGTTAATAAGGCCTGTAGGATGTTATAATTATTTAGAATAGCGCCGGCCGGGGTTGACCCTTACGTTGAGTAAAGGGTTAATAAGGCCTGTAGAATGATACAATTATTTAGAATAGCGCCGGCCGGTTTTTACCCTTACGTTGAGTAACGGGTTAATAAGGCCTGTAGAATGTTATAATTATTTAGAATAGCGCCGGCCGGGTTTTACCCTTACGTTGAGTAAAGGGTTAATAAGGCCTGTAGGATGTTACAATTATTTAGAATAGCGCCGGCCGGGTTTGACCCTTACGTTGAGTAACGGGTTAATAAGGCCTGTAGGATGTTATAATTATTTAGAAAAGCGCCGGCCTGGTTTGACCCTTACGTTGAGTAAAGGGTTAATAAGGCCTGTAGGATGTTATAATTATTTAGAATAGCGCCGGCCGGTTTTTACCCTTACGTTGAGTAACGGGTTAATAAGGCCTGTAGAATGTTACAATTATTTAGAATAGCGCCGGCCGGGTTTGACCCTTACGTTGAGTAAAGGGTTAATAAGGCCTGCAGGATGTTATAATTATTTAGAATAGCGCCGGCCGGGTTTGACCCTTACGTTGAGTAACGGGTTAATAAGGCCTGTAGGATGTTATAATTATTTAGAATAGCGCCGGCCGGGTTTGACCGTTACGTTGAGTAAAGGGTTAATAAGGCCTGTAGAATGTTACAATTATTTAGAATAGCGCCGGCCGGTTTTGACCGTTACGTTGAGTAACGGGTTAATAAGGCCTGTAGAATGTTACAATTATTTAGAATAGCGCCGGCCGGGTTTGAACCTTACGTTGAGTAAAGGGTTAATAAGGCCTGTAGAATGTTACAATTATTTAGAATAGCGCCGGCCGGGTTTGACCCTTACGTTGAGTAAAGGGTTAATAAGGCCTGTAGAATGTTACAATTATTTAGAATAGCGCCGGCCGGGTTTTACCCTTACGTTGAGTAACGGGTTAATAAGGCCTGTAGAATGTTACAATTATTTAGAATAGCGCCGGCCGGGTTTGACCCTTACGTTGAGTAACGGGTTAATAAGGCCTGTAGAATGTTACAATTATTTAGAATAGCGCCGGCCGGGTTTGACCCTTACGTTGAGTAAAGGGTTAATAAGGCCTGTAGAATGTTACAATTATTTAGAATAGCGCCGGCCGGGTTTGACCCTTACGTTGAGTAACGGGTTAATAAGGCCTGTAGAATGTTACAATTATTTAGAATAGCGCCGGCCGGGTTTGACCCTTACGTTGAGAAAAGGGTTAATAAGGCCTGTAGAATGTTACAATTATTTAGAATAGCGCCGGCCGGGTTTGACCCTTACGTTGAGTAACGGGTTAATAAGGCCTGTAGAATGTTACAATTATTTAGAATAGCGCCGGCCGGTTTTTACCCTTACGTTGAGTAACAGGTTAATAAGGCCTGTAGAATGTTACAATTATTTAGAATAGCGCCGGCCGGGTTTGACCCTTACGTTGAGTAACGGGTTAATAAGGCCTGTAGAATGTTACAATTATTTAGAATAGCGCCGGCCGGGTTTGACCCTTACGTTGAGTAAAGGGTTAATAAGGCCTGTAGAATGATACAATTATTTAGAATAGCGCCGGCCGGTTTTTACCCTTACGTTGATTAACGGGTTAATAAGGCCTGTAGAATGTTATAATTATTTAGAATAGCGCCGGCCGGGTTTGACCCTTACGTTGAGTAACGGGTTAATAAGGCCTGTAGGATGTTATAATTATTTAGAATAGCGCCGGCCGGGGTTGACCCTGACGTTGAGTAAAGGGTTAATAAGGCCTGTAGAATGATACAATTATTTAGAATAGCGCCGGCCGGTTTTTACCCTTACGTTGAGTAACGGGTTAATAAGGCCTGTAGAATGTTATAATTATTTAGAATAGCGCCGGCCGGGTTTTACCCTTACGTTGAGTAAAGGGTTAATAAGGCCTGTAGGATGTTACAATTATTTAGAATAGCGCCGGCCGGGTTTGACCCTTACGTTGAGTAACGGGTTAATAAGGCCTGTAGGATGTTATAATTATTTAGAAAAGCGCCGGCCGGGTTTGACCCTTACGTTGAGTAAAGGGTTAATAAGGCCTGTAGGATGTTATAATTATTTAGAATAGCGCCGGCCGGTTTTTACCCTTACGTTGAGTAACGGGTTAATAAGGCCTGTAGAATGTTACAATTATTTAGAATAGCGCCGGCCGGGTTTGACCCTTACGTTGAGTAAAGGGTTAATAAGGCCTGTAGGATGTTATAATTATTTAGAATAGCGCCGGCCGGGTTTGACCCTTACGTTGAGTAACGGGTTAATAAGGCCTGTAGGATGTTATAATTATTTAGAATAGCGCCGTCCGGGTTTGACCGTTACGTTGAGTAAAGGGTTAATAAGGCCTGTAGAATGTTACAATTATTTAGAATAGCGCCGGCCGGTTTTGACCGTTACGTTGAGTAACGGGTTAATAAGGCCTGTAGAATGTTACAATTATTTAGAATAGCGCCGGCCGGGTTTGAACCTTACGTTGAGTAAAGGGTTAATAAGGCCTGTAGAATGTTACAATTATTTAGAATAGCGCCGGCCGGGTTTGACCCTTACGTTGAGTAAAGGGTTAATAAGGCCTGTAGAATGTTACAATTATTTAGAATAGCGCCGGCCGGGTTTTACCCTTACGTTGAGTAACGGGTTAATAAGGCCTGTAGAATGTTACAATTATTTAGAATAGCGCCGGCCGGGTTTGACCCTTACGTTGAGTAACGGGTTAATAAGGCCTGTAGAATGTTACAATTATTTAGAATAGCGCCGGCCGGGTTTGACCCTTACGTTGAGTAAAGGGTTAATAAGGCCTGTAGAATGTTACAATTATTTAGAATAGCGCCGGCCGGGTTTGACCCTTACGTTGAGTAACGGGTTAATAAGGCCTGTAGAATGTTACAATTATTTAGAATAGCGCCGGCCGGGTTTGACCCTTACGTTGAGAAAAGGGTTAATAAGGCCTGTAGAATGTTACAATTATTTAGAATAGCGCCGGCCGGGTTTGACCCTTACGTTGAGTAACGGGTTAATAAGGCCTGTAGAATGTTACAATTATTTAGAATAGCGCCGGCCGGTTTTTACCCTTACGTTGAGTAACAGGTTAATAAGGCCTGTAGAATGTTACAATTATTTAGAATAGCGCCGGCCGGGTTTGACCCTTACGTTGAGTAACGGGTTAATAAGGCCTGTAGAATGTTACAATTATTTAGAATAGCGCCGGCCGGGTTTGACCCTTACGTTGAGTGAAGGGTTAATAAGGCCTGTAGAATGTTTCAATTATTTAGAATAGCGCCGGCCGGTTTTTACCCTTACGTTGAGTAACAGGTTAATAAGGCCTGTAGAATGTTACAATTATTTAGAATAGCGCCGGCCGGGTTTGACCCTTACGTTGAGTAAAGGGTTAATAAGGCCTGTAGAATGTTACAATTATTTAGAATAGCGCCGGCCGGTTTTTACCCTTACGTTGAGTAACAGGTTAATAAGGCCTGTAGAATGTTACAATTATTTAGAATAGCGCCGGCCGGGTTTGACCCTTACGTTGAGTAACGGGTTAATAAGGCCTGTAGAATGTTACAATTATTTAGAATAGCGCCGGCCGGTTTTTACCCTTACGTTGAGTAACAGGTTAATAAGGCCTGTAGAATGTTACAATTATTTAGAATAGCGCCGGCCGGCTTTTACCCTTACGTTGAGTAACGGGTTAATAAGGCCTGTAGAATGTTACAATTATTTAGAATAGCGCCGGCCGGGTTTGACCCTTACGTTGAGTAACGGGTTAATAAGGCCTGTAGAATGTTACAATTATTTAGAATAGCGCCGGCCGGGTTTGACCCTTACGTTGAGTGAAGGGTTAATAAGGCCTGTAGAATGTTACAATTATTTAGAATAGCGCCGGCCGGTTTTTACCCTTACGTTGAGTAACAGGTTAATAAGGCCTGTAGAATGTTACAATTATTTAGAATAGCGCCGGCCGGGTTTGACCCTTACGTTGAGTAAAGGGTTAATAAGGCCTGTAGAATGTTACAATTATTTAGAATAGCGCCGGCCGGTTTTTACCCTTACGTTGAGTAACAGGTTAATAAGGCCTGTAGAATGTTACAATTATTTAGAATAGCGCCGGCCGGGTTTGACCCTTACGTTGAGTAACGGGT
Source organism: Pictodentalium vernedei (assembly GCA_031216915.1). Classification (NCBI taxonomy): domain Eukaryota; kingdom Metazoa; phylum Mollusca; class Scaphopoda; order Dentaliida; family Dentaliidae; genus Pictodentalium; species Pictodentalium vernedei. Next base: position 5,679,354 of record CM062296.1, read on the forward strand.
TAATAAGGCCTGTAGAATGTTACAATTATTTAGAATAGCGCCGGCCGGTTTTTACCCTTACGTTGAGTAACAGGTTAATAAGGCCTGTAGAATGTTACAATTATTTAGAATAGCGCCGGCCGGCTTTTACCCTTACGTTGAGTAACGGGTTAATAAGGCCTGTAGAATGTTACAATTATTTACAATAGCGCCGGCCGGGTTTGACCCTTACGTTGAGTAAAGGGTTAATAAGGCCTGCAGAATGTTACAATTATTTAGAATAGCGCCGGCCGGTTTTTACCCTTACGTTGAGTAACGGGTTAATAAGGCCTGTGGAATGTTACAATTATTTAGAATAGCGCCGGCCGGGTTTTACCCTTACGTTGAGTAAAGGGTTAATAAGGCCTGTAGAATGTTACAATTATTTAGAATAGCGCCGGCCAGGTTTGACCCTTACGTTGAGTAACGGGTTAATAAGGCCTGTAGAATGTTACAATTATTTAGAATAGCGCCGGCCGGTTTTTACCCTTACGTTGAGTAACGGGTTAATAAGGCCTGTAGAATGTTACAATTATTTAGAATAGCGCCGGCCGGGTTTTACCCTTACGTTGAGTAAAGGGTTAATAAGGCCTGTAGAATGTTACAATTATTTAGAATAGCGCCGGCCGGGTTTGACCCTTACGTTGAGTAAAGGGTTAATAAGGCCTGTAGAATGTTACAATTATTTAGAATAGCGCCGGCCGGGTTTGACCCTTACGTTGAGTGAAGGGTTAATAAGGCCTGTAGAATGTTACAATTATTTAGAATAGCGCCGGCCGGTTTTTACCCTTACGTTGAGTAACAGGTTAATAAGGCCTGTAGAATGTTACAATTATTTAGAATAGCGCCGGCCGGGTTTGACCCTTACGTTGAGTAAAGGGTTAATAAGGCCTGTAGAATGTTACAATTATTTAGAATAGCGCCGGCCGGTTTTTACCCTTACGTTGAGTAACAGGTTAATAAGGCCTGTAGAATGTTACAATTATTTAGAATAGCGCCGGCCGGGTTTGACCCTTACGTTGAGTAACGGGTTAATAAGGCCTGTAGAATGTTACAATTATTTAGAATAGCGCCGGCCGGTATTTACCCTTACGTTGAGTAACAGGTTAATAAGGCCTGTAGAATGTTACAATTATTTAGAATAGCGCCGGCCGGCTTTTACCCTTACGTTGAGTAACGGGTTAATAAGGCCTGTAGAATGTTACAATTATTTAGAATAGCGCCGGCCGGGTTTGACCCTTACGTTGAGTAAAGGGTTAATAAGGCCTGCAGAATGTTACAATTATTTAGAATAGCGCCGGCCGGTTTTTACCCTTACGTTGAGTAACGGGTTAATAAGGCCTGTGGAATGTTACAATTATTTAGAATAGCGCCGGCCGGGTTTTACCCTTACGTTGAGTAAAGGGTTAATAAGGCCTGTAGAATGTTACAATTATTTAGAATAGCGCCGGCCAGGTTTGACCCTTACGTTGAGTAACGGGTTAATAAGGCCTGTAGAATGTTACAATTATTTAGAATAGCGCCGGCCGGTTTTTACCCTTACGTTGAGTAACGGGTTAATAAGGCCTGTAGAATGTTACAATTATTTAGAATAGCGCCGGCCGGGTTTTACCCTTACGTTGAGTAAAGGGTTAATAAGGCCTGTAGAATGTTACAATTATTTAGAATAGCGCCGGCCGGGTTTGACCCTTACGTTGAGTAAAGGGTTAATAAGGCCTGTAGAATGTTACAATTATTTAGAATAGCGCCGGCCGGGTTTGACCCTTACGTTGAGTAAAGGGTTAATAAGGCCTGTAGAATGTTACAATTATTTAGAATAGCGCCGGCCGGGTTTGACCCTTACGTTGAGTGAAGGGTTAATAAGGCCTGTAGAATGTTACAATTATTTAGAATAGCGCCGACCGGTTTTTACCCTTACGTTGAGTAACAGGTTAATAAGGCCTGTAGAATGTTACAATTATTTAGAATAGCGCCGGCCGGGTTTGACCCTTACGTTGAGTAAAGGGTTAATAAGGCCTGTAGAATGTTACAATTATTTAGAATAGCGCCGGCCGGTTTTTACCCTTACGTTGAGTAACAGGTTAATAAGGCCTGTAGAATGTTACAATTATTTAGAATAGCGCCGGCCGGGTTTGACCCTTACGTTGAGTAACGGGTTAATAAGGCCTGTAGAATGTTACAATTATTTAGAATAGCGCCGGCCGGTTTTTACCCTTACGTTGAGTAACGGGTTAATAAGGCCTGTAGAATGTTACAATTATTTAGAATAGCGCCGGCCGGCTTTTACCCTTACGTTGAGTAACGGGTTAATAAGGCCTGTAGAATGTTACAATTATTTAGAATAGCGCCGGCCGGTTTTTACCCTTACGTTGAGTAACGGGTTAATAAGGCCTGTAGAATGTTACAATTATTTAGAATAGCGCCGGCCGGGTTTGACCCTTACGTTGAGTAAAGGGTTAATAAGGCCTGTAGAATGATACTATTATTTAGAATAGCGCCGGCCGGTTTTTACCCTTACGTTGATTAACGGGTTAATAAGGCCTGTAGAATGTTATAATTATTTAGAATAGCGCCGGCCGGGTTTGACCCTTACGTTGAGTAACGGGTTAATAAGGCCTGTAGGATGTTATAATTATTTAGAATAGCGCCGGCCGGGGTTGACCCTTACGTTGAGTAAAGGGTTAATAAGGCCTGTAGAATGATACAATTATTTAGAATAGCGCCGGCCGGTTTTTACCCTTACGTTGAGTAACGGGTTAATAAGGCCTGTAGAATGTTATAATTATTTAGAATAGCGCCGGCCGGGTTTTACCCTTACGTTGAGTAAAGGGTTAATAAGGCCTGTAGGATGTTACAATTATTTAGAATAGCGCCGGCCGGGTTTGACCCTTACGTTGAGTAACGGGTTAATAAGGCCTGTAGGATGTTATAATTATTTAGAAAAGCGCCGGCCGGGTTTGACCCTTACGTTGAGTAAAGGGTTAATAAGGCCTGTAGGATGTTATAATTATTTAGAATAGCGCCGGCCGGTTTTTACCCTTACGTTGAGTAACGGGTTAATAAGGCCTGTAGAATGTTACAATTATTTAGAATAGCGCCGGCCGGGTTTGACCCTTACGTTGAGTAAAGGGTTAATAAGGCCTGTAGGATGTTATAATTATTTAGAATAGCGCCGGCCGGGTTTGACCGTTACGTTGAGTAAAGGGTTAATAAGGCCTGTAGAATGTTACAATTATTTAGAATAGCGCCGGCCGGTTTTGACCGTTACGTTGAGTAACGGGTTAATAAGGCCTGTAGAATGTTACAATTATTTAGAATAGCGCCGGCCGGGTTTGAACCTTACGTTGAGTAAAGGGTTAATAAGGCCTGTAGAATGTTACAATTATTTAGAATAGCGCCGGCCGGGTTTGACCCTTACGTTGAGTAAAGGGTTAATAAGGCCTGTAGAATGTTACAATTATTTAGAATAGCGCCGGCCGGGTTTTACCCTTACGTTGAGTAACGGGTTAATAAGGCCTGTAGAATGTTACAATTATTTAGAATAGCGCCGGCCGGGTTTGACCCTTACGTTGAGTAACGGGTTAATAAGGCCTGTAGAATGTTACAATTATTTAGAATAGCGCCGGCCGGGTTTGACCCTTACGTTGAGTAAAGGGTTAATAAGGCCTGTAGAATGTTACAATTATTTAGAATAGCGCCGGCCGGGTTTGACCCTTACGTTGAGTAACGGGTTAATAAGGCCTGTAGAATGTTACAATTATTTAGAATAGCGCCGGCCGGGTTTGACCCTTACGTTGAGAAAAGGGTTAATAAGGCCTGTAGAATGTTACAATTATTTAGAATAGCGCCGGCCGGGTTTGACCCTTACGTTGAGTAACGGGTTAATAAGGCCTGTAGAATGTTACAATTATTTAGAATAGCACCGGCCGGTTTTTACCCTTACGTTGAGTAACAGGTTAATAAGGCCTGTAGAATGTTACAATTATTTAGAATAGCGCCGGCCGGGTTTGACCCTTACGTTGAGTAACGGGTTAATAAGGCCTGTAGAATGTTACAATTATTTAGAATAGCGCCGGCCGGGTTTGACCCTTACGTTGAGTGAAGGGTTAATAAGGCCTGTAGAATGTTACAATTATTTAGAATAGCGCCGGCCGGTTTTTACCCTTACGTTGAGTAACAGGTTAATAAGGCCTGTAAAATGTTACAATTATTTAGAATAGCGCCGGCCGGGTTTGACCCTTACGTTGACCAAAGGGTTAATAAGGCCTGTAGAATGTTACAATTATTTAGAATAGCGCCGGCCGGTTTTTACCCTTACGTTGAGTAACAGGTTAATAAGGCCTGTAGAATGTTACAATTATTTAGAATAGCGCCGGCCGGGATTGACCCTTACGTTGAGTAACGGGTTAATAAGGCCTGTAGAATGTTACAATTATTTAGAATAGCGCCGGCCGGTTTTTACCCTTACGTTGAGTAACAGGTTAATAAGGCCTGTAGAATGTTACAATTATTTAGAATAGCGCCGGCCGGCTTTTACCCTTACGTTGAGTAACGGGTTAATAAGGCCTGTAGAATGTTACAATTATTTAGAATAGCGCCGGCCGGGTTTGACCCTTACGTTGAGTAACGGGTTAATAAGGCCTGTAGAATGTTACAATTATTTAGAATAGCGCCGGCCGGGTTTGACCCTTACGTTGAGTAAAGGGTTAATAAGGCCTGTAGAATGTTACAATTATTTAGAATAGCGCCGGCCGGTTTTTACCCTTACGTTGAGTAACAGGTTAATAAGGCCTGTAGAATGTTATAATTATTTAGAATAGCGCCGGCCGGTTTTTACCCTTACGTTGAGTAACGGGTTAATAAGGCCTGTGGAATGTTACAATTATTTAGAATAGCGCCGGCCGGGTTTTACCCTTACGTTGAGTAAAGGGTTAATAAGGCCTGTAGAATGTTACAATTATTTAGAATAGCGCCGGCCAGGTTTGACCCTTACGTTGAGTAACGGGTTAATAAGGCCTGTAGAATGTTACAATTATTTAGAATAGCGCCGGCCGGTTTTTACCCTTACGTTGAGTAACGGGTTAATAAGGCCTGTAGAATGTTACAATTATTTAGAATAGCGCCGGCCGGGTTTTACCCTTACGTTGAGTAAAGGGTTAATAAGGCCTGTAGAATGTTACAATTATTTAGAATAGCGCCGGCCGGGTTTGACCCTTACGTTGAGTAAAGGGTTAATAAGGCCTGTAGAATGTTACAATTATTTAGAATAGCGCCGGCCGGGTTTGACCCTTACGTTGAGTGAAGGGTTAATAAGGCCTGTAGAATGTTACAATTATTTAGAATAGCGCCGGCCGGTTTTTACCCTTACGTTGAGTAACAGGTTAATAAGGCCTGTAGAATGTTACAATTATTTAGAATAGCGCCGGCCGGGTTTGACCCTTACGTTGAGTAACGGGTTAATAAGGCCTGTAGAATGTTACAATTATTTAGAATAGCGCCGGCCGGGTTTGACCCTTACGTTGAGTGAAGGGTTAATAAGGCCTGTAGAATGTTACAATTATTTAGAATAGCGCCGGCCGGTTTTTACCCTTACGTTGAGTAACAGGTTAATAAGGCCTGTAAAATGTTACAATTATTTAGAATAGCGCCGGCCGGGTTTGACCCTTACGTTGACCAAAGGGTTAATAAGGCCTGTAGAATGTTACAATTATTTAGAATAGCGCCGGCCGGTTTTTACCCTTACGTTGAGTAACAGGTTAATAAGGCCTGTAGAATGTTACAATTATTTAGAATAGCGCCGGCCGGGTTTGACCCTTACGTTGAGTAACGGGTTAATAAGGCCTGTAGAATGTTACAATTATTTAGAATAGCGCCGGCCGGTTTTTACCCTTACGTTGAGTAACAGGTTAATAAGGCCTGTAGAATGTTACAATTATTTAGAATAGCGCCGGCCGGCTTTTACCCTTACGTTGAGTAACGGGTTAATAAGGCCTGTAGAATGTTACAATTATTTAGAATAGCGCCGGCCGGGTTTGACCCTTACGTTGAGTAACGGGTTAATAAGGCCTGTAGAATGTTACAATTATTTAGAATAGCGCCGGCCGGGTTTGACCCTTACGTTGAGTGAAGGGTTAATAAGGCCTGTAGAATGTTACAATTATTTAGAATAGCGCCGGCCGGTTTTTACCCTTACGTTGAGTAACAGGTTAATAAGGCCTGTAGAATGTTACAATTATTTAGAATAGCGCCGGCCGGGTTTGACCCTTACGTTGAGTAAAGGGTTAATAAGGCCTGTAGAATGTTACAATTATTTAGAATAGCGCCGGCCGGTTTTTACCCTTACGTTGAGTAACAGGTTAATAAGGCCTGTAGAATGTTACAATTATTTAGAATAGCGCCGGCCGGGTTTGACCCTTACGTTGAGTAACGGGTTAATAAGGCCTGTAGAATGTTACAATTATTTAGAATAGCGCCGGCCGGTTTTTACCCTTACGTTGAGTAACAGGTTAATAAGGCCTGTAGAATGTTACAATTATTTAGAATAGCGCCGGCCGGCTTTTACCCTTACGTTGAGTAACGGGTTAATAAGGCCTGTAGAATGTTACAATTATTTAGAATAGCGCCGGCCGGGTTTGACCCTTACGTTGAGTAAAGGGTTAATAAGGCCTGCAGAATGTTACAATTATTTAGAATAGCGCCGGCCGGTTTTTACCCTTACGTTGAGTAACGGGTTAATAAGGCCTGTGGAATGTTACAATTATTTAGAATAGCGCCGGCCGGGTTTTACCCTTACGTTGAGTAAAGGGTTAATAAGGCCTGTAGAATGTTACAATTATTTAGAATAGCGCCGGCCAGGTTTGACCCTTACGTTGAGTAACGGGTTAATAAGGCCTGTAGAATGTTACAATTATTTAGAATAGCGCCGGCCGGTTTTTACCCTTACGTTGAGTAACGGGTTAATAAGGCCTGTAGAATGTTACAATTATTTAGAATAGCGCCGGCCGGGTTTTACCCTTACGTTGAGTAAAGGGTTAATAAGGCCTGTAGAATGTTACAATTATTTAGAATAGCGCCGGCCGGGTTTGACCCTTACGTTGAGTAAAGGGTTAATAAGGCCTGTAGAATGTTACAATTATTTAGAATAGCGCCGGCCGGGTTTGACCCTTACGTTGAGTGAAGGGTTAATAAGGCCTGTAGAATGTTACAATTATTTAGAATAGCGCCGGCCGGTTTTTACCCTTACGTTGAGTAACAGGTTAATAAGGCCTGTAGAATGTTACAATTATTTAGAATAGCGCCGGCCGGGTTTGACCCTTACGTTGAGTAAAGGGTTAATAAGGCCTGTAGAATGTTACAATTATTTAGAATAGCGCCGGCCGGTTTTTACCCTTACGTTGAGTAACAGGTTAATAAGGCCTGTAGAATGTTACAATTATTTAGAATAGCGCCGGCCGGGTTTGACCCTTACGTTGAGTAACGGGTTAATAAGGCCTGTAGAATGTTACAATTATTTAGAATAGCGCCGGCCGGTTTTTACCCTTACGTTGAGTAACGGGTTAATAAGGCCTGTAGAATGTTACAATTATTTAGAATAGCGCCGGCCGGCTTTTACCCTTACGTTGAGTAACGGGTTAATAAGGCCTGTAGAATGTTACAATTATTTAGAATAGCGCCGGCCGGTTTTTACCCTTACGTTGAGTAACGGGTTAATAAGGCCTGTAGAATGTTACAATTATTTAGAATAGCGCCGGCCGGGTTTGACCCTTACGTTGAGTAAAGGGTTAATAAGGCCTGTAGAATGATACTATTATTTAGAATAGCGCCGGCCGGTTTTTACCCTTACGTTGATTAACGGGTTAATAAGGCCTGTAGAATGTTATAATTATTTAGAATAGCGCCGGCCGGGTTTGACCCTTACGTTGAGTAACGGGTTAATAAGGCCTGTAGGATGTTATAATTATTTAGAATAGCGCCGGCCGGGGTTGACCCTTACGTTGAGTAAAGGGTTAATAAGGCCTGTAGAATGATACAATTATTTAGAATAGCGCCGGCCGGTTTTTACCCTTACGTTGAGTAACGGGTTAATAAGGCCTGTAGAATGTTATAATTATTTAGAATAGCGCCGGCCGGGTTTTACCCTTACGTTGAGTAAAGGGTTAATAAGGCCTGTAGGATGTTACAATTATTTAGAATAGCGCCGGCCGGGTTTGACCCTTACGTTGAGTAACGGGTTAATAAGGCCTGTAGGATGTTATAATTATTTAGAAAAGCGCCGGCCGGGTTTGACCCTTACGTTGAGTAAAGGGTTAATAAGGCCTGTAGGATGTTATAATTATTTAGAATAGCGCCGGCCGGTTTTTACCCTTACGTTGAGTAACGGGTTAATAAGGCCTGTAGAATGTTACAATTATTTAGAATAGCGCCGGCCGGGTTTGACCCTTACGTTGAGTAAAGGGTTAATAAGGCCTGTAGGATGTTATAATTATTTAGAATAGCGCCGGCCGGGTTTGACCCTTACGTTGAGTAACGGGTTAATAAGGCCTGTAGGATGTTATAATTATTTAGAATAGCGCCGGCCGGGTTTGACCGTTACGTTGAGTAAAGGGTTAATAAGGCCTGTAGAATGTTACAATTATTTAGAATAGCGCCGGCCGGTTTTGACCGTTACGTTGAGTAACGGGTTAATAAGGCCTGTAGAATGTTACAATTATTTAGAATAGCGCCGGCCGGGTTTGAACCTTACGTTGAGTAAAGGGTTAATAAGGCCTGTAGAATGTTACAATTATTTAGAATAGCGCCGGCCGGGTTTGACCCTTACGTTGAGTAAAGGGTTAATAAGGCCTGTAGAATGATACAATTATTTAGAATAGCGCCGGCCGGTTTTTACCCTTACGTTGATTAACGGGTTAATAAGGCCTGTAGAATGTTATAATTATTTAGGATAGCGCCGGCCGGGTTTGACCCTTACGTTGAGTAACGGGTTAATAAGGCCTGTAGGATGTTATAATTATTTAGAATAGCGCCGGCCGGGGTTGACCCTTACGTTGAGTAAAGGGTTAATAAGGCCTGTAGAATGATACAATTATTTAGAATAGCGCCGGCCGGTTTTTACCCTTACGTTGAGTAACGGGTTAATAAGGCCTGTAGAATGTTATAATTATTTAGAATAGCGCCGGCCGGGTTTTACCCTTACGTTGAGTAAAGGGTTAATAAGGCCTGTAGGATGTTACAATTATTTAGAATAGCGCCGGCCGGGTTTGACCCTTACGTTGAGTAACGGGTTAATAAGGCCTGTAGGATGTTATAATTATTTAGAAAAGCGCCGGCCGGGTTTGACCCTTACGTTGAGTAAAGGGTTAATAAGGCCTGTAGGATGTTATAATTATTTAGAATAGCGCCGGCCGGTTTTGACCGTTACGTTGAGTAACGGGTTAATAAGGCCTGTAGAATGTTACAATTATTTAGAATAGCGCCGGCCGGGTTTGAACCTTACGTTGAGTAAAGGGTTAATAAGGCCTGTAGAATGTTACAATTATTTAGAATAGCGCCGGCGGGGTTTGACCCTTACGTTGAGTAAAGGGTTAATAAGGCCTGTAGAATGTTACAATTATTTAGAATAGCGCCGGCCGGGTTTTACCCTTACGTTGAGTAACGGGTTAATAAGGCCTGTAGAATGTTACAATTATTTAGAATAGCGCCGGCCGGGTTTGACCGTTACGTTGAGTAACGGGTTAATAAGGCCTGTAGAATGTTACAATTATTTAGAATAGCGCCGGCCGGGTTTGACCCTTACGTTGAGTAAAGGGTTAATAAGGCCTGTAGAATGTTACAATTATTTAGAATAGCGCCGGCCGGGTTTGACCCTTACGTTGAGTAACGGGTTAATAAGGCCTGTAGAATGTTACAATTATTTAGAATAGCGCCGGCCGGGTTTGACCCTTACGTTGAGAAAAGGGTTAATAAGGCCTGTAGAATGTTACAATTATTTAGAATAGCGCCGGCCGGGTTTGACCCTTACGTTGAGTAACGGGTTAATAAGGCCTGTAGAATGTTACAATTATTTAGAATAGCGCCGGCCGGTTTTTACCCTTACGTTGAGTAACAGGTTAATAAGGCCTGTAGAATGTTACAATTATTTAGAATAGCGCCGGCCGGGTTTGACCCTTACGTTGAGTAACGGGTTAATAAGGCCTGTAGAATGTTACAATTATTTAGAATAGCGCCGGCCGGGTTTGACCCTTACGTTGAGTAAAGAGTTAATAAGGCCTGCAGAATGTTACAATTATTTAGAATAGCGCCGGCCGGTTTTTACCCTTACGTTGAGTAACGGGTTAATAAGGCCTGTGGAATGTTACAATTATTTAGAATAGCGCCGGCCGGGTTTTACCCTTACGTTGAGTAAAGGGTTAATAAGGCCTGTAGAATGTTACAATTATTTAGAATAGCGCCGGCCAGGTTTGACCCTTACGTTGAGTAACGGGTTAATAAGGCCTGTAGAATGTTACAATTATTTAGAATAGCGCCGGCCGGTTTTTACCCTTACGTTGAGTAACGGGTTAATAAGGCCTGTAGAATGTTACAATTATTTAGAATAGCGCCGGCCGGGTTTTACCCTTACGTTGAGTAAAGGGTTAATAAGGCCTGTAGAATGTTACAATTATTTAGAATAGCGCCGGCCGGGTTTGACCCTTACGTTGAGTAAAGGGTTAATAAGGCCTGTAGAATGTTACAATTATTTAGAATAGCGCCGGCCGGGTTTGACCCTTACGTTGAGTGAAGGGTTAATAAGGCCTGTAGAATGTTACAATTATTTAGAATAGCGCCGGCCGGTTTTTACCCTTACGTTGAGTAACAGGTTAATAAGGCCTGTAGAATGTTACAATTATTTAGAATAGCGCCGGCCGGGTTTGACCCTTACGTTGAGTAAAGGGTTAATAAGGCCTGTAGAATGTTACAATTATTTAGAATAGCGCCGGCCGGTTTTTACCCTTACGTTGAGTAACAGGTTAATAAGGCCTGTAGAATGTTACAATTATTTAGAATAGCGCCGGCCGGGTTTGACCCTTACGTTGAGTAACGGGTTAATAAGGCCTGTAGAATGTTACAATTATTTAGAATAGCGCCGGCCGGTTTTTACCCTTACGTTGAGTAACGGGTTAATAAGGCCTGTAGAATGTTACAATTATTTAGAATAGCGCCGGCCGGCTTTTACCCTTACGTTGAGTAACGGGTTAATAAGGCCTGTAGAATGTTACAATTATTTAGAATAGCGCCGGCCGGTTTTTACCCTTACGTTAAGTAACGGGTTAATAAGGCCTGTAGAATGTTACAATTATTTAGAATAGCGCCGGCCGGGTTTGACCCTTACGTTGAGTAAAGGGTTAATAAGGCCTGTAGAATGATACTATTATTTAGAATAGCGCCGGCCGGTTTTTACCCTTACGTTGATTAACGGGTTAATAAGGCCTGTAGAATGTTATAATTATTTAGAATAGCGCCGGCCGGGTTTGACCCTTACGTTGAGTAACGGGTTAATAAGGCCTGTAGGATGTTATAATTATTTAGAATAGCGCCGGCCGGGGTTGACCCTTACGTTGAGTAAAGGGTTAATAAGGCCTGTAGAATGATACAATTATTTAGAATAGCGCCGGCCGGTTTTTACCCTTACGTTGAGTAACGGGTTAATAAGGCCTGTAGAATGTTATAATTATTTAGAATAGCGCCGGCCGGGTTTTACCCTTACGTTGAGTAAAGGGTTAATAAGGCCTGTAGGATGTTACAATTATTTAGAATAGCGCCGGCCGGGTTTGACCCTTACGTTGAGTAACGGGTTAATAAGGCCTGTAGGATGTTATAATTATTTAGAAAAGCGCCGGCCGGGTTTGACCCTTACGTTGAGTAAAGGGTTAATAAGGCCTGTAGGATGTTATAATTATTTAGAATAGCGCCGGCCGGTTTTTACCCTTACGTTGAGTAACGGGTTAATAAGGCCTGTAGAATGTTACAATTATTTAGAATAGCGCCGGCCGGGTTTGACCCTTACGTTGAGTAAAGGGTTAATAAGGCCTGTAGGATGTTATAATTATTTAGAATAGCGCCGGCCGGGTTTGACCCTTACGTTGAGTAACGGGTTAATAAGGCCTGTAGGATGTTATAATTATTTAGAATAGCGCCGGCCGGGTTTGACCGTTACGTTGAGTAAAGGGTTAATAAGGCCTGTAGAATGTTACAATTATTTAGAATAGCGCCGGCCGGTTTTGACCGTTACGTTGAGTAACGGGTTAATAAGGCCTGTAGAATGTTACAATTATTTAGAATAGCGCCGGCCGGGTTTGAACCTTACGCTGAGTAAAGGGTTAATAAGGCCTGTAGAATGTTACAATTATTTAGAATAGCGCCGGCCGGGTTTGACCCTTACGTTGAGTAAAGGGTTAATAAGGCCTGTAGAATGTTACAATTATTTAGAATAGCGCCTGCCGGGTTTTACCCTTACGTTGAGTAACGGGTTAATAAGGCCTGTAGAATGTTACAATTATTTAGAATAGCGCCGGCCGGGTTTGACCCTTACGTTGAGTAACGGGTTAATAAGGCCTGTAGAATGTTACAATTATTTAGAATAGCGCCGGCCGGGTTTGACCCTTACGTTGAGTAAAGGGTTAATAAGGCCTGTAGAATGTTACAATTATTTAGAATAGCGCCGGCCGGGTTTGACCCTTACGTTGAGTAACGGGTTAATAAGGCCTGTAGAATGTTACAATTATTTAGAATAGCGCCGGCCGGGTTTGACCCTTACGTTGAGAAAAGGGTTAATAAGGCCTGTAGAATGTTACAATTATTTAGAATAGCGCCGGCCGGGTTTGACCCTTACGTTGAGTAACGGGTTAATAAGGCCTGTAGAATGTTACAATTATTTAGAATAGCGCCGGCCGGTTTTTACCCTTACGTTGAGTAACAGGTTAATAAGGCCTGTAGAATGTTACAATTATTTAGAATAGCGCCGGCCGGGTTTGACCCTTACGTTGAGTAACGGGTTAATAAGGCCTGTAGAATGTTACAATTATTTAGAATAGCGCCGGCCGGGTTTGACCCTTACGTTGAGTGAAGGGTTAATAAGGCCTGTAGAATGTTACAATTATTTAGAATAGCGCCGGCCGGTTTTTACCCTTACGTTGAGTAACAGGTTAATAAGGCCTGTAGAATGTTACAATTATTTAGAATAGCGCCGGCCGGGTTTGACCCTTACGTTGAGTAAAGGGTTAATAAGGCCTGTAGAATGTTACAATTATTTAGAATAGCGCCGGCCGGTTTTTACCCTTACGTTGAGTAACAGGTTAATAAGGCCTGTAGAATGTTACAATTATTTAGAATAGCGCCGGCCGGGTTTGACCCTTACGTTGAGTAACGGGTTAATAAGGCCTGTAGAATGTTACAATTATTTAGAATAGCGCCGGCCGGTTTTTACCCTTACGTTGAGTAACAGGTTAATAAGGCCTGTAGAATGTTACAATTATTTAGAATAGCGCCGGCCGGGTTTGACCCTTACGTTGAGTAACGGGTTAATAAGGCCTGTAGAATGTTACAATTATTTAGAATAGCGGCGGCCGGGTTTGACCCTTACGTTGAGTGAAGGGTTAATAAGGCCTGTAGAATGTTACAATTATTTAGAATAGCGCCGGCCGGTTTTTACCCTTACGTTGAGTCACAGGTTAATAAGGCCTGTAGAATGTTACAATTATTTAGAATAGCGCCGGCCGGGTTTGACCCTTACGTTGAGTAACGGGTTAATAAGGCCTGTAGAATGTTACAATTATTTAGAATAGCGCCGGCCGGGTTTGACCCTTACGTTGAGAAAAGGGTTAATAAGGCCTGTAGAATGTTACAATTATTTAGAATAGCGCCGGCCGGGTTTGACCCTTACGTTGAGTAACGGGTTAATAAGGCCTGTAGAATGTTACAATTATTTAGAATAGCGCCGGCCGGTTTTTACCCTTACGTTGAGTAACAGGTTAATAAGGCCTGTAGAATGTTACAATTATTTAGAATAGCGCCGGCCGGGTTTGACCCTTACGTTGAGTAACGGGTTAATAAGGCCTGTAGAATGTTACAATTATTTAGAATAGCGCCGGCCGGGTTTGACCCTTACGTTGAGTGAAGGGTTAATAAGGCCTGTAGAATGTTACAATTATTTAGAATAGCGCCGGCCGGTTTTTACCCTTACGTTGAGTAACAGGTTAATAAGGCCTGTAGAATGTTACAATTATTTAGAATAGCGCCGGCCGGGTTTGACCCTTACGTTGAGTAAAGGGTTAATAAGGCCTGTAGAATGTTACAATTATTTAGAATAGCGCCGGCCGGTTTTTACCCTTACGTTGAGTAACAGGTTAATAAGGCCTGTAGAATGTTACAATTATTTAGAATAGCGCCGGCCGGGTTTGACCCTTACGTTGAGTAACGGGTTAATAAGGCCTGTAGAATGTTACAATTATTTAGAATAGCGCCGGCCGGTTTTTACCCTTACGTTGAGTAACAGGTTAATAAGGCCTGTAGAATGTTACAATTATTTAGAATAGCGCCGGCCGGGTTTGACCCTTACGTTGAGTAACGGGTTAATAAGGCCTGTAGAATGTTACAATTATTTAGAATAGCGGCGGCCGGGTTTGACCCTTACGTTGAGTGAAGGGTTAATAAGGCCTGTAGAATGTTACAATTATTTAGAATAGCGCCGGCCGGTTTTTACCCTTACGTTGAGTAACAGGTTAATAAGGCCTGTAGAATGTTACAATTATTTAGAATAGCGCCGGCCGGGTTTGACCCTTACGTTGAGTAAAGGGTTAATAAGGCCTGTAGAATGTTACAATTATGTAGAATAGCGCCGGCCGGTTTTTACCCTTACGTTGAGTAACAGGTTAATAAGGCCTGTAGAATGTTACAATTATTTAGAATAGCGCCGGCCGGGTTTGACCCTTACGTTAAATAACGGGTTAATAAGGCCTGTAGAATGTTACAATTATTTAGAATAGCGCCGGCCAGTTTTTACCCTTACGTTGAGTAACAGGTTAATAAGGCCTGTAGAATGTTACAATTATTTAGAATAGCGCCGGCCGGCTTTTACCCTTACGTTGAGTAACGGGTTAATAAGGCCTGTAGAATGTTACAATTATTTAGAATAGCGCCGGCCGGGTTTGACCCTTACGTTGAGTAAAGAGTTAATAAGGCCTGCAGAATGTTACAATTATTTAGAATAGCGCCGGCCGGTTTTTACCCTTACGTTGAGTAACGGGTTAATAAGGCCTGTGGAATGTTACAATTATTTAGAATAGCGCCGGCCGGGTTTTACCCTTACGTTGAGTAAAGGGTTAATAAGGCCTGTAGAATGTTACAATTATTTAGAATAGCGCCGGCCAGGTTTGACCCTTACGTTGAGTAACGGGTTAATAAGGCCTGTAGAATGTTACAATTATTTAGAATAGCGCCGGCCGGTTTTTACCCTTACGTTGAGTAACGGGTTAATAAGGCCTGTAGAATGTTACAATTATTTAGAATAGCGCCGGCCGGGTTTTACCCTTACGTTGAGTAAAGGGTTAATAAGGCCTGTAGAATGTTACAATTATTTAGAATAGCGCCGGCCGGGTTTGACCCTTACGTTGAGTAAAGGGTTAATAAGGCCTGTAGAATGTTACAATTATTTAGAATAGCGCCGGCCGGGTTTGACCCTTACGTTGAGTGAAGGGTTAATAAGGCCTGTAGAATGTTACAATTATTTAGAATAGCGCCGGCCGGTTTTTACCCTTACGTTGAGTAACAGGTTAATAAGGCCTGTAGAATGTTACAATTATTTAGAATAGCGCCGGCCGGGTTTGACCCTTACGTTGAGTAAAGGGTTTATAAGGCCTGTAGAATGTTACAATTATTTAGAATAGCGCCGGCCGGTTTTTACCCTTACGTTGAGTAACAGGTTAATAAGGCCTGTAGAATGTTACAATTATTTAGAATAGCGCCGGCCGGGTTTGACCCTTACGTTGAGTAACGGGTTAATAAGGCCTGTAGAATGTTACAATTATTTAGAATAGCGCCGGCCGGTTTTTACCCTTACGTTGAGTAACGGGTTAATAAGGCCTGTAGAATGTTACAATTATTTAGAATAGCGCCGGCCGGCTTTTACCCTTACGTTGAGTAACAGGTTAATAAGGCCTGTAGAATGTTACAATTATTTAGAATAGCGCCGGCCGGGTTTGACCCTTACGTTGAGTAACGGGTTAATAAGGCCTGTAGAATGTTACAATTATTTAGAATAGCGCCGGCCGGTTTTTACCCTTACGTTGAGTAACAGGTTAATAAGGCCTGTAGAATGTTACAATTATTTAGAATAGCGCCGGCCGGGTTTGACCCTTACGTTGAGTAACGGGTTAATAAGGCCTGTAGAATGTTACAATTATTTAGAATAGCGGCGGCCGGGTTTGACCCTTACGTTGAGTGAAGGGTTAATAAGGCCTGTAGAATGTTACAATTATTTAGAATAGCGCCGGCCGGTTTTTACCCTTACGTTGAGTCACAGGTTAATAAGGCCTGTAGAATGTTACAATTATTTAGAATAGCGCCGGCCGGGTTTGACCCTTACGTTGAGTAACGGGTTAATAAGGCCTGTAGAATGTTACAATTATTTAGAATAGCGCCGGCCGGGTTTGACCCTTACGTTGAGAAAAGGGTTAATAAGGCCTGTAGAATGTTACAATTATTTAGAATAGCGCCGGCCGGGTTTGACCCTTACGTTGAGTAACGGGTTAATAAGGCCTGTAGAATGTTACAATTATTTAGAATAGCGCCGGCCGGTTTTTACCCTTACGTTGAGTAACAGGTTAATAAGGCCTGTAGAATGTTACAATTATTTAGAATAGCGCCGGCCGGGTTTGACCCTTACGTTGAGTAACGGGTTAATAAGGCCTGTAGAATGTTACAATTATTTAGAATAGCGCCGGCCGGGTTTGACCCTTACGTTGAGTGAAGGGTTAATAAGGCCTGTAGAATGTTACAATTATTTAGAATAGCGCCGGCCGGTTTTTACCCTTACGTTGAGTAACAGGTTAATAAGGCCTGTAGAATGTTACAATTATTTAGAATAGCGCCGGCCGGGTTTGACCCTTACGTTGAGTAAAGGGTTAATAAGGCCTGTAGAATGTTACAATTATTTAGAATAGCGCCGGCCGGTTTTTACCCTTACGTTGAGTAACAGGTTAATAAGGCCTGTAGAATGTTACAATTATTTAGAATAGCGCCGGCCGGGTTTGACCCTTACGTTGAGTAACGGGTTAATAAGGCCTGTAGAATGTTACAATTATTTAGAATAGCGCCGGCCGGTTTTTACCCTTACGTTGAGTAACAGGTTAATAAGGCCTGTAGAATGTTACAATTATTTAGAATAGCGCCGGCCGGGTTTGACCCTTACGTTGAGTAACGGGTTAATAAGGCCTGTAGAATGTTACAATTATTTAGAATAGCGGCGGCCGGGTTTGACCCTTACGTTGAGTGAAGGGTTAATAAGGCCTGTAGAATGTTACAATTATTTAGAATAGCGCCGGCCGGTTTTTACCCTTACGTTGAGTAACAGGTTAATAAGGCCTGTAGAATGTTACAATTATTTAGAATAGCGCCGGCCGGGTTTGACCCTTACGTTGAGTAAAGGGTTAATAAGGCCTGTAGAATGTTACAATTATGTAGAATAGCGCCGGCCAGGTTTTTACCCTTACGTTGAGTAACAGGTTAATAAGGCCTGTAGAATGTTACAATTATTTAGAATAGCGCCGGCCGGGTTTGACCCTTACGTTGAGTAACGGGTTAATAAGGCCTGTAGAATGTTACAATTATTTAGAATAGCGCCGGCCGGGTTTTACCCTTACGTTGAGTAAAGGGTTAATAAGGCCTGTAGAATGTTACAATTATTTAGAATAGCGCCGGCCGGGTTTGACCCTTACGTTGAGTAAAGGGTTAATAAGGCCTGTAGAATGTTACAATTATTTAGAATAGCGCCGGCCGGGTTTGACCCTTACGTTGAGTGAAGGGTTAATAAGGCCTGTAGAATGTTACAATTATTTAGAATAGCGCCGGCCGGTTTTTACCCTTACGTTGAGTAACAGGTTAATAAGGCCTGTAGAATGTTACAATTATTTAGAATAGCGCCGGCCGGGTTTGACCCTTACGTTGAGTAAAGGGTTTATAAGGCCTGTAGAATGTTACAATTATTTAGAATAGCGCCGGCCGGTTTTTACCTGTAACCCTTACGTTGAGTAAAGGGTTAATAAGGCCTGTAGGATGTTATAATTATTTAGAATAGCGCCGGCCGGTTTTTACCCTTACGTTGAGTAACGGGTTAATAAGGCCTGTAGAATGTTACAATTATTTAGAATAGCGCCGGCCGGGTTTGACCCTTACGTTGAGTAAAGGGTTAATAAGGCCTGTAGGATGTTATAATTATTTAGAATAGCGCCGGCCGGGTTTGACCCTTACGTTGAGTAACGGGTTAATAAGGCCTGTAGGATGTTATAATTATTTAGAATAGCGCCGGCCGGGTTTGACCGTTACGTTGAGTAAAGGGTTAATAAGGCCTGTAGAATGTTACAATTATTTAGAATAGCGCCGGCCGGTTTTGACCGTTACGTTGAGTAACGGGTTAATAAGGCCTGTAGAATGTTACAATTATTTAGAATAGCGCCGGCCGGGTTTGAACCTTACGCTGAGTAAAGGGTTAATAAGGCCTGTAGAATGTTACAATTATTTAGAATAGCGCCGGCCGGGTTTGACCCTTACGTTGAGTAAAGGGTTAATAAGGCCTGTAGAATGTTACAATTATTTAGAATAGCGCCTGCCGGGTTTTACCCTTACGTTGAGTAACGGGTTAATAAGGCCTGTAGAATGTTACAATTATTTAGAATAGCGCCGGCCGGGTTTGACCCTTACGTTGAGTAACGGGTTAATAAGGCCTGTAGAATGTTACAATTATTTAGAATAGCGCCGGCCGGGTTTGACCCTTACGTTGAGTAAAGGGTTAATAAGGCCTGTAGAATGTTACAATTATTTAGAATAGCGCCGGCCGGGTTTGACCCTTACGTTGAGTAACGGGTTAATAAGGCCTGTAGAATGTTACAATTATTTAGAATAGCGCCGGCCGGTTTTTACCCTTACGTTGAGTAACAGGTTAATAAGGCCTGTAGAATGTTACAATTATTTAGAATAGCGCCGGCCGGCTTTTACCCTTACGTTGAGTAACGGGTTAATAAGGCCTGTAGAATGTTACAATTATTTAGAATAGCGCCGGCCGGGTTTGACCCTTACGTTGAGTAAAGAGTTAATAAGGCCTGCAGAATGTTACAATTATTTAGAATAGCGCCGGCCGGTTTTTACCCTTACGTTGAGTAACGGGTTAATAAGGCCTGTGGAATGTTACAATTATTTAGAATAGCGCCGGCCGGGTTTTACCCTTACGTTGAGTAAAGGGTTAATAAGGCCTGTAGAATGTTACAATTATTTAGAATAGCGCCGGCCAGGTTTGACCCTTACGTTGAGTAACGGGTTAATAAGGCCTGTAGAATGTTACAATTATTTAGAATAGCGCCGGCCGGTTTTTACCCTTACGTTGAGTAACGGGTTAATAAGGCCTGTAGAATGTTACAATTATTTAGAATAGCGCCGGCCGGGTTTTACCCTTACGTTGAGTAAAGGGTTAATAAGGCCTGTAGAATGTTACAATTATTTAGAATAGCGCCGGCCGGGTTTGACCCTTACGTTGAGTAAAGGGTTAATAAGGCCTGTAGAATGTTACAATTATTTAGAATAGCGCCGGCCGGGTTTGACCCTTACGTTGAGTGAAGGGTTAATAAGGCCTGTAGAATGTTACAATTATTTAGAATAGCGCCGGCCGGTTTTTACCCTTACGTTGAGTAACAGGTTAATAAGGCCTGTAGAATGTTACAATTATTTAGAATAGCGCCGGCCGGGTTTGACCCTTACGTTGAGTAAAGGGTTAATAAGGCCTGTAGAATGTTACAATTATTTAGAATAGCGCCGGCCGGTTTTTACCCTTACGTTGAGTAACAGGTTAATAAGGCCTGTAGAATGTTACAATTATTTAGAATAGCGCCGGCCGGGTTTGACCCTTACGTTGAGTAACGGGTTAATAAGGCCTGTAGAATGTTACAATTATTTAGAATAGCGCCGGCCGGTTTTTACCCTTACGTTGAGTAACGGGTTAATAAGGCCTGTAGAATGTTACAATTATTTAGAATAGCGCCGGCCGGCTTTTACCCTTACGTTGAGTAACGGGTTAATAAGGCCTGTAGAATGTTACAATTATTTAGAATAGCGCCGGCCGGTTTTTACCCTTACGTTAAGTAACGGGTTAATAAGGCCTGTAGAATGTTACAATTATTTAGAATAGCGCCGGCCGGGTTTGACCCTTACGTTGAGTAAAGGGTTAATAAGGCCTGTAGAATGATACTATTATTTAGAATAGCGCCGGCCGGTTTTTACCCTTACGTTGATTAACGGGTTAATAAGGCCTGTAGAATGTTATAATTATTTAGAATAGCGCCGGCCGGGTTTGACCCTTACGTTGAGTAACGGGTTAATAAGGCCTGTAGGATGTTATAATTATTTAGAATAGCGCCGGCCGGGGTTGACCCTTACGTTGAGTAAAGGGTTAATAAGGCCTGTAGAATGATACAATTATTTAGAATAGCGCCGGCCGGTTTTTACCCTTACGTTGAGTAACGGGTTAATAAGGCCTGTAGAATGTTATAATTATTTAGAATAGCGCCGGCCGGGTTTTACCCTTACGTTGAGTAAAGGGTTAATAAGGCCTGTAGGATGTTACAATTATTTAGAATAGCGCCGGCCGGGTTTGACCCTTACGTTGAGTAACGGGTTAATAAGGCCTGTAGGATGTTATAATTATTTAGAAAAGCGCCGGCCGGGTTTGACCCTTACGTTGAGTAAAGGGTTAATAAGGCCTGTAGGATGTTATAATTATTTAGAATAGCGCCGGCCGGTTTTTACCCTTACGTTGAGTAACGGGTTAATAAGGCCTGTAGAATGTTACAATTATTTAGAATAGCGCCGGCCGGGTTTGACCCTTACGTTGAGTAAAGGGTTAATAAGGCCTGTAGGATGTTATAATTATTTAGAATAGCGCCGGCCGGGTTTGACCCTTACGTTGAGTAACGGGTTAATAAGGCCTGTAGGATGTTATAATTATTTAGAATAGCGCCGGCCGGGTTTGACCGTTACGTTGAGTAAAGGGTTAATAAGGCCTGTAGAATGTTACAATTATTTAGAATAGCGCCGGCCGGTTTTGACCGTTACGTTGAGTAACGGGTTAATAAGGCCTGTAGAATGTTACAATTATTTAGAATAGCGCCGGCCGGGTTTGAACCTTACGCTGAGTAAAGGGTTAATAAGGCCTGTAGAATGTTACAATTATTTAGAATAGCGCCGGCCGGGTTTGACCCTTACGTTGAGTAAAGGGTTAATAAGGCCTGTAGAATGTTACAATTATTTAGAATAGCGCCTGCCGGGTTTTACCCTTACGTTGAGTAACGGGTTAATAAGGCCTGTAGAATGTTACAATTATTTAGAATAGCGCCGGCCGGGTTTGACCCTTACGTTGAGTAACGGGTTAATAAGGCCTGTAGAATGTTACAATTATTTAGAATAGCGCCGGCCGGGTTTGACCCTTACGTTGAGTAAAGGGTTAATAAGGCCTGTAGAATGTTACAATTATTTAGAATAGCGCCGGCCGGGTTTGACCCTTACGTTGAGTAACGGGTTAATAAGGCCTGTAGAATGTTACAATTATTTAGAATAGCGCCGGCCGGGTTTGACCCTTACGTTGAGAAAAGGGTTAATAAGGCCTGTAGAATGTTACAATTATTTAGAATAGCGCCGGCCGGGTTTGACCCTTACGTTGAGTAACGGGTTAATAAGGCCTGTAGAATGTTACAATTATTTAGAATAGCGCCGGCCGGTTTTTACCCTTACGTTGAGTAACAGGTTAATAAGGCCTGTAGAATGTTACAATTATTTAGAATAGCGCCGGCCGGGTTTGACCCTTACGTTGAGTAACGGGTTAATAAGGCCTGTAGAATGTTACAATTATTTAGAATAGCGCCGGCCGGGTTTGACCCTTACGTTGAGTGAAGGGTTAATAAGGCCTGTAGAATGTTACAATTATTTAGAATAGCGCCGGCCGGTTTTTACCCTTACGTTGAGTAACAGGTTAATAAGGCCTGTAGAATGTTACAATTATTTAGAATAGCGCCGGCCGGGTTTGACCCTTACGTTGAGTAAAGGGTTAATAAGGCCTGTAGAATGTTACAATTATTTAGAATAGCGCCGGCCGGTTTTTACCCTTACGTTGAGTAACAGGTTAATAAGGCCTGTAGAATGTTACAATTATTTAGAATAGCGCCGGCCGGGTTTGACCCTTACGTTGAGTAACGGGTTAATAAGGCCTGTAGAATGTTACAATTATTTAGAATAGCGCCGGCCGGTTTTTACCCTTACGTTGAGTAACAGGTTAATAAGGCCTGTAGAATGTTACAATTATTTAGAATAGCGCCGGCCGGGTTTGACCCTTACGTTGAGTAACGGGTTAATAAGGCCTGTAGAATGTTACAATTATTTAGAATAGCGGCGGCCGGGTTTGACCCTTACGTTGAGTGAAGGGTTAATAAGGCCTGTAGAATGTTACAATTATTTAGAATAGCGCCGGCCGGTTTTTACCCTTACGTTGAGTCACAGGTTAATAAGGCCTGTAGAATGTTACAATTATTTAGAATAGCGCCGGCCGGGTTTGACCCTTACGTTGAGTAACGGGTTAATAAGGCCTGTAGAATGTTACAATTATTTAGAATAGCGCCGGCCGGGTTTGACCCTTACGTTGAGAAAAGGGTTAATAAGGCCTGTAGAATGTTACAATTATTTAGAATAGCGCCGGCCGGGTTTGACCCTTACGTTGAGTAACGGGTTAATAAGGCCTGTAGAATGTTACAATTATTTAGAATAGCGCCGGCCGGTTTTTACCCTTACGTTGAGTAACAGGTTAATAAGGCCTGTAGAATGTTACAATTATTTAGAATAGCGCCGGCCGGGTTTGACCCTTACGTTGAGTAACGGGTTAATAAGGCCTGTAGAATGTTACAATTATTTAGAATAGCGCCGGCCGGGTTTGACCCTTACGTTGAGTGAAGGGTTAATAAGGCCTGTAGAATGTTACAATTATTTAGAATAGCGCCGGCCGGTTTTTACCCTTACGTTGAGTAACAGGTTAATAAGGCCTGTAGAATGTTACAATTATTTAGAATAGCGCCGGCCGGGTTTGACCCTTACGTTGAGTAAAGGGTTAATAAGGCCTGTAGAATGTTACAATTATTTAGAATAGCGCCGGCCGGTTTTTACCCTTACGTTGAGTAACAGGTTAATAAGGCCTGTAGAATGTTACAATTATTTAGAATAGCGCCGGCCGGGTTTGACCCTTACGTTGAGTAACGGGTTAATAAGGCCTGTAGAATGTTACAATTATTTAGAATAGCGCCGGCCGGTTTTTACCCTTACGTTGAGTAACAGGTTAATAAGGCCTGTAGAATGTTACAATTATTTAGAATAGCGCCGGCCGGGTTTGACCCTTACGTTGAGTAACGGGTTAATAAGGCCTGTAGAATGTTACAATTATTTAGAATAGCGGCGGCCGGGTTTGACCCTTACGTTGAGTGAAGGGTTAATAAGGCCTGTAGAATGTTACAATTATTTAGAATAGCGCCGGCCGGTTTTTACCCTTACGTTGAGTAACAGGTTAATAAGGCCTGTAGAATGTTACAATTATTTAGAATAGCGCCGGCCGGGTTTGACCCTTACGTTGAGTAAAGGGTTAATAAGGCCTGTAGAATGTTACAATTATGTAGAATAGCGCCGGCCGGTTTTTACCCTTACGTTGAGTAACAGGTTAATAAGGCCTGTAGAATGTTACAATTATTTAGAATAGCGCCGGCCGGGTTTGACCCTTACGTTAAATAACGGGTTAATAAGGCCTGTAGAATGTTACAATTATTTAGAATAGCGCCGGCCAGTTTTTACCCTTACGTTGAGTAACAGGTTAATAAGGCCTGTAGAATGTTACAATTATTTAGAATAGCGCCGGCCGGCTTTTACCCTTACGTTGAGTAACGGGTTAATAAGGCCTGTAGAATGTTACAATTATTTAGAATAGCGCCGGCCGGGTTTGACCCTTACGTTGAGTAAAGAGTTAATAAGGCCTGCAGAATGTTACAATTATTTAGAATAGCGCCGGCCGGTTTTTACCCTTACGTTGAGTAACGGGTTAATAAGGCCTGTGGAATGTTACAATTATTTAGAATAGCGCCGGCCGGGTTTTACCCTTACGTTGAGTAAAGGGTTAATAAGGCCTGTAGAATGTTACAATTATTTAGAATAGCGCCGGCCAGGTTTGACCCTTACGTTGAGTAACGGGTTAATAAGGCCTGTAGAATGTTACAATTATTTAGAATAGCGCCGGCCGGTTTTTACCCTTACGTTGAGTAACGGGTTAATAAGGCCTGTAGAATGTTACAATTATTTAGAATAGCGCCGGCCGGGTTTTACCCTTACGTTGAGTAAAGGGTTAATAAGGCCTGTAGAATGTTACAATTATTTAGAATAGCGCCGGCCGGGTTTGACCCTTACGTTGAGTAAAGGGTTAATAAGGCCTGTAGAATGTTACAATTATTTAGAATAGCGCCGGCCGGGTTTGACCCTTACGTTGAGTGAAGGGTTAATAAGGCCTGTAGAATGTTACAATTATTTAGAATAGCGCCGGCCGGTTTTTACCCTTACGTTGAGTAACAGGTTAATAAGGCCTGTAGAATGTTACAATTATTTAGAATAGCGCCGGCCGGGTTTGACCCTTACGTTGAGTAAAGGGTTTATAAGGCCTGTAGAATGTTACAATTATTTAGAATAGCGCCGGCCGGTTTTTACCCTTACGTTGAGTAACAGGTTAATAAGGCCTGTAGAATGTTACAATTATTTAGAATAGCGCCGGCCGGGTTTGACCCTTACGTTGAGTAACGGGTTAATAAGGCCTGTAGAATGTTACAATTATTTAGAATAGCGCCGGCCGGTTTTTACCCTTACGTTGAGTAACGGGTTAATAAGGCCTGTAGAATGTTACAATTATTTAGAATAGCGCCGGCCGGCTTTTACCCTTACGTTGAGTAACGGGTTAATAAGGCCTGTAGAATGTTACAATTATTTAGAATAGCGCCGGCCGGTTTTTACCCTTACGTTAAGTAACGGGTTAATAAGGCCTGTAGAATGTTACAATTATTTAGAATAGCGCCGGCCGGGTTTGACCCTTACGTTGAGTAAAGGGTTAATAAGGCCTGTAGAATGATACTATTATTTAGAATAGCGCCGGCCGGTTTTTACCCTTACGTTGATTAACGGGTTAATAAGGCCTGTAGAATGTTATAATTATTTAGAATAGCGCCGGCCGGGTTTGACCATTACGTTGAGTAACGGGTTAATAAGGCCTGTAGGATGTTATAATTATTTAGAATAGCGCCGGCCGGGGTTGACCCTTACGTTGAGTAAAGGGTTAATAAGGCCTGTAGAATGATACAATTATTTAGAATAGCGCCGGCCGGTTTTTACCCTTACGTTGAGTAACGGGTTAATAAGGCCTGTAGAATGTTATAATTATTTAGAATAGCGCCGGCCGGGTTTTACCCTTACGTTGAGTAAAGGGTTAATAAGGCCTGTAGGATGTTACAATTATTTAGAATAGCGCCGGCCGGGTTTGACCCTTACGTTGAGTAACGGGTTAATAAGGCCTGTAGGATGTTATAATTATTTAGAAAAGCGCCGGCCGGGTTTGACCCTTACGTTGAGTAAAGGGTTAATAAGGCCTGTAGGATGTTATAATTATTTAGAATAGCGCCGGCCGGTTTTTACCCTTACGTTGAGTAACGGGTTAATAAGGCCTGTAGAATGTTACAATTATTTAGAATAGCGCCGGCCGGGTTTGACCCTTACGTTGAGTAAAGGGTTAATAAGGCCTGTAGGATGTTATAATTATTTAGAATAGCGCCGGCCGGGTTTGACCCTTACGTTGAGTAACGGGTTAATAAGGCCTGTAGGATGTTATAATTATTTAGAATAGCGCCGGCCGGGTTTGACCGTTACGTTGAGTAAAGGGTTAATAAGGCCTGTAGAATGTTACAATTATTTAGAATAGCGCCGGCCGGTTTTGACCGTTACGTTGAGTAACGGGTTAATAAGGCCTGTAGAATGTTACAATTATTTAGAATAGCGCCGGCCGGGTTTGAACCTTACGCTGAGTAAAGGGTTAATAAGGCCTGTAGAATGTTACAATTATTTAGAATAGCGCCGGCCGGGTTTGACCCTTACGTTGAGTAAAGGGTTAATAAGGCCTGTAGAATGTTACAATTATTTAGAATAGCGCCTGCCGGGTTTTACCCTTACGTTGAGTAACGGGTTAATAAGGCCTGTAGAATGTTACAATTATTTAGAATAGCGCCGGCCGGGTTTGACCCTTACGTTGAGTAACGGGTTAATAAGGCCTGTAGAATGTTACAATTATTTAGAATAGCGCCGGCCGGGTTTGACCCTTACGTTGAGTAAAGGGTTAATAAGGCCTGTAGAATGTTACAATTATTTAGAATAGCGCCGGCCGGGTTTGACCCTTACGTTGAGTAACGGGTTAATAAGGCCTGTAGAATGTTACAATTATTTAGAATAGCGCCGGCCGGGTTTGACCCTTACGTTGAGAAAAGGGTTAATAAGGCCTGTAGAATGTTACAATTATTTAGAATAGCGCCGGCCGGGTTTGACCCTTACGTTGAGTAACAGGTTAATAAGGCCTGTAGAATGTTACAATTATTTAGAATAGCGCCGGCCGGGTTTGACCCTTACGTTGAGTAACGGGTTAATAAGGCCTGTAGAATGTTACAATTATTTAGAATAGCGCCGGCCGGGTTTGACCCTTACGTTGAGTGAAGGGTTAATAAGGCCTGTAGAATGTTACAATTATTTAGAATAGCGCCGGCCGGTTTTTACCCTTACGTTGAGTAACAGGTTAATAAGGCCTGTAGAATGTTACAATTATTTAGAATAGCGCCGGCCGGGTTTGACCCTTACGTTGAGTAAAGGGTTAATAAGGCCTGTAGAATGTTACAATTATTTAGAATAGCGCCGGCCGGTTTTTACCCTTACGTTGAGTAACAGGTTAATAAGGCCTGTAGAATGTTACAATTATTTAGAATAGCGCCGGCCGGGTTTGACCCTTACGTTGAGTAACGGGTTAATAAGGCCTGTAGAATGTTACAATTATTTAGAATAGCGCCGGCCGGTTTTTACCCTTACGTTGAGTAACAGGTTAATAAGGCCTGTAGAATGTTACAATTATTTAGAATAGCGCCGGCCGGGTTTGACCCTTACGTTGAGTAACGGGTTAATAAGGCCTGTAGAATGTTACAATTATTTAGAATAGCGGCGGCCGGGTTTGACCCTTACGTTGAGTGAAGGGTTAATAAGGCCTGTAGAATGTTACAATTATTTAGAATAGCGCCGGCCGGTTTTTACCCTTACGTTGAGTAACAGGTTAATAAGGCCTGTAGAATGTTACAATTATTTAGAATAGCGCCGGCCGGGTTTGACCCTTACGTTGAGTAACGGGTTAATAAGGCCTGTAGAATGTTACAATTATTTAGAATAGCGCCGGCCGGGTTTGACCCTTACGTTGAGAAAAGGGTTAATAAGGCCTGTAGAATGTTACAATTATTTAGAATAGCGCCGGCCGGGTTTGACCCTTACGTTGAGTAACGGGTTAATAAGGCCTGTAGAATGTTACAATTATTTAGAATAGCGCCGGCCGGTTTTTACCCTTACGTTGAGTAACAGGTTAATAAGGCCTGTAGAATGTTACAATTATTTAGAATAGCGCCGGCCGGGTTTGACCCTTACGTTGAGTAACGGGTTAATAAGGCCTGTAGAATGTTACAATTATTTAGAATAGCGCCGGCCGGGTTTGACCCTTACGTTGAGTGAAGGGTTAATAAGGCCTGTAGAATGTTACAATTATTTAGAATAGCGCCGGCCGGTTTTTACCCTTACGTTGAGTAACAGGTTAATAAGGCCTGTAGAATGTTACAATTATTTAGAATAGCGCCGGCCGGGTTTGACCCTTACGTTGAGTAACGGGTTAATAAGGCCTGTAGAATGTTACAATTATTTAGAATAGCGCCGGCCGGTTTTTACCCTTACGTTGAGTAACAGGTTAATAAGGCCTGTAGAATGTTACAATTATTTAGAATAGCGCCGGCCGGGTTTGACCCTTACGTTGAGTAACGGGTTAATAAGGCCTGTAGAATGTTACAATTATTTAGAATAGCGGCGGCCGGGTTTGACCCTTGCGTTGAGTGAAGGGTTAATAAGGCCTGTAGAATGTTACAATTATTTAGAATAGCGCCGGCCGGTTTTTACCCTTACGTTGAGTAACAGGTTAATAAGGCCTGTAGAATGTTACAATTATTTAGAATAGCGCCGGCCGGGTTTGACCCTTACGTTGAGTAAAGGGTTAATAAGGCCTGTAGAATGTTACAATTATTTAGAATAGCGCCGGCCGGTTTTTACCCTTACGTTGAGTAACAGGTTAATAAGGCCTGTAGAATGTTACAATTATTTAGAATAGCGCCGGCCGGGTTTGACCCTTACGTTAAGTAACGGGTTAATAAGGCCTGTAGAATGTTACAATTATTTAGAATAGCGCCGGCCAGTTTTTACCCTTACGTTGAGTAACAGGTTAATAAGGCCTGTAGAATGTTACAATTATTTAGAATAGCGCCGGCCGGCTTTTACCCTTACGTTGAGTAACGGGTTAATAAGGCCTGTAGAATGTTACAATTATTTAGAATAGCGCCGGCCGGGTTTCACCCTTACGTTGAGTAAAGAGTTAATAAGGCCTGCAGAATGTTACAATTATTTAGAATAGCGCCGGCCGGTTTTTACCCTTACGTTGAGTAACGGGTTAATAAGGCCTGTGGAATGTTACAATTATTTAGAATAGCGCCGGCCGGGTTTTACCCTTACGTTGAGTAAAGGGTTAATAAGGCCTGTAGAATGTTACAATTATTTAGAATAGCGCCGGCCAGGTTTGACCCTTACGTTGAGTAACGGGTTAATAAGGCCTGTAGAATGTTACAATTATTTAGAATAGCGCCGGCCGGTTTTTACCCTTACGTTGAGTAACGGGTTAATAAGGCCTGTAGAATGTTACAATTATTTAGAATAGCGCCGGCCGGGTTTTACCCTTACGTTGAGTAAAGGGTTAATAAGGCCTGTAGAATGTTACAATTATTTAGAATAGCGCCGGCCGGGTTTGACCCTTACGTTGAGTAAAGGGTTAATAAGGCCTGTAGAATGTTACAATTATTTAGAATAGCGCCGGCCGGGTTTGACCCTTACGTTGAGTGAAGGGTTAATAAGGCCTGTAGAATGTTACAATTATTTAGAATAGCGCCGGCCGGTTTTTACCCTTACGTTGAGTAACGGGTTAATAAGGCCTGTAGAATGTTATAATTATTTAGAATAGCGCCGGCCGGGTTTTACCCTTACGTTGAGTAAAGGGTTAATAAGGCCTGTAGGATGTTACAATTATTTAGAATAGCGCCAGCCGGGTTTGACCCTTACGTTGAGTAACGGGTTAATAAGGCCTGTAGGATGTTATAATTATTTAGAAAAGCGCCGGCCGGGTTTGACCCTTACGTTGAGTAAAGGGTTAATAAGGCCTGTAGGATGTTATAATTATTTAGAATAGCGCCGGCCGGTTTTTACCCTTACGTTGAGTAACGGGTTAATAAGGCCTGTAGAATGTTACAATTATTTAGAATAGCGCCGGCCGGGTTTGACCCTTACGTTGAGGAAAGGGTTAATAAGGCCTGTAGGATGTTAGAATTATTTAGAATAGCGCCGGCCGGGTTTGACCCTTACGTTGAGTAACGGGTTAATAAGGCCTGTAGGATGTTATAATTATTTAGAATAGCGCCGGCCGGGTTTGACCGTTACGTTGAGTAAAGGGTTAATAAGGCCTGTAGAATGTTACAATTATTTAGAATAGCGCCGGCCGGTTTTGACCGTTACGTTGAGTAACGGGTTAATAAGGCCTGTAGAATGTTACAATTATTTAGAATAGCGCCGGCCGGGTTTGAACCTTACGTTGAGTAAAGGGTTAATAAGGCCTGTAGAATGTTACAATTATTTAGAATAGCGCCGGCCGGGTTTGACCCTTACGTTGAGTAAAGGGTTAATAAGGCCTGTAGAATGTTACAATTATTTAGAATAGCGCCTGCCGGGTTTTACCCTTACGTTGAGTAACGGGTTAATAAGGCCTGTAGAATGTTACAATTATTTAGAATAGCGCCGGCCGGGTTTGACCCTTACGTTGAGTAACGGGTTAATAAGGCCTGTAGAATGTTACAATTATTTAGAATAGCGCCGGCCGGGTTTGACCCTTACGTTGAGTAAAGGGTTAATAAGGCCTGTAGAATGTTACAATTATTTAGAATAGCGCCGGCCGGGTTTGACCCTTACGTTGAGTAACGGGTTAATAAGGCCTGTAGAATGTTACAATTATTTAGAATAGCGCCGGCCGGGTTTGACCCTTACGTTGAGAAAAGGGTTAATAAGGCCTGTAGAATGTTACAATTATTTAGAATAGCGCCGGCCGGGTTTGACCCTTACGTTGAGTAACGGGTTAATAAGGCCTGTAGAATGTTACAATTATTTAGAAAAGCGCCGGCCGGGTTTGACCCTTACGTTGAGTAAAGGGTTAATAAGGCCTGTAGGATGTTATAATTATTTAGAATAGCGCCGGCCGGTTTTTACCCTTACGTTGAGTAACGGGTTAATAAGGCCTGTAGAATGTTACAATTATTTAGAATAGCGCCGGCCGGGTTTGACCCTTACGTTGAGTAAAGGGTTAATAAGGCCTGTAGGATGTTATAATTATTTAGAATAGCGCCGGCCGGGTTTGACCCTTACGTTGAGTAACGGGTTAATAAGGCCTGTAGGATGTTATAATTATTTAGAATAGCGCCGGCCGGGTTTGACCGTTACGTTGAGTAAAGGGTTAATAAGGCCTGTAGAATGTTACAATTATTTAGAATAGCGCCGGCCGGTTTTGACCGTTACGTTGAGTAACGGGTTAATAAGGCCTGTAGAATGTTACAATTATTTAGAATAGCGCCGGCCGGGTTTGAACCTTACGCTGAGTAAAGGGTTAATAAGGCCTGTAGAATGTTACAATTATTTAGAATAGCGCCGGCCGGGTTTGACCCTTACGTTGAGTAAAGGGTTAATAAGGCCTGTAGAATGTTACAATTATTTAGAATAGCGCCTGCCGGGTTTTACCCTTACGTTGAGTAACGGGTTAATAAGGCCTGTAGAATGTTACAATTATTTAGAATAGCGCCGGCCGGGTTTGACCCTTACGTTGAGTAACGGGTTAATAAGGCCTGTAGAATGTTACAATTATTTAGAATAGCGCCGGCCGGGTTTGACCCTTACGTTGAGTAAAGGGTTAATAAGGCCTTTAGAATGTTACAATTATTTAGAATAGCGCCGGCCGGGTTTGACCCTTACGTTGAGTAACGGGTTAATAAGGCCTGTAGAATGTTACAATTATTTAGAATAGCGCCGGCCGGGTTTGACCCTTACGTTGAGAAAAGGGTTAATAAGGCCTGTAGAATGTTACAATTATTTAGAATAGCGCCGGCCGGGTTTGACCCTTACTTTGAGTAACAGGTTAATAAGGCCTGTAGAATGTTACAATTATTTAGAATAGCGCCGGCCGGGTTTGACCCTTACGTTGAGTAAAGGGTTAATAAGGCCTGTAGAATGTTACAATTATTTAGAATAGCGCCGGCCGGTTTTTACCCTTACGTTGAGTAACAGGTTAATAAGGCCTGTAGAATGTTACAATTATTTAGAATAGCGCCGGCCGGGTTTGACCCTTACGTTGAGTAACGGGTTAATAAGGCCTGTAGAATGTTACAATTATTTAGAATAGCGCCGGCCGGTTTTTACCCTTACGTTGAGTAACAGGTTAATAAGGCCTGTAGAATGTTACAATTATTTAGAATAGCGCCGGCCGGGTTTGACCCTTACGTTGAGTAACGGGTTAATAAGGCCTGTAGAATGTTACAATTATTTAGAATAGCGGCGGCCGGGTTTGACCCTTACGTTGAGTGAAGGGTTAATAAGGCCTGTAGAATGTTACAATTATTTAGAATAGCGCCGGCCGGTTTTTACCCTTACGTTGAGTAACAGGTTAATAAGGCCTGTAGAATGTTACAATTATTTAGAATAGCGCCGGCCGGGTTTGACCCTTACGTTGAGTAACGGGTTAATAAGGCCTGTAGAATGTTACAATTATTTAGAATAGCGCCGGCCGGGTTTGACCCTTACGTTGAGAAAAGGGTTAATAAGGCCTGTAGAATGTTACAATTATTTAGAATAGCGCCGGCCGGGTTTGACCCTTACGTTGAGTAACGGGTTAATAAGGCCTGTAGAATGTTACAATTATTTAGAATAGCGCCGGCCGGTTTTTACCCTTACGTTGAGTAACAGGTTAATAAGGCCTGTAGAATGTTACAATTATTTAGAATAGCGCCGGCCGGGTTTGACCCTTACGTTGAGTAACGGGTTAATAAGGCCTGTAGAATGTTACAATTATTTAGAATAGCGCCGGCCGGGTTTGACCCTTACGTTGAGTGAAGGGTTAATAAGGCCTGTAGAATGTTACAATTATTTAGAATAGCGCCGGCCGGTTTTTACCCTTACGTTGAGTAACAGGTTAATAAGGCCTGTAGAATGTTACAATTATTTAGAATAGCGCCGGCCGGGTTTGACCCTTACGTTGAGTAAAGGGTTAATAAGGCCTGTAGAATGTTACAATTATTTAGAATAGCGCCGGCCGGTTTTTACCCTTACGTTGAGTAACAGGTTAATAAGGCCTGTAGAATGTTACAATTATTTAGAATAGCGCCGGCCGGGTTTGACCCTTACGTTGAGTAACGGGTTAATAAGGCCTGTAGAATGTTACAATTATTTAGAATAGCGCCGGCCGGTTTTTACCCTTACGTTGAGTAACAGGTTAATAAGGCCTGTAGAATGTTACAATTATTTAGAATAGCGCCGGCCGGGTTTGACCCTTACGTTGAGTAACGGGTTAATAAGGCCTGTAGAATGTTACAATTATTTAGAATAGCGGCGGCCGGGTTTGACCCTTGCGTTGAGTGAAGGGTTAATAAGGCCTGTAGAATGTTACAATTATTTAGAATAGCGCCGGCCGGTTTTTACCCTTACGTTGAGTAACAGGTTAATAAGGCCTGTAGAATGTTACAATTATTTAGAATAGCGCCGGCCGGGTTTGACCCTTACGTTGAGTAAAGGGTTAATAAGGCCTGTAGAATGTTACAATTATTTAGAATAGCGCCGGCCGGTTTTTACCCTTACGTTGAGTAACAGGTTAATAAGGCCTGTAGAATGTTACAATTATTTAGAATAGCGCCGGCCGGGTTTGACCCTTACGTTAAGTAACGGGTTAATAAGGCCTGTAGAATGTTACAATTATTTAGAATAGCGCCGGCCAGTTTTTACCCTTACGTTGAGTAACAGGTTAATAAGGCCTGTAGAATGTTACAATTATTTAGAATAGCGCCGGCCGGCTTTTACCCTTACGTTGAGTAACGGGTTAATAAGGCCTGTAGAATGTTACAATTATTTAGAATAGCGCCGGCCGGGTTTCACCCTTACGTTGAGTAAAGAGTTAATAAGGCCTGCAGAATGTTACAATTATTTAGAATAGCGCCGGCCGGTTTTTACCCTTACGTTGAGTAACGGGTTAATAAGGCCTGTGGAATGTTACAATTATTTAGAATAGCGCCGGCCGGGTTTTACCCTTACGTTGAGTAAAGGGTTAATAAGGCCTGTAGAATGTTACAATTATTTAGAATAGCGCCGGCCAGGTTTGACCCTTACGTTGAGTAACGGGTTAATAAGGCCTGTAGAATGTTACAATTATTTAGAATAGCGCCGGCCGGTTTTTACCCTTACGTTGAGTAACGGGTTAATAAGGCCTGTAGAATGTTACAATTATTTAGAATAGCGCCGGCCGGGTTTTACCCTTACGTTGAGTAAAGGGTTAATAAGGCCTGTAGAATGTTACAATTATTTAGAATAGCGCCGGCCGGGTTTGACCCTTACGTTGAGTAAAGGGTTAATAAGGCCTGTAGAATGTTACAATTATTTAGAATAGCGCCGGCCGGGTTTGACCCTTACGTTGAGTGAAGGGTTAATAAGGCCTGTAGAATGTTACAATTATTTAGAATAGCGCCGGCCGGTTTTTACCCTTACGTTGAGTAACGGGTTAATAAGGCCTGTAGAATGTTATAATTATTTAGAATAGCGCCGGCCGGGTTTTACCCTTACGTTGAGTAAAGGGTTAATAAGGCCTGTAGGATGTTACAATTATTTAGAATAGCGCCGGCCGGGTTTGACCCTTACGTTGAGTAACGGGTTAATAAGGCCTGTAGGATGTTATAATTATTTAGAAAAGCGCCGGCCGGGTTTGACCCTTACGTTGAGTAAAGGGTTAATAAGGCCTGTAGGATGTTATAATTATTTAGAATAGCGCCGGCCGGTTTTTACCCTTACGTTGAGTAACGGGTTAATAAGGCCTGTAGAATGTTACAATTATTTAGAATAGCGCCGGCCGGGTTTGACCCTTACGTTGAGGAAAGGGTTAATAAGGCCTGTAGGATGTTAGAATTATTTAGAATAGCGCCGGCCGGGTTTGACCCTTACGTTGAGTAACGGGTTAATAAGGCCTGTAGGATGTTATAATTATTTAGAATAGCGCCGGCCGGGTTTGACCGTTACGTTGAGTAAAGGGTTAATAAGGCCTGTAGAATGTTACAATTATTTAGAATAGCGCCGGCCGGTTTTGACCGTTACGTTGAGTAACGGGTTAATAAGGCCTGTAGAATGTTACAATTATTTAGAATAGCGCCGGCCGGGTTTGAACCTTACGTTGAGTAAAGGGTTAATAAGGCCTGTAGAATGTTACAATTATTTAGAATAGCGCCGGCCGGGTTTGACCCTTACGTTGAGTAAAGGGTTAATAAGGCCTGTAGAATGTTACAATTATTTAGAATAGCGCCTGCCGGGTTTTACCCTTACGTTGAGTAACGGGTTAATAAGGCCTGTAGAATGTTACAATTATTTAGAATAGCGCCGGCCGGGTTTGACCCTTACGTTGAGTAACGGGTTAATAAGGCCTGTAGAATGTTACAATTATTTAGAATAGCGCCGGCCGGGTTTGACCCTTACGTTGAGTAAAGGGTTAATAAGGCCTGTAGAATGTTACAATTATTTAGAATAGCGCCGGCCGGGTTTGACCCTTACGTTGAGTAACGGGTTAATAAGGCCTGTAGAATGTTACAATTATTTAGAATAGCGCCGGCCGGGTTTGACCCTTACGTTGAGAAAAGGGTTAATAAGGCCTGTAGAATGTTACAATTATTTAGAATAGCGCCGGCCGGGTTTGACCCTTACGTTGAGTAACGGGTTAATAAGGCCTGTAGAATGTTACAATTATTTAGAATAGCGCCGGCCGGTTTTTACCCTTACGTTGAGTAACAGGTTAATAAGGCCTGTAGAATGTTACAATTATTTAGAATAGCGCCGGCCGGGTTTGACCCTTACGTTGAGTAACGGGTTAATAAGGCCTGTAGAATGTTACAATTATTTAGAATAGCGCCGGCCGGGTTTGACCCTTACGTTGAGTGAAGGGTTAATAAGGCCTGTAGAATGTTACAATTATTTAGAATAGCGCCGGCCGGTTTTTACCCTTACGTTGAGTAACAGGTTAATAAGGCCTGTAGAATGTTACAATTATTTAGAATAGCGCCGGCCGGGTTTGACCCTTACGTTGAGTAAAGGGTTAATAAGGCCTGTAGAATGTTACAATTATTTAGAATAGCGCCGGCCGGGTTTGACCCTTACGTTGAGTAACGGGTTAATAAGGCCTGTAGAATGTTACAATTATTTAGAATAGCGCCGGCCGGGTTTGACCCTTACGTTGAGAAAAGGGTTAATAAGGCCTGTAGAATGTTACAATTATTTAGAATAGCGCCGGCCGGGTTTGACCCTTACGTTGAGTAACGGGTTAATAAGGCCTGTAGAATGTTACAATTATTTAGAATAGCGCCGGCCGGTTTTTACCCTTACGTTGAGTAACAGGTTAATAAGGCCTGTAGAATGTTACAATTATTTAGAATAGCGCCGGCCGGGTTTGACCCTTACGTTGAGTAACGGGTTAATAAGGCCTGTAGAATGTTACAATTATTTAGAATAGCGCCGGCCGGGTTTGACCCTTACGTTGAGTGAAGGGTTAATAAGGCCTGTAGAATGTTACAATTATTTAGAATAGCGCCGGCCGGTTTTTACCCTTACGTTGAGTAACAGGTTAATAAGGCCTGTAGAATGTTACAATTATTTAGAATAGCGCCGGCCGGGTTTGACCCTTACGTTGAGTAAAGGGTTAATAAGGCCTGTAGAATGTTACAATTATTTAGAATAGCGCCGGCCGGTTTTTACCCTTACGTTGAGTAACAGGTTAATAAGGCCTGTAGAATGTTACAATTATTTAGAATAGCGCCGGCCGGGTTTGACCCTTACGTTGAGTAACGGGTTAATAAGGCCTGTAGAATGTTACAATTATTTAGAATAGCGCCGGCCGGTTTTTACCCTTACGTTGAGTAACAGGTTAATAAGGCCTGTAGAATGTTACAATTATTTAGAATAGCGCCGGCCGGGTTTGACCCTTACGTTGAGTAACGGGTTAATAAGGCCTGTAGAATGTTACAATTATTTAGAATAGCGGCGGCCGGGTTTGACCCTTACGTTGAGTGAAGGGTTAATAAGGCCTGTAGAATGTTACAATTATTTAGAATAGTGCCGGCCGGTTTTTACCCTTACGTTGAGTAACAGGTTAATAAGGCCTGTAGAATGTTACAATTATTTAGAATAGCGCCGGCCGGGTTTGACCCTTACGTTGAGTAACGGGTTAATAAGGCCTGTAGAATGTTACAATTATTTAGAATAGCGCCGGCCGGGTTTGACCCTTACGTTGAGAAAAGGGTTAATAAGGCCTGTAGAATGTTACAATTATTTAGAATAGCGCCGGCCGGGTTTGACCCTTACGTTGAGTAACGGGTTAATAAGGCCTGTAGAATGTTACAATTATTTAGAATAGCGCCGGCCGGTTTTTACCCTTACGTTGAGTAACAGGTTAATAAGGCCTGTAGAATGTTACAATTATTTAGAATAGCGCCGGCCGGGTTTGACCCTTACGTTGAGTAACGGGTTAATAAGGCCTGTAGAATGTTACAATTATTTAGAATAGCGCCGGCCGGGTTTGACCCTTACGTTGAGTGAAGGGTTAATAAGGCCTGTAGAATGTTACAATTATTTAGAATAGCGCCGGCCGGTTTTTACCCTTACGTTGAGTAACAGGTTAATAAGGCCTGTAGAATGTTACAATTATTTAGAATAGCGCCGGCCGGGTTTGACCCTTACTTGAGTAAAGGGTTAATAAGGCCTGTAGAATGTTACAATTATTTAGAATAGCGCCGGCCGGTTTTTACCCTTACGTTGAGTAACAGGTTAATAAGGCCTGTAGAATGTTACAATTATTTAGAATAGCGCCGGCCGGGTTTGACCCTTACGTTGAGTAACGGGTTAATAAGGCCTGTAGAATGTTACAATTATTTAGAATAGCGCCGGCCGGTTTTACCCTTACGTTGAGTAACAGGTTAATAAGGCCTGTAGAATGTTACAATTATTTAGAATAGCGCCGGCCGGGTTTGACCCTTACGTTGAGTAACGGGTTAATAAGGCCTGTAGAATGTTACAATTATTTAGAATAGCGGCGGCCGGGTTTGACCCTTACGTTGAGTGAAGGGTTAATAAGGCCTGTAGAATGTTACAATTATTTAGAATAGCGCCGGCCGGTTTTTACCCTTACGTTGAGTAACAGGTTAATAAGGCCTGTAGAATGTTACAATTATTTAGAATAGCGCCGGCCGGGTTTGACCCTTACGTTGAGTAAAGGGTTAATAAGGCCTGTAGAATGTTACAATTATTTAGAATAGCGCCGGCCGGTTTTTACCCTTACGTTGAGTAACAGGTTAATAAGGCCTGTAGAATGTTACAATTATTTAGAATAGCGCCGGCCGGGTTTGACCCTTACGTTGAGTAAAGGGTTAATAAGGCCTGTAGAATGTTACAATTATTTAGAATAGCGCCGGCCGGTTTTTACCCTTACGTTGAGTAACAGGTTAATAAGGCCTGTAGAATGTTACAATTATTTAGAATAGCGCCGGCCGGGTTTGACCCTTACGTTGAGTAAAGGGTTAATAAGGCCTGTAGAATGTTACAATTATTTAGAATAGCGCCGGCCGGTTTTTACCCTTACGTTGAGTAACAGGTTAATAAGGCCTGTAGAATGTTACAATTATTTAGAATAGCGCCGGCCGGGTTTGACCCTTACGTTGAGTAACGGGTTAATAAGGCCTGTAGAATGTTACAATTATTTAGAATAGCGCCGGCCGGGTTTTACCCTTACGTTGAGTAAAGGGTTAATAAGGCCTGTAGAATGTTACAATTATTTAGAATAGCGCCGGCCAGGTTTGATCCTTACGTCGAGTAACGGGTTAATAAGGCCTGTAGAATGTTACAATTATTTAGAATAGCGCCGGCCGGTTTTTACCCTTACGTTGAGTAACGGGTTAATAAGGCCTGTAGAATGTTACAATTATTTAGAATAGCGCCGGCCGGGTTTTACCCTTACGTTGAGTAAAGGGTTAATAAGGCCTGTAGAATGTTACAATTATTTAGAATAGCGCCGGCCGGGTTTGACCCTTACGTTGAGTAAAGGGTTAATAAGGCCTGTAGAATGTTACAATTATTTAGAATAGCGCCGGGCGGGTTTGACCCTTACGTTGAGTGAAGGGTTAATAAGGCCTGTAGAATGTTACAATTATTTAGAATAGCGCCGGCCGGTTTTTACCCTTACGTTGAGTAACAGGTTAATAAGGCCTGTAGAATGTTACAATTATTTAGAATAGCGCCGGCCGGGTTTGACCCTTACGTTGAGTAAAGGGTTAATAAGGCCTGTAGAATGTTACAATTATTTAGAATAGCGCCGGCCGGTTTTTACCCTTACGTTGAGTAACAGGTTAATAAGGCCTGTAGAATGTTACAATTATTTAGAATAGCGCCGGCCTGGTTTGACCCTTACGTTGAGTAACGGGTTAATAAGGCCTGTAGAATGTTACAATTATTTAGAATAGCGCCGGCCGGTTTTTACCCTTACGTTGAGTAACGGGTTAATAAGGCCTGTAGAATGTTACAATTATTTAGAATAGCGCCGGCCGGCTTTTACCCTTACGTTGAGTAACGGGTTAATAAGGCCTGTAGAATGTTACAATTATTTAGAATAGCGCCGGCCGGTTTTTACCCTTACGTTGAGTAACGGGTTAATAAGGCCTGTAGAATGTTACAATTATTTAGAATAGCGCCGGCCGGGTTTGACCCTTACGTTGAGTAAAGGGTTAATAAGGCCTGTAGAATGATACTATTATTTAGAATAGCGCCGGCCGGTTTTTACCCTTACGTTGATTAACGGGTTAATAAGGCCTGTAGAATGTTATAATTATTTAGAATAGCGCCGGCCGGGTTTGACTCTTACGTTGAGTAACGGGTTAATAAGGCCTGTAGGATGTTATAATTATTTAGAATAGCGCCGGCCGGGGTTGACCCTTACGTTGAGTAAAGGGTTAATAAGGCCTGTAGAATGATACAATTATTTAGAATAGCGCCGGCCGGTTTTTACCCTTACGTTGAGTAACGGGTTAATAAGGCCTGTAGAATGTTATAATTATTTAGAATAGCGCCGGCCGGGTTTTACCCTTACGTTGAGTAAAGGGTTAATAAGGCCTGTAGGATGTTACAATTATTTAGAATAGCGCCGGCCGGGTTTGACCCTTACGTTGAGTAACGGGTTAATAAGGCCTGTAGGATGTTATAATTATTTAGAAAAGCGCCGGCCGGGTTTGACCCTTACGTTGAGTAAAGGGTTAATAAGGCCTGTAGGATGTTATAATTATTTAGAATAGCGCCGGCCGGTTTTTACCCTTACGTTGAGTAACGGGTTAATAAGGCCTGTAGAATGTTACAATTATTTAGAATAGCGCCGGCCGGGTTTGACCCTTACGTTGAGTAAAGGGTTAATAAGGCCTGTAGGATGTTAGAATTATTTAGAATAGCGCCGGCCGGGTTTGACCCTTACGTTGAGTAACGGGTTAATAAGGCCTGTAGGATGTTATAATTATTTAGAATAGCGCCGGCCGGGTTTGACCGTTACGTTGA
The DNA here is from genome assembly GCA_031216915.1 of Pictodentalium vernedei. Classification (NCBI taxonomy): domain Eukaryota; kingdom Metazoa; phylum Mollusca; class Scaphopoda; order Dentaliida; family Dentaliidae; genus Pictodentalium; species Pictodentalium vernedei. Next base: position 5,719,926 of record CM062296.1, read on the forward strand.
GTAAAGGGTTAATAAGGCCTGTAGAATGTTACAATTATTTAGAATAGCGCCGGCCGGTTTTGACCGTTACGTTGAGTAACGGGTTAATAAGGCCTGTAGAATGTTACAATTATTTAGAATAGCGCCGGCCGGGTTTGAACCTTACGTTGAGTAAAGGGTTAATAAGGCCTGTAGAATGTTACAATTATTTAGAATAGCGCCGGCCGGGTTTGACCCTTACGTTGAGTAACGGGTTAATAAGGCCTGTAGAATGTTACAATTATTTAGAATAGCGCCGGCCGGGTTTGACCCTTACGTTGAGTAACGGGTTAATAAGGCCTGTAGAATGTTACAATTATTTAGAATAGCGCCGGCCGGGTTTGACCCTTACGTTGAGTAAAGGGTTAATAAGGCCTGTAGAATGTTACAATTATTTAGAATAGCGCCGGCCGGGTTTGACCCTTACGTTGAGTAACGGGTTAATAAGGCCTGTAGAATGTTACAATTATTTAGAATAGCGCCGGCCGGGTTTGACCCTTACGTTGAGAAAAGGGTTAATAAGGCCTGTAGAATGTTACAATTATTTAGAATAGCGCCGGCCGGGTTTGACCCTTACGTTGAGTAACGGGTTAATAAGGCCTGTAGAATGTTACAATTATTTAGAATAGCGCCGGCCGGTTTTTACCCTTACGTTGAGTAACAGGTTAATAAGGCCTGTAGAATGTTACAATTATTTAGAATAGCGCCGGCCGGGTTTGACCCTTACGTTGAGTAACGGGTTAATAAGGCCTGTAGAATGTTACAATTATTTAGAATAGCGCCGGCCGGGTTTGACCCTTACGTTGAGTGAAGGGTTAATAAGGCCTGTAGAATGTTACAATTATTTAGAATAGCGCCGGCCGGTTTTTACCCTTACGTTGAGTAACAGGTTAATAAGGCCTGTAGAATGTTACAATTATTTAGAATAGCGCCGGCCGGGTTTGACCCTTACGTTGAGTAAAGGGTTAATAAGGCCTGTAGAATGTTACAATTATTTAGAATAGCGCCGGCCGGTTTTTACCCTTACGTTGAGTAACAGGTTAATAAGGCCTGTAGAATGTTACAATTATTTAGAATAGCGCCGGCCGGGTTTGACCCTTACGTTGAGTAACGGGTTAATAAGGCCTGTAGAATGTTACAATTATTTAGAATAGCGCCGGCCGGTTTTTACCCTTACGTTGAGTAACAGGTTAATAAGGCCTGTAGAATGTTACAATTATTTAGAATAGCGCCGGCCGGCTTTTACCCTTACGTTGAGTAACGGGTTAATAAGGCCTGTAGAATGTTACAATTATTTAGAATAGCGCCGGCCGGGTTTGACCCTTACGTTGAGTAAAGGGTTAATAAGGCCTGCAGAATGTTACAATTATTTAGAATAGCGCCGGCCGGTTTTTACCCTTACGTTGAGTAACGGGTTAATAAGGCCTGTGGAATGTTACAATTATTTAGAATAGCGCCGGCCGGGTTTTACCCTTACGTTGAGTAAAGGGTTAATAAGGCCTGTAGAATGTTACAATTATTTAGAATAGCGCCGACCAGGTTTGACCCTTATGTTGAGTAACGGGTTAATAAGGCCTGTAGAATGTTACAATTATTTAGAATAGCGCCGGCCGGTTTTTACCCTTACGTTGAGTAACGGGTTAATAAGGCCTGTAGAATGTTACAATTATTTAGAATAGCGCCGGCCGGGTTTTACCCTTACGTTGAGTAAAGGGTTAATAAGGCCTGTAGAATGTTATAATTATTTAGAATAGCGCCGGCCGGGTTTGACCCTTACGTTGAGTAACGGGTTAATAAGGCCTGTAGAATGTTACAATTATTTAGAATAGCGCCGGCCGATTTTTACCCTTACGTTGAGTAACGGTTTAATAAGGCCTGTAGAATGTTACAATTATTTAGAATAGCGCCGGCCGGGTTTGACCCTTACGTTGAGTAAAGGGTTAATAAGGCCTGTAGGATGTTAGAATTATTTAGAATAGCGCCGGCCGGGTTTGACCCTTACGTTGAGTAACGGGTTAATAAGGCCTGTAGGATGTTATAATTATTTAGAATAGCGCCGGCCGGGTTTGACCGTTACGTTGAGTAAAGGGTTAATAAGGCCTGTAGAATGTTACAATTATTTAGAATAGCGCCGGCCGGTTTTGACCGTTACGTTGAGTAACGGGTTAATAAGGCCTGTAGAATGTTACAATTATTTAGAATAGCGCCGGCCGGGTTTGAACCTTACGTTGAGTAAAGGGTTAATAAGGCCTGTAGAATGTTACAATTATTTAGAATAGCGCCGGCCGGGTTTGACCCTTACGTTGAGTAAAGGGTTAATAAGGCCTGTAGAATGTTACAATTATTTAGAATAGCGCCTGCCGGGTTTTACCCTTACGTTGAGTAACGGGTTAATAAGGCCTGTAGAATGTTACAATTATGTAGAATAGCGCCGGCCGGGTTTGACCCTTACGTTGAGTAACGGGTTAATAAGGCCTGTAGAATGTTACAATTATTTAGAATAGCGCCGGCCGGGTTTGACCCTTACGTTGAGTAAAGGGTTAATAAGGCCTGTAGAATGTTACAATTATTTAGAATAGCGCCGGCCGGGTTTGACCCTTACGTTGAGTAACGGGTTAATAAGGCCTGTAGAATGTTACAATTATTTAGAATAGCGCCGGCCGGGTTTGACCCTTACGTTGAGAAAAGGGTTAATAAGGCCTGTAGAATGTTACAATTATTTAGAATAGCGCCGGCCGGTTTTTACCCTTACGTTGAGTAACAGGTTAATAAGGCCTGTAGAATGTTACAATTATTTAGAATAGCGCCGGCCGGGTTTGACCCTTACGTTGAGTAACGGGTTAATAAGGCCTGTAGAATGTTACAATTATTTAGAATAGCGCCGGCCGGGTTTGACCCTTACGTTGAGTGAAGGGTTAATAAGGCCTGTAGAATGTTACAATTATTTAGAATAGCGCCGGCCGGTTTTTACCCTTACGTTGAGTAACAGGTTAATAAGGCCTGTAGAATGTTACAATTATTTAGAATAGCGCCGGCCGGGTTTGACCCTTACGTTGAGTAAAGGGTTAATAAGGCCTGTAGAATGTTACAATTATTTAGAATAGCGCCTGCCGGGTTTTACCCTTACGTTGAGTAACGGGTTAATAAGGCCTGTAGAATGTTACAATTATTTAGAATAGCGCCGGCCGGGTTTGACCCTTACGTTGAGTAACGGGTTAATAAGGCCTGTAGAATGTTACAATTATTTAGAATAGCGCCGGCCGGGTTTGACCCTTACGTTGAGTAAAGGGTTAATAAGGCCTGTAGAATGTTACAATTATTTAGAATAGCGCCGGCCGGGTTTGACCCTTACGTTGAGTAACGGGTTAATAAGGCCTGTAGAATGTTACAATTATTTAGAATAGCGCCGGCCGGGTTTGACCCTTACGTTGAGAAAAGGGTTAATAAGGCCTGTAGAATGTTACAATTATTTAGAATAGCGCCGGCCGGTTTTTACCCTTACGTTGAGTAACAGGTTAATAAGGCCTGTAGAATGTTACAATTATTTAGAATAGCGCCGGCCGGGTTTGACCCTTACGTTGAGTAACGGGTTAATAAGGCCTGTAGAATGTTACAATTATTTAGAATAGCGCCGGCCGGGTTTGACCCTTACGTTGAGTGAAGGGTTAATAAGGCCTGTAGAATGTTACAATTATTTAGAATAGCGCCGGCCGGTTTTTACCCTTACGTTGAGTAACAGGTTAATAAGGCCTGTAGAATGTTACAATTATTTAGAATAGCGCCGGCCGGGTTTGACCCTTACGTTGAGTAAAGGGTTAATAAGGCCTGTAGAATGTTACAATTATTTAGAATAGCGCCGGCCGGTTTTTACCCTTACGTTGAGTAACAGGTTAATAAGGCCTGTAGAATGTTACAATTATTTAGAATAGCGCCGGCCGGGTTTGACCCTTACGTTGAGTAACGGGTTAATAAGGCCTGTAGAATGTTACAATTATTTAGAATAGCGCCGGCCGGTTTTTACCCTTACGTTGAGTAACAGGTTAATAAGGCCTGTAGAATGTTACAATTATTTAGAATAGCGCCGGCCGGCTTTTACCCTTACGTTGAGTAACGGGTTAATAAGGCCTGTAGAATGTTACAATTATTTAGAATAGCGCCGGCCGGGTTTGACCCTTACGTTGAGTAAAGGGTTAATAAGGCCTGCAGAATGTTACAATTATTTAGAATAGCGCCGGCCGGTTTTTACCCTTACGTTGAGTAACGGGTTAATAAGGCCTGCGGAATGTTACAATTATTTAGAATAGCGCCGGCCGGGTTTTACCCTTACGTTGAGTAAAGGGTTAATAAGGCCTGTAGAATGTTACAATTATTTAGAATAGCGCCGACCAGGTTTGACCCTTATGTTGAGTAACGGGTTAATAAGGCCTGTAGAATGTTACAATTATTTAGAATAGCGCCGGCCGGTTTTTACCCTTACGTTGAGTAACGGGTTAATAAGGCCTGTAGAATGTTACAATTATTTAGAATAGCGCCGGCCGGGTTTTACCCTTACGTTGAGTAAAGGGTTAATAAGGCCTGTAGAATGTTATAATTATTTAGAATAGCGCCGGCCGGGTTTGACCCTTACGTTGAGTAACGGGTTAATAAGGCCTGTAGAATGTTACAATTATTTAGAATAGCGCCGGCCGATTTTTACCCTTACGTTGAGTAACGGTTTAATAAGGCCTGTAGAATGTTACAATTATTTAGAATAGCGCCGGCCGGGTTTGACCCTTACGTTGAGTAAAGGGTTAATAAGGCCTGTAGGATGTTAGAATTATTTAGAATAGCGCCGGCCGGGTTTGACCCTTACGTTGAGTAACGGGTTAATAAGGCCTGTAGGATGTTATAATTATTTAGAATAGCGCCGGCCGGGTTTGACCGTTACGTTGAGTAAAGGGTTAATAAGGCCTGTAGAATGTTACAATTATTTAGAATAGCGCCGGCCGGTTTTGACCGTTACGTTGAGTAACGGGTTAATAAGGCCTGTAGAATGTTACAATTATTTAGAATAGCGCCGGCCGGGTTTGAACCTTACGTTGAGTAAAGGGTTAATAAGGCCTGTAGAATGTTACAATTATTTAGAATAGCGCCGGCCGGGTTTGACCCTTACGTTGAGTAAAGGGTTAATAAGGCCTGTAGAATGTTACAATTATTTAGAATAGCGCCTGCCGGGTTTTACCCTTACGTTGAGTAACGGGTTAATAAGGCCTGTAGAATGTTACAATTATTTAGAATAGCGCCGGCCGGGTTTGACCCTTACGTTGAGTAACGGGTTAATAAGGCCTGTAGAATGTTACAATTATTTAGAATAGCGCCGGCCGGGTTTGACCCTTACGTTGAGTAAAGGGTTAATAAGGCCTGTAGAATGTTACAATTATTTAGAATAGCGCCGGCCGGGTTTGACCCTTACGTTGAGTAACGGGTTAATAAGGCCTGTAGAATGTTACAATTATTTAGAATAGCGCCGGCCGGGTTTGACCCTTACGTTGAGAAAAGGGTTAATAAGGCCTGTAGAATGTTACAATTATTTAGAATAGCGCCGGCCGGGTTTGACCCTTACGTTGAGTAACGGGTTAATAAGGCCTGTAGAATGTTACAATTATTTAGAATAGCGCCGGCCGGTTTTTACCCTTACGTTGAGTAACAGGTTAATAAGGCCTGTAGAATGTTACAATTATTTAGAATAGCGCCGGCCGGGTTTGACCCTTACGTTGAGTAACGGGTTAATAAGGCCTGTAGAATGTTACAATTATTTAGAATAGCGCCGGCCGGGTTTGACCCTTACGTTGAGTGAAGGGTTAATAAGGCCTGTAGAATGTTACAATTATTTAGAATAGCGCCGGCCGGTTTTTACCCTTACGTTGAGTAACAGGTTAATAAGGCCTGTAGAATGTTACAATTATTTAGAATAGCGCCGGCCGGGTTTGACCCTTACGTTGAGTAAAGGGTTAATAAGGCCTGTAGAATGTTACAATTATTTAGAATAGCGCCGGCCGGTTTTTACCCTTACGTTGAGTAACAGGTTAATAAGGCCTGTAGAATGTTACAATTATTTAGAATAGCGCCGGCCGGGTTTGACCCTTACGTTGAGTAACGGGTTAATAAGGCCTGTAGAATGTTACAATTATTTAGAATAGCGCCGGCCGGTTTTTACCCTTACGTTGAGTAACAGGTTAATAAGGCCTGTAGAATGTTACAATTATTTAGAATAGCGCCGGCCGGCTTTTACCCTTACGTTGAGTAACGGGTTAATAAGGCCTGTAGAATGTTACAATTATTTAGAATAGCGCCGGCCGGGTTTGACCCTTACGTTGAGTAAAGGGTTAATAAGGCCTGCAGAATGTTACAATTATTTAGAATAGCGCCGGCCGGTTTTTACCCTTACGTTGAGTAACGGGTTAATAAGGCCTGTGGAATGTTACAATTATTTAGAATAGCGCCGGCCGGGTTTTACCCTTACGTTGAGTAAAGGGTTAATAAGGCCTGTAGAATGTTACAATTATTTAGAATAGCGCCGACCAGGTTTGACCCTTACGTTGAGTAACGGGTTAATAAGGCCTGTAGAATGTTACAATTATTTAGAATAGCGCCGGCCGGTTTTTACCATTACGTTGAGTAACGGGTTAATAAGGCCTGTAGAATGTTACAATTATTTAGAATAGCGCCGGCCGGGTTTTACCCTTACGTTGAGTAAAGGGTTAATAAGGCCTGTAGAATGTTATAATTATTTAGAATAGCGCCGGCCGGGTTTGACCCTTACGTTGAGTAACGGGTTAATAAGGCCTGTAGAATGTTACAATTATTTAGAATAGCGCCGGCCGATTTTTACCCTTACGTTGAGTAAGGGTTTAATAAGGCCTGTAGAATGTTACAATTATTTAGAATAGCGCCGGCCGGTTTTTACCCTTACGTTGATTAACGGGTTAATAAGGCCTGTAGAATGTTACAATTATTTAGAATAGCGCCGGCCGGTTTTTACCCTTACGTTGAATAAAGGGTTAATAAGGCCTGTAGAATGTTACAATTATTTAGAATAGCGCCGGCCGGGTTTGACCCTTACGTTGAGTAACAGGTTAATAAGGCCTGTAGAATGTTACAATTATTTAGAATAGCGCCGGCCGGGTTTGACCCTTACGTTGAATAAAGGGTTAATAAGGCCTGTAGAATGTTACAATTATTTAGAATAGCGCCGGCCGGGTTTGACCGTTACGTTGAGTAACGGGTTAATAAGGCCTGTAGAATGTTACAATTATTTAGAATAGCGCCGGCCGGTTTTTACCCTTACGTTGATTAACGGGTTAATAAGGCCTGTAGAATGTTACAATTATTTAGAATAGCGCCGGCCGGGTTTGACCGTTACGTTGAGTAAAGGGTTAATAAGGCCTGTAGAATGTTACAATTATTTAGAATAGCGCCGGCCGGTTTTTACCCTTACGTTGATTAACGGGTTAATAAGGCCTGTAGAATGTTACAATTATTTAGAATAGCGCCGGCCGGTTTTTACCCTTACGTTGAGTAACGGGTTAATAAGGCCTGTAGAATGTTACAATTATTTAGAATAGCGCCGGCCGGGTTTGACCCTTACGTTGAGTAAAGGGTTAATAAGGCCTGTAGAATGTTACAATTATTTAGAATAGCGCCGGCCGGGTTTTACCCTTACGTTGAGTAAAGGGTTAATAAGGCCTGTAGAATGTTACAATTATTTAGAATAGCGCCGGCCGGGTTTTACCCATACGTTGAGTGAAGGGTTAATAAGGCCTGTAGAATGTTACAATTATTTAGAATAGCGCCGGCCGGGTTTGACCCTTACGTTGAGTGAAGGGTTAATAAGGCCTGTAGAATGTTACAATTATTTAGAATAGCGCCGGCCGGGTTTTACCCTTACGTTGAGTAAAGGGTTAATAAGGCCTGTAGAATGTTACAATTATTTAGAATAGCGCCGGCCGGGTTTTACCCTTACGTTGAGTGAAGGGTTAATAAGGCCTGTAGAATGTTACAATTATTTAGAATAGCGCCGGCCGGGTTTGACCCTTACGTTGAGTGAAGGGTTAATAAGGCCTGTAGAATGTTACAATTATTTAGAATAGCGCCGGCCGGTTTTTACCCTTACGTTGAGTAAAGGGTTAATAAGGCCTGTAGAATGTTACAATTATTTGGAATAGCGCCGGCCGGTTTTTACCCTTACGTTGAGTAACGGGTTAATAAGGCCTGTAGAATGTTACAATTATTTAGAATAGCGCCGGCCGGGTTTGAACCTTACGTTGAGTAAAGGGTTAATAAGGCCTGTAGAATGTTACAATTATTTAGAATAGCGCCGGCCGGGTTTGACCCTTACGTTGAGTAAAGGGTTAATAAGGCCTGTAGAATGTTACAATTATTTAGAATAGCGCCGGCCGGGTTTTACCCTTACGTTGAGTAACGGGTTAATAAGGCCTGTAGAATGTTACAATTATTTAGAATAGCGCCGGCCGGGTTTGACCCTTACGTTGAGTAACGGGTTAATAAGGCCTGTAGAATGTTACAATTATTTAGAATAGCGCCGGCCGGGTTTGACCCTTACGTTGAGTAAAGGGTTAATAAGGCCTGTAGAATGTTACAATTATTTAGAATAGCGCCGGCCGGGTTTGACCCTTACGTTGAGTAACGGGTTAATAAGGCCTGTAGAATGTTACAATTATTTAGAATAGCGCCGGACGGGTTTGACCCTTACGTTGAGAAAAGGGTTAATAAGGCCTGTAGAATGTTACAATTATTTAGAATAGCGCCGGCCGGGTTTGACCCTTACGTTGAGTAACGGGTTAATAAGGCCTGTAGAATGTTACAATTATTTAGAATAGCGCCGGCCGGTTTTTACCCTTACGTTGAGTAACGGGTTAATAAGGCCTGTAGAATGGTACAATTATTTAGAATAGCGCCGGCCGGGTTTGACCCTTACGTTGAGTAAAGGGTTAATAAGGCCTGTAGAATGATACTATTATTTAGAATAGCGCCGGCCGGTTTTTACCCTTACGTTGATTAACGGGTTAATAAGGCCTGTAGAATGTTATAATTATTTAGAATAGCGCCGGCCGGGTTTGACCCTTACGTTGAGTAACGGGTTAATAAGGCCTGTAGGATGTTATAATTATTTAGAATAGCGCCGGCCGGGGTTGACCCTTACGTTGAGTAAAGGGTTAATAAGGCCTGTAGAATGATACAATTATTTAGAATAGCGCCGGCCGGTTTTTACCCTTACGTTGAGTAACGGGTTAATAAGGCCTGTAGAATGTTATAATTATTTAGAATAGCGCCGGCCGGGTTTTACCCTTACGTTGAGTAAAGGGTTAATAAGGCCTGTAGGATGTTACAATTATTTAGAATAGCGCCGGCCGGGTTTGACCCTTACGTTGAGTAACGGGTTAATAAGGCCTGTAGGATGTTATAATTATTTAGAAAAGCGCCGGCCGGGTTTGACCCTTACGTTGAGTAAAGGGTTAATAAGGCCTGTAGGATGTTATAATTATTTAGAATAGCGCCGGCCGGTTTTTACCCTTACGTTGAGTAACGGGTTAATAAGGCCTGTAGAATGTTACAATTATTTAGAATAGCGCCGGCCGGGTTTGACCCTTACGTTGAGTAAAGGGTTAATAAGGCCTGTAGGATGTTATAATTATTTAGAATAGCGCCGGCCGGGTTTGACCCTTACGTTGAGTAACGGGTTAATAAGGCCTGTAGGATGTTATAATTATTTAGAATAGCGCCGGCCGGGTTTGACCGTTACGTTGAGTAAAGGGTTAATAAGGCCTGTAGAATGTTATAATTATTTAGAATAGCGCCGGCCGGTTTTGACCGTTACGTTGAGTAACGGGTTAATAAGGCCTGTAGAATGTTACAATTATTTAGAATAGCGCCGGCCGGGTTTGAACCTTACGTTGAGTAAAGGGTTAATAAGGCCTGTAGAATGTTACAATTATTTAGAATAGCGCCGGCCGGGTTTGACCCTTACGTTGAGTAAAGGGTTAATAAGGCCTGTAGAATGTTACAATTATTTAGAATAGCGCCTGCCGGGTTTTACCCTTACGTTGAGTAACGGGTTAATAAGGCCTGTAGAATGTTACAATTATTTAGAATAGCGCCGGCCGGGTTTGACCCTTACGTTGAGTAACGGGTTAATAAGGCCTGTAGAATGTTACAATTATTTAGAATAGCGCCGGCCGGGTTTGACCCTTACGTTGAGTAAAGGGTTAATAAGGCCTGTAGAATGTTACAATTATTTAGAATAGCGCCGGCCGGGTTTGACCCTTACGTTGAGTAACGGGTTAATAAGGCCTGTAGAATGTTACAATTATTTAGAATAGCGCCGGCCGGGTTTGACCCTTACGTTGAGAAAAGGGTTAATAAGGCCTGTAGAATGTTACAATTATTTAGAATAGCGCCGGCCGGGTTTGACCCTTACGTTGAGTAACGGGTTAATAAGGCCTGTAGAATGTTACAATTATTTAGAATAGCGCCGGCCGGTTTTTACCCTTACGTTGAGTAACAGGTTAATAAGGCCTGTAGAATGTTACAATTATTTAGAATAGCGCCGGCCGGGTTTGACCCTTACGTTGAGTAACGGGTTAATAAGGCCTGTAGAATGTTACAATTATTTAGAATAGCGCCGGCCGGGTTTGACCCTTACGTTGAGTGAAGGGTTAATAAGGCCTGTAGAATGTTACAATTATTTAGAATAGCGCCGGCCGGTTTTTACCCTTACGTTGAGTAACAGGTTAATAAGGCCTGTAGAATGTTACAATTATTTAGAATAGCGCCGGCCGGGTTTGACCCTTACGTTGAGTAAAGGGTTAATAAGGCCTGTAGAATGTTACAATTATTTAGAATAGCGCCGGCCGGTTTTTACCCTTACGTTGAGTAACAGGTTAATAAGGCCTGTAGAATGTTACAATTATTTAGAATAGCGCCGGCCGGGTTTGACCCTTACGTTGAGTAACGGGTTAATAAGGCCTGTAGAATGTTACAATTATTTAGAATAGCGCCGTCCGGTTTTTACCCTTACGTTGAGTAACAGGTTAATAAGGCCTGTAGAATGTTACAATTATTTAGAATAGCGCCGGCCGGCTTTTACCCTTACGTTGAGTAACGGGTTAATAAGGCCTGTAGAATGTTACAATTATTTAGAATAGCGCCGGCCGGGTTTTACCCTTACGTTGAGTAAAGGGTTAATAAGGCCTGTAGAATGTTACAATTATTTAGAATAGCGCCGGCCAGGTTTGACCCTTACGTTGAGTAACGGGTTAATAAGGCCTGTAGAATGTTACAATTATTTAGAATAGCGCCGGCCGGTTTTTACCCTTACGTTGAGTAACGGGTTAATAAGGCCTGTAGAATGTTACAATTATTTAGAATAGCGCCGGCCGGGTTTTACCCTTACGTTGAGTAAAGGGTTAATAAGGCCTGTAGAATGTTATAATTATTTAGAATAGCGCCGGCCGGGTTTGACCCTTACGTTGAGTAACGGGTTAATAAGGTCTGTAGAATGTTACAATTATTTAGAATAGCGCCGGCCGATTTTTACCCTTACGTTGAGTAACGGGTTAATAAGGCCTGTAGAATGTTACAATTATTTAGAATAGCGCCGGCCGATTTTTACCCTTACGTTGAGTAACGGGTTAATAAGGCCTGTAGAATGTTACAATTATTTAGAATAGCGCCGGCCGGGTTTGACCCTTACGTTGAATAAAGGGTTAATAAGGCCTGTAGAATGTTACAATTATTTAGAATAGCGCCGGCCGGGTTTGACCGTTACGTTGAGTAACGGGTTAATAAGGCCTGTAGAATGTTACAATTATTTAGAATAGCGCCGGCCGGGTTTTACCCTTACGTTGAGTAAAGGGTTAATAAGGCCTGTAGAATGTTACAATTATTTAGAATAGCGCCGGCCGGGTTTGACCCTTACGTTGAGTAAAGGGTTAATAAGGCCTGTAGAATGTTACAATTATTTAGAATAGCGCCGGCTGGGTTTGACCCTTACGTTGAGTGAAGGGTTAATAAGGCCTGTAGAATGTTACAATTATTTAGAATAGCGCCGGCCGGTTTTTACCCTTACGTTGAGTAACAGGTTAATAAGGCCTGTAGAATGTTACAATTATTTAGAATAGCGCCGGCCGGGTTTGACCCTTACGTTGAGTAAAGGGTTAATAAGGCCTGTAGAATGTTACAATTATTTAGAATAGCGCCGGCCGGTTTTTACCCTTACGTTGAGTAACAGGTTAATAAGGCCTGTAGAATGTTACAATTATTTAGAATAGCGCCGGCCGGGTTTGACCCTTACGTTGAGTAACGGGTTAATAAGGCCTGTAGAATGTTACAATTATTTAGAATAGCGCCGGCCGGTTTTTACCCTTACGTTGAGTAACGGGTTAATAAGGCCTGTAGAATGTTACAATTATTTAGAATAGCGCCGGCCGGCTTTTACCCTTACGTTGATTAACGGGTTAATAAGGCCTGTAGAATGTTATAATTATTTAGAATAGCGCCGGCCGGGTTTGACCCTTACGTTGAGTAACGGGTTAATAAGGCCTGTAGGATGTTATAATTATTTAGAATAGCGCCGGCCGGGGTTGACCCTTACGTTGAGTAAAGGGTTAATAAGGCCTGTAGAATGATACAATTATTTAGAATAGCGCCGGCCGGTTTTTACCCTTACGTTGAGTAACGGGTTACTAAGGCCTGTAGAATGTTATAATTATTTAGAATAGCGCCGGCCGGGTTTTACCCTTACGTTGAGTAAAGGGTTAATAAGGCCTGTAGGATGTTACAATTATTTAGAATAGCGCCGGCCGGGTTTGACCCTTACGTTGCGTAACGGGTTAATAAGGCCTGTAGGATGTTATAATTATTTAGAAAAGCGCCGGCCGGGTTTGACCCTTACGTTGAGTAAAGGGTTAATAAGGCCTGTAGGATGTTATAATTATTTAGAATAGCGCCGGCCGGTTTTTACCCTTACGTTGAGTAACGGGTTAATAAGGCCTGTAGAATGTTACAATTATTTAGAATAGCGCCGGCCGGGTTTGACCCTTACGTTGAGTAAAGGGTTAATAAGGCCTGTAGGATGTTATAATTATTTAGAATAGCGCCGGCCGGGTTTGACCCTTACGTTGAGTAACGGGTTAATAAGGCCTGTAGGATGTTATAATTATTTAGAATAGCGCCGGCCGGGTTTGACCGTTACGTTGAGTAAAGGGTTAATAAGGCCTGTAGAATGTTACAATTATTTAGAATAGCGCCGGCCGGTTTTGACCGTTACGTTGAGTAACGGGTTAATAAGGCCTGTAGAATGTTACAATTATTTAGAATAGCGCCGGCCGGGTTTGAACCTTACGTTGAGTAAAGGGTTAATAAGGCCTGTAGAATGTTACAATTATTTAGAATAGCGCCGGCCGGGTTTGACCCTTACGTTGAGTAAAGGGTTAATAAGGCCTGTAGAATGTTACAATTATTTAGAATAGCGCCTGCCGGGTTTTACCCTTACGTTGAGTAACGGGTTAATAAGGCCTGTAGAATGTTACAATTATTTAGAATAGCGCCGGCCGGGTTTGACCCTTACGTTGAGTAACGGGTTAATAAGGCCTGTAGAATGTTACAATTATTTAGAATAGCGCCGGCCGGGTTTGACCCTTACGTTGAGTAAAGGGTTAATAAGGCCTGTAGAATGTTACAATTATTTAGAATAGCGCCGGCCGGCTTTGACCCTTACGTTGAGTAACGGGTTAATAAGGCCTGTAGAATGTTACAATTATTTAGAATAGCGCCGGCCGGGTTTGACCCTTACGTTGAGAAAAGGGTTAATAAGGCCTGTAGAATGTTACAATTATTTAGAATAGCGCCGGCCGGGTTTGACCCTTACGTTGAGTAACGGGTTAATAAGGCCTGTAGAATGTTACAATTATTTAGAATAGCGCCGGCCGGTTTTTACCCTTACGTTGAGTAACAGGTTAATAAGGCCTGTAGAATGTTACAATTATTTAGAATAGCGCCGGCCGGGTTTGACCCTTACGTTGAGTAACGGGTTAATAAGGCCTGTAGAATGTTACAATTATTTAGAATAGCGCCGGCCGGGTTTGACCCTTACGTTGAGTGAAGGGTTAATAAGGCCTGTAGAATGTTACAATTATTTAGAATAGCGCCGGCCGGTTTTTACCCTTACGTTGAGTAACAGGTTAATAAGGCCTGTAGAATGATACAATTATTTAGAATAGCGCCGGCCGGGTTTGACCCTTACGTTGAGTAAAGGATTAATAAGGCCTGTAGAATGTTACAATTATTTAGAATAGCGCCGGCCGGTTTTTACCCTTACGTTGAGTAACAGGTTAATAAGGCCTGTAGAATGTTACAATTATTTAGAATAGCGCCGGCCGGGTTTGACCCTTACGTTGAGTAACGGGTTAATAAGGCCTGTAGAATGTTACAATTATTTAGAATAGCGCCGGCCGGTTTTTACCCTTACGTTGAGTAACAGGTTAATAAGGCCTGTAGAATGTTACAATTATTTAGAATAGCGCCGGCCGGCTTTTACCCTTACGTTGAGTAACGGGTTAATAAGGCCTGTAGAATGTTACAATTATTTAGAATAGCGCCGGCCGGGTTTTACCCTTACGTTGAGTAAAGGGTTAATAAGGCCTGTAGAATGTTACAATTATTTAGAATAGCGCCGGCCAGGTTTGACCCTTACGTTGAGTAACGGGTTAATAAGGCCTGTAGAATGTTACAATTATTTAGAATAGCGCCGGCCGGTTTTTACCCTTACGTTGAGTAACGGGTTAATAAGGCCTGTAGAATGTTACAATTATTTAGAATAGCGCCGGCCGGGTTTTACCCTTACGTTGAGTAAAGGGTTAATAAGGCCTGTAGAATGTTATAATTATTTAGAATAGCGCCGGCCGGGTTTGACCCTTACGTTGAGTAACGGGTTAATAAGGTCTGTAGAATGTTACAATTATTTAGAATAGCGCCGGCCGATTTTTACCCTTACGTTGAGTAACGGGTTAATAAGGCCTGTAGAATGTAACAATTATTTAGAATAGCGCCGGCCGATTTTTACCCTTACGTTGAGTAACGGGTTAATAAGGCCTGTAGAATGTTACAATTATTTAGAATAGCGCCGGCCGGGTTTGACCCTTACGTTGAATAAAGGGTTAATAAGGCCTGTAGAATGTTACAATTATTTAGAATAGCGCCGGCCGGGTTTGACCGTTACGTTGAGTAACGGGTTAATAAGGCCTGTAGAATGTTACAATTATTTAGAATAGCGCCGGCCGGGTTTTACCCTTACGTTGAGTAAAGGGTTAATAAGGCCTGTAGAATGTTACAATTATTTAGAATAGCGCCGGCCGGGTTTGACCCTTACGTTGAGTAAAGGGTTAATAAGGCCTGTAGAATGTTACAATTATTTAGAATAGCGCCGGCCGGGTTTGACCCTTACGTTGAGTGAAGGGTTAATAAGGCCTGTAGAATGTTACAATTATTTAGAATAGCGCCGGCCGGTTTTTACCCTTACGTTGAGTAACAGGTTAATAAGGCCTGTAGAATGTTACAATTATTTAGAATAGCGCCGGCCGGGTTTGACCCTTACGTTGAGTAAAGGGTTAATAAGGCCTGTAGAATGTTACAATTATTTAGAATAGCGCCGGCCGGTTTTTACCCTTACGTTGAGTAACAGGTTAATAAGGCGTGTAGAATGTTACAATTATTTAGAATAGCGCCGGCCGGGTTTGACCCTTACGTTGAGTAACGGGTTAATAAGGCCTGTAGAATGTTACAATTATTTAGAATAGCGCCGGCCGGTTTTTACCCTTACGTTGAGTAACGGGTTAATAAGGCCTGTAGAATGTTACAATTATTTAGAATAGCGCCGGCCGGCTTTTACCCTTACGTTGAGTAACGGGTTAATAAGGCCTGTAGAATGTTACAATTATTTAGAATAGCGCCGGCCGGTTTTTACCCTTACGTTGAGTAACGGGTTAATAAGGCCTGTAGAATGTTACAATTATTTAGAATAGCGCCGGCCGGGTTTGACCCTTACGTTGAGTAAAGGGTTAATAAGGCCTGTAGAATGATACTATTATTTAGAATAGCGCCGGCCGGTTTTTACCCTTACGTTGATTAACGGGTTAATAAGGCCTGTAGAATGTTATAATTATTTAGAATAGCGCCGGCCGGGTTTGACCCTTACGTTGAGTAACGGGTTAATAAGGCCTGTAGGATGTTATAATTATTTAGAATAGCGCCGGCCGGGGTTGACCCTTACGTTGAGTAAAGGGTTAATAAGGCCTGTAGAATGATACAATTATTTAGAATAGCGCCGGCCGGTTTTTACCCTTACGTTGAGTAACGGGTTAATAAGGCCTGTAGAATGTTATAATTATTTAGAATAGCGCCGGCCGGGTTTTACCCTTACGTTGAGTAAAGGGTTAATAAGGCCTGTAGGATGTTACAATTATTTAGAATAGCGCCGGCCGGGTTTGACCCTTACGTTGAGTAACGGGTTAATAAGGCCTGTAGGATGTTATAATTATTTAGAAAAGCGCCGGCCGGGTTTGACCCTTACGTTGAGTAAAGGGTTAATAAGGCCTGTAGGATGTTATAATTATTTAGAATAGCGCCGGCCGGTTTTTACCCT
The DNA here is from genome assembly GCA_031216915.1 of Pictodentalium vernedei. NCBI lineage: Eukaryota > Metazoa > Mollusca > Scaphopoda > Dentaliida > Dentaliidae > Pictodentalium > Pictodentalium vernedei. Next base: position 5,736,643 of record CM062296.1, read on the forward strand.
TACGTTGAGTAACGGGTTAATAAGGCCTGTAGAATGTTACAATTATTTAGAATAGCGCCGGCCGGGTTTGACCCTTACGTTGAGTAAAGGGTTAATAAGGCCTGTAGGATGTTATAATTATTTAGAATAGCGCCGGCCGGGTTTGACCCTTACGTTGAGTAACGGGTTAATAAGGCCTGTAGGATGTTATAATTATTTAGAATAGCGCCGGCCGGGTTTGACCGTTACGTTGAGTAAAGGGTTAATAAGGCCTGTAGAATGTTACAATTATTTAGAATAGCGCCGGCCGGTTTTGACCGTTACGTTGAGTAACGGGTTAATAAGGCCTGTAGAATGTTACAATTATTTAGAATAGCGCCGGCCGGGTTTGAACCTTACGTTGAGTAAAGGGTTAATAAGGCCTGTAGAATGTTACAATTATTTAGAATAGCGCCGGCCGGGTTTGACCCTTACGTTGAGTAAAGGGTTAATAAGGCCTGTAGAATGTTACAATTATTTAGAATAGCGCCTGCCGGGTTTTACCCTTACGTTGAGTAACGGCTTAATAAGGCCTGTAGAATGTTACAATTATTTAGAATAGCGCCGGCCGGGTTTGACCCTTACGTTGAGTAACGGGTTAATAAGGCCTGTAGAATGTTACAATTATTTAGAATAGCGCCGGCCGGGTTTGACCCTTACGTTGAGTAAAGGGTTAATAAGGCCTGTAGAATGTTACAATTATTTAGAATAGCGCCGGCCGGGTTTGACCCTTACGTTGAGTAACGGGTTAATAAGGCCTGTAGAATGTTACAATTATTTAGAATAGCGCCGGCCGGGTTTGACCCTTACGTTGAGAAAAGGGTTAATAAGGCCTGTAGAATGTTACAATTATTTATAATAGCGCCGGCCGGGTTTGACCCTTACGTTGAGTAACGGGTTAATAAGGCCTGTAGAATGTTACAATTATTTAGAATAGCGCCGGCCGGTTTTTACCCTTACGTTGAGTAACAGGTTAATAAGGCCTGTAGAATGTTACAATTATTTAGAATAGCGCCGGCCGGGTTTGACCCTTACGTTGAGTAACGGGTTAATAAGGCCTGTAGAATGTTACAATTATTTAGAATAGCGCCGGCTGGCTTTTACCCTTACGTTGAGTAACGGGTTAATAAGGCCTGTAGAATGTTACAATTATTTAGAATAGCGCCGGCCGGTTTTTACCCTTACGTTGAGTAACGGGTTAATAAGGCCTGTAGAATGTTACAATTATTTAGAATAGCGCCGGCCGGGTTTGACCCTTACGTTGAGTAAAGGGTTAATAAGGCCTGTAGAATGATACTATTATTTAGAATAGCGCCGGCCGGTTTTTACCCTTACGTTGATTAACGGGTTAATAAGGCCTGTAGAATGTTATAATTATTTAGAATAGCGCCGGCCGGGTTTGACCCTTACGTTGAGTAACGGGTTAATAAGGCCTGTAGGATGTTATAATTATTTAGAATAGCGCCGGCCGGGGTTGACCCTTACGTTGAGTAAAGGGTTAATAAGGCCTGTAGAATGATACAATTATTTAGAATAGCGCCGGCCGGTTTTTACCCTTACGTTGAGTAACGGGTTAATAAGGCCTGTAGAATGTTATAATTATTTAGAATAGCGCCGGCCGGGTTTTACCCTTACGTTGAGTAAAGGGTTAATAAGGCCTGTAGGATGTTACAATTATTTAGAATAGCGCCGGCCGGGTTTGACCCTTACGTTGAGTAACGGGTTAATAAGGCCTGTAGGATGTTATAATTATTTAGAAAAGCGCCGGCCGGGTTTGACCCTTACGTTGAGTAAAGGGTTAATAAGGCCTGTAGGATGTTATAATTATTTAGAATAGCGCCGGCCGGTTTTTACCCTTACGTTGAGTAACGGGTTAATAAGGCCTGTAGAATGTTACAATTATTTAGAATAGCGCCGGCCGGGTTTGACCCTTACGTTGAGTAAAGGGTTAATAAGGCCTGTAGGATGTTATAATTATTTAGAATAGCGCCGGCCGGGTTTGACCCTTACGTTGAGTAACGGGTTAATAAGGCCTGTAGGATGTTATAATTATTTAGAATAGCGCCGGCCGGGTTTGACCGTTACGTTGAGTAAAGGGTTAATAAGGCCTGTAGAATGTTACAATTATTTAGAATAGCGCCGGCCGGTTTTGACCGTTACGTTGAGTAACGGGTTAATAAGGCCTGTAGAATGTTACAATTATTTAGAATAGCGCCGGCCGGGTTTGAACCTTACGTTGAGTAAAGGGTTAATAAGGCCTGTAGAATGTTACAATTATTTAGAATAGCCCCGGCCGGGTTTGACCCTTACGTTGAGTAAAGGGTTAATAAGGCCTGTAGAATGTTACAATTATTTAGAATAGCGCCTGCCGGGTTTTACCCTTACGTTGAGTAACGGGTTAATAAGGCCTGTAGAATGTTACAATTATTTAGAATAGCGCCGGCCGGGTTTGACCCTTACGTTGAGTAACGGGTTAATAAGGCCTGTAGAATGTTACAATTATTTAGAATAGCGCCGGCCGGGTTTGACCCTTACGTTGAGTAAAGGGTTAATAAGGCCTGTAGAATGTTACAATTATTTAGAATAGCGCCGGCCGGGTTTGACCCTTACGTTGAGTAACGGGTTAATAAGGCCTGTAGAATGTTACAATTATTTAGAATAGCGCCGGCCGGGTTTGACCCTTACGTTGAGAAAAGGGTTAATAAGGCCTGTAGAATGTTACAATTATTTAGAATAGCGCCGGCCGGGTTTGACCCTTACGTTGAGTAACGGTTAATAAGGCCTGTAGAATGTTACAATTATTTAGAATAGCGCCGGCCGGTTTTTACCCTTACGTTGAGTAACAGGTTAATAAGGCCTGTAGAATGTTACAATTATTTAGAATAGCGCCGGCCGGGTTTGACCCTTACGTTGAGTAACGGGTTAATAAGGCCTGTAGAATGTTACAATTATTTAGAATAGCGCCGGCCGGGTTTGACCCTTACGTTGAGTGAAGGGTTAATAAGGCCTGTAGAATGTTACAATTATTTAGAATAGCGCCGGCCGGTTTTTACCCTTACGTTGAGTAACAGGTTAATAAGGCCTGTAGAATGTTACAATTATTTAGAATAGCGCCGGCCGGGTTTGACCCTTACGTTGAGTAAAGGGTTAATAAGGCCTGTAGAATGTTACAATTATTTAGAATAGCGCCGGCCGGTTTTTACCCTTACGTTGAGTAACAGGTTAATAAGGCCTGTAGAATGTTACAATTATTTAGAATAGCGCCGGCCGGGTTTGACCCTTACGTTGAGTAACGGGTTAATAAGGCCTGTAGAATGTTACAATTATTTAGAATAGCGCCGTCCGGTTTTTACCCTTACGTTGAGTAACAGGTTAATAAGGCCTGTAGAATGTTACAATTATTTAGAATAGCGCCGGCCGGCTTTTACCCTTACGTTGAGTAACGGGTTAATAAGGCCTGTAGAATGTTACAATTATTTAGAATAGCGCCGGCCGGGTTTTACCCTTACGTTGAGTAAAGGGTTAATAAGGCCTGTAGAATGTTACAATTATTTAGAATAGCGCCGGCCAGGTTTGACCCTTACGTTGAGTAACGGGTTAATAAGGCCTGTAGAATGTTACAATTATTTAGAATAGCGCCGGCCGGTTTTTACCCTTACGTTGAGTAACGGGTTAATAAGGCCTGTAGAATGTTACAATTATTTAGAATAGCGCCGGCCGGGTTTTACCCTTACGTTGAGTAAAGGGTTAATAAGGCCTGTAGAATGTTACAATTATTTAGAATAGCGCCGGCCGGGTTTGACCCTTACGTTGAGTAAAGGGTTAATAAGGCCTGTAGGATGTTATAATTATTTAGAATAGCGCCGGCCGGTTTTTACCCTTACGTTGAGTAACGGGTTAATAAGGCCTGTAGAATGTTACAATTATTTAGAATAGCGCCGGCCGGGTTTGACCCTTACGTTGAGTAAAGGGTTAATAAGGCCTGTAGGATGTTATAATTATTTAGAATAGCGCCGGCCGGGTTTGACCCTTACGTTGAGTAACGGGTTAATAAGGCCTGTAGGATGTTATAATTATTTAGAATAGCGCCGGCCGGGTTTGACCGTTACGTTGAGTAAAGGGTTAATAAGGCCTGTAGAATGTTACAATTATTTAGAATAGCGCCGGCCGGTTTTGACCGTTACGTTGAGTAACGGGTTAATAAGGCCTGTAGAATGTTACAATTATTTAGAATAGCGCCGGCCGGGTTTGAACCTTACGTTGAGTAAAGGGTTAATAAGGCCTGTAGAATGTTACAATTATTTAGAATAGCGCCGGCCGGGTTTGACCCTTACGTTGAGTAAAGGGTTAATAAGGCCTGTAGAATGTTACAATTATTTAGAATAGCGCCTGCCGGGTTTTACCCTTACGTTGAGTAACGGCTTAATAAGGCCTGTAGAATGTTACAATTATTTAGAATAGCGCCGGCCGGGTTTGACCCTTACGTTGAGTAACGGGTTAATAAGGCCTGTAGAATGTTACAATTATTTAGAATAGCGCCGGCCGGGTTTGACCCTTACGTTGAGTAAAGGGTTAATAAGGCCTGTAGAATGTTACAATTATTTAGAATAGCGCCGGCCGGGTTTGACCCTTACGTTGAGTAACGGGTTAATAAGGCCTGTAGAATGTTACAATTATTTAGAATAGCGCCGGCCGGGTTTGACCCTTACGTTGAGAAAAGGGTTAATAAGGCCTGTAGAATGTTACAATTATTTATAATAGCGCCGGCCGGGTTTGACCCTTACGTTGAGTAACGGGTTAATAAGGCCTGTAGAATGTTACAATTATTTAGAATAGCGCCGGCCGGTTTTTACCCTTACGTTGAGTAACAGGTTAATAAGGCCTGTAGAATGTTACAATTATTTAGAATAGCGCCGGCCGGGTTTGACCCTTACGTTGAGTAACGGGTTAATAAGGCCTGTAGAATGTTACAATTATTTAGAATAGCGCCGGCTGGCTTTTACCCTTACGTTGAGTAACGGGTTAATAAGGCCTGTAGAATGTTACAATTATTTAGAATAGCGCCGGCCGGTTTTTACCCTTACGTTGAGTAACGGGTTAATAAGGCCTGTAGAATGTTACAATTATTTAGAATAGCGCCGGCCGGGTTTGACCCTTACGTTGAGTAAAGGGTTAATAAGGCCTGTAGAATGATACTATTATTTAGAATAGCGCCGGCCGGTTTTTACCCTTACGTTGATTAACGGGTTAATAAGGCCTGTAGAATGTTATAATTATTTAGAATAGCGCCGGCCGGGTTTGACCCTTACGTTGAGTAACGGGTTAATAAGGCCTGTAGGATGTTATAATTATTTAGAATAGCGCCGGCCGGGGTTGACCCTTACGTTGAGTAAAGGGTTAATAAGGCCTGTAGAATGATACAATTATTTAGAATAGCGCCGGCCGGTTTTTACCCTTACGTTGAGTAACGGGTTAATAAGGCCTGTAGAATGTTATAATTATTTAGAATAGCGCCGGCCGGGTTTTACCCTTACGTTGAGTAAAGGGTTAATAAGGCCTGTAGGATGTTACAATTATTTAGAATAGCGCCGGCCGGGTTTGACCCTTACGTTGAGTAACGGGTTAATAAGGCCTGTAGGATGTTATAATTATTTAGAAAAGCGCCGGCCGGGTTTGACCCTTACGTTGAGTAAAGGGTTAATAAGGCCTGTAGGATGTTATAATTATTTAGAATAGCGCCGGCCGGTTTTTACCCTTACGTTGAGTAACGGGTTAATAAGGCCTGTAGAATGTTACAATTATTTAGAATAGCGCCGGCCGGGTTTGACCCTTACGTTGAGTAAAGGGTTAATAAGGCCTGTAGGATGTTATAATTATTTAGAATAGCGCCGGCCGGGTTTGACCCTTACGTTGAGTAACGGGTTAATAAGGCCTGTAGGATGTTATAATTATTTAGAATAGCGCCGGCCGGGTTTGACCGTTACGTTGAGTAAAGGGTTAATAAGGCCTGTAGAATGTTACAATTATTTAGAATAGCGCCGGCCGGTTTTGACCGTTACGTTGAGTAACGGGTTAATAAGGCCTGTAGAATGTTACAATTATTTAGAATAGCGCCGGCCGGGTTTGAACCTTACGTTGAGTAAAGGGTTAATAAGGCCTGTAGAATGTTACAATTATTTAGAATAGCCCCGGCCGGGTTTGACCCTTACGTTGAGTAAAGGGTTAATAAGGCCTGTAGAATGTTACAATTATTTAGAATAGCGCCTGCCGGGTTTTACCCTTACGTTGAGTAACGGGTTAATAAGGCCTGTAGAATGTTACAATTATTTAGAATAGCGCCGGCCGGGTTTGACCCTTACGTTGAGTAACGGGTTAATAAGGCCTGTAGAATGTTACAATTATTTAGAATAGCGCCGGCCGGGTTTGACCCTTACGTTGAGTAAAGGGTTAATAAGGCCTGTAGAATGTTACAATTATTTAGAATAGCGCCGGCCGGGTTTGACCCTTACGTTGAGTAACGGGTTAATAAGGCCTGTAGAATGTTACAATTATTTAGAATAGCGCCGGCCGGGTTTGACCCTTACGTTGAGAAAAGGGTTAATAAGGCCTGTAGAATGTTACAATTATTTAGAATAGCGCCGGCCGGGTTTGACCCTTACGTTGAGTAACGGGTTAATAAGGCCTGTAGAATGTTACAATTATTTAGAATAGCGCCGGCCGGTTTTTACCCTTACGTTGAGTAACAGGTTAATAAGGCCTGTAGAATGTTACAATTATTTAGAATAGCGCCGGCCGGGTTTGACCCTTACGTTGAGTAACGGGTTAATAAGGCCTGTAGAATGTTACAATTATTTAGAATAGCGCCGGCCGGGTTTGACCCTTACGTTGAGTGAAGGGTTAATAAGGCCTGTAGAATGTTACAATTATTTAGAATAGCGCCGGCCGGTTTTTACCCTTACGTTGAGTAACAGGTTAATAAGGCCTGTAGAATGTTACAATTATTTAGAATAGCGCCGGCCGGGTTTGACCCTTACGTTGAGTAAAGGGTTAATAAGGCCTGTAGAATGTTACAATTATTTAGAATAGCGCCGGCCGGTTTTTACCCTTACGTTGAGTAACAGGTTAATAAGGCCTGTAGAATGTTACAATTATTTAGAATAGCGCCGGCCGGGTTTGACCCTTACGTTGAGTAACGGGTTAATAAGGCCTGTAGAATGTTACAATTATTTAGAATAGCGCCGTCCGGTTTTTACCCTTACGTTGAGTAACAGGTTAATAAGGCCTGTAGAATGTTACAATTATTTAGAATAGCGCCGGCCGGCTTTTACCCTTACGTTGAGTAACGGGTTAATAAGGCCTGTAGAATGTTACAATTATTTAGAATAGCGCCGGCCGGGTTTTACCCTTACGTTGAGTAAAGGGTTAATAAGGCCTGTAGAATGTTACAATTATTTAGAATAGCGCCGGCCAGGTTTGACCCTTACGTTGAGTAACGGGTTAATAAGGCCTGTAGAATGTTACAATTATTTAGAATAGCGCCGGCCGGTTTTTACCCTTACGTTGAGTAACGGGTTAATAAGGCCTGTAGAATGTTACAATTATTTAGAATAGCGCCGGCCGGGTTTTACCCTTACGTTGAGTAAAGGGTTAATAAGGCCTGTAGAATGTTATAATTATTTAGAATAGCGCCGGCCGGGTTTGACCCTTACGTTGAGTAACGGGTTAATAAGGTCTGTAGAATGTTACAATTATTTAGAATAGCGCCGGCCGATTTTTACCCTTACGTTGAGTAACGGGTTAATAAGGCCTGTAGAATGTTACAATTATTTAGAATAGCGCCGGCCGATTTTTACCCTTACGTTGAGTAACGGGTTAATAAGGCCTGTAGAATGTTACAATTATTTAGAATAGCGCCGGCCGGGTTTGACCCTTACGTTGAATAAAGGGTTAATAAGGCCTGTAGAATGTTACAATTATTTAGAATAGCGCCGGTCGGGTTTGACCGTTACGTTGAGTAACGGGTTAATAAGGCCTGTAGAATGTTACAATTATTTAGAATAGCGCCGGCCGGGTTTTACCCTTACGTTGAGTAAAGGGTTAATAAGGCCTGTAGAATGTTACAATTATTTAGAATAGCGCCGGCCGGGTTTGACCCTTACGTTGAGTAAAGGGTTAATAAGGCCTGTAGAATGTTACAATTATTTAGAATAGCGCCGGCTGGGTTTGACCCTTACGTTGAGTGAAGGGTTAATAAGGCCTGTAGAATGTTACAATTATTTAGAATAGCGCCGGCCGGTTTTTACCCTTACGTTGAGTAACAGGTTAATAAGGCCTGTAGAATGTTACAATTATTTAGAATAGCGCCGGCCGGGTTTGACCCTTACGTTGAGTAAAGGGTTAATAAGGCCTGTAGAATGTTACAATTATTTAGAATAGCGCCGGCCGGTTTTTACCCTTACGTTGAGTAACAGGTTAATAAGGCCTGTAGAATGTTACAATTATTTAGAATAGCGCCGGCCGGGTTTGACCCTTACGTTGAGTAACGGGTTAATAAGGCCTGTAGAATGTTACAATTATTTAGAATAGCGCCGGCCGGTTTTTACCCTTACGTTGAGTAACGGGTTAATAAGGCCTGTAGAATGTTACAATTATTTAGAATAGCGCCGGCCGGCTTTTACCCTTACGTTGATTAACGGGTTAATAAGGCCTGTAGAATGTTATAATTATTTAGAATAGCGCCGGCAGGGTTTGACCCTTACGTTGAGTAACGGGTTAATAAGGCCTGTAGGATGTTATAATTATTTAGAATAGCGCCGGCCGGGGTTGACCCTTACGTTGAGTAAAGGGTTAATAAGGCCTGTAGAATGATACAATTATTTAGAATAGCGCCGGCCGGTTTTTACCCTTACGTTGAGTAACGGGTTACTAAGGCCTGTAGAATGTTATAATTATTTAGAATAGCGCCGGCCGGGTTTTACCCTTACGTTGAGTAAAGGGTTAATAAGGCCTGTAGGATGTTACAATTATTTAGAATAGCGCCGGCCGGGTTTGACCCTTACGTTGCGTAACGGGTTAATAAGGCCTGTAGAATGTTACAATTATTTAGAATAGCGCCGGCCGGGTTTGACCCTTACGTTGAGTAACGGGTTAATAAGGCCTGTAGAATGTTACAATTATTTAGAATAGCGCCGGCTGGCTTTTACCCTTACGTTGAGTAACGGGTTAATAAGGCCTGTAGAATGTTACAATTATTTAGAATAGCGCCGGCCGGTTTTTACCCTTACGTTGAGTAACGGGTTAATAAGGCCTGTAGAATGTTACAATTATTTAGAATAGCGCCGGCCGGGTTTGACCCTTACGTTGAGTAAAGGGTTAATAAGGCCTGTAGAATGATACTATTATTTAGAATAGCGCCGGCCGGTTTTTACCCTTACGTTGATTAACGGGTTAATAAGGCCTGTAGAATGTTATAATTATTTAGAATAGCGCCGGCCGGGTTTGACCCTTACGTTGAGTAACGGGTTAATAAGGCCTGTAGGATGTTATAATTATTTAGAATAGCGCCGGCCGGGGTTGACCCTTACGTTGAGTAAAGGGTTAATAAGGCCTGTAGAATGATACAATTATTTAGAATAGCGCCGGCCGGTTTTTACCCTTACGTTGAGTAACGGGTTAATAAGGCCTGTAGAATGTTATAATTATTTAGAATAGCGCCGGCCGGGTTTTACCCTTACGTTGAGTAAAGGGTTAATAAGGCCTGTAGGATGTTACAATTATTTAGAATAGCGCCGGCCGGGTTTGACCCTTACGTTGAGTAACGGGTTAATAAGGCCTGTAGGATGTTATAATTATTTAGAAAAGCGCCGGCCGGGTTTGACCCTTACGTTGAGTAAAGGGTTAATAAGGCCTGTAGGATGTTATAATTATTTAGAATAGCGCCGGCCGGTTTTTACCCTTACGTTGAGTAACGGGTTAATAAGGCCTGTAGAATGTTACAATTATTTAGAATAGCGCCGGCCGGGTTTGACCCTTACGTTGAGTAAAGGGTTAATAAGGCCTGTAGGATGTTATAATTATTTAGAATAGCGCCGGCCGGGTTTGACCCTTACGTTGAGTAACGGGTTAATAAGGCCTGTAGGATGTTATAATTATTTAGAATAGCGCCGGCCGGGTTTGACCGTTACGTTGAGTAAAGGGTTAATAAGGCCTGTAGAATGTTACAATTATTTAGAATAGCGCCGGCCGGTTTTGACCGTTACGTTGAGTAACGGGTTAATAAGGCCTGTAGAATGTTACAATTATTTAGAATAGCGCCGGCCGGGTTTGAACCTTACGTTGAGTAAAGGGTTAATAAGGCCTGTAGAATGTTACAATTATTTAGAATAGCCCCGGCCGGGTTTGACCCTTACGTTGAGTAAAGGGTTAATAAGGCCTGTAGAATGTTACAATTATTTAGAATAGCGCCTGCCGGGTTTTACCCTTACGTTGAGTAACGGGTTAATAAGGCCTGTAGAATGTTACAATTATTTAGAATAGCGCCGGCCGGGTTTGACCCTTACGTTGAGTAACGGGTTAATAAGGCCTGTAGAATGTTACAATTATTTAGAATAGCGCCGGCCGGGTTTGACCCTTACGTTGAGTAAAGGGTTAATAAGGCCTGTAGAATGTTACAATTATTTAGAATAGCGCCGGCCGGGTTTGACCCTTACGTTGAGTAACGGGTTAATAAGGCCTGTAGAATGTTACAATTATTTAGAATAGCGCCGGCCGGGTTTGACCCTTACGTTGAGAAAAGGGTTAATAAGGCCTGTAGAATGTTACAATTATTTAGAATAGCGCCGGCCGGGTTTGACCCTTACGTTGAGTAACGGTTAATAAGGCCTGTAGAATGTTACAATTATTTAGAATAGCGCCGGCCGGTTTTTACCCTTACGTTGAGTAACAGGTTAATAAGGCCTGTAGAATGTTACAATTATTTAGAATAGCGCCGGCCGGGTTTGACCCTTACGTTGAGTAACGGGTTAATAAGGCCTGTAGAATGTTACAATTATTTAGAATAGCGCCGGCCGGGTTTGACCCTTACGTTGAGTGAAGGGTTAATAAGGCCTGTAGAATGTTACAATTATTTAGAATAGCGCCGGCCGGTTTTTACCCTTACGTTGAGTAACAGGTTAATAAGGCCTGTAGAATGTTACAATTATTTAGAATAGCGCCGGCCGGGTTTGACCCTTACGTTGAGTAAAGGGTTAATAAGGCCTGTAGAATGTTACAATTATTTAGAATAGCGCCGGCCGGTTTTTACCCTTACGTTGAGTAACAGGTTAATAAGGCCTGTAGAATGTTACAATTATTTAGAATAGCGCCGGCCGGGTTTGACCCTTACGTTGAGTAACGGGTTAATAAGGCCTGTAGAATGTTACAATTATTTAGAATAGCGCCGTCCGGTTTTTACCCTTACGTTGAGTAACAGGTTAATAAGGCCTGTAGAATGTTACAATTATTTAGAATAGCGCCGGCCGGCTTTTACCCTTACGTTGAGTAACGGGTTAATAAGGCCTGTAGAATGTTACAATTATTTAGAATAGCGCCGGCCGGGTTTTACCCTTACGTTGAGTAAAGGGTTAATAAGGCCTGTAGAATGTTACAATTATTTAGAATAGCGCCGGCCAGGTTTGACCCTTACGTTGAGTAACGGGTTAATAAGGCCTGTAGAATGTTACAATTATTTAGAATAGCGCCGGCCGGTTTTTACCCTTACGTTGAGTAACGGGTTAATAAGGCCTGTAGAATGTTACAATTATTTAGAATAGCGCCGGCCGGGTTTTACCCTTACGTTGAGTAAAGGGTTAATAAGGCCTGTAGAATGTTACAATTATTTAGAATAGCGCCGGCCGGGTTTGACCCTTACGTTGAGTAAAGGGTTAATAAGGCCTGTAGGATGTTATAATTATTTAGAATAGCGCCGGCCGGTTTTTACCCTTACGTTGAGTAACGGGTTAATAAGGCCTGTAGAATGTTACAATTATTTAGAATAGCGCCGGCCGGGTTTGACCCTTACGTTGAGTAAAGGGTTAATAAGGCCTGTAGGATGTTATAATTATTTAGAATAGCGCCGGCCGGGTTTGACCCTTACGTTGAGTAACGGGTTAATAAGGCCTGTAGGATGTTATAATTATTTAGAATAGCGCCGGCCGGGTTTGACCGTTACGTTGAGTAAAGGGTTAATAAGGCCTGTAGAATGTTACAATTATTTAGAATAGCGCCGGCCGGTTTTGACCGTTACGTTGAGTAACGGGTTAATAAGGCCTGTAGAATGTTACAATTATTTAGAATAGCGCCGGCCGGGTTTGAACCTTACGTTGAGTAAAGGGTTAATAAGGCCTGTAGAATGTTACAATTATTTAGAATAGCGCCGGCCGGGTTTGACCCTTACGTTGAGTAAAGGGTTAATAAGGCCTGTAGAATGTTACAATTATTTAGAATAGCGCCTGCCGGGTTTTACCCTTACGTTGAGTAACGGCTTAATAAGGCCTGTAGAATGTTACAATTATTTAGAATAGCGCCGGCCGGGTTTGACCCTTACGTTGAGTAACGGGTTAATAAGGCCTGTAGAATGTTACAATTATTTAGAATAGCGCCGGCCGGGTTTGACCCTTACGTTGAGTAAAGGGTTAATAAGGCCTGTAGAATGTTACAATTATTTAGAATAGCGCCGGCCGGGTTTGACCCTTACGTTGAGTAACGGGTTAATAAGGCCTGTAGAATGTTACAATTATTTAGAATAGCGCCGGCCGGGTTTGACCCTTACGTTGAGAAAAGGGTTAATAAGGCCTGTAGAATGTTACAATTATTTATAATAGCGCCGGCCGGGTTTGACCCTTACGTTGAGTAACGGGTTAATAAGGCCTGTAGAATGTTACAATTATTTAGAATAGCGCCGGCCGGTTTTTACCCTTACGTTGAGTAACAGGTTAATAAGGCCTGTAGAATGTTACAATTATTTAGAATAGCGCCGGCCGGGTTTGACCCTTACGTTGAGTAACGGGTTAATAAGGCCTGTAGAATGTTACAATTATTTAGAATAGCGCCGGCTGGCTTTTACCCTTACGTTGAGTAACGGGTTAATAAGGCCTGTAGAATGTTACAATTATTTAGAATAGCGCCGGCCGGTTTTTACCCTTACGTTGAGTAACGGGTTAATAAGGCCTGTAGAATGTTACAATTATTTAGAATAGCGCCGGCCGGGTTTGACCCTTACGTTGAGTAAAGGGTTAATAAGGCCTGTAGAATGATACTATTATTTAGAATAGCGCCGGCCGGTTTTTACCCTTACGTTGATTAACGGGTTAATAAGGCCTGTAGAATGTTATAATTATTTAGAATAGCGCCGGCCGGGTTTGACCCTTACGTTGAGTAACGGGTTAATAAGGCCTGTAGGATGTTATAATTATTTAGAATAGCGCCGGCCGGGGTTGACCCTTACGTTGAGTAAAGGGTTAATAAGGCCTGTAGAATGATACAATTATTTAGAATAGCGCCGGCCGGTTTTTACCCTTACGTTGAGTAACGGGTTAATAAGGCCTGTAGAATGTTATAATTATTTAGAATAGCGCCGGCCGGGTTTTACCCTTACGTTGAGTAAAGGGTTAATAAGGCCTGTAGGATGTTACAATTATTTAGAATAGCGCCGGCCGGGTTTGACCCTTACGTTGAGTAACGGGTTAATAAGGCCTGTAGGATGTTATAATTATTTAGAAAAGCGCCGGCCGGGTTTGACCCTTACGTTGAGTAAAGGGTTAATAAGGCCTGTAGGATGTTATAATTATTTAGAATAGCGCCGGCCGGTTTTTACCCTTACGTTGAGTAACGGGTTAATAAGGCCTGTAGAATGTTACAATTATTTAGAATAGCGCCGGCCGGGTTTGACCCTTACGTTGAGTAAAGGGTTAATAAGGCCTGTAGGATGTTATAATTATTTAGAATAGCGCCGGCCGGGTTTGACCCTTACGTTGAGTAACGGGTTAATAAGGCCTGTAGGATGTTATAATTATTTAGAATAGCGCCGGCCGGGTTTGACCGTTACGTTGAGTAAAGGGTTAATAAGGCCTGTAGAATGTTACAATTATTTAGAATAGCGCCGGCCGGTTTTGACCGTTACGTTGAGTAACGGGTTAATAAGGCCTGTAGAATGTTACAATTATTTAGAATAGCGCCGGCCGGGTTTGAACCTTACGTTGAGTAAAGGGTTAATAAGGCCTGTAGAATGTTACAATTATTTAGAATAGCCCCGGCCGGGTTTGACCCTTACGTTGAGTAAAGGGTTAATAAGGCCTGTAGAATGTTACAATTATTTAGAATAGCGCCTGCCGGGTTTTACCCTTACGTTGAGTAACGGGTTAATAAGGCCTGTAGAATGTTACAATTATTTAGAATAGCGCCGGCCGGGTTTGACCCTTACGTTGAGTAACGGGTTAATAAGGCCTGTAGAATGTTACAATTATTTAGAATAGCGCCGGCCGGGTTTGACCCTTACGTTGAGTAAAGGGTTAATAAGGCCTGTAGAATGTTACAATTATTTAGAATAGCGCCGGCCGGGTTTGACCCTTACGTTGAGTAACGGGTTAATAAGGCCTGTAGAATGTTACAATTATTTAGAATAGCGCCGGCCGGGTTTGACCCTTACGTTGAGAAAAGGGTTAATAAGGCCTGTAGAATGTTACAATTATTTAGAATAGCGCCGGCCGGGTTTGACCCTTACGTTGAGTAACGGGTTAATAAGGCCTGTAGAATGTTACAATTATTTAGAATAGCGCCGGCCGGTTTTTACCCTTACGTTGAGTAACAGGTTAGTAAGGCCTGTAGAATGTTACAATTATTTAGAATAGCGCCGGCCGGGTTTGACCCTTACGTTGAGTAACGGGTTAATAAGGCCTGTAGAATGTTACAATTATTTAGAATAGCGCCGGCCGGGTTTGACCCTTACGTTGAGTGAAGGGTTAATAAGGCCTGTAGAATGTTACAATTATTTAGAATAGCGCCGGCCGGTTTTTACCCTTACGTTGAGTAACAGGTTAATAAGGCCTGTAGAATGTTACAATTATTTAGAATAGCGCCGGCCGGGTTTGACCCTTACGTTGAGTAAAGGGTTAATAAGGCCTGTAGAATGTTACAATTATTTAGAATAGCGCCGGCCGGTTTTTACCCTTACGTTGAGTAACAGGTTAATAAGGCCTGTAGAATGTTACAATTATTTAGAATAGCGCCGGCCGGGTTTGACCCTTACGTTGAGTAACGGGTTAATAAGGCCTGTAGAATGTTACAATTATTTAGAATAGCGCCGTCCGGTTTTTACCCTTACGTTGAGTAACAGGTTAATAAGGCCTGTAGAATGTTACAATTATTTAGAATAGCGCCGGCCGGCTTTTACCCTTACGTTGAGTAACGGGTTAATAAGGCCTGTAGAATGTTACAATTATTTAGAATAGCGCCGGCCGGGTTTTACCCTTACGTTGAGTAAAGGGTTAATAAGGCCTGTAGAATGTTACAATTATTTAGAATAGCGCCGGCCAGGTTTGACCCTTACGTTGAGTAACGGGTTAATAAGGCCTGTAGAATGTTACAATTATTTAGAATAGCGCCGGCCGGTTTTTACCCTTACGTTGAGTAACGGGTTAATAAGGCCTGTAGAATGTTACAATTATTTAGAATAGCGCCGGCCGGGTTTTACCCTTACGTTGAGTAAAGGGTTAATAAGGCCTGTAGAATGTTATAATTATTTAGAATAGCGCCGGCCGGGTTTGACCCTTACGTTGAGTAACGGGTTAATAAGGTCTGTAGAATGTTACAATTATTTAGAATAGCGCCGGCCGATTTTTACCCTTACGTTGAGTAACGGGTTAATAAGGCCTGTAGAATGTTACAATTATTTAGAATAGCGCCGGCCGATTTTTACCCTTACGTTGAGTAACGGGTTAATAAGGCCTGTAGAATGTTACAATTATTTAGAATAGCGCCGGCCGGGTTTGACCCTTACGTTGAATAAAGGGTTAATAAGGCCTGTAGAATGTTACAATTATTTAGAATAGCGCCGGCCGGGTTTGACCGTTACGTTGAGTAACGGGTTAATAAGGCCTGTAGAATGTTACAATTATTTAGAATAGCGCCGGCCGGGTTTTACCCTTACGTTGAGTAAAGGGTTAATAAGGCCTGTAGAATGTTACAATTATTTAGAATAGCGCCGGCCGGGTTTGACCCTTACGTTGAGTAAAGGGTTAATAAGGCCTGTAGAATGTTACAATTATTTAGAATAGCGCCGGCTGGGTTTGATCCTTACGTTGAGTGAAGGGTTAATAAGGCCTGTAGAATGTTACAATTATTTAGAATAGCGCCGGCCGGTTTTTACCCTTACGTTGAGTAACAGGTTAATAAGGCCTGTAGAATGTTACAATTATTTAGAATAGCGCCGGCCGGGTTTGACCCTTACGTTGAGTAAAGGGTTAATAAGGCCTGTAGAATGTTACAATTATTTAGAATAGCGCCGGCCGGTTTTTACCCTTACGTTGAGTAACAGGTTAATAAGGCCTGTAGAATGTTACAATTATTTAGAATAGCGCCGGCCGGGTTTGACCCTTACGTTGAGTAACGGGTTAATAAGGCCTGTAGAATGTTACAATTATTTAGAATAGCGCCGGCCGGTTTTTACCCTTACGTTGAGTAACGGGTTAATAAGGCCTGTAGAATGTTACAATTATTTAGAATAGCGCCGGCCGGCTTTTACCCTTACGTTGATTAACGGGTTAATAAGGCCTGTAGAATGTTATAATTATTTAGAATAGCGCCGGCAGGGTTTGACCCTTACGTTGAGTAACGGGTTAATAAGGCCTGTAGGATGTTATAATTATTTAGAATAGCGCCGGCCGGGGTTGACCCTTACGTTGAGTAAAGGGTTAATAAGGCCTGTAGAATGATACAATTATTTAGAATAGCGCCGGCCGGTTTTTACCCTTACGTTGAGTAACGGGTTACTAAGGCCTGTAGAATGTTATAATTATTTAGAATAGCGCCGGCCGGGTTTTACCCTTACGTTGAGTAAAGGGTTAATAAGGCCTGTAGGATGTTACAATTATTTAGAATAGCGCCGGCCGGGTTTGACCCTTACGTTGCGTAACGGGTTAATAAGGCCTGTAGGATGTTATAATTATTTAGAAAAGCGCCGGCCGGGTTTGACCCTTACGTTGAGTAAAGGGTTAATAAGGCCTGTAGGATGTTATAATTATTTAGAATAGCGCCGGCCGGTTTTTACCCTTACGTTGAGTAACGGGTTAATAAGGCCTGTAGAATGTTACAATTATTTAGAATAGCGCCGGCCGGGTTTGACCCTTACGTTGAGTAAAGGGTTAATAAGGCCTGTAGGATGTTATAATTATTTAGAATAGCGCCGGCCGGGTTTGACCCTTACGTTGAGTAACGGGTTAATAAGGCCTGTAGGATGTTATAATTATTTAGAATAGCGCCGGCCGGGTTTGACCGTTACGTTGAGTAAAGGGTTAATAAGGCCTGTAGAATGTTACAATTATTTAGAATAGCGCCGGCCGGTTTTGACCGTTACGTTGAGTAACGGGTTAATAAGGCCTGTAGAATGTTACAATTATTTAGAATAGCGCCGGCCGGGTTTGAACCTTACGTTGAGTAAAGGGTTAATAAGGCCTGTAGAATGTTACAATTATTTAGAATAGCGCCGGCCGGGTTTGACCCTTACGTTGAGTAAAGGGTTAATAAGGCCTGTAGAATGTTACAATTATTTAGAATAGCGCCTGCCGGGTTTTACCCTTACGTTGAGTAACGGGTTAATAAGGCCTGTAGAATGTTACAATTATTTAGAATAGCGCCGGCCGGGTTTGACCCTTACGTTGAGTAACGGGTTAATAAGGCCTGTAGAATGTTACAATTATTTAGAATAGCGCCGGCCGGGTTTGACCCTTACGTTGAGTAAAGGGTTAATAAGGCCTGTAGAATGTTACAATTATTTAGAATAGCGCCGGCCGGCTTTGACCCTTACGTTGAGTAACGGGTTAATAAGGCCTGTAGAATGTTACAATTATTTAGAATAGCGCCGGCCGGGTTTGACCCTTACGTTGAGAAAAGGGTTAATAAGGCCTGTAGAATGTTACAATTATTTAGAATAGCGCCGGCCGGGTTTGACCCTTACGTTGAGTAACGGGTTAATAAGGCCTGTAGAATGTTACAATTATTTAGAATAGCGCCGGCCGGTTTTTACCCTTACGTTGAGTAACAGGTTAATAAGGCCTGTAGAATGTTACAATTATTTAGAATAGCGCCGGCCGGGTTTGACCCTTACGTTGAGTAACGGGTTAATAAGGCCTGTAGAATGTTACAATTATTTAGAATAGCGCCGGCCGGGTTTGACCCTTACGTTGAGTGAAGGGTTAATAAGGCCTGTAGAATGTTACAATTATTTAGAATAGCGCCGGCCGGTTTTTACCCTTACGTTGAGTAACAGGTTAATAAGGCCTGTAGAATGATACAATTATTTAGAATAGCGCCGGCCGGGTTTGACCCTTACGTTGAGTAAAGGATTAATAAGGCCTGTAGAATGTTACAATTATTTAGAATAGCGCCGGCCGGTTTTTACCCTTACGTTGAGTAACAGGTTAATAAGGCCTGTAGAATGTTACAATTATTTAGAATAGCGCCGGCCGGGTTTGACCCTTACGTTGAGTAACGGGTTAATAAGGCCTGTAGAATGTTACAATTATTTAGAATAGCGCCGGCCGGTTTTTACCCTTACGTTGAGTAACAGGTTAATAAGGCCTGTAGAATGTTACAATTATTTAGAATAGCGCCGGCCGGCTTTTACCCTTACGTTGAGTAACGGGTTAATAAGGCCTGTAGAATGTTACAATCATTTAGAATAGCGCCGGCCGGGTTTTACCCTTACGTTGAGTAAAGGGTTAATAAGGCCTGTAGAATGTTACAATTATTTAGAATAGCGCCGGCCAGGTTTGACCCTTACGTTGAGTAACGGGTTAATAAGGCCTGTAGAATGTTACAATTATTTAGAATAGCGCCGGCCGGTTTTTACCCTTACGTTGAGTAACGGGTTAATAAGGCCTGTAGAATGTTACAATTATTTAGAATAGCGCCGGCCGGGTTTTACCCTTACGTTGAGTAAAGGGTTAATAAGGCCTGTAGAATGTTATAATTATTTAGAATAGCGCCGGCCGGGTTTGACCCTTACGTTGAGTAACGGGTTAATAAGGTCTGTAGAATGTTACAATTATTTAGAATAGCGCCGGCCGATTTTTACCCTTACGTTGAGTAACGGGTTAATAAGGCCTGTAGAATGTAACAATTATTTAGAATAGCGCCGGCCGATTTTTACCCTTACGTTGAGTAACGGGTTAATAAGGCCTGTAGAATGTTACAATTATTTAGAATAGCGCCGGCCGGGTTTGACCCTTACGTTGAATAAAGGGTTAATAAGGCCTGTAGAATGTTACAATTATTTAGAATAGCGCCGGCCGGGTTTGACCGTTACGTTGAGTAACGGGTTAATAAGGCCTGTAGAATGTTACAATTATTTAGAATAGCGCCGGCCGGGTTTTACCCTTACGTTGAGTAAAGGGTTAATAAGGCCTGTAGAATGTTACAATTATTTAGAATAGCGCCGGCCGGGTTTGACCCTTACGTTGAGTAAAGGGTTAATAAGGCCTGTAGAATGTTACAATTATTTAGAATAGCGCCGGCCGGGTTTGACCCTTACGTTGAGTGAAGGGTTAATAAGGCCTGTAGAATGTTACAATTATTTAGAATAGCGCCGGCCGGTTTTTACCCTTACGTTGAGTAACAGGTTAATAAGGCCTGTAGAATGTTACAATTATTTAGAATAGCGCCGGCCGGGTTTGACCCTTACGTTGAGTAAAGGGTTAATAAGGCCTGTAGAATGTTACAATTATTTAGAATAGCGCCGGCCGGTTTTTACCCTTACGTTGAGTAACAGGTTAATAAGGCCTGTAGAATGTTACAATTATTTAGAATAGCGCCGGCCGGGTTTGACCCTTACGTTGAGTAACGGGTTAATAAGGCCTGTAGAATGTTACAATTATTTAGAATAGCGCCGGCCGGTTTTTACCCTTACGTTGAGTAACGGGTTAATAAGGCCTGTAGAATGTTACAATTATTTAGAATAGCGCCGGCCGGCTTTTACCCTTACGTTGAGTAACGGGTTAATAAGGCCTGTAGAATGTTACAATTATTTAGAATAGCGCCGGCCGGTTTTTACCCTTACGTTGAGTAACGGGTTAATAAGGCCTGTAGAATGTTACAATTATTTAGAATAGCGCCGGCCGGGTTTGACCCTTACGTTGAGTAAAGGGTTAATAAGGCCTGTAGAATGATACTATTATTTAGAATAGCGCCGGCCGGTTTTTACCCTTACGTTGATTAACGGGTTAATAAGGCCTGTAGAATGTTATAATTATTTAGAATAGCGCCGGCCGGGTTTGACCCTTACGTTGAGTAACGGGTTAATAAGGCCTGTAGGATGTTATAATTATTTAGAATAGCGCCGGCCGGGGTTGACCCTTACGTTGAGTAAAGGGTTAATAAGGCCTGTAGAATGATACAATTATTTAGAATAGCGCCGGCCGGTTTTTACCCTTACGTTGAGTAACGGGTTAATAAGGCCTGTAGAATGTTATAATTATTTAGAATAGCGCCGGCCGGGTTTTACCCTTACGTTGAGTAAAGGGTTAATAAGGCCTGTAGGATGTTACAATTATTTAGAATAGCGCCGGCCGGGTTTGACCCTTACGTTGAGTAACGGGTTAATAAGGCCTGTAGGATGTTATAATTATTTAGAAAAGCGCCGGCCGGGTTTGACCCTTACGTTGAGTAAAGGGTTAATAAGGCCTGTAGGATGTTATAATTATTTAGAATAGCGCCGGCCGGTTTTTACCCTTACGTTGAGTAACGGGTTAATAAGGCCTGTAGAATGTTACAATTATTTAGAATAGCGCCGGCCGGGTTTGACCCTTACGTTGAGTAAAGGGTTAATAAGGCCTGTAGGATGTTATAATTATTTAGAATAGCGCCGGCCGGGTTTGACCCTTACGTTGAGTAACGGGTTAATAAGGCCTGTAGGATGTTATAATTATTTAGAATAGCGCCGGCCGGGTTTGACCGTTACGTTGAGTAAAGGGTTAATAAGGCCTGTAGAATGTTACAATTATTTAGAATAGCGCCGGCCGGTTTTGACCGTTACGTTGAGTAACGGGTTAATAAGGCCTGTAGAATGTTACAATTATTTAGAATAGCGCCGGCCGGGTTTGAACCTTACGTTGAGTAAAGGGTTAATAAGGCCTGTAGAATGTTACAATTATTTAGAATAGCGCCGGCCGGGTTTGACCCTTACGTTGAGTAAAGGGTTAATAAGGCCTGTAGAATGTTACAATTATTTAGAATAGCGCCTGCCGGGTTTTACCCTTACGTTGAGTAACGGCTTAATAAGGCCTGTAGAATGTTACAATTATTTAGAATAGCGCCGGCCGGGTTTGACCCTTACGTTGAGTAACGGGTTAATAAGGCCTGTAGAATGTTACAATTATTTAGAATAGCGCCGGCCGGGTTTGACCCTTACGTTGAGTAAAGGGTTAATAAGGCCTGTAGAATGTTACAATTATTTAGAATAGCGCCGGCCGGGTTTGACCCTTACGTTGAGTAACGGGTTAATAAGGCCTGTAGAATGTTACAATTATTTAGAATAGCGCCGGCCGGGTTTGACCCTTACGTTGAGAAAAGGGTTAATAAGGCCTGTAGAATGTTACAATTATTTATAATAGCGCCGGCCGGGTTTGACCCTTACGTTGAGTAACGGGTTAATAAGGCCTGTAGAATGTTACAATTATTTAGAATAGCGCCGGCCGGTTTTTACCCTTACGTTGAGTAACAGGTTAATAAGGCCTGTAGAATGTTACAATTATTTAGAATAGCGCCGGCCGGGTTTGACCCTTACGTTGAGTAACGGGTTAATAAGGCCTGTAGAATGTTACAATTATTTAGAATAGCGCCGGCTGGCTTTTACCCTTACGTTGAGTAACGGGTTAATAAGGCCTGTAGAATGTTACAATTATTTAGAATAGCGCCGGCCGGTTTTTACCCTTACGTTGAGTAACGGGTTAATAAGGCCTGTAGAATGTTACAATTATTTAGAATAGCGCCGGCCGGGTTTGACCCTTACGTTGAGTAAAGGGTTAATAAGGCCTGTAGAATGATACTATTATTTAGAATAGCGCCGGCCGGTTTTTACCCTTACGTTGATTAACGGGTTAATAAGGCCTGTAGAATGTTATAATTATTTAGAATAGCGCCGGCCGGGTTTGACCCTTACGTTGAGTAACGGGTTAATAAGGCCTGTAGGATGTTATAATTATTTAGAATAGCGCCGGCCGGGGTTGACCCTTACGTTGAGTAAAGGGTTAATAAGGCCTGTAGAATGATACAATTATTTAGAATAGCGCCGGCCGGTTTTTACCCTTACGTTGAGTAACGGGTTAATAAGGCCTGTAGAATGTTATAATTATTTAGAATAGCGCCGGCCGGGTTTTACCCTTACGTTGAGTAAAGGGTTAATAAGGCCTGTAGGATGTTACAATTATTTAGAATAGCGCCGGCCGGGTTTGACCCTTACGTTGAGTAACGGGTTAATAAGGCCTGTAGGATGTTATAATTATTTAGAAAAGCGCCGGCCGGGTTTGACCCTTACGTTGAGTAAAGGGTTAATAAGGCCTGTAGGATGTTATAATTATTTAGAATAGCGCCGGCCGGTTTTTACCCTTACGTTGAGTAACGGGTTAATAAGGCCTGTAGAATGTTACAATTATTTAGAATAGCGCCGGCCGGGTTTGACCCTTACGTTGAGTAAAGGGTTAATAAGGCCTGTAGGATGTTATAATTATTTAGAATAGCGCCGGCCGGGTTTGACCCTTACGTTGAGTAACGGGTTAATAAGGCCTGTAGGATGTTATAATTATTTAGAATAGCGCCGGCCGGGTTTGACCGTTACGTTGAGTAAAGGGTTAATAAGGCCTGTAGAATGTTACAATTATTTAGAATAGCGCCGGCCGGTTTTGACCGTTACGTTGAGTAACGGGTTAATAAGGCCTGTAGAATGTTACAATTATTTAGAATAGCGCCGGCCGGGTTTGAACCTTACGTTGAGTAAAGGGTTAATAAGGCCTGTAGAATGTTACAATTATTTAGAATAGCCCCGGCCGGGTTTGACCCTTACGTTGAGTAAAGGGTTAATAAGGCCTGTAGAATGTTACAATTATTTAGAATAGCGCCTGCCGGGTTTTACCCTTACGTTGAGTAACGGGTTAATAAGGCCTGTAGAATGTTACAATTATTTAGAATAGCGCCGGCCGGGTTTGACCCTTACGTTGAGTAACGGGTTAATAAGGCCTGTAGAATGTTACAATTATTTAGAATAGCGCCGGCCGGGTTTGACCCTTACGTTGAGTAAAGGGTTAATAAGGCCTGTAGAATGTTACAATTATTTAGAATAGCGCCGGCCGGGTTTGACCCTTACGTTGAGTAACGGGTTAATAAGGCCTGTAGAATGTTACAATTATTTAGAATAGCGCCGGCCGGGTTTGACCCTTACGTTGAGAAAAGGGTTAATAAGGCCTGTAGAATGTTACAATTATTTAGAATAGCGCCGGCCGGGTTTGACCCTTACGTTGAGTAACGGGTTAATAAGGCCTGTAGAATGTTACAATTATTTAGAATAGCGCCGGCCGGTTTTTACCCTTACGTTGAGTAACAGGTTAATAAGGCCTGTAGAATGTTACAATTATTTAGAATAGCGCCGGCCGGGTTTGACCCTTACGTTGAGTAACGGGTTAATAAGGCCTGTAGAATGTTACAATTATTTAGAATAGCGCCGGCCGGGTTTGACCCTTACGTTGAGTGAAGGGTTAATAAGGCCTGTAGAATGTTACAATTATTTAGAATAGCGCCGGCCGGTTTTTACCCTTACGTTGAGTAACAGGTTAATAAGGCCTGTAGAATGTTACAATTATTTAGAATAGCGCCGGCCGGGTTTGACCCTTACGTTGAGTAAAGGGTTAATAAGGCCTGTAGAATGTTACAATTATTTAGAATAGCGCCGGCCGGTTTTTACCCTTACGTTGAGTAACAGGTTAATAAGGCCTGTAGAATGTTACAATTATTTAGAATAGCGCCGGCCGGGTTTGACCCTTACGTTGAGTAACGGGTTAATAAGGCCTGTAGAATGTTACAATTATTTAGAATAGCGCCGTCCGGTTTTTACCCTTACGTTGAGTAACAGGTTAATAAGGCCTGTAGAATGTTACAATTATTTAGAATAGCGCCGGCCGGGTTTGAACCTTACGTTGAGTAAAGGGTTAATAAGGCCTGTAGAATGTTACAATTATTTAGAATAGCGCCGGCCGGGTTTGACCCTTACGTTGAGTAAAGGGTTAATAAGGCCTGTAGAATGTTACAATTATTTAGAATAGCGCCTGCCGGGTTTTACCCTTACGTTGAGTAACGGGTTAATAAGGCCTGTAGAATGTTACAATTATTTAGAATAGCGCCGGCCGGGTTTGACCCTTACGTTGAGTAACGGGTTAATAAGGCCTGTAGAATGTTACAATTATTTAGAATAGCGCCGGCCGGGTTTGACCCTTACGTTGAGTAAAGGATTAATAAGGCCTGTAGAATGTTACAATTATTTAGAATAGCGCCGGCCGGCTTTGACCCTTACGTTGAGTAACGGGTTAATAAGGCCTGTAGAATGTTACAATTATTTAGAATAGCGCCGGCCGGGTTTGACCCTTACGTTGAGAAAAGGGTTAATAAGGCCTGTAGAATGTTACAATTATTTAGAATAGCGCCGGCCGGGTTTGACCCTTACGTTGAGTAACGGGTTAATAAGGCCTGTAGAATGTTACAATTATTTAGAATAGCGCCGGCCGGTTTTTACCCTTACGTTGAGTAACAGGTTAATAAGGCCTGTAGAATGTTACAATTATTTAGAATAGCGCCGGCCGGGTTTGACCCTTACGTTGAGTAACGGGTTAATAAGGCCTGTAGAATGTTACAATTATTTAGAATAGCGCCGGCCGGGTTTGACCCTTACGTTGAGTGAAGGGTTAATAAGGCCTGTAGAATGTTACAATTATTTAGAATAGCGCCGGCCGGTTTTTACCCCTACGTTGAGTAACAGGTTAATAAGGCCTGTAGAATGTTACAATTATTTAGAATAGCGCCGGCCGGGTTTGACCCTTACGTTGAGTAAAGGGTTAATAAGGCCTGTAGAATGTTACAATTATTTAGAATAGCGCCGGCCGGTTTTTACCCTTACGTTGAGTAACAGGTTAATAAGGCCTGTAGAATGTTACAATTATTTAGAATAGCGCCGGCCGGGTTTGACCCTTACGTTGAGTAACGGGTTAATAAGGCCTGTAGAATGTTACAATTATTTGGAATAGCGCCGGCCGGTTTTTACCCTTACGTTGAGTAACAGGTTAATAAGGCCTGTAGAATGTTACAATTATTTAGAATAGCGCCGGCCGGCTTTTACCCTTACGTTGAGTAACGGGTTAATAAGGCCTGTAGAATGTTACAATTATTTAGAATAGCGCCGGCCGGGTTTGACCGTTACGTTGAGTAAAGGGTTAATAAGGCCTGTAGAATGTTACAATTATTTAGAATAGCGCCGGCCGGTTTTGACCGTTACGTTGAGTAACGGGTTAATAAGGCCTGTAGAATGTTACAATTATTTAGAATAGCGCCGGCCGGGTTTGAACCTTACGTTGAGTAAAGGGTTAATAAGGCCTGTAGAATGTTACAATTATTTAGAATAGCGCCGGCCGGGTTTGACCCTTACGTTGAGTAAAGGGTTAATAAGGCCTGTAGAATGTTACAATTATTTAGAATAGCGCCTGCCGGGTTTTACCCTTACGTTGAGTAACGGGTTAATAAGGCCTGTAGAATGTTACAATTATTTAGAATAGCGCCGGCCGGGTTTGACCCTTACGTTGAGTAACGGGTTAATAAGGCCTGTAGAATGTTACAATTATTTAGAATAGCGCCGGCCGGGTTTGACCCTTACGTTGAGTAAAGGGTTAATAAGGCCTGTAGAATGTTACAATTATTTAGAATAGCGCCGGCCGGGTTTGACCCTTACGTTGAGTAACGGGTTAATAAGGCCTGTAGAATGTTACAATTATTTAGAATAGCGCCGGCCGGGTTTGACCCTTACGTTGACAAAAGGGTTAATAAGGCCTGTAGAATGTTACAATTATTTAGAATAGCGCCGGCCGGGTTTGACCCTTACGTTGAGTAACGGGTTAATAAGGCCTGTAGAATGTTACAATTATTTAGAATAGCGCCGGCCGGTTTTTACCCTTACGTTGAGTAACAGGTTAATAAGGCCTGTAGAATGTTACAATTATTTAGAATAGCGCCGGCCGGGTTTGACCCTTACGTTGAGTAACGGGTTAATAAGGCCTGTAGAATGTTACAATTATTTAGAATAGCGCCGGCCGGGTTTGACCCTTACGTTGAGTGAAGGGTTAATAAGGCCTGTAGAATGTTACAATTATTTAGAATAGCGCCGGCCGGTTTTTACCCTTACGTTGAGTAACAGGTTAATAAGGCCTGTAGAATGTTACAATTATTTAGAATAGCGCCGGCCGGGTTTGACCCTTACGTTGAGTAAAGGGTTAATAAGGCCTGTAGAATGTTACAATTATTTAGAATAGCGCCGGCCGGTTTTTACCCTTACGTTGAGTAACAGGTTAATAAGGCCTGTAGAATGTTACAATTATTTAGAATAGCGCCGGCCGGGTTTGACCCTTACGTTGAGTAACGGGTTAATAAGGCCTGTAGAATGTTACAATTATTTAGAATAGCGCCGTCCGGTTTTTACCCTTACGTTGAGTAACAGGTTAATAAGGCCTGTAGAATGTTACAATTATTTAGAATAGCGCCGGCCGGCTTTTACCCTTACGTTGAGTAACGGGTTAATAAGGCCTGTAGAATGTTACAATTATTTAGAATAGCGCCGGCCGGGTTTTACCCTTACGTTGAGTAAAGGGTTAATAAGGCCTGTAGAATGATACAATTATTTAGAATAGCGCCGGCCGGTTTTTACCCTTACGTTGAGTAACGGGTTAATAAGGCCTGTAGAATGTTATAATTATTTAGAATAGCGCCGGCCGGGTTTTACCCTTACGTTGAGTAAAGGGTTAATAAGGCCTGTAGGATGTTACAATTATTTAGAATAGCGCCGGCCGGGTTTGACCCTTACGTTGAGTAACGGGTTAATAAGGCCTGTAGGATGTTATAATTATTTAGAAAAGCGCCGGCCGGGTTTGACCCTTACGTTGAGTAAAGGGTTAATAAGGCCTGTAGGATGTTATAATTATTTAGAATAGCGCCGGCCGGTTTTTACCCTTACGTTGAGTAACGGGTTAATAAGGCCTGTAGAATGTTACAATTATTTAGAATAGCGCCGGCCGGGTTTGACCCTTACGTTGAGTAAAGGGTTAATAAGGCCTGTAGGATGTTATAATTATTTAGAATAGCGCCGGCCGGGTTTGACCCTTACGTTGAGTAACGGGTTAATAAGGCCTGTAGGATGTTATAATTATTTAGAATAGCGCCGGCCGGGTTTGACCGTTACGTTGAGTAAAGGGTTAATAAGGCCTGTAGAATGTTACAATTATTTAGAATAGCGCCGGCCGGTTTTGACCGTTACGTTGAGTAACGGGTTAATAAG
Organism: Pictodentalium vernedei; assembly: GCA_031216915.1. NCBI lineage: Eukaryota > Metazoa > Mollusca > Scaphopoda > Dentaliida > Dentaliidae > Pictodentalium > Pictodentalium vernedei. The sequence continues at coordinate 5,764,490 of CM062296.1, forward strand.
GCCTGTAGAATGTTACAATTATTTAGAATAGCGCCGGCCGGGTTTGAACCTTACGTTGAGTAAAGGGTTAATAAGGCCTGTAGAATGTTACAATTATTTAGAATAGCGCCGGCCGGGTTTGACCCTTACGTTGAGTAAAGGGTTAATAAGGCCTGTAGAATGTTACAATTATTTAGAATAGCGCCTGCCGGGTTTTACCCTTACGTTGAGTAACGGGTTAATAAGGCCTGTAGAATGTTACAATTATTTAGAATAGCGCCGGCCGGGTTTGACCCTTACGTTGAGTAACGGGTTAATAAGGCCTGTAGAATGTTACAATTATTTAGAATAGCGCCGGCCGGGTTTGACCCTTACGTTGAGTAAAGGGTTAATAAGGCCTGTAGAATGTTACAATTATTTAGAATAGCGCCGGCCGGGTTTGACCCTTACGTTGAGTAACGGGTTAATAAGGCCTGTAGAATGTTACAATTATTTAGAATAGCGCCGGCCGGGTTTGACCCTTACGTTGAGAAAAGGGTTAATAAGGCCTGTAGAATGTTACAATTATTTAGAATAGCGCCGGCCGGGTTTGACCCTTACGTTGAGTAACGGGTTAATAAGGCCTGTAGAATGTTACAATTATTTAGAATAGCGCCGGCCGGTTTTTACCCTTACGTTGAGTAACAGGTTAATAAGGCCTGTAGAATGTTACAATTATTTAGAATAGCGCCGGCCGGGTTTGACCCTTACGTTGAGTAACGGGTTAATAAGGCCTGTAGAATGTTACAATTATTTAGAATAGCGCCGGCCGGGTTTGACCCTTACGTTGAGTGAAGGGTTAATAAGGCCTGTAGAATGTTACAATTATTTAGAATAGCGCCGGCCGGTTTTTACCCTTACGTTGAGTAACAGGTTAATAAGGCCTGTAGAATGTTACAATTATTTAGAATAGCGCCGGCCGGGTTTGACCCTTACGTTGAGTAAAGGGTTAATAAGGCCTGTAGAATGTTACAATTATTTAGAATAGCGCCGGCCGGTTTTTACCCTTACGTTGAGTAACAGGTTAATAAGGCCTGTAGAATGTTACAATTATTTAGAATAGCGCCGGCCGGGTTTGACCCTTACGTTGAGTAACGGGTTAATAAGGCCTGTAGAATGTTACAATTATTTAGAATAGCGCCGTCCGGTTTTTACCCTTACGTTGAGTAACAGGTTAATAAGGCCTGTAGAATGTTACAATTATTTAGAATAGCGCCGGCCGGCTTTTACCCTTACGTTGAGTAACGGGTTAATAAGGCCTGTAGAATGTTACAATTATTTAGAATAGCGCCGGCCGGGTTTTACCCTTACGTTGAGTAAAGGGTTAATAAGGCCTGTAGAATGTTACAATTATTTAGAATAGCGCCGGCCAGGTTTGACCCTTACGTTGAGTAACGGGTTAATAAGGCCTGTAGAATGTTACAATTATTTAGAATAGCGCCGGCCGGTTTTTACCCTTACGTTGAGTAACGGGTTAATAAGGCCTGTAGAATGTTACAATTATTTAGAATAGCGCCGGCCGGGTTTTACCCTTACGTTGAGTAAAGGGTTAATAAGGCCTGTAGAATGTTATAATTATTTAGAATAGCGCCGGCCGGGTTTGACCCTTACGTTGAGTAACGGGTTAATAAGGTCTGTAGAATGTTACAATTATTTAGAATAGCGCCGGCCGATTTTTACCCTTACGTTGAGTAACGGGTTAATAAGGCCTGTAGAATGTTACAATTATTTAGAATAGCGCCGGCCGATTTTTACCCTTACGTTGAGTAACGGGTTAATAAGGCCTGTAGAATGTTACAATTATTTAGAATAGCGCCGGCCGGGTTTGACCCTTACGTTGAATAAAGGGTTAATAAGGCCTGTAGAATGTTACAATTATTTAGAATAGCGCCGGCCGGGTTTGACCGTTACGTTGAGTAACGGGTTAATAAGGCCTGTAGAATGTTACAATTATTTAGAATAGCGCCGGCCGGGTTTTACCCTTACGTTGAGTAAAGGGTTAATAAGGCCTGTAGAATGTTACAATTATTTAGAATAGCGCCGGCCGGGTTTGACCCTTACGTTGAGTAAAGGGTTAATAAGGCCTGTAGAATGTTACAATTATTTAGAATAGCGCCGGCTGGGTATGACCCTTACGTTGAGTGAAGGGTTAATAAGGCCTGTAGAATGTTACAATTATTTAGAATAGCGCCGGCCGGTTTTTACCCTTACGTTGAGTAACAGGTTAATAAGGCCTGTAGAATGTTACAATTATTTAGAATAGCGCCGGCCGGGTTTGACCCTTACGTTGAGTAAAGGGTTAATAAGGCCTGTAGAATGTTACAATTATTTAGAATAGCGCCGGCCGGTTTTTACCCTTACGTTGAGTAACAGGTTAATAAGGCCTGTAGAATGTTACAATTATTTAGAATAGCGCCGGCCGGGTTTGACCCTTACGTTGAGTAACGGGTTAATAAGGCCTGTAGAATGTTACAATTATTTAGAATAGCGCCGGCCGGTTTTTACCCTTACGTTGAGTAACGGGTTAATAAGGCCTGTAGAATGTTACAATTATTTAGAATAGCGCCGGCCGGTTTTTACCCTTACGTTGAGTAACGGGTTAATAAGGCCTGTAGAATGTTATAATTATTTAGAATAGCGCCGGCCGGGTTTTACCCTTACGTTGAGTAAAGGGTTAATAAGGCCTGTAGGATGTTACAATTATTTAGAATAGCGCCGGCCGGGTTTGACCCTTACGTTGCGTAACGGGTTAATAAGTCCTGTAGGATGTTATAATTATTTAGAAAAGCGCCGGCCGGGTTTGACCCTTACGTTGAGTAAAGGGTTAATAAGGCCTGTAGGATGTTATAATTATTTAGAATAGCGCCGGCCGGTTTTTACCCTTACGTTGAGTAACGGGTTAATAAGGCCTGTAGAATGTTACAATTATTTAGAATAGCGCCGGCCGGGTTTGACCCTTACGTTGAGTAAAGGGTTAATAAGGCCTGTAGGATGTTATAATTATTTAGAATAGCGCCGGCCGGGTTTGACCCTTACGTTGAGTAACGGGTTAATAAGGCCTGTAGGATGTTATAATTATTTAGAATAGCGCCGGCCGGGTTTGACCGTTACGTTGAGTAAAGGGTTAATAAGGCCTGTAGAATGTTACAATTATTTAGAATAGCGCCGGCCGGTTTTGACCGTTACGTTGAGTAACGGGTTAATAAGGCCTGTAGAATGTTACAATTATTTAGAATAGCGCCGGCCGGGTTTGAACCTTACGTTGAGTAAAGGGTTAATAAGGCCTGTAGAATGTTACAATTATTTAGAATAGCGCCGGCCGGGTTTGACCCTTACGTTGAGTAAAGGGTTAATAAGGCCTGTAGAATGTTACAATTATTTAGAATAGCGCCTGCCGGGTTTTACCCTTACGTTGAGTAACGGGTTAATAAGGCCTGTAGAATGTTACAATTATTTAGAATAGCGCCGGCCGGGTTTGACCCTTACGTTGAGTAACGGTTTAATAAGGCCTGTAGAATGTTACAATTATTTAGAATAGCGCCGGCCGGGTTTGACCCTTACGTTGAGTAAAGGATTAATAAGGCCTGTAGAATGTTACAATTATTTAGAATAGCGCCGGCCGGCTTTGACCCTTACGTTGAGTAACGGGTTAATAAGGCCTGTAGAATGTTACAATTATTTAGAATAGCGCCGGCCGGGTTTGACCCTTACGTTGAGAAAAGGGTTAATAAGGCCTGTAGAATGTTACAATTATTTAGAATAGCGCCGGCCGGGTTTGACCCTTACGTTGAGTAACGGGTTAATAAGGCCTGTAGAATGTTACAATTATTTAGAATAGCGCCGGCCGGTTTTTACCCTTACGTTGAGTAACAGGTTAATAAGGCCTGTAGAATGTTACAATTATTTAGAATAGCGCCGGCCGGGTTTGACCCTTACGTTGAGTAACGGGTTAATAAGGCCTGTAGAATGTTACAATTATTTAGAATAGCGCCGGCCGGGTTTGACCCTTACGTTGAGTGAAGGGTTAATAAGGCCTGTAGAATGTTACAATTATTTAGAATAGCGCCGGCCGGTTTTTACCCCTACGTTGAGTAACAGGTTAATAAGGCCTGTAGAATGTTACAATTATTTAGAATAGCGCCGGCCGGGTTTGACCCTTACGTTGAGTAAAGGGTTAATAAGGCCTGTAGAATGTTACAATTATTTAGAATAGCGCCGGCCGGTTTTTACCCTTACGTTGAGTAACAGGTTAATAAGGCCTGTAGAATGTTACAATTATTTAGAATAGCGCCGGCCGGGTTTGACCCTTACGTTGAGTAACGGGTTAATAAGGCCTGTAGAATGTTACAATTATTTAGAATAGCGCCGTCCGGTTTTTACCCTTACGTTGAGTAACAGGTTAATAAGGCCTGTAGAATGTTACAATTATTTAGAATAGCGCCGGCCGGCTTTTACCCTTACGTTGAGTAACGGGTTAATAAGGCCTGTAGAATGTTACAATTATTTAGAATAGCGCCGGCCGGGTTTTACCCTTACGTTGAGTAAAGGGTTAATAAGGCCTGTAGAATGTTACAATTATTTAGAATAGCGCCGGCCAGGTTTGACCCTTACGTTGAGTAACGGGTTAATAAGGCCTGTAGAATGTTACAATTATTTAGAATAGCGCCGGCCGGTTTTTACCCTTACGTTGAGTAACGGGTTAATAAGGCCTGTAGAATGTTACAATTATTTAGAATAGCGCCGGCCGGGTTTTACCCTTACGTTGAGTAAAGGGTTAATAAGGCCTGTAGAATGTTATAATTATTTAGAATAGCGCCGGCCGGGTTTGACCCTTACGTTGAGTGACGGGTTAATAAGGTCTGTAGAATGTTACAATTATTTAGAATAGCGCCGGCCGATTTTTACCCTTACGTTGAGTAACGGGTTAATAAGGCCTGTAGAATGTTACAATTATTTAGAATAGCGCCGGCCGATTTTTACCCTTACGTTGAGTAACGGGTTAATAAGGCCTGTAGAATGTTACAATTATTTAGAATAGCGCCGGCCGGGTTTGACCCTTACGTTGAATAAAGGGTTAATAAGGCCTGTAGAATGTTACAATTATTTAGAATAGCGCCGGCCGGGTTTGACCGTTACGTTGAGTAACGGGTTAATAAGGCCTGTAGAATGTTACAATTATTTAGAATAGCGCCGGCCGGGTTTTACCCTTACGTTGAGTAAAGGGTTAATAAGGCCTGTAGAATGTTACAATTATTTAGAATAGCGCCGGCCGGGTTTGACCCTTACGTTGAGTAAAGGGTTAATAAGGCCTGTAGAATGTTACAATTATTTAGAATAGCGCCGGCTGGGTTTGACCCTTACGTTGAGTGAAGGGTTAATAAGGCCTGTAGAATGTTACAATTATTTAGAATAGCGCCGGCCGGTTTTTACCCTTACGTTGAGTAACAGGTTAATAAGGCCTGTAGAATGTTACAATTATTTAGAATAGCGCCGGCCGGGTTTGACCCTTACGTTGAGTAAAGGGTTAATAAGGCCTGTAGAATGTTACAATTATTTAGAATAGCGCCGGCCGGTTTTTACCCTTACGTTGAGTAACAGGTTAATAAGGCCTGTAGAATGTTACAATTATTTAGAATAGCGCCGGCCGGGTTTGACCCTTACGTTGAGTAACGGGTTAATAAGGCCTGTAGAATGTTACAATTATTTAGAATAGCGCCGGCCGGTTTTTACCCTTACGTTGAGTAACGGGTTAATAAGGCCTGTAGAATGTTACAATTATTTAGAATAGCGCCGGCCGGTTTTTACCCTTACGTTGAGTAACGGGTTAATAAGGCCTGTAGAATGTTATAATTATTTAGAATAGCGCCGGCCGGGTTTTACCCTTACGTTGAGTAAAGGGTTAATAAGGCCTGTAGGATGTTACAATTATTTAGAATAGCGCCGGCCGGGTTTGACCCTTACGTTGCGTAACGGGTTAATAAGGCCTGTAGGATGTTATAATTATTTAGAAAAGCGCCGGCCGGGTTTGACCCTTACGTTGAGTAAAGGGTTAATAAGGCCTGTAGGATGTTATAATTATTTAGAATAGCGCCGGCCGGTTTTTACCCTTACGTTGAGTAACGGGTTAATAAGGCCTGTAGAATGTTACAATTATTTAGAATAGCGCCGGCCGGGTTTGACCCTTACGTTGAGTAAAGGGTTAATAAGGCCTGTAGGATGTTATAATTATTTAGAATAGCGCCGGCCGGGTTTGACCCTTACGTTGAGTAACGGGTTAATAAGGCCTGTAGGATGTTATAATTATTTAGAATAGCGCCGGCCGGGTTTGACCGTTACGTTGAGTAAAGGGTTAATAAGGCCTGTAGAATGTTACAATTATTTAGAATAGCGCCGGCCGGTTTTGACCGTTACGTTGAGTAACGGGTTAATAAGGCCTGTAGAATGTTACAATTATTTAGAATAGCGCCGGCCGGGTTTGAACCTTACGTTGAGTAAAGGGTTAATAAGGCCTGTAGAATGTTACAATTATTTAGAATAGCGCCGGCCGGGTTTGACCCTTACGTTGAGTAAAGGGTTAATAAGGCCTGTAGAATGTTACAATTATTTAGAATAGCGCCTGCCGGGTTTTACCCTTACGTTGAGTAACGGGTTAATAAGGCCTGTAGAATGTTACAATTATTTAGAATAGCGCCGGCCGGGTTTGACCCTTACGTTGAGTAACGGGTTAATAAGGCCTGTAGAATGTTACAATTATTTAGAATAGCGCCGGCCGGGTTTGACCCTTACGTTGAGTAAAGGATTAATAAGGCCTGTAGAATGTTACAATTATTTAGAATAGCGCCGGCCGGCTTTGACCCTTACGTTGAGTAACGGGTTAATAAGGCCTGTAGAATGTTACAATTATTTAGAATAGCGCCGGCCGGGTTTGACCCTTACGTTGAGAAAAGGGTTAATAAGGCCTGTAGAATGTTACAATTATTTAGAATAGCGCCGGCCGGGTTTGACCCTTACGTTGAGTAACGGGTTAATAAGGCCTGTAGAATGTTACAATTATTTAGAATAGCGCCGGCCGGTTTTTACCCTTACGTTGAGTAACAGGTTAATAAGGCCTGTAGAATGTTACAATTATTTAGAATAGCGCCGGCCGGGTTTGACCCTTACGTTGAGTAACGGGTTAATAAGGCCTGTAGAATGTTACAATTATTTAGAATAGCGCCGGCCGGGTTTGACCCTTACGTTGAGTGAAGGGTTAATAAGGCCTGTAGAATGTTACAATTATTTAGAATAGCGCCGGCCGGTTTTTACCCTTACGTTGAGTAACAGGTTAATAAGGCCTGTAGAATGTTACAATTATTTAGAATAGCGCCGGCCGGGTTTGACCCTTACGTTGAGTAAAGGGTTAATAAGGCCTGTAGAATGTTACAATTATTTAGAATAGCGCCGGCCGGTTTTTACCCTTACGTTGAGTAACAGGTTAATAAGGCCTGTAGAATGTTACAATTATTTAGAATAGCGCCGGCCGGGTTTGACCCTTACGTTGAGTAACGGGTTAATAAGGCCTGTAGAATGTTACAATTATTTAGAATAGCGCCGGCCGGTTTTTACCCTTACGTTGAGTAACAGGTTAATAAGGCCTGTAGAATGTTACAATTATTTAGAATAGCGCCGGCCGGCTTTTACCCTTACGTTGAGTAACGGGTTAATAAGGCCTGTAGAATGTTACAATTATTTAGAATAGCACCGGCCGGGTTTTACCCTTACGTTGAGTAAAGGGTTAATAAGGCCTGTAGAATGTTACAATTATTTAGAATAGCGCCGGCCAGGTTTGACCCTTACGTTGAGTAACGGGTTAATAAGGCCTGTAGAATGTTACAATTATTTAGAATAGCGCCGGCCGGTTTTTACCCTTACGTTGAGTAACGGGTTAATAAGGCCTGTAGAATGTTACAATTATTTAGAATAGCGCCGGCCGGGTTTTACCCTTACGTTGAGTAAAGGGTTAATAAGGCCTGTAGAATGTTATAATTATTTAGAATAGCGCCGGCCGGGTTTGACCCTTACGTTGAGTAACGGGTTAATAAGGTCTGTAGAATGTTACAATTATTTAGAATAGCGCCGGCCGATTTTTACCCTTACGTTGAGTAACGGGTTAATAAGGCCTGTAGAATGTTACAATTATTTAGAATAGCGCCGGCCGATTTTTACCCTTACGTTGAGTAACGGGTTAATAAGGCCTGTAGAATGTTACAATTATTTAGAATAGCGCCGGCCGGGTTTGACCCTTACGTTGAATAAAGGGTTAATAAGGCCTGTAGAATGTTACAATTATTTAGAATAGCGCCGGCCGGGTTTGACCGTTACGTTGAGTAACGGGTTAATAAGGCCTGTAGAATGTTACAATTATTTAGAATAGCGCCGGCCGGGTTTTACCCTTACGTTGAGTAAAGGGTTAATAAGGCCTGTAGAATGTTACAATTATTTAGAATAGCGCCGGCCGGGTTTGACCCTTACGTTGAGTAAAGGGTTAATAAGGCCTGTAGAATGTTACAATTATTTAGAATAGCGCCGGCCGGGTTTGACCCTTACGTTGAGTGAAGGGTTAATAAGGCCTGTAGAATGTTACAATTATTTAGAATAGCGCCGGCCGGTTTTTACCCTTACGTTGAGTAACAGGTTAATAAGGCCTGTAGAATGTTACAATTATTTAGAATAGCGCCGGCCGGGTTTGACCCTTACGTTGAGTAAAGGGTTAATAAGGCCTGTAGAATGTTACAATTATTTAGAATAGCGCCGGCCGGTTTTTACCCTTACGTTGAGTAACAGGTTAATAAGGCCTGTAGAATGTTACAATTATTTAGAATAGCGCCGGCCGGGTTTGACCCTTACGTTGAGTAACGGGTTAATAAGGCCTGTAGAATGTTACAATTATTTAGAATAGCGCCGGCCGGTTTTTACCCTTACGTTGAGTAACGGGTTAATAAGGCCTGTAGAATGTTACAATTATTTAGAATAGCGCCGGCCGGCTTTTACCCTTACGTTGAGTAACGGGTTAATAAGGCCTGTAGAATGTTACAATTATTTAGAATAGCGCCGGCCGGTTTTTACCCTTACGTTGAGTAACGGGTTAATAAGGCCTGTAGAATGTTACAATTATTTAGAATAGCGCCGGCCGGGTTTGACCCTTACGTTGAGTGAAGGGTTAATAAGGCCTGTAGAATGTTACAATTATTTAGAATAGCGCCGGCCGGTTTTTACCCTTACGTTGAGTAACAGGTTAATAAGGCCTGTAGAATGTTACAATTATTTAGAATAGCGCCGGCCGGGTTTGACCCTTACGTTGAGTAAAGGGTTAATAAGGCCTGTAGAATGTTACAATTATTTAGAATAGCGCCGGCCGGTTTTTACCCTTACGTTGAGTAACAGGTTAATAAGGCCTGTAGAATGTTACAATTATTTAGAATAGCGCCGGCCGGGTTTGACCCTTACGTTGAGTAACGGGTTAATAAGGCCTGTAGAATGTTACAATTATTTAGAATAGCGCCGGCCGGTTTTTACCCTTACGTTGAGTAACGGGTTAATAAGGCCTGTAGAATGTTACAATTATTTAGAATAGCGCCGGCCGGCTTTTACCCTTACGTTGAGTAACGGGTTAATAAGGCCTGTAGAATGTTACAATTATTTAGAATAGCGCCGGCCGGTTTTTACCCTTACGTTGAGTAACGGGTTAATAAGGCCTGTAGAATGTTACAATTATTTAGAATAGCGCCGGCCGGGTTTGACCCTTACGTTGAGTAAAGGGTTAATAAGGCCTGTAGAATGATACTATTATTTAGAATAGCGCCGGCCGGTTTTTACCCTTACGTTGATTAACGGGTTAATAAGGCCTGTAGAATGTTATAATTATTTAGAATAGCGCCGGCCGGGTTTGACCCTCACGTTGAGTAACGGGTTAATAAGGCCTGTAGGATGTTATAATTATTTAGAATAGCGCCGGCCGGGGTTGACCCTTACGTTGAGTAAAGGGTTAATAAGGCCTGTAGAATGATACAATTATTTAGAATAGCGCCGGCCGGTTTTTACCCTTACGTTGAGTAACGGGTTAATAAGGCCTGTAGAATGTTATAATTATTTAGAATAGCGCCGGCCGGGTTTTACCCTTACGTTGAGTAAAGGGTTAATAAGGCCTGTAGGATGTTACAATTATTTAGAATAGCGCCGGCCGGGTTTGACCCTTACGTTGAGTAACGGGTTAATAAGGCCTGTAGGATGTTATAATTATTTAGAAAAGCGCCGGCCGGGTTTGACCCTTACGTTGAGTAAAGGGTTAATAAGGCCTGTAGGATGTTATAATTATTTAGAATAGCGCCGGCCGGTTTTTACCCTTACGTTGAGTAACGGGTTAATAAGGCCTGTAGAATGTTACAATTATTTAGAATAGCGCCGGCCGGGTTTGACCCTTACGTTGAGTAAAGGGTTAATAAGGCCTGTAGGATGTTATAATTATTTAGAATAGCGCCGGCCGGGTTTGACCCTTACGTTGAGTAACGGGTTAATAAGGCCTGTAGGATGTTATAATTATTTAGAATAGCGCCGGCCGGGTTTGACCGTTACGTTGAGTAAAGGGTTAATAAGGCCTGTAGAATGTTACAATTATTTAGAATAGCGCCGGCCGGTTTTGACCGTTACGTTGAGTAACGGGTTAATAAGGCCTGTAGAATGTTACAATTATTTAGAATAGCGCCGGCCGGGTTTGAACCTTACGTTGAGTAAAGGGTTAATAAGGCCTGTAGAATGTTACAATTATTTAGAATAGCGCCGGCCGGGTTTGACCCTTACGTTGAGTAAAGGGTTAATAAGGCCTGTAGAATGTTACAATTATTTAGAATAGCGCCTGCCGGGTTTTACCCTTACGTTGAGTAACGGCTTAATAAGGCCTGTAGAATGTTACAATTATTTAGAATAACGCCGGCCGGGTTTGACCCTTACGTTGAGTAACGGGTTAATAAGGCCTGTAGAATGTTACAATTATTTAGAATAGCGCCGGCCGGGTTTGACCCTTACGTTGAGTAAAGGGTTAATAAGGCCTGTAGAATGTTACAATTATTTAGAATAGCGCCGGCCGGGTTTGACCCTTACGTTGAGTAACGGGTTAATAAGGCCTGTAGAATGTTACAATTATTTAGAATAGCGCCGGCCGGGTTTGACCCTTACGTTGAGAAAAGGGTTAATAAGGCCTGTAGAATGTTACAATTATTTATAATAGCGCCGGCCGGGTTTGACCCTTACGTTGAGTAACGGGTTAATAAGGCCTGTAGAATGTTACAATTATTTAGAATAGCGCCGGCCGGTTTTTACCCTTACGTTGAGTAACAGGTTAATAAGGCCTGTAGAATGTTACAATTATTTAGAATAGCGCCGGCCGGGTTTGACCCTTACGTTGAGTAACGGGTTAATAAGGCCTGTAGAATGTTACAATTATTTAGAATAGCGCCGGCCGGGTTTGACCCTTACGTTGAGTGAAGGGTTAATAAGGCCTGTAGAATGTTACAATTGTTTAGAATAGCGCCGGCCGGTTTTTACCCTTACGTTGAGTAACAGGTTAATAAGGCCTGTAGAATGTTACAATTATTTAGAATAGCGCCGGCCGGGTTTGACCCTTACGTTGAGTAAAGGGTTAATAAGGCCTGTAGAATGTTACAATTATTTAGAATAGCGCCGGCCGGTTTTTACCCTTACGTTGAGTAACAGGTTAATAAGGCCTGTAGAATGTTACAATTATTTAGAATAGCGCCGGCCGGGTTTGACCCTTACGTTGAGTAACGGGTTAATAAGGCCTGTAGAATGTTACAATTATTTAGAATAGCGCCGGCCGGTTTTTACCCTTACGTTGAGTAACAGGTTAATAAGGCCTGTAGAATGTTACAATTATTTAGAATAGCGCCGGCCGGCTTTTACCCTTACGTTGAGTAACGGGTTAATAAGGCCTGTAGAATGTTACAATTATTTAGAATAGCGCCGGCCGGTTTTGACCGTTACGTTGAGTAACGGGTTAATAAGGCCTGTAGAATGTTACAATTATTTAGAATAGCGCCGGCCGGGTTTGAACCTTACGTTGAGTAAAGGGTTAATAAGGCCTGTAGAATGTTACAATTATTTAGAATAGCGCCGGCCGGGTTTGACCCTTACGTTGAGTAAAGGGTTAATAAGGCCTGTAGAATGTTACAATTATTTAGAATAGCGCCTGCCGGGTTTTACCCTTACGTTGAGTAACGGCTTAATAAGGCCTGTAGAATGTTACAATTATTTAGAATAGCGCCGGCCGGGTTTGACCCTTACGTTGAGTAACGGGTTAATAAGGCCTGTAGAATGTTACAATTATTTAGAATAGCGCCGGCCGGGTTTGACCCTTACGTTGAGTAAAGGGTTAATAAGGCCTGTAGAATGTTACAATTATTTAGAATAGCGCCGGCCGGGTTTGACCCTTACGTTGAGTAACGGGTTAATAAGGCCTGTAGAATGTTACAATTATTTAGAATAGCGCCGGCCGGGTTTGACCCTTACGTTGAGAAAAGGGTTAATAAGGCCTGTAGAATGTTACAATTATTTATAATAGCGCCGGCCGGGTTTGACCCTTACGTTGAGTAACGGGTTAATAAGGCCTGTAGAATGTTACAATTATTTAGAATAGCGCCGGCCGGTTTTTACCCTTACGTTGAGTAACAGGTTAATAAGGCCTGTAGAATGTTACAATTATTTAGAATAGCGCCGGCCGGGTTTGACCCTTACGTTGAGTAACGGGTTAATAAGGCCTGTAGAATGTTACAATTATTTAGAATAGCGCCGGCCGGGTTTGACCCTTACGTTGAGTGAAGGGTTAATAAGGCCTGTAGAATGTTACAATTGTTTAGAATAGCGCCGGCCGGTTTTTACCCTTACGTTGAGTAACAGGTTAATAAGGCCTGTAGAATGTTACAATTATTTAGAATAGCGCCGGCCGGGTTTGACCCTTACGTTGAGTAAAGGGTTAATAAGGCCTGTAGAATGTTACAATTATTTAGAATAGCGCCGGCCGGTTTTTACCCTTACGTTGAGTAACAGGTTAATAAGGCCTGTAGAATGTTACAATTATTTAGAATAGCGCCGGCCGGGTTTGACCCTTACGTTGAGTAACGGGTTAATAAGGCCTGTAGAATGTTACAATTATTTAGAATAGCGCCGGCCGGTTTTTACCCTTACGTTGAGTAACAGGTTAATAAGGCCTGTAGAATGTTACAATTATTTAGAATAGCGCCGGCCGGCTTTTACCCTTACGTTGAGTAACGGGTTAATAAGGCCTGTAGAATGTTACAATTATTTAGAATAGCGCCGGCCGGTTTTTACCCTTACGTTGAGTAACGGGTTAATAAGGCCTGTAGAATGTTACAATTATTTAGAATAGCGCCGGCCGGGTTTTACCCTTACGTTGAGTAAAGGGTTAATAAGGCCTGTAGAATGTTATAATTACTTAGAATAGCGCCGGCCGGGTTTGACCCTTACGTTGAGTAACGGGTTAATAAGGCCTGTAGAATGTTACAATTATTTAGAATAGCGCCGGCCGATTTTTACCCTTACGTTGAGTAACGGGTTAATAAGGCCTGTAGAATGTTACAATTATTTAGAATAGCGCCGGCCGGTTTTTACCCTTACGTTGATTAACGGGTTAATAAGGCCTGTAGAATGTTACAATTATTTAGAATAGCGCCGGCCGGTTTTTACCCTTACGTTGAATAAAGGGTTAATAAGGCCTGTAGAATGTTACAATTATTTAGAATAGCGCCGGCCGGGTTTGACCCTTACGTTGAGTAACAGGTTAATAAGGCCTGTAGAATGTTACAATTATTTAGAATAGCGCCGGCCGGGTTTGACCCTTACGTTGAATAAAGGGTTAATAAGGCCTGTAGAATGTTACAATTATTTAGAATAGCGCCGGCCGGGTTTGACCGTTACGTTGAGTAACGGGTTAATAAGGCCTGTAGAATGTTACAATTATTTAGAATAGCGCCGGCCGGTTTTTACCCTTACGTTGATTAACGGGTTAATAAGGCCTGTAGAATGTTACAATTATTTAGAATAGCGCCGGCCGGGTTTGACCGTTACGTTGAGTAAAGGGTTAATAAGGCCTGTAGAATGTTACAATTATTTAGAATAGCGCCGGCCGGTTTTTACCCTTACGTTGATTAACGGGTTAATAAGGCCTGTAGAATGTTACAATTATTTAGAATAGCGCCGGCCGGTTTTTACCCTTACGTTGAGTAACGGGTTAATAAGGCCTGTAGAATGTTACAATTATTTAGAATAGCGCCGGCCGGGTTTGACCCTTACGTTGAGTAAAGGGTTAATAAGGCCTGTAGAATGTTACAATTATTTAGAATAGCGCCGGCCGGGTTTTACCCTTACGTTGAGTAAAGGGTTAATAAGGCCTGTAGAATGTTACAATTATTTAGAATAGCGCCGGCCGGGTTTTACCCATACGTTGAGTGAAGGGTTAATAAGGCCTGTAGAATGTTACAATTATTTAGAATAGCGCCGGCCGGGTTTGACCCTTACGTTGAGTGAAGGGTTAATAAGGCCTGTAGAATGTTACAATTATTTAGAATAGCGCCGGCCGGGTTTTACCCTTACGTTGAGTAAAGGGTTAATAAGGCCTGTAGAATGTTACAATTATTTAGAATAGCGCCGGCCGGGTTTTACCCTTACGTTGAGTGAAGGGTTAATAAGGCCTGTAGAATGTTACAATTATTTAGAATAGCGCCGGCCGGGTTTGACCCTTACGTTGAGTGAAGGGTTAATAAGGCCTATAGAATGTTACAATTATTTAGAATAGCGCCGGCCGGTTTTTACCCTTACGTTGAGTAAAGGGTTAATAAGGCCTGTAGAATGTTACAATTATTTGGAATAGCGCCGGCCGGTTTTTACCCTTACGTTGAGTAACGGGTTAATAAGGCCTGTAGAATGTTACAATTATTTAGAATAGCGCCGGCCGGGTTTGAACCTTACGTTGAGTAAAGGGTTAATAAGGCCTGTAGAATGTTACAATTATTTAGAATAGCGCCGGCCGGGTTTGACCCTTACGTTGAGTAAAGGGTTAATAAGGCCTGTAGAATGTTACAATTATTTAGAATAGCGCCGGCCGGGTTTGACCCTTACGTTGAGTAAAGGGTTAATAAGGCCTGTAGAATGTTACAATTATTTAGAATAGCGCCTGCCGGGTTTTACCCTTACGTTGAGTAACGGGTTAATAAGGCCTGTAGAATGTTACAATTATTTAGAATAGCGCCGGCCGGGTTTGACCCTTACGTTGAGTAACGGGTTAATAAGGCCTGTAGAATGTTACAATTATTTAGAATAGCGCCGGCCGGGTTTGACCCTTACGTTGAGTAAAGGGTTAATAAGGCCTGTAGAATGTTACAATTATTTAGAATAGCGCCGGCCGGGTTTGACCCTTACGTTGAGAAAAGGGTTAATAAGGCCTGTAGAATGTTACAATTATTTAGAATAGCGCCGGCCGGGTTTGACCCTTACGTTGAGTAACGGGTTAATAAGGCCTGTAGAATGTTACAATTATTTAGAATAGCGCCGGCCGGTTTTTACCCTTACGTTGAGTAACAGGTTAATAAGGCCTGTAGAATGTTACAATTATTTAGAATAGCGCCGGCCGGGTTTGACCCTTACGTTGAGTAACGGGTTAATAAGGCCTGTAGAATGTTACAATTATTTAGAATAGCGCCGGCCGGGTTTGACCCTTACGTTGAGTGAAGGGTTAATAAGGCCTGTAGAATGTTACAATTATTTAGAATAGCGCCGGCCGGTTTTTACCCTTACGTTGAGTAACAGGTTAATAAGGCCTGTAGAATGTTACAATTATTTAGAATAGCGCCGGCCGGGTTTGACCCTTACGTTGAGTAAAGGGTTAATAAGGCCTGTAGAATGTTACAATTATTTAGAATAGCGCCGGCCGGTTTTTACCCTTACGTTGAGTAACAGGTTAATAAGGCCTGTAGAATGTTACAATTATTTAGAATAGCGCCGGCCGGGTTTGACCCTTACGTTGAGTAACGGGTTAATAAGGCCTGTAGAATGTTACAATTATTTAGAATAGCGCCGGCCGGTTTTTACCCTTACGTTGAGTAACAGGTTAATAAGGCCTGTAGAATGTTACAATTATTTAGAATAGCGCCGGCCGGCTTTTACCCTTACGTTGAGTAACGGGTTAATAAGGCCTGTAGAATGTTACAATTATTTAGAATAGCGCCGGCCGGTTTTTACCCTTACGTTGAGTAACGGGTTAATAAGGCCTGTAGAATGTTACAATTATTTAGAATAGCGCCGGCCGGGTTTTACCCTTACGTTGAGTAAAGGGTTAATAAGGCCTGTAGAATGTTATAATTATTTAGAATAGCGCCGGCCGGGTTTGACCCTTACGTTGAGTAACGGGTTAATAAGGCCTGTAGAATGTTACAATTATTTAGAATAGCGCCGGCCGATTTTTACCCTTACGTTGAGTAACGGGTTAATAAGGCCTGTAGAATGTTACAATTATTTAGAATAGCGCCGGCCGGTTTTTACCCTTACGTTGATTAACGGGTTAATAAGGCCTGTAGAATGTTACAATTATTTAGAATAGCGCCGGCCGGTTTTTACCCTTACGTTGAATAAAGGGTTAATAAGTCCTGTAGAATGTTACAATTATTTAGAATAGCGCCGGCCGGGTTTGACCCTTACGTTGAGTAACAGGTTAATAAGGCCTGTAGAATGTTACAATTATTTAGAATAGCGCCGGCCGGGTTTGACCCTTACGTTGAATAAAGGGTTAATAAGGCCTGTAGAATGTTACAATTATTTAGAATAGCGCCGGCCGGGTTTGACCGTTACGTTGAGTAACGGGTTAATAAGGCCTGTAGAATGTTACAATTATTTAGAATAGCGCCGGCCGGTTTTTACCCTTACGTTGATTAACGGGTTAATAAGGCCTGTAGAATGTTACAATTATTTAGAATAGCGCCGGCCGGGTTTGACCGTTACGTTGAGTAAAGGGTTAATAAGGCCTGTAGAATGTTACAATTATTTAGAATAGCGCCGGCCGGTTTTTACCCTTACGTTGATTAACGGGTTAATAAGGCCTGTAGAATGTTACAATTATTTAGAATAGCGCCGGCCGGTTTTTACCCTTACGTTGAGTAACGGGTTAATAAGGCCTGTAGAATGTTACAATTATTTAGAATAGCGCCGGCCGGGTTTGACCCTTACGTTGAGTAAAGGGTTAATAAGGCCTGTAGAATGTTACAATTATTTAGAATAGCGCCGGCCGGGTTTTACCCTTACGTTGAGTAAAGGGTTAATAAGGCCTGTAGAATGTTACAATTATTTAGAATAGCGCCGGCCGGGTTTTACCCATACGTTGAGTGAAGGGTTAATAAGGCCTGTAGAATGTTACAATTATTTAGAATAGCGCCGGCCGGGTTTGACCCTTACGTTGAGTGAAGGGTTAATAAGGCCTGTAGAATGTTACAATTATTTAGAATAGCGCCGGCCGGGTTTTCCCCTTACGTTGAGTGAAGGGTTAATAAGGCCTGTAGAATGTTACAATTATTTAGAATAGCGCCGGCCGGGTTTTACCCTTACGTTGAGTGAAGGGTTAATAAGGCCTGTAGAATGTTACAATTATTTAGAATAGCGCCGGCCGGGTTTGACCCTTACGTTGAGTGAAGGGTTAATAAGGCCTGTAGAATGTTACAATTATTTAGAATAGCGCCGGCCGGTTTTTACCCTTACGTTGAGTAAAGGGTTAATAAGGCCTGTAGAATGTTACAATTATTTGGAATAGCGCCGGCCGGTTTTTACCCTTACGTTGAGTAACGGGTTAATAAGGCCTGTAGAATGTTACAATTATTTCGAATAGCGCCGGCCGGGTTTGAACCTTACGTTGAGTAAAGGGTTAATAAGGCCTGTAGAATGTTACAATTATTTAGAATAGCGCCGGCCGGGTTTGACCCTTACGTTGAGTAAAGGGTTAATAAGGCCTGTAGAATGTTACAATTATTTAGAATAGCGCCGGCCGGGTTTTACCCTTACGTTGAGTAACGGGTTAATAAGGCCTGTAGAATGTTACAATTATTTAGAATAGCGCCGGCCGGGTTTGACCCTTACGTTGAGTAACGGGTTAATAAGGCCTGTAGAATGTTACAATTATTTAGAATAGCGCCGGCCGGGTTTGACCCTTACGTTGAGTAAAGGGTTAATAAGGCCTGTAGAATGTTACAATTATTTAGAATAGCGCCGGCCGGGTTTGACCCTTACGTTGAGTAACGGGTTAATAAGGCCTGTAGAATGTTACAATTATTTAGAATAGCGCCGGCCGGGTTTGACCCTTACGTTGAGTAACGGGTTAATAAGGCCTGTAGAATGTTACAATTATTTAGAATAGCGCCGGCCGGGTTTGACCCTTACGTTGAGTAACGGGTTAATAAGGCCTGTAGAATGTTACAATTATTTAGAATAGCGCCGGCCGGTTTTTACCCTTACGTTGAGTAACGGGTTAATAAGGCCTGTAGAATGTTACAATTATTTAGAATAGCGCCGGCCGGGTTTTACCCTTACGTTGAGTAAAGGGTTAATAAGGCCTGTAGAATGTTACAATTATTTAGAATAGCGCCGGCCGGGTTTGACCCTTACGTTGAGTAACGGGTTAATAAGGCCTGTAGAATGTTACAATTATTTAGAATAGCGCCGGCCGGTTTTTACCCTTACGTTGAGTAACGGGTTAATAAGGCCTGTAGAATGATACAATTATTTAGAATAGCGCCGGCCGGGTTTGACCCTTACGTTGAGTAAAGGGTTAATAAGGCCTGTAGAATGATACAATTATTTAGAATAGCGCCGGCCGGTTTTTACCCTTACGTTGATTAACGGGTTAATAAGGCCTGTAGAATGTTATAATTATTTAGAATAGCGCCGGCCGGGTTTGACCCTTACGTTGAGTAACGGGTTAATAAGGCCTGTAGGATGTTATAATTATTTAGAATAGCGCCGGCCGGGGTTGACCCTTACGTTGAGTAAAGGGTTAATAAGGCCTGTAGAATGATACAATTATTTAGAATAGCGCCGGCCGGTTTTTACCCTTACGTTGAGTAACGGGTTAATAAGGCCTGTAGGATGTTATAATTATTTAGAAAAGCGCCGACCGGGTTTGACCCTTACGTTGAGTAAAGGGTTAATAAGGCCTGTAGGATGTTATAATTATTTAGAATAGCGCCGGCCGGTTTTTACCCTTACGTTGAGTAACGGGTTAATAAGGCCTGTAGAATGTTACAATTATTTAGAATAGCGCCGGCCGGGTTTGACCCTTACGTTGAGTAAAGGGTTAATAAGGCCTGTAGAATGTTACAATTATTTAGAATAGCGCCGGCCGGGTTTTACCCTTACGTTGAGTAACGGGTTAATAAGGCCTGTAGAATGTTACAATTATTTGGAATAGCGCCGGCCGGGTTTGACCCTTACGTTGAGTAACGGGTTAATAAGGCCTGTAGAATGTTACAATTATTTAGAATAGCGCCGGCCGGGTTTGACCCTTACGTTGAGTAAAGGGTTAATAAGGCCTGTAGAATGTTACAATTATTTAGAATAGCGCCGGCCGGGTTTGACCCTTACGTTGAGTAACGGGTTAATAAGGCCTGTAGAATGTTACAACTATTTAGAATAGCGCCGGCCGGTTTTTACCCTTACGTTGATTAACGGGTTAATAAGGCCTGTAGAATGTTACAATTATTTAGAATAGCGCCGGCCGGTTTTTACCCTTACGTTGAGTAACGGGTTAATAAGGCCTGTAGAATGTTACAATTATTTAGAATAGCGCCGGCCGGGTTTGACCCTTACGTTGAGTAAAGGGTTAATAAGGCCTGTAGAATGTTACAATTATTTAGAATAGCGCCGGCCGGGTTTTACCCTTACGTTGAGTAAAGGGTTAATAAGGCCTGTAGAATGTTACAATTATTTAGAATAGCGCCGGCCGGGTTTTACCCATACGTTGAGTGAAGGGTTAATAAGGCCTGTAGAATGTTACAATTATTTAGAATAGCGCCGGCCGGGTTTGACCCTTACGTTGAGTGAAGGGTTAATAAGGCCTGTAGAATGTTACAATTATTTAGAATGGCGCCGGCCGGGTTTTACCCTTACGTTGAGTAAAGGGTTAATAAGGCCTGTAGAATGTTACAATTATTTAGAATAGCGCCGGCCGGGTTTGACCCTTACGTTGAGTGAAGGGTTAATAAGGCCTGTAGAATGTTACAATTATTTAGAATAGCGCCGGCCGGTTTTTACCCTTACGTTGAGTCAAGGGTTAATAAGGCCTGTAGAATGTTACAATTATTTGGAATAGCGCCGGCCGGTTTTTACCCTTACGTTGAGTAACGGGTTAATAAGGCCTGTAGAATGTTACAATTATTTCGAATAGCGCCGGCCGGGTTTGAACCTTACGTTGAGTAAAGGGTTAATAAGGCCTGTAGAATGTTACAATTATTTAGAATAGCGCCGGCCGGGTTTGACCCTTACGTTGAGTAAAGGGTTAATAAGGCCTGTAGAATGTTACAATTATTTAGAATAGCGCCGGCCGGGTTTTACCCTTACGTTGAGTAACGGGTTAATAAGGCCTGTAGAATGTTACAATTATTTAGAATAGCGCCGGCCGGGTTTGACCCTTACGTTGAGTAACGGGTTAATAAGGCCTGTAGAATGTTACAATTATTTAGAATAGCGCCGGCCGGGTTTGACCCTTACGTTGAGTAAAGGGTTAATAAGGCCTGTAGAATGTTACAATTATTTAGAATAGCGCCGGCCGGGTTTGACCCTTACGTTGAGTAACGGGTTAATAAGGCCTGTAGAATGTTACAATTATTTAGAATAGCGCCGGCCGGGTTTGACCCTTACGTTGAGAAAAGGGTTAATAAGGCCTGTAGAATGTTACAATTATTTAGAATAGCGCCGGCCGGGTTTGACCCTTACGTTGAGTAACGGGTTAATAAGGCCTGTAGAATGTTACAATTATTTAGAATAGCGCCGGCCGGTTTTTACCCTTACGTTGAGTAACGGGTTAATAAGGCCTGTAGAATGTTACAATTATTTAGAATAGCGCCGGCCGGGTTTTACCCTTACGTTGAGTAAAGGGTTAATAAGGCCTGTAGAATGTTACAATTATTTAGAATAGCGCCGGCCGGGTTTGACCCTTACGTTGAGTAACGGGTTAATAAGGCCTGTAGAATGTTACAATTATTTAGAATAGCGCCGGCCGGTTTTTACCCTTACGTTGAGTAACGGGTTAATAAGGCCTGTAGAATGATACAATTATTTAGAATAGCGCCGGCCGGGTTTGACCCTTACGTTGAGTAAAGGGTTAATAAGGCCTGTAGAATGATACAATTATTTAGAATAGCGCCGGCCGGTTTTTACCCTTACGTTGATTAACGGGTTAATAAGGCCTGTAGAATGTTATAATTATTTAGAATAGCGCCGGCCGGGTTTGACCCTTACGTTGAGTAACGGGTTAATAAGGCCTGTAGGATGTTATAATTATTTAGAATAGCGCCGGCCGGGGTTGACCCTTACGTTGAGTAAAGGGTTAATAAGGCCTGTAGAATGTTACAATTATTTAGAATAGCGCCGGCCGGTTTTTACCCTTACGTTGAGTAAAGGGTTAATAAGGCCTGTAGAATGTTACAATTATTTGGAATAGCGCCGGCCGGTTTTTACCCTTACGTTGAGTAACGGGTTAATAAGGCCTGTAGAATGTTACAATTATTTAGAATAGCGCCGGCCGGGTTTGAACCTTACGTTGAGTAAAGGGTTAATAAGGCCTGTAGAATGTTACAATTATTTAGAATAGCGCCGGCCGGGTTTGACCCTTACGTTGAGTAAAGGGTTAATAAGGCCTGTAGAATGTTACAATTATTTAGAATAGCGCCGGCCGGGTTTTACCCTTACGTTGAGTAACGGGTTAATAAGGCCTGTAGAATGTTACAATTATTTAGAATAGCGCCGGCCGGGTTTGACCCTTACGTTGAGTAACGGGTTAATAAGGCCTGTAGAATGTTACAATTATTTAGAATAGCGCCGGCCGGGTTTGACCCTTACGTTGAGTAAAGGGTTAATAAGGCCTGTAGAATGTTACAATTATTTAGAATAGCGCCGGCCGGGTTTGACCCTTACGTTGAGTAACGGGTTAATAAGGCCTGTAGAATGTTACAATTATTTAGAATAGCGCCGGCCGGGTTTGACCCTTACGTTGAGAAAAGGGTTAATAAGGCCTGTAGAATGTTACAATTATTTAGAATAGCGCCGGCCGGGTTTGACCCTTACGTTGAGTAACGGGTTAATAAGGCCTGTAGAATGTTACAATTATTTAGAATAGCGCCGGCCGGGTTTGACCCTTACGTTGAGTGAAGGGTTAATAAGGCCTGTAGAATGTTACAATTATTTAGAATAGCGCCGGCCGGTTTTTACCCTTACGTTGAGTAACAGGTTAATAAGGCCTGTAGAATGTTACAATTATTTAGAATAGCGCCGGCCGGGTTTGACCCTTACGTTGAGTAAAGGGTTAATAAGGCCTGTAGAATGTTACAATTATTTAGAATAGCGCCGGCCGGTTTTTACCCTTACGTTGAGTAACAGGTTAATAAGGCCTGTAGAATGTTACAATTATTTAGAATAGCGCCGGCCGGGTTTGACCCTTACGTTGAGTAACGGGTTAATAAGGCCTGTAGAATGTTACAATTATTTAGAATAGCGCCGGCCGGTTTTTACCCTTACGTTGAGTAACAGGTTAATAAGGCCTGTAGAATGTTACAATTATTTAGAATAGCGCCGGCCGGCTTTTACCCTTACGTTGAGTAACGGGTTAATAAGGCCTGTAGAATGTTACAATTATTTAGAATAGCGCCGGCCGGTTTTTACCCTTACGTTGAGTAACGGGTTAATAAGGCCTGTAGAATGTTACAATTATTTAGAATAGCGCCGGCCGATTTTTACCCTTACGTTGAGTAACGGGTTAATAAGGCCTGTAGAATGTTACAATTATTTAGAATAGCGCCGGCCGGTTTTTACCCTTACGTTGATTAACGGGTTAATAAGGCCTGTAGAATGTTACAATTATTTAGAATAGCGCCGGCCGGTTTTTACCCTTACGTTGAATAAAGGGTTAATAAGGCCTGTAGAATGTTACAATTATTTAGAATAGCGCCGGCCGGGTTTGACCCTTACGTTGAGTAACAGGTTAATAAGGCCTGTAGAATGTTACAATTATTTAGAATAGCGCCGGCCGGGTTTGACCCTTACGTTGAGTAACGGGTTAATAAGGCCTGTAGAATGTTACAATTATTTAGAATAGCGCCGGCCGATTTTTACCCTTACGTTGAGTAACGGGTTAATAAGGCCTGTAGAATGTTACAATTATTTAGAATAGCGCCGGCCGGTTTTTACCCTTACGTTGATTAACGGGTTAATAAGGCCTGTAGAATGTTACAATTATTTAGAATAGCGCCGGCCGGTTTTTACCCTTACGTTGAATAAAGGGTTAATAAGGCCTGTAGAATGTTACAATTATTTAGAATAGCGCCGGCCGGGTTTGACCCTTACGTTGAGTAACAGGTTAATAAGGCCAGTAGAATGTTACAATTATTTAGAATAGCGCCGGCCGGGTTTGACCCTTACGTTGAATAAAGGGTTAATAAGGCCTGTAGAATGTTACAATTATTTAGAATAGCGCCGGCCGGGTTTGACCGTTACGTTGAGTAACGGGTTAATAAGGCCTGTAGAATGTTACAATTATTTAGAATAGCGCCGGCCGGTTTTTACCCTTACGTTGATTAACGGGTTAATAAGGCCTGTAGAATGTTACAATTATTTAGAATAGCGCCGGCCGGGTTTGACCCTTACGTTGAGTAAAGGGTTAATAAGGCCTGTAGAATGTTACAATTATTTAGAATAGCGCCGGCCGGGTTTGACCCTTACGTTGAGTAACGGGTTAATAAGGCCTGTAGAATGTTACAATTATTTAGAATAGCGCCGGCCGGGTTTGACCCTTACGTTGAGAAAAGGGTTAATAAGGCCTGTAGAATGTTACAATTATTTAGAATAGCGCCGGCCGGGTTTGACCCTTACGTTGAGTAACGGGTTAATAAGGCCTGTAGAATGTTACAATTATTTAGAATAGCGCCGGCCGGGTTTGACCCTTACGTTGAGTGAAGGGTTAATAAGGCCTGTAGAATGTTACAATTATTTAGAATAGCGCCGGCCGGTTTTTACCCTTACGTTGAGTAACAGGTTAATAAGGCCTGTAGAATGTTACAATTATTTAGAATAGCGCCGGCCGGGTTTGACCCTTACGTTGAGTAACGGGTTAATAAGGCCTGTAGAATGTTACAATTATTTAGAATAGCGCCGGCCGGTTTTTACCCTTACGTTGAGTAACAGGTTAATAAGGCCTGTAGAATGTTACAATTATTTAGAATAGCGCCGGCCGGCTTTTACCCTTACGTTGAGTAACGGGTTAATAAGGCCTGTAGAATGTTACAATTATTTAGAATAGCGCCGGCCGGTTTTTACCCTTACGTTGAGTAACGGGTTAATAAGGCCTGTAGAATGTTACAATTATTTAGAATAGCGCCGGCCGATTTTTACCCTTACGTTGAGTAACGGGTTAATAAGGCCTGTAGAATGTTACAATTATTTAGAATAGCGCCGGCCGGTTTTTACCCTTACGTTGATTAACGGGTTAATAAGGCCTGTAGAATGTTACAATTATTTAGAATAGCGCCGGCCGGTTTTTACCCTTACGTTGAATAAAGGGTTAATAAGGCCTGTAGAATGTTACAATTATTTAGAATAGCGCCGGCCGGTTTTTACCCTTACGTTGATTAACGGGTTAATAAGGCCTGTAGAATGTTACAATTATTTAGAATAGCGCCGGCCGGTTTTTACCCTTACGTTGAATAAAGGGTTAATAAGGCCTGTAGAATGTTACAATTATTTAGAATAGCGCCGGCCGGGTTTGACCCTTACGTTGAGTAACAGGTTAATAAGGCCAGTAGAATGTTACAATTATTTAGAATAGCGCCGGCCGGGTTTGACCCTTACGTTGAATAAAGGGTTAATAAGGCCTGTAGAATGTTACAATTATTTAGAATAGCGCCGGCCGGGTTTGACCGTTACGTTGAGTAACGGGTTAATAAGGCCTGTAGAATGTTACAATTATTTAGAATAGCGCCGGCCGGTTTTTACCCTTACGTTGATTAACGGGTTAATAAGGCCTGTAGAATGTTACAATTATTTAGAATAGCGCCGGCCGGGTTTGACCGTTACGTTGAGTAAAGGGTTAATAAGGCCTGTAGAATGTTACAATTATTTAGAATAGCGCCGGCCGGTTTTTACCCTTACGTTGATTAACGGGTTAATAAGGCCTGTAGAATGTTACAATTATTTAGAATAGCGCCGGCCGGTTTTTACCCTTACGTTGAGTAACGGGTTAATAAGGCCTGTAGAATGTTACAATTATTTAGAATAGCGCCGGCCGGGTTTGACCCTTACGTTGAGTAAAGGGTTAATAAGGCCTGTAGAATGTTACAATTATTTAGAATAGCGCCGGCCGGGTTTTACCCTTACGTTGAGTAAAGGGTTAATAAGGCCTGTAGAATGTTACAATTATTTAGAATAGCGCCGGCCGGGTTTTACCCATACGTTGAGTGAAGGGTTAATAAGGCCTGTAGAATGTTACAATTATTTAGAATAGCGCCGGCCGGGTTTGACCCTTACGTTGAGTGAAGGGTTAATAAGGCCTGTAGAATGTTACAATTATTTAGAATAGCGCCGGCCGGGTTTTACCCTTACGTTGAGTAAAGGGTTAATAAGGCCTGTAGAATGTTACAATTATTTAGAATAGCGCCGGCCGGGTTTTACCCTTACGTTGAGTGAAGGGTTAATAAGGCCTGTAGAATGTTACAATTATTTAGAATAGCGCCGGCCGGGTTTGAACCTTACGTTGAGTAAAGGGTTAATAAGGCCTGTAGAATGTTACAATTATTTAGAATAGCGCCGGCCGGGTTTGACCCTTACGTTGAGTAAAGGGTTAATAAGGCCTGTAGAATGTTACAATTATTTAGAATAGCGCCGGCCGGGTTTTACCCTTACGTTGAGTAACGGGTTAATAAGGCCTGTAGAATGTTACAATTATTTAGAATAGCGCCGGCCGGGTTTGACCCTTACGTTGAGTAACGGGTTAATAAGGCCTGTAGAATGTTACAATTATTTAGAATAGCGCCGGCCGGGTTTGACCCTTACGTTGAGTAAAGGGTTAATAAGGCCTGTAGAATGTTACAATTATTTAGAATAGCGCCGGCCGGGTTTGACCCTTACGTTGAGTAACGGGTTAATAAGGCCTGTAGAATGTTACAATTATTTAGAATAGCGCCGGCCGGGTTTGACCCTTACGTTGAGAAAAGGGTTAATAAGGCCTGTAGAATGTTACAATTATTTAGAATAGCGCCGGCCGGGTTTGACCCTTACGTTGAGTAACGGGTTAATAAGGCCTGTAGAATGTTACAATTATTTAGAATAGCGCCGGCCGGTTTTTACCCTTACGTTGAGTAACGGGTTAATAAGGCCTTTAGAATGTTACAATTATTTAGAATAGCGCCGGCCGGGTTTTACCCTTACGTTGAGTAAAGGGTTAATAAGGCCTGTAGAATGTTACAATTATTTAGAATAGCGCCGGCCGGGTTTGACCCTTACGTTGAGTAACGGGTTAATAAGGCCTGTAGAATGTTACAATTATTTAGAATAGCGCCGGCCGGTTTTTACCCTTACGTTGAGTAACGGGTTAATAAGGCCTGTAGAATGATACAATTATTTAGAATAGCGCCGGCCGGGTTTGACCCTTACGTTGAGTAAAGGGTTAATAAGGCCTGTAGAATGATACAATTATTTAGAATAGCGCCGGCCGGTTTTTACCCTTACGTTGATTAACGGGTTAATAAGGCCTGTAGAATGTTATAATTATTTAGAATAGCGCCGGCCGGGTTTGACCCTTACGTTGAGTAACGGGTTAATAAGGCCTGTAGGATGTTATAATTATTTAGAATAGCGCCGGCCGGGGTTGACCCTTACGTTGAGTAAAGGGTTAATAAGGCCTGTAGAATGATACAATTATTTAGAATAGCGCCGGCCGGTTTTTACCCTTACGTTGAGTAACGGGTTAATAAGGCCTGTAGAATGTTATAATTATTTAGAATAGCGCCGGCCGGGTTTTACCCTTACGTTGAGTAAAGGGTTAATAAGGCCTGTAGGATGTTACAATTATTTAGAATAGCGCCGGCCGGGTTTGACCCTTACGTTGAGTAACGGGTTAATAAGGCCTGTAGGATGTTATAATTATTTAGAAAAGCGCCGGCCGGGTTTGACCCTTACGTTGAGTAAAGGGTTAATAAGGCCTGTAGGATGTTATAATTATTTAGAATAGCGCCGGCCGGTTTTTACCCTTACGTTGAGTAACGGGTTAATAAGGCCTGTAGAATGTTACAATTATTTAGAATAGCGCCGGCCCGGTTTGACCCTTACGTTGAGTAAAGGGTTAATAAGGCCTGTAGAATGTTACAATTATTTAGAATAGCGCCGGCCGGGTTTTACCCTTACGTTGAGTAACGGGTTAATAAGGCCTGTAGAATGTTACAATTATTTAGAATAGCGCCGGCCGGGTTTGACCCTTACGTTGAGTAACGGGTTAATAAGGCCTGTAGAATGTTACAATTATTTAGAATAGCGCCGGCCGGGTTTGACCCTTACGTTGAGTAAAGGGTTAATAAGGCCTGTAGAATGTTACAATTATTTAGAATAGCGCCGGCCGGGTTTGACCCTTACGTTGAGTAACGGGTTAATAAGGCCTGTAGAATGTTACAATTATTTAGAATAGCGCCGGCCGGTTTTTACCCTTACGTTGATTAACGGGTTAATAAGGCCTGTAGAATGTTACAATTATTTAGAATAGCGCCGGCCGGTTTTTACCCTTACGTTGAGTAACGGGTTAATAAGGCCTGTAGAATGTTACAATTATTTAGAATAGCGCCGGCCGGGTTTGACCCTTACGTTGAGTAAAGGGTTAATAAGGCCTGTAGAATGTTACAATTATTTAGAATAGCGCCGGCCGGGTTTTACCCTTACGTTGAGTAAAGGGTTAATAAGGCCTGTAGAATGTTACAATTATTTAGAATAGCGCCGGCCGGGTTTTACCCATACGTTGAGTGAAGGGTTAATAAGGCCTGTAGAATGTTACAATTATTTAGAATAGCGCCGGCCGGGTTTGACCCTTACGTTGAGTGAAGGGTTAATAAGGCCTGTAGAATGTTACAATTATTTAGAATAGCGCCGGCCGGGTTTTACCCTTACGTTGAGTAAAGGGTTAATAAGGCCTGTAGAATGTTACAATTATTTAGAATAGCGCCGGCCGGGTTTTACCCTTACGTTGAGTAACGGGTTAATAAGGCCTGTAGGATGTTATAATTATTTAGAATAGCGCCGGCCGGGGTTGACCCTTACGTTGAGTAAAGGGTTAATAAGGCCTGTAGAATGATACAATTATTTAGAATAGCGCCGGCCGGTTTTTACCCTTACGTTGAGTAACGGGTTAATAAGGCCTGTAGAATGTTATAATTATTTAGAATAGCGCCGGCCGGGTTTTACCCTTACGTTGAGTAAAGGGTTAATAAGGCCTGTAGGATGTTACAATTATTTAGAATAGCGCCGGCCGGGTTTGACCCTTACGTTGAGTAACGGGTTAATAAGGCCTGTAGGATGTTATAATTATTTAGAAAAACGCCGGCCGGGTTTGACCCTTACGTTGAGTAAAGGGTTAATAAGGCCTGTAGGATGTTATAATTATTTAGAATAGCGCCGGCCGGTTTTTACCCTTACGTTGAGTAACGGGTTAATAAGGCCTGTAGAATGTTACAATTATTTAGAATAGCGCCGGCCGGGTTTGACCCTTACGTTGAATAAAGGGTTAATAAGGCCTGTAGAATGTTACAATTATTTAGAATAGCGCCGGCCGGGTTTGACCGTTACGTTGAGTAACGGGTTAATAAGGCCTGTAGAATGTTACAATTATTTAGAATAGCGCCGGCCGGTTTTTACCCTTACGTTGATTAACGGGTTAATAAGGCCTGTAGAATGTTACAATTATTTAGAATAGCGCCGGCCGGGTTTGACCGTTACGTTGAGTAAAGGGTTAATAAGGCCTGTAGAATGTTACAATTATTTAGAATAGCGCCGGCCGGTTTTTACCCTTACGTTGATTAACGGGTTAATAAGGCCTGTAGAATGTTACAATTATTTAGAATAGCGCCGGCCGGTTTTTACCCTTACGTTGAGTAACGGGTTAATAAGGCCTGTAGAATGATACAATTATTTAGAATAGCGCCGGCCGGGTTTGACCCTTACGTTGAGTAAAGGGTTAATAAGGCCTGTAGAATGATACAATTATTTAGAATAGCGCCGGCCGGTTTTTACCCTTACGTTGATTAACGGGTTAATAAGGCCTGTAGAATGTTATAATTATTTAGAATAGCGCCGGCCGGGTTTGACCCTTACGTTGAGTAACGGGTTAATAAGGCCTGTAGGATGTTATAATTATTTAGAATAGCGCCGGCCGGGGTTGACCCTTACGTTGAGTAAAGGGTTAATAAGGCCTGTAGAATGATACAATTATTTAGAATAGCGCCGGCCGGTTTTTACCCTTACGTTGAGTAACGGGTTAATAAGGCCTGTAGAATGTTATAATTATTTAGAATAGCGCCGGCCGGGTTTTACCCTTACGTTGAGTAAAGGGTTAATAAGGCCTGTAGGATGTTACAATTATTTAGAATAGCGCCGGCCGGGTTTGACCCTTACGTTGAGTAACGGGTTAATAAGGCCTGTAGGATGTTATAATTATTTAGAAAAGCGCCGGCCGGGTTTGACCCTTACGTTGAGTAAAGGGTTAATAAGGCCTGTAGGATGTTATAATTATTTAGAATAGCGCCGGCCGGTTTTTACCCTTACGTTGAGTAACGGGTTAATAAGGCCTGTAGAATGTTACAATTATTTAGAATAGCGCCGGCCCGGTTTGACCCTTACGTTGAGTAAAGGGTTAATAAGGCCTGTAGAATGTTACAATTATTTAGAATAGCGCCGGCCGGGTTTTACCCTTACGTTGAGTAACGGGTTAATAAGGCCTGTAGAATGTTACAATTATTTAGAATAGCGCCGGCCGGGTTTGACCCTTACGTTGAGTAACGGGTTAATAAGGCCTGTAGAATGTTACAATTATTTAGAATAGCGCCGGCCGGGTTTGACCCTTACGTTGAGTAAAGGGTTAATAAGGCCTGTAGAATGTTACAATTATTTAGAATAGCGCCGGCCGGGTTTGACCCTTACGTTGAGTAACGGGTTAATAAGGCCTGTAGAATGTTACAATTATTTAGAATAGCGCCGGCCGGTTTTTACCCTTACGTTGATTAACGGGTTAATAAGGCCTGTAGAATGTTACAATTATTTAGAATAGCGCCGGCCGGTTTTTACCCTTACGTTGAGTAACGGGTTAATAAGGCCTGTAGAATGTTACAATTATTTAGAATAGCGCCGGCCGGGTTTGACCCTTACGTTGAGTAAAGGGTTAATAAGGCCTGTAGAATGTTACAATTATTTAGAATAGCGCCGGCCGGGTTTTACCCTTACGTTGAGTAAAGGGTTAATAAGGCCTGTAGAATGTTACAATTATTTAGAATAGCGCCGGCCGGGTTTTACCCATACGTTGAGTGAAGGGTTAATAAGGCGTGTAGAATGTTACAATTATTTAGAATAGCGCCGGCCGGGTTTGACCCTTACGTTGAGTGAAGGGTTAATAAGGCCTGTAGAATGTTACAATTATTTAGAATAGCGCCGGCCGGGTTTTACCCTTACGTTGAGTAAAGGGTTAATAAGGCCTGTAGAATGTTACAATTATTTAGAATAGCGCCGGCCGGGTTTTACCCTTACGTTGAGTGAAGGGTTAATAAGGCCTGTAGAATGTTACAATTATTTAGAATAGCGCCGGCCGGGTTTGACCCTTACGTTGAGTGAAGGGTTAATAAGGCCTGTAGAATGTTACAATTATTTAGAATAGCGCCGGCCGGTTTTTACCCTTACGTTGAGTAAAGGGTTAATAAGGCCTGTAGAATGTTACAATTATTTGGAATAGCGCCGGCCGGTTTTTACCCTTACGTTGAGTAACGGGTTAATAAGGCCTGTAGAATGTTACAATTATTTAGAATAGCGCCGGCCGGGTTTGAACCTTACGTTGAGTAAAGGGTTAATAAGGCCTGTAGAATGTTACAATTATTTAGAATAGCGCCGGCCGGGTTTGACCCTTACGTTGAGTAAAGGGTTAATAAGGCCTGTAGAATGTTACAATTATTTAGAATAGCGCCGGCCGGGTTTTACCCTTACGTTGAGTAACGGGTTAATAAGGCCTGTAGAATGTTACAATTATTTAGAATAGCGCCGGCCGGGTTTGACCCTTACGTTGAGTAACGGGTTAATAAGGCCTGTAGAATGTTACAATTATTTAGAATAGCGCCGGCCGGGTTTGACCCTTACGTTGAGTAAAGGGTTAATAAGGCCTGTAGAATGTTACAATTATTTAGAATAGCGCCGGCCGGGTTTGACCCTTACGTTGAGTAACGGGTTAATAAGGCCTGTAGAATGTTACAATTATTTAGAATAGCGCCGGCCGGGTTTGACCCTTACGTTGAGAAAAGGGTTAATAAGGCCTGTAGAATGTTACAATTATTTAGAATAGCGCCGGCCGGGTTTGACCCTTACGTTGAGTAACGGGTTAATAAGGCCTGTAGAATGTTACAATTATTTAGAATAGCGCCGGCCGGTTTTTACCTTTACGTTGAGTAACGGGTTAATAAGGCCTGTAGAATGTTACAATTATTTAGAATAGCGCCGGCCGGGTTTTACCCTTACGTTGAGTAAAGGGTTAATAAGGCCTGTAGAATGTTACAATTATTTAGAATAGCGCCGGCCGGGTTTGACCCTTACGTTGAGTAACGGGTTAATAAGGCCTGTAGAATGTTACAATTATTTAGAATAGCGCCGGCCGGTTTTTACCCTTACGTTGAGTAACGGGTTAATAAGGCCTGTAGAATGATACAATTATTTAGAATAGCGCCGGCCGGGTTTGACCCTTACGTTGAGTAAAGGGTTAATAAGGCCTGTAGAATGATACAATTATTTAGAATAGCGCCGGCCGGTTTTTACCCTTACGTTGATTAACGGGTTAATAAGGCCTGTAGAATGTTATAATTATTTAGAATAGCGCCGGCCGGGTTTGACCCTTACGTTGAGTAACGGGTTAATAAGGCCTGTAGGATGTTATAATTATTTAGAATAGCGCCGGCCGGGGTTGACCCTTACGTTGAGTAAAGGGTTAATAAGGCCTGTAGAATGATACAATTATTTAGAATAGCGCCGGCCGGTTTTTACCCTTACGTTGAGTAACGGGTTAATAAGGCCTGTAGAATGTTATAATTATTTAGAATAGCGCCGGCCGGGTTTTACCCTTACGTTGAGTAAAGGGTTAATAAGGCCTGTAGGATGTTACAATTATTTAGAATAGCGCCGGCCGGGTTTGACCCTTACGTTGAGTAACGGGTTAATAAGGCCTGTAGGATGTTATAATTATTTAGAAAAGCGCCGGCCGGGTTTGACCCTTACGTTGAGTAAAGGGTTAATAAGGCCTGTAGGATGTTATAATTATTTAGAATAGCGCCGGCCGGTTTTTACCCTTACGTTGAGTAACGGGTTAATAAGGCCTGTAGAATGTTACAATTATTTAGAATAGCGCCGGCCGGGTTTGACCCTTACGTTGAATAAAGGGTTAATAAGGCCTGTAGAATGTTACAATTATTTAGAATAGCGCCGGCCGGGTTTGACCGTTACGTTGAGTAACGGGTTAATAAGGCCTGTAGAATGTTACAATTATTTAGAATAGCGCCGGCCGGTTTTTACCCTTACGTTGATTAACGGGTTAATAAGGCCTGTAGAATGTTACAATTATTTAGAATAGCGCCGGCCGGGTTTGACCGTTACGTTGAGTAAAGGGTTAATAAGGCCTGTAGAATGTTACAATTATTTAGAATAGCGCCGGCCGGTTTTTACCCTTACGTTGATTAACGGGTTAATAAGGCCTGTAGAATGTTACAATTATTTAGAATAGCGCCGGCCGGTTTTTACCCTTACGTTGAGTAACGGGTTAATAAGGCCTGTAGAATGTTACAATTATTTAGAATAGCGCCGGCCGGGTTTGACCCTTACGTTGAGTAAAGGGTTAATAAGGCCTGTAGAATGTTACAATTATTTAGAATAGCGCCGGCCGGGTTTTACCCTTACGTTGAGTAAAGGGTTAATAAGGCCTGTAGAATGTTACAATTATTTAGAATAGCGCCGGCCGGGTTTTACCCATACGTTGAGTGAAGGGTTAATAAGGCCTGTAGAATGTTACAATTATTTAGAATAGCGCCGGCCGGGTTTGACCCTTACGTTGAGTGAAGGGTTAATAAGGCCTGTAGAATGTTACAATTATTTAGAATAGCGCCGGCCGGGTTTTACCCTTACGTTGAGTAAAGGGTTAATAAGGCCTGTAGAATGTTACAATTATTTAGAATAGCGCCGGCCGGGTTTTACCCTTACGTTGAGTGAAGGGTTAATAAGGCCTGTAGAATGTTACAATTATTTAGAATAGCGCCGGCCGGGTTTGACCCTTACGTTGAGTGAAGGGTTAATAAGGCCTGTAGAATGTTACAATTATTTAGAATAGCGCCGGCCGGTTTTTACCCTTACGTTGAGTAAAGGGTTAATAAGGCCTGTAGAATGTTACAATTATTTGGAATAGCGCCGGCCGGTTTTTACCCTTACGTTGAGTAACGGGTTAATAAGGCCTGTAGAATGTTACAATTATTTAGAATAGCGCCGGCCGGGTTTGAACCTTACGTTGAGTAAAGGGTTAATAAGGCCTGTAGAATGTTACAATTATTTAGAATAGCGCCGGCCGGGTTTGACCCTTACGTTGAGTAAAGGGTTAATAAGGCCTGTAGAATGTTACAATTATTTAGAATAGCGCCGGCCGGGTTTTACCCTTACGTTGAGTAACGGGTTAATAAGGCCTGTAGAATGTTACAATTATTTAGAATAGCGCCGGCCGGGTTTGACCCTTACGTTGAGTAACGGGTTAATAAGGCCTGTAGAATGTTACAATTATTTAGAATAGCGCCGGCCGGGTTTGACCCTTACGTTGAGTAAAGGGTTAATAAGGCCTGTAGAATGTTACAATTATTTAGAATAGCGCCGGCCGGGTTTGACCCTTACGTTGAGTAACGGGTTAATAAGGCCTGTAGAATGTTACAATTATTTAGAATAGCGCCGGCCGGGTTTGACCCTTACGTTGAGAAAAGGGTTAATAAGGCCTGTAGAATGTTACAATTATTTAGAATAGCGCCGGCCGGGTTTGACCCTTACGTTGAGTAACGGGTTAATAAGGCCTGTAGAATGTTACAATTATTTAGAATAGCGCCGGCCGGTTTTTACCCTTACGTTGAGTAACGGGTTAATAAGGCCTTTAGAATGTTACAATTATTTAGAATAGCGCCGGCCGGGTTTTACCCTTACGTTGAGTAAAGGGTTAATAAGGCCTGTAGAATGTTACAATTATTTAGAATAGCGCCGGCCGGGTTTGACCCTTACGTTGAGTAACGGGTTAATAAGGCCTGTAGAATGTTACAATTATTTAGAATAGCGCCGGCCGGTTTTTACCCTTACGTTGAGTAACGGGTTAATAAGGCCTGTAGAATGTTACAATTATTTGGAATAGCGCCGGCCGGTTTTTACCCTTACGTTGAGTAACGGGTTAATAAGGCCTGTAGAATGTTACAATTATTTAGAATAGCGCCGGCCGGGTTTGAACCTTACGTTGAGTAAAGGGTTAATAAGGCCTGTAGAATGTTACAATTATTTAGAATAGCGCCGGCCGGGTTTGACCCTTACGTTGAGTAAAGGGTTAATAAGGCCTGTAG
The DNA here is from genome assembly GCA_031216915.1 of Pictodentalium vernedei. Taxonomy (NCBI): domain Eukaryota; kingdom Metazoa; phylum Mollusca; class Scaphopoda; order Dentaliida; family Dentaliidae; genus Pictodentalium; species Pictodentalium vernedei. Next base: position 5,799,673 of record CM062296.1, read on the forward strand.
AATGTTACAATTATTTAGAATAGCGCCGGCCGGGTTTTACCCTTACGTTGAGTAACGGGTTAATAAGGCCTGTAGAATGTTACAATTATTTAGAATAGCGCCGGCCGGGTTTGACCCTTACGTTGAGTAACGGGTTAATAAGGCCTGTAGAATGTTACAATTATTTAGAATAGCGCCGGCCGGGTTTGACCCTTACGTTGAGTAAAGGGTTAATAAGGCCTGTAGAATGTTACAATTATTTAGAATAGCGCCGGCCGGGTTTGACCCTTACGTTGAGTAACGGGTTAATAAGGCCTGTAGAATGTTACAATTATTTAGAATAGCGCCGGCCGGGTTTGACCCTTACGTTGAGAAAAGGGTTAATAAGGCCTGTAGAATGTTACAATTATTTAGAATAGCGCCGGCCGGGTTTGACCCTTACGTTGAGTAACGGGTTAATAAGGCCTGTAGAATGTTACAATTATTTAGAATAGCGCCGGCCGGTTTTTACCCTTACGTTGAGTAACGGGTTAATAAGGCCTTTAGAATGTTACAATTATTTAGAATAGCGCCGGCCGGGTTTTACCCTTACGTTGAGTAAAGGGTTAATAAGGCCTGTAGAATGTTACAATTATTTAGAATAGCGCCGGCCGGGTTTGACCCTTACGTTGAGTAACGGGTTAATAAGGCCTGTAGAATGTTACAATTATTTAGAATAGCGCCGGCCGGTTTTTACCCTTACGTTGAGTAACGGGTTAATAAGGCCTGTAGAATGATACAATTATTTAGAATAGCGCCGGCCGGGTTTGACCCTTACGTTGAGTAAAGGGTTAATAAGGCCTGTAGAATGATACAATTATTTAGAATAGCGCCGGCCGGTTTTTACCCTTACGTTGATTAACGGGTTAATAAGGCCTGTAGAATGTTATAATTATTTAGAATAGCGCCGGCCGGGTTTGACCCTTACGTTGAGTAACGGGTTAATAAGGCCTGTAGGATGTTATAATTATTTAGAATAGCGCCGGCCGGGGTTGACCCTTACGTTGAGTAAAGGGTTAATAAGGCCTGTAGAATGATACAATTATTTAGAATAGCGCCGGCCGGTTTTTACCCTTACGTTGAGTAACGGGTTAATAAGGCCTGTAGAATGTTATAATTATTTAGAATAGCGCCGGCCGGGTTTTACCCTTACGTTGAGTAAAGGGTTAATAAGGCCTGTAGGATGTTACAATTATTTAGAATAGCGCCGGCCGGGTTTGACCCTTACGTTGAGTAACGGGTTAATAAGGCCTGTAGGATGTTATAATTATTTAGAAAAGCGCCGGCCGGGTTTGACCCTTACGTTGAGTAAAGGGTTAATAAGGCCTGTAGGATGTTATAATTATTTAGAATAGCGCCGGCCGGTTTTTACCCTTACGTTGAGTAACGGGTTAATAAGGCCTGTAGAATGTTACAATTATTTAGAATAGCGCCGGCCCGGTTTGACCCTTACGTTGAGTAAAGGGTTAATAAGGCCTGTAGAATGTTACAATTATTTAGAATAGCGCCGGCCGGGTTTTACCCTTACGTTGAGTAACGGGTTAATAAGGCCTGTAGAATGTTACAATTATTTAGAATAGCGCCGGCCGGGTTTGACCCTTACGTTGAGTAACGGGTTAATAAGGCCTGTAGAATGTTACAATTATTTAGAATAGCGCCGGCCGGGTTTGACCCTTACGTTGAGTAAAGGGTTAATAAGGCCTGTAGAATGTTACAATTATTTAGAATAGCGCCGGCCGGGTTTGACCCTTACGTTGAGTAACGGGTTAATAAGGCCTGTAGAATGTTACAATTATTTAGAATAGCGCCGGCCGGTTTTTACCCTTACGTTGATTAACGGGTTAATAAGGCCTGTAGAATGTTACAATTATTTAGAATAGCGCCGGCCGGTTTTTACCCTTACGTTGAGTAACGGGTTAATAAGGCCTGTAGAATGTTACAATTATTTAGAATAGCGCCGGCCGGGTTTGACCCTTACGTTGAGTAAAGGGTTAATAAGGCCTGTAGAATGTTACAATTATTTAGAATAGCGCCGGCCGGGTTTTACCCTTACGTTGAGTAAAGGGTTAATAAGGCCTGTAGAATGTTACAATTATTTAGAATAGCGCCGGCCGGGTTTTACCCATACGTTGAGTGAAGGGTTAATAAGGCCTGTAGAATGTTACAATTATTTAGAATAGCGCCGGCCGGGTTTGACCCTTACGTTGAGTGAAGGGTTAATAAGGCCTGTAGAATGTTACAATTATTTAGAATAGCGCCGGCCGGGTTTTACCCTTACGTTGAGTAAAGGGTTAATAAGGCCTGTAGAATGTTACAATTATTTAGAATAGCGCCGGCCGGGTTTTACCCATACGTTGAGTGAAGGGTTAATAAGGCCTGTAGAATGTTACAATTATTTAGAATAGCGCCGGCCGGGTTTGACCCTTACGTTGAGTGAAGGGTTAATAAGGCCTGTAGAATGTTACAATTATTTAGAATAGCGCCGGCCGGTTTTTACCCTTACGTTGAGTAACGGGTTAATAAGGCCTGTAGAATGTTACAATTATTTAGAATAGCGCCGGCCGGGTTTGACCCTTACGTTGAGTAAAGGGTTAATAAGGCCTGTAGAATGTTACAATTATTTAGAATAGCGCCGGCCGGGTTTTACCCTTACGTTGAGTAAAGGGTTAATAAGGCCTGTAGAATGTTACAATTATTTAGAATAGCGCCGGCCGGGTTTTACCCATACGTTGAGTGAAGGGTTAATAAGGCCTGTAGAATGTTACAATTATTTAGAATAGCGCCGGCCGGGTTTGACCCTTACGTTGAGTGAAGGGTTAATAAGGCCTGTAGAATGTTACAATTATTTAGAATAGCGCCGGCCGGGTTTTACCCTTACGTTGAGTAAAGGGTTAATAAGGCCTGTAGAATGTTACAATTATTTAGAATAGCGCCGGCCGGGTTTGACCCTTACGTTGAGTGAAGGGTTAATAAGGCCTGTAGAATGTTACAATTATTTAGAATAGCGCCGGCCGGTTTTTACCCTTACGTTGAGTAAAGGGTTAATAAGGCCTGTAGAATGTTACAATTATTTGGAATAGCGCCGGCCGGTTTTTACCCTTACGTTGAGTAACGGGTTAATAAGGCCTGTAGAATGTTACAATTATTTCGAATAGCGCCGGCCGGGTTTGAACCTTACGTTGAGTAAAGGGTTAATAAGGCCTGTAGAATGTTACAATTATTTAGAATAGCGCCGGCCGGGTTTGACCCTTACGTTGAGTAAAGGGTTAATAAGGCCTGTAGAATGTTACAATTATTTAGAATAGCGCCGGCCGGGTTTTACCCTTACGTTGAGTAACGGGTTAATAAGGCCTGTAGAATGTTACAATTATTTAGAATAGCGCCGGCCGGTTTTTACCCTTACGTTGAGTAACGGGTTAATAAGGCCTGTAGAATGATACAATTATTTAGAATAGCGCCGGCCGGGTTTGACCCTTACGTTGAGTAAAGGGTTAATAAGGCCTGTAGAATGATACAATTATTTAGAATAGCGCCGGCCGGTTTTTACCCTTACGTTGATTAACGGGTTAATAAGGCCTGTAGAATGTTATAATTATTTAGAATAGCGCCGGCCGGGTTTGACCCTTACGTTGAGTAACGGGTTAATAAGGCCTGTAGGATGTTATAATTATTTAGAATAGCGCCGGCCGGGGTTGACCCTTACGTTGAGTAAAGGGTTAATAAGGCCTGTAGAATGATACAATTATTTAGAATAGCGCCGGCCGGTTTTTACCCTTACGTTGAGTAACGGGTTAATAAGGCCTGTAGGATGTTATAATTATTTAGAAAAGCGCCGGCCGGGTTTGACCCTTACGTTGAGTAAAGGGTTAATAAGGCCTGTAGGATGTTATAATTATTTAGAATAGCGCCGGCCGGTTTTTACCCTTACGTTGAGTAACGGGTTAATAAGGCCTGTAGAATGTTACAATTATTTAGAATAGCGCCGGCCGGGTTTGACCCTTACGTTGAGTAAAGGGTTAATAAGGCCTGTAGAATGTTACAATTATTTAGAATAGCGCCGGCCGGGTTTTACCCTTACGTTGAGTAACGGGTTAATAAGGCCTGTAGAATGTTACAATTATTTAGAATAGCGCCGGCCGGGTTTGACCCTTACGTTGAGTAACGGGTTAATAAGGCCTGTAGAATGTTACAATTATTTAGAATAGCGCCGGCCGGGTTTGACCCTTACGTTGAGTAAAGGGTTAATAAGGCCTGTAGAATGTTACAATTATTTAGAATAGCGCCGGCCGGGTTTGACCCTTACGTTGAGTAACGGGTTAATAAGGCCTGTAGAATGTTACAATTATTTAGAATAGCGCCGGCCGGTTTTTACCCTTACGTTGAGTAACGGGTTAATAAGGCCTGTAGAATGTTACAATTATTTGGAATAGCGCCGGCCGGTTTTTACCCTTACGTTGAGTAACGGGTTAATAAGGCCTGTAGAATGTTACAATTATTTAGAATAGCGCCGGCCGGGTTTGAACCTTACGTTGAGTAAAGGGTTAATAAGGCCTGTAGAATGTTACAATTATTTAGAATAGCGCCGGCCGGGTTTGACCCTTACGTTGAGTAAAGGGTTAATAAGGCCTGTAGAATGTTACAATTATTTAGAATAGCGCCGGCCGGGTTTTACCCTTACGTTGAGTAACGGGTTAATAAGGCCTGTAGAATGTTACAATTATTTAGAATAGCGCCGGCCGGGTTTGACCCTTACGTTGAGTAACGGGTTAATAAGGCCTGTAGAATGTTACAATTATTTAGAATAGCGCCGGCCGGGTTTGACCCTTACGTTGAGTAAAGGGTTAATAAGGCCTGTAGAATGTTACAATTATTTAGAATAGCGCCGGCCGGGTTTGACCCTTACGTTGAGTAACGGGTTAATAAGGCCTGTAGAATGTTACAATTATTTAGAATAGCGCCGGCCGGGTTTGACCCTTACGTTGAGAAAAGGGTTAATAAGGCCTGTAGAATGTTACAATTATTTAGAATAGCGCCGGCCGGGTTTGACCCTTACGTTGAGTAACGGGTTAATAAGGCCTGTAGAATGTTACAATTATTTAGAATAGCGCCGGCCGGTTTTTACCCTTACGTTGAGTAACGGGTTAATAAGGCCTTTAGAATGTTACAATTATTTAGAATAGCGCCGGCCGGGTTTTACCCTTACGTTGAGTAAAGGGTTAATAAGGCCTGTAGAATGTTACAATTATTTAGAATAGCGCCGGCCGGGTTTGACCCTTACGTTGAGTAACGGGTTAATAAGGCCTGTAGAATGTTACAATTATTTAGAATAGCGCCGGCCGGTTTTTACCCTTACGTTGAGTAACGGGTTAATAAGGCCTGTAGAATGATACAATTATTTAGAATAGCGCCGGCCGGGTTTGACCCTTACGTTGAGTAAAGGGTTAATAAGGCCTGTAGAATGATACAATTATTTAGAATAGCGCCGGCCGGTTTTTACCCTTACGTTGATTAACGGGTTAATAAGGCCTGTAGAATGTTATAATTATTTAGAATAGCGCCGGCCGGGTTTGACCCTTACGTTGAGTAACGGGTTAATAAGGCCTGTAGGATGTTATAATTATTTAGAATAGCGCCGGCCGGGGTTGACCCTTACGTTGAGTAAAGGGTTAATAAGGCCTGTAGAATGATACAATTATTTAGAATAGCGCCGGCCGGTTTTTACCCTTACGTTGAGTAACGGGTTAATAAGGCCTGTAGAATGTTATAATTATTTAGAATAGCGCCGGCCGGGTTTTACCCTTACGTTGAGTAAAGGGTTAATAAGGCCTGTAGGATGTTACAATTATTTAGAATAGCGCCGGCCGGGTTTGACCCTTACGTTGAGTAACGGGTTAATAAGGCCTGTAGGATGTTATAATTATTTAGAAAAGCGCCGGCCGGGTTTGACCCTTACGTTGAGTAAAGGGTTAATAAGGCCTGTAGGATGTTATAATTATTTAGAATAGCGCCGGCCGGTTTTTACCCTTACGTTGAGTAACGGGTTAATAAGGCCTGTAGAATGTTACAATTATTTAGAATAGCGCCGGCCCGGTTTGACCCTTACGTTGAGTAAAGGGTTAATAAGGCCTGTAGAATGTCACAATTATTTAGAATAGCGCCGGCCGGGTTTTACCCTTACGTTGAGTAACGGGTTAATAAGGCCTGTAGAATGTTACAATTATTTAGAATAGCGCCGGCCGGGTTTGACCCTTACGTTGAGTAACGGGTTAATAAGGCCTGTAGAATGTTACAATTATTTAGAATAGCGCCGGCCGGGTTTGACCCTTACGTTGAGTAAAGGGTTAATAAGGCCTGTAGAATGTTACAATTATTTAGAATAGCGCCGGCCGGGTTTGACCCTTACGTTGAGTAACGGGTTAATAAGGCCTGTAGAATGTTACAATTATTTAGAATAGCGCCGGCCGGTTTTTACCCTTACGTTGATTAACGGGTTAATAAGGCCTGTAGAATGTTACAATTATTTAGAATAGCGCCGGCCGGTTTTTACCCTTACGTTGAGTAACGGGTTAATAAGGCCTGTAGAATGTTACAATTATTTAGAATAGCGCCGGCCGGGTTTGACCCTTACGTTGAGTAAAGGGTTAATAAGGCCTGTAGAATGTTACAATTATTTAGAATAGCGCCGGCCGGGTTTTACCCATACGTTGAGTGAAGGGTTAATAAGGCCTGTAGAATGTTACAATTATTTAGAATAGCGCCGGCCGGGTTTGACCCTTACGTTGAGTGAAGGGTTAATAAGGCCTGTAGAATGTTACAATTATTTAGAATAGCGCCGGCCGGTTTTTACCCTTACGTTGAGTAACGGGTTAATAAGGCCTGTAGAATGTTACAATTATTTAGAATAGCGCCGGCCGGGTTTGACCCTTACGTTGAGTAAAGGGTTAATAAGGCCTGTAGAATGTTACAATTATTTAGAATAGCGCCGGCCGGGTTTTACCCTTACGTTGAGTAAAGGGTTAATAAGGCCTGTAGAATGTTACAATTATTTAGAATAGCGCCGGCCGGGTTTTACCCATACGTTGAGTGAAGGGTTAATAAGGCCTGTAGAATGTTACAATTATTTAGAATAGCGCCGGCCGGGTTTGACCCTTACGTTGAGTGAAGGGTTAATAAGGCCTGTAGAATGTTACAATTATTTAGAATAGCGCCGGCCGGGTTTTACCCTTACGTTGAGTAAAGGGTTAATAAGGCCTGTAGAATGTTACAATTATTTAGAATAGCGCCGGCCGGGTTTGACCCTTACGTTGAGTGAAGGGTTAATAAGGCCTGTAGAATGTTACAATTATTTAGAATAGCGCCGGCCGGTTTTTACCCTTACGTTGAGTAAAGGGTTAATAAGGCCTGTAGAATGTTACAATTATTTGGAATAGCGCCGGCCGGTTTTTACCCTTACGTTGAGTAACGGGTTAATAAGGCCTGTAGAATGTTACAATTATTTCGAATAGCGCCGGCCGGGTTTGAACCTTACGTTGAGTAAAGGGTTAATAAGGCCTGTAGAATGTTACAATTATTTAGAATAGCGCCGGCCGGGTTTGACCCTTACGTTGAGTAAAGGGTTAATAAGGCCTGTAGAATGTTACAATTATTTAGAATAGCGCCGGCCGGGTTTTACCCTTACGTTGAGTAACGGGTTAATAAGGCCTGTAGAATGTTACAATTATTTAGAATAGCGCCGGCCGGGTTTGACCCTTACGTTGAGTAACGGGTTAATAAGGCCTGTAGAATGTTACAATTATTTAGAATAGCGCCGGCCGGGTTTGACCCTTACGTTGAGTAAAGGGTTAATAAGGCCTGTAGAATGTTACAATTATTTAGAATAGCGCCGGCCGGGTTTGACCCTTACGTTGAGTAACGGGTTAATAAGGCCTGTAGAATGTTACAATTATTTAGAATAGCGCCGGCCGGGTTTGACCCTTACGTTGAGAAAAGGGTTAATAAGGCCTGTAGAATGTTACAATTATTTAGAATAGCGCCGGCCGGGTTTGACCCTTACGTTGAGTAACGGGTTAATAAGGCCTGTAGAATGTTACAATTATTTAGAATAGCGCCGGCCGGTTTTTACCCTTACGTTGAGTAACGGGTTAATAAGGCCTGTAGAATGTTACAATTATTTAGAATAGCGCCGGCCGGGTTTTAACCTTACGTTGAGTAAAGGGTTAATAAGGCCTGTAGAATGTTACAATTATTTAGAATAGCGCCGGCCGGGTTTGACCCTTACGTTGAGTAACGGGTTAATAAGGCCTGTAGAATGTTACAATTATTTAGAATAGCGCCGGCCGGTTTTTACCCTTACGTTGAGTAACGGGTTAATAAGGCCTGTAGAATGATACAATTATTTAGAATAGCGCCGGCCGGGTTTGACCCTTACGTTGAGTAAAGGGTTAATAAGGCCTGTAGAATGATACAATTATTTAGAATAGCGCCGGCCGGTTTTTACCCTTACGTTGATTAACGGGTTAATAAGGCCTGTAGAATGTTATAATTATTTAGAATAGCGCCGGCCGGGTTTGACCCTTACGTTGAGTAACGGGTTAATAAGGCCTGTAGGATGTTATAATTATTTAGAATAGCGCCGGCCGGGGTTGACCCTTACGTTGAGTAAAGGGTTAATAAGGCCTGTAGAATGATACAATTATTTAGAATAGCGCCGGCCGGTTTTTACCCTTACGTTGAGTAACGGGTTAATAAGGCCTGTAGGATGTTATAATTATTTAGAAAAGCGCCGGCCGGGTTTGACCCTTACGTTGAGTAAAGGGTTAATAAGGCCTGTAGGATGTTATAATTATTTAGAATAGCGCCGGCCGGTTTTTACCCTTACGTTGAGTAACGGGTTAATAAGGCCTGTAGAATGTTACAATTATTTAGAATAGCGCCGGCCGGGTTTGACCCTTACGTTGAGTAAAGGGTTAATAAGGCCTGTAGAATGTTACAATTATTTAGAATAGCGCCGGCCGGGTTTTACCCTTACGTTGAGTAACGGGTTAATAAGGCCTGTAGAATGTTACAATTATTTAGAATAGCGCCGGCCGGGTTTGACCCTTACGTTGAGTAACGGGTTAATAAGGCCTGTAGAATGTTACAATTATTTAGAATAGCGCCGGCCGGGTTTGACCCTTACGTTGAGTAAAGGGTTAATAAGGCCTGTAGAATGTTACAATTATTTAGAATAGCGCCGGCCGGGTTTGACCCTTACGTTGAGTAACGGGTTAATAAGGCCTGTAGAATGTTACAATTATTTAGAATAGCGCCGGCCGGTTTTTACCCTTACGTTGATTAACGGGTTAATAAGGCCTGTAGAATGTTACAATTATTTAGAATAGCGCCGGCCGGTTTTTACCCTTACGTTGAGTAACGGGTTAATAAGGCCTGTAGAATGTTACAATTATTTAGAATAGCGCCGGCCGGGTTTGACCCTTACGTTGAGTAAAGGGTTAATAAGGCCTGTAGAATGTTACAATTATTTAGAATAGCGCCGGCCGGGTTTTACCCTTACGTTGAGTAAAGGGTTAATAAGGCCTGTAGAATGTTACAATTATTTAGAATAGCGCCGGCCGGGTTTTACCCATACGTTGAGTGAAGGGTTAATAAGGCCTGTAGAATGTTACAATTATTTAGAATAGCGCCGGCCGGGTTTGACCCTTACGTTGAGTGAAGGGTTAATAAGGCCTGTAGAATGTTACAATTATTTAGAATAGCGCCGGCCGGGTTTTACCCTTACGTTGAGTAAAGGGTTAATAAGGCCTGTAGAATGTTACAATTATTTAGAATAGCGCCGGCCGGGTTTGACCCTTACGTTGAGTGAAGGGTTAATAAGGCCTGTAGAATGTTACAATTATTTAGAATAGCGCCGGCCGGTTTTTACCCTTACGTTGAGTAAAGGGTTAATAAGGCCTGTAGAATGTTACAATTATTTAGAATAGCGCCGGCCGGGTTTTACCCTTACGTTGAGTAACGGGTTAATAAGGCCTGTAGAATGTTACAATTATTTAGAATAGCGCCGGCCGGGTTTGACCCTTACGTTGAGTAACGGGTTAATAAGGCCTGTAGAATGTTACAATTATTTAGAATAGCGCCGGCCGGGTTTGACCCTTACGTTGAGTAAAGGGTTAATAAGGCCTGTAGAATGTTACAATTATTTAGAATAGCGCCGGCCGGGTTTGACCCTTACGTTGAGTAACGGGTTAATAAGGCCTGTAGAATGTTACAATTATTTAGAATAGCGCCGGCCGGGTTTGACCCTTACGTTGAGAAAAGGGTTAATAAGGCCTGTAGAATGTTACAATTATTTAGAATAGCGCCGGCCGGGTTTGACCCTTACGTTGAGTAACGGGTTAATAAGGCCTGTAGAATGTTACAATTATTTAGAATAGCGCCGGCCGGTTTTTACCCTTACGTTGAGTAACGGGTTAATAAGGCCTGTAGAATGTTACAATTATTTAGAATAGCGCCGGCCGGGTTTTACCCTTACGTTGAGTAAAGGGTTAATAAGGCCTGTAGAATGTTACAATTATTTAGAATAGCGCCGGCCGGGTTTGACCCTTACGTTGAGTAACGGGTTAATAAGGCCTGTAGAATGTTACAATTATTTAGAATAGCGCCGGCCGGTTTTTACCCTTACGTTGAGTAACGGGTTAATAAGGCCTGTAGAATGATACAATTATTTAGAATAGCGCCGGCCGGGTTTGACCCTTACGTTGAGTAAAGGGTTAATAAGGCCTGTAGAATGATACAATTATTTAGAATAGCGCCGGCCGGTTTTTACCCTTACGTTGATTAACGGGTTAATAAGGCCTGTAGAATGTTATAATTATTTAGAATAGCGCCGGCCGGGTTTGACCCTTACGTTGAGTAACGGGTTAATAAGGCCTGTAGGATGTTATAATTATTTAGAATAGCGCCGGCCGGGGTTGACCCTTACGTTGAGTAAAGGGTTAATAAGGCCTGTAGAATGATACAATTATTTAGAATAGCGCCGGCCGGTTTTTACCCTTACGTTGAGTAACGGGTTAATAAGGCCTGTAGGATGTTATAATTATTTAGAAAAGCGCCGGCCGGGTTTGACCCTTACGTTGAGTAAAGGGTTAATAAGGCCTGTAGGATGTTATAATTATTTAGAATAGCGCCGGCCGGTTTTTACCCTTACGTTGAGTAACGGGTTAATAAGGCCTGTAGAATGTTACAATTATTTAGAATAGCGCCGGCCGGGTTTGACCCTTACGTTGAGTAAAGGGTTAATAAGGCCTGTAGAATGTTACAATTATTTAGAATAGCGCCGGCCGGGTTTTACCCTTACGTTGAGTAACGGGTTAATAAGGCCTGTAGAATGTTACAATTATTTAGAATAGCGCCGGCCGGGTTTGACCCTTACGTTGAGTAACGGGTTAATAAGGCCTGTAGAATGTTACAATTATTTAGAATAGCGCCGGCCGGGTTTGACCCTTACGTTGAGTAAAGGGTTAATAAGGCCTGTAGAATGTTACAATTATTTAGAATAGCGCCGGCCGGGTTTGACCCTTACGTTGAGTAACGGGTTAATAAGGCCTGTAGAATGTTACAATTATTTAGAATAGCGCCGGCCGGTTTTTACCCTTACGTTGATTAACGGGTTAATAAGGCCTGTAGAATGTTACAATTATTTAGAATAGCGCCGGCCGGTTTTTACCCTTACGTTGAGTAACGGGTTAATAAGGCCTGTAGAATGTTACAATTATTTAGAATAGCGCCGGCCGGGTTTGACCCTTACGTTGAGTAAAGGGTTAATAAGGCCTGTAGAATGTTACAATTATTTAGAATAGCGCCGGCCGGGTTTTACCCTTACGTTGAGTAAAGGGTTAATAAGGCCTGTAGAATGTTACAATTATTTAGAATAGCGCCGGCCGGGTTTTACCCATACGTTGAGTGAAGGGTTAATAAGGCCTGTAGAATGTTACAATTATTTAGAATAGCGCCGGCCGGGTTTGACCCTTACGTTGAGTGAAGGGTTAATAAGGCCTGTAGAATGTTACAATTATTTAGAATAGCGCCGGCCGGGTTTTACCCTTACGTTGAGTAAAGGGTTAATAAGGCCTGTAGAATGTTACAATTATTTAGAATAGCGCCGGCCGGGTTTGACCCTTACGTTGAGTGAAGGGTTAATAAGGCCTGTAGAATGTTACAATTATTTAGAATAGCGCCGGCCGGTTTTTACCCTTACGTTGAGTAAAGGGTTAATAAGGCCTGTAGAATGTTACAATTATTTGGAATAGCGCCGGCCGGTTTTTACCCTTACGTTGAGTAACGGGTTAATAAGGCCTGTAGAATGTTACAATTATTTAGAATAGCGCCGGCCGGGTTTGAACCTTACGTTGAGTAAAGGGTTAATAAGGCCTGTAGAATGTTACAATTATTTAGAATAGCGCCGGCCGGGTTTGACCCTTACGTTGAGTAAAGGGTTAATAAGGCCTGTAGAATGTTACAATTATTTAGAATAGCGCCGGCCGGGTTTTACCCTTACGTTGAGTAACGGGTTAATAAGGCCTGTAGAATGTTACAATTATTTAGAATAGCGCCGGCCGGGTTTGACCCTTACGTTGAGTAACGGGTTAATAAGGCCTGTAGAATGTTACAATTATTTAGAATAGCGCCGGCCGGGTTTGACCCTTACGTTGAGTAAAGGGTTAATAAGGCCTGTAGAATGTTACAATTATTTAGAATAGCGCCGGCCGGGTTTGACCCTTACGTTGAGTAACGGGTTAATAAGGCCTGTAGAATGTTACAATTATTTAGAATAGCGCCGGCCGGGTTTGACCCTTACGTTGAGAAAAGGGTTAATAAGGCCTGTAGAATGTTACAATTATTTAGAATAGCGCCGGCCGGGTTTGACCCTTACGTTGAGTAACGGGTTAATAAGGCCTGTAGAATGTTACAATTATTTAGAATAGCGCCGGCCGGGTTTGACCCTTACGTTGAGTGAAGGGTTAATAAGGCCTGTAGAATGTTACAATTATTTAGAATAGCGCCGGCCGGTTTTTACCCTTACGTTGAGTAACAGGTTAATAAGGCCTGTAGAATGTTACAATTATTTAGAATAGCGCCGGCCGGGTTTGACCCTTACGTTGAGTAAAGGGTTAATAAGGCCTGTAGAATGTTACAATTATTTAGAATAGCGCCGGCCGGTTTTTACCCTTACGTTGAGTAACAGGTTAATAAGGCCTGTAGAATGTTACAATTATTTAGAATAGCGCCGGCCGGGTTTGACCCTTACGTTGAGTAACGGGTTAATAAGGCCTGTAGAATGTTACAATTATTTAGAATAGCGCCGGCCGGTTTTTACCCTTACGTTGAGTAACAGGTTAATAAGGCCTGTAGAATGTTACAATTATTTAGAATAGCGCCGGCCGGCTTTTACCCTTACGTTGAGTAACGGGTTAATAAGGCCTGTAGAATGTTACAATTATTTAGAATAGCGCCGGCCGGTTTTTACCCTTACGTTGAGTAACGGGTTAATAAGGCCTGTAGAATGTTACAATTATTTAGAATAGCGCCGGCCGATTTTTACCCTTACGTTGAGTAACGGGTTAATAAGGCCTGTAGAATGTTACAATTATTTAGAATAGCGCCGGCCGGTTTTTACCCTTACGTTGATTAACGGGTTAATAAGGCCTGTAGAATGTTACAATTATTTAGAATAGCGCCGGCCGGTTTTTACCCTTACGTTGAATAAAGGGTTAATAAGGCCTGTAGAATGTTACAATTATTTAGAATAGCGCCGGCCGGGTTTGACCCTTACGTTGAGTAACCGGTTAATAAGGCCTGTAGAATGTTACAATTATTTAGAATAGCGCCGGCCGGGTTTGACCCTTACGTTGAGTAACGGGTTAATAAGGCCTGTAGAATGTTACAATTATTTAGAATAGCGCCGGCCGATTTTTACCCTTACGTTGAGTAACGGGTTAATAAGGCCTGTAGAATGTTACAATTATTTAGAATAGCGCCGGCCGGTTTTTACCCTTACGTTGATTAACGGGTTAATAAGGCCTGTAGAATGTTACAATTATTTAGAATAGCGCCGGCCGGTTTTTACCCTTACGTTGAATAAAGGGTTAATAAGGCCTGTAGAATGTTACAATTATTTAGAATAGCGCCGGCCGGGTTTGACCCTTACGTTGAGTAACAGGTTAATAAGGCCAGTAGAATGTTACAATTATTTAGAATAGCGCCGGCCGGGTTTGACCCTTACGTTGAATAAAGGGTTAATAAGGCCTGTAGAATGTTACAATTATTTAGAATAGCGCCGGCCGGGTTTGACCGTTACGTTGAGTAACGGGTTAATAAGGCCTGTAGAATGTTACAATTATTTAGAATAGCGCCGGCCGGTTTTTACCCTTACGTTGATTAACGGGTTAATAAGGCCTGTAGAATGTTACAATTATTTAGAATAGCGCCGGCCGGGTTTGACCGTTACGTTGAGTAAAGGGTTAATAAGGCCTGTAGAATGTTACAATTATTTAGAATAGCGCCGGCCGGTTTTTACCCTTACGTTGATTAACGGGTTAATAAGGCCTGTAGAATGTTACAATTATTTAGAATAGCGCCGGCCGGTTTTTACCCTTACGTTGAGTAACGGGTTAATAAGGCCTGTAGAATGTTACAATTATTTAGAATAGCGCCGGCCGGGTTTGACCCTTACGTTGAGTAAAGGGTTAATAAGGCCTGTAGAATGTTACAATTATTTAGAATAGCGCCGGCCGGGTTTTACCCTTACGTTGAGTAAAGGGTTAATAAGGCCTGTAGAATGTTACAATTATTTAGAATAGCGCCGGCCGGGTTTTACCCATACGTTGAGTGAAGGGTTAATAAGGCCTGTAGAATGTTACAATTATTTAGAATAGCGCCGGCCGGGTTTGACCCTTACGTTGAGTGAAGGGTTAATAAGGCCTGTAGAATGTTACAATTATTTAGAATAGCGCCGGCCGGGTTTTACCCTTACGTTGAGTAAAGGGTTAATAAGGCCTGTAGAATGTTACAATTATTTAGAATAGCGCCGGCCGGGTTTTACCCTTACGTTGAGTGAAGGGTTAATAAGGCCTGTAGAATGTTACAATTATTTAGAATAGCGCCGGCCGGGTTTGACCCTTACGTTGAGTGAAGGGTTAATAAGGCCTGTAGAATGTTACAATTATTTAGAATAGCGCCGGCCGGTTTTTACCCTTACGTTGAGTAAAGGGTTAATAAGGCCTGTAGAATGTTACAATTATTTGGAATAGCGCCGGCCGGTTTTTACCCTTACGTTGAGTAACGGGTTAATAAGGCCTGTAGAATGTTACAATTATTTAGAATAGCGCCGGCCGGGTTTGAACCTTACGTTGAGTAAAGGGTTAATAAGGCCTGTAGAATGTTACAATTATTTAGAATAGCGCCGGCCGGGTTTGACCCTTACGTTGAGTAAAGGGTTAATAAGGCCTGTAGAATGTTACAATTATTTAGAATAGCGCCGGCCGGGTTTTACCCTTACGTTGAGTAACGGGTTAATAAGGCCTGTAGAATGTTACAATTATTTAGAATAGCGCCGGCCGGGTTTGACCCTTACGTTGAGTAACGGGTTAATAAGGCCTGTAGAATGTTACAATTATTTAGAATAGCGCCGGCCGGGTTTGACCCTTACGTTGAGTAAAGGGTTAATAAGGCCTGTAGAATGTTACAATTATTTAGAATAGCGCCGGCCGGGTTTGACCCTTACGTTGAGTAACGGGTTAATAAGGCCTGTAGAATGTTACAATTATTTAGAATAGCGCCGGCCGGGTTTGACCCTTACGTTGAGAAAAGGGTTAATAAGGCCTGTAGAATGTTACAATTATTTAGAATAGCGCCGGCCGGGTTTGACCCTTACGTTGAGTAACGGGTTAATAAGGCCTGTAGAATGTTACAATTATTTAGAATAGCGCCGGCCGGTTTTTACCCTTACGTTGAGTAACGGGTTAATAAGGCCTTTAGAATGTTACAATTATTTAGAATAGCGCCGGCCGGGTTTTACCCTTACGTTGAGTAAAGGGTTAATAAGGCCTGTAGAATGTTACAATTATTTAGAATAGCGCCGGCCGGGTTTGACCCTTACGTTGAGTAACGGGTTAATAAGGCCTGTAGAATGTTACAATTATTTAGAATAGCGCCGGCCGGTTTTTACCCTTACGTTGAGTAACGGGTTAATAAGGCCTGTAGAATGATACAATTATTTAGAATAGCGCCGGCCGGGTTTGACCCTTACGTTGAGTAAAGGGTTAATAAGGCCTGTAGAATGATACAATTATTTAGAATAGCGCCGGCCGGTTTTTACCCTTACGTTGATTAACGGGTTAATAAGGCCTGTAGAATGTTATAATTATTTAGAATAGCGCCGGCCGGGTTTGACCCTTACGTTGAGTAACGGGTTAATAAGGCCTGTAGGATGTTATAATTATTTAGAATAGCGCCGGCCGGGGTTGACCCTTACGTTGAGTAAAGGGTTAATAAGGCCTGTAGAATGATACAATTATTTAGAATAGCGCCGGCCGGTTTTTACCCTTACGTTGAGTAACGGGTTAATAAGGCCTGTAGAATGTTATAATTATTTAGAATAGCGCCGGCCGGGTTTTACCCTTACGTTGAGTAAAGGGTTAATAAGGCCTGTAGGATGTTACAATTATTTAGAATAGCGCCGGCCGGGTTTGACCCTTACGTTGAGTAACGGGTTAATAAGGCCTGTAGGATGTTATAATTATTTAGAAAAGCGCCGGCCGGGTTTGACCCTTACGTTGAGTAAAGGGTTAATAAGGCCTGTAGGATGTTATAATTATTTAGAATAGCGCCGGCCGGTTTTTACCCTTACGTTGAGTAACGGGTTAATAAGGCCTGTAGAATGTTACAATTATTTAGAATAGCGCCGGCCCGGTTTGACCCTTACGTTGAGTAAAGGGTTAATAAGGCCTGTAGAATGTTACAATTATTTAGAATAGCGCCGGCCGGGTTTTACCCTTACGTTGAGTAACGGGTTAATAAGGCCTGTAGAATGTTACAATTATTTAGAATAGCGCCGGCCGGGTTTGACCCTTACGTTGAGTAACGGGTTAATAAGGCCTGTAGAATGTTACAATTATTTAGAATAGCGCCGGCCGGGTTTGACCCTTACGTTGAGTAAAGGGTTAATAAGGCCTGTAGAATGTTACAATTATTTAGAATAGCGCCGGCCGGGTTTGACCCTTACGTTGAGTAACGGGTTAATAAGGCCTGTAGAATGTTACAATTATTTAGAATAGCGCCGGCCGGTTTTTACCCTTACGTTGATTAACGGGTTAATAAGGCCTGTAGAATGTTACAATTATTTAGAATAGCGCCGGCCGGTTTTTACCCTTACGTTGAGTAACGGGTTAATAAGGCCTGTAGAATGTTACAATTATTTAGAATAGCGCCGGCCGGGTTTGACCCTTACGTTGAGTAAAGGGTTAATAAGGCCTGTAGAATGTTACAATTATTTAGAATAGCGCCGGCCGGGTTTTACCCTTACGTTGAGTAAAGGGTTAATAAGGCCTGTAGAATGTTACAATTATTTAGAATAGCGCCGGCCGGGTTTTACCCATACGTTGAGTGAAGGGTTAATAAGGCCTGTAGAATGTTACAATTATTTAGAATAGCGCCGGCCGGGTTTGACCCTTACGTTGAGTGAAGGGTTAATAAGGCCTGTAGAATGTTACAATTATTTAGAATAGCGCCGGCCGGGTTTTACCCTTACGTTGAGTAAAGGGTTAATAAGGCCTGTAGAATGTTACAATTATTTAGAATAGCGCCGGCCGGGTTTTACCCTTACGTTGAGTGAAGGGTTAATAAGGCCTGTAGAATGTTACAATTATTTAGAATAGCGCCGGCCGGGTTTGACCCTTACGTTGAGTGAAGGGTTAATAAGGCCTGTAGAATGTTACAATTATTTAGAATAGCGCCGGCCGGTTTTTACCCTTACGTTGAGTAAAGGGTTAATAAGGCCTGTAGAATGTTACAATTATTTGGAATAGCGCCGGCCGGTTTTTACCCTTACGTTGAGTAACGGGTTAATAAGGCCTGTAGAATGTTACAATTATTTAGAATAGCGCCGGCCGGGTTTGACCCTTACGTTGAGTAACGGGTTAATAAGGCCTGTAGAATGTTACAATTATTTAGAATAGCGCCGGCCGGTTTTTACCCTTACGTTGAGTAACGGGTTAATAAGGCCTGTAGAATGATACAATTATTTAGAATAGCGCCGGCCGGGTTTGACCCTTACGTTGAGTAAAGGGTTAATAAGGCCTGTAGAATGATACAATTATTTAGAATAGCGCCGGCCGGTTTTTACCCTTACGTTGATTAACGGGTTAATAAGGCCTGTAGAATGTTATAATTATTTAGAATAGCGCCGGCCGGGTTTGACCCTTACGTTGAGTAACGGGTTAATAAGGCCTGTAGGATGTTATAATTATTTAGAATAGCGCCGGCCGGGGTTGACCCTTACGTTGAGTAAAGGGTTAATAAGGCCTGTAGAATGATACAATTATTTAGAATAGCGCCGGCCGGTTTTTACCCTTACGTTGAGTAACGGGTTAATAAGGCCTGTAGAATGTTATAATTATTTAGAATAGCGCCGGCCGGGTTTTACCCTTACGTTGAGTAAAGGGTTAATAAGGCCTGTAGGATGTTACAATTATTTAGAATAGCGCCGGCCGGGTTTGACCCTTACGTTGAGTAACGGGTTAATAAGGCCTGTAGGATGTTATAATTATTTAGAAAAGCGCCGGCCGGGTTTGACCCTTACGTTGAGTAAAGGGTTAATAAGGCCTGTAGGATGTTATAATTATTTAGAATAGCGCCGGCCGGTTTTTACCCTTACGTTGAGTAACGGGTTAATAAGGCCTGTAGAATGTTACAATTATTTAGAATAGCGCCGGCCCGGTTTGACCCTTACGTTGAGTAAAGGGTTAATAAGGCCTGTAGAATGTTACAATTATTTAGAATAGCGCCGGCCGGGTTTTACCCTTACGTTGAGTAACGGGTTAATAAGGCCTGTAGAATGTTACAATTATTTAGAATAGCGCCGGCCGGGTTTGACCCTTACGTTGAGTAACGGGTTAATAAGGCCTGTAGAATGTTACAATTATTTAGAATAGCGCCGGCCGGGTTTGACCCTTACGTTGAGTAAAGGGTTAATAAGGCCTGTAGAATGTTACAATTATTTAGAATAGCGCCGGCCGGGTTTGACCCTTACGTTGAGTAACGGGTTAATAAGGCCTGTAGAATGTTACAATTATTTAGAATAGCGCCGGCCGGTTTTTACCCTTACGTTGATTAACGGGTTAATAAGGCCTGTAGAATGTTACAATTATTTAGAATAGCGCCGGCCGGTTTTTACCCTTACGTTGAGTAACGGGTTAATAAGGCCTGTAGAATGTTACAATTATTTAGAATAGCGCCGGCCGGGTTTGACCCTTACGTTGAGTAAAGGGTTAATAAGGCCTGTAGAATGTTACAATTATTTAGAATAGCGCCGGCCGGGTTTTACCCTTACGTTGAGTAAAGGGTTAATAAGGCCTGTAGAATGTTACAATTATTTAGAATAGCGCCGGCCGGGTTTTACCCATACGTTGAGTGAAGGGTTAATAAGGCCTGTAGAATGTTACAATTATTTAGAATAGCGCCGGCCGGGTTTGACCCTTACGTTGAGTGAAGGGTTAATAAGGCCTGTAGAATGTTACAATTATTTAGAATAGCGCCGGCCGGGTTTTACCCTTACGTTGAGTAAAGGGTTAATAAGGCCTGTAGAATGTTACAATTATTTAGAATAGCGCCGGCCGGGTTTTACCCTTACGTTGAGTGAAGGGTTAATAAGGCCTGTAGAATGTTACAATTATTTAGAATAGCGCCGGCCGGGTTTGACCCTTACGTTGAGTGAAGGGTTAATAAGGCCTGTAGAATGTTACAATTATTTAGAATAGCGCCGGCCGGTTTTTACCCTTACGTTGAGTAAAGGGTTAATAAGGCCTGTAGAATGTTACAATTATTTGGAATAGCGCCGGCCGGTTTTTACCCTTACGTTGAGTAACGGGTTAATAAGGCCTGTAGAATGTTACAATTATTTAGAATAGCGCCGGCCGGGTTTGAACCTTACGTTGAGTAAAGGGTTAATAAGGCCTGTAGAATGTTACAATTATTTAGAATAGCGCCGGCCGGGTTTGACCCTTACGTTGAGTAAAGGGTTAATAAGGCCTGTAGAATGTTACAATTATTTAGAATAGCGCCGGCCGGGTTTTACCCTTACGTTGAGTAACGGGTTAATAAGGCCTGTAGAATGTTACAATTATTTAGAATAGCGCCGGCCGGGTTTGACCCTTACGTTGAGTAACGGGTTAATAAGGCCTGTAGAATGTTACAATTATTTAGAATAGCGCCGGCCGGGTTTGACCCTTACGTTGAGTAAAGGGTTAATAAGGCCTGTAGAATGTTACAATTATTTAGAATAGCGCCGGCCGGGTTTGACCCTTACGTTGAGTAACGGGTTAATAAGGCCTGTAGAATGTTACAATTATTTAGAATAGCGCCGGCCGGGTTTGACCCTTACGTTGAGAAAAGGGTTAATAAGGCCTGTAGAATGTTACAATTATTTAGAATAGCGCCGGCCGGGTTTGACCCTTACGTTGAGTAACGGGTTAATAAGGCCTGTAGAATGTTACAATTATTTAGAATAGCGCCGGCCGGTTTTTACCCTTACGTTGAGTAACGTGTTAATAAGGCCTGTAGAATGTTACAATTATTTAGAATAGCGCCGGCCGGGTTTTACCCTTACGTTGAGTAAAGGGTTAATAAGGCCTGTAGAATGTTACAATTATTTAGAATAGCGCCGGCCGGGTTTGACCCTTACGTTGAGTAACGGGTTAATAAGGCCTGTAGAATGTTACAATTATTTAGAATAGCGCCGGCCGGTTTTTACCCTTACGTTGAGTAACGGGTTAATAAGGCCTGTAGAATGATACAATTATTTAGAATAGCGCCGGCCGGGTTTGACCCTTACGTTGAGTAAAGGGTTAATAAGGCCTGTAGAATGATACAATTATTTAGAATAGCGCCGGCCGGTTTTTACCCTTACGTTGATTAACGGGTTAATAAGGCCTGTAGAATGTTATAATTATTTAGAATAGCGCCGGCCGGGTTTGACCCTTACGTTGAGTAACGGGTTAATAAGGCCTGTAGGATGTTATAATTATTTAGAATAGCGCCGGCCGGGGTTGACCCTTACGTTGAGTAAAGGGTTAATAAGGCCTGTAGAATGATACAATTATTTAGAATAGCGCCGGCCGGTTTTTACCCTTACGTTGAGTAACGGGTTAATAAGGCCTGTAGAATGTTATAATTATTTAGAATAGCGCCGGCCGGGTTTTACCCTTACGTTGAGTAAAGGGTTAATAAGGCCTGTAGGATGTTACAATTATTTAGAATAGCGCCGGCCGGGTTTGACCCTTACGTTGAGTAACGGGTTAATAAGGCCTGTAGGATGTTATAATTATTTAGAAAAGCGCCGGCCGGGTTTGACCCTTACGTTGAGTAAAGGGTTAATAAGGCCTGTAGGATGTTATAATTATTTAGAATAGCGCCGGCCGGTTTTTACCCTTACGTTGAGTAACGGGTTAATAAGGCCTGTAGAATGTTACAATTATTTAGAATAGCGCCGGCCGGGTTTGACCCTTACGTTGAATAAAGGGTTAATAAGGCCTGTAGAATGTTACAATTATTTAGAATAGCGCCGGCCGGGTTTGACCGTTACGTTGAGTAACGGGTTAATAAGGCCTGTAGAATGTTACAATTATTTAGAATAGCGCCGGCCGGTTTTTACCCTTACGTTGATTAACGGGTTAATAAGGCCTGTAGAATGTTACAATTATTTAGAATAGCGCCGGCCGGGTTTGACCGTTACGTTGAGTAAAGGGTTAATAAGGCCTGTAGAATGTTACAATTATTTAGAATAGCGCCGGCCGGTTTTTACCCTTACGTTGATTAACGGGTTAATAAGGCCTGTAGAATGTTACAATTATTTAGAATAGCGCCGGCCGGTTTTTACCCTTACGTTGAGTAACGGGTTAATAAGGCCTGTAGAATGATACAATTATTTAGAATAGCGCCGGCCGGGTTTGACCCTTACGTTGAGTAAAGGGTTAATAAGGCCTGTAGAATGATACAATTATTTAGAATAGCGCCGGCCGGTTTTTACCCTTACGTTGATTAACGGGTTAATAAGGCCTGTAGAATGTTATAATTATTTAGAATAGCGCCGGCCGGGTTTGACCCTTACGTTGAGTAACGGGTTAATAAGGCCTGTAGGATGTTATAATTATTTAGAATAGCGCCGGCCGGGGTTGACCCTTACGTTGAGTAAAGGGTTAATAAGGCCTGTAGAATGATACAATTATTTAGAATAGCGCCGGCCGGTTTTTACCCTTACGTTGAGTAACGGGTTAATAAGGCCTGTAGAATGTTATAATTATTTAGAATAGCGCCGGCCGGGTTTTACCCTTACGTTGAGTAAAGGGTTAATAAGGCCTGTAGGATGTTACAATTATTTAGAATAGCGCCGGCCGGGTTTGACCCTTACGTTGAGTAACGGGTTAATAAGGCCTGTAGGATGTTATAATTATTTAGAAAAGCGCCGGCCGGGTTTGACCCTTACGTTGAGTAAAGGGTTAATAAGGCCTGTAGGATGTTATAATTATTTAGAATAGCGCCGGCCGGTTTTTACCCTTACGTTGAGTAACGGGTTAATAAGGCCTGTAGAATGTTACAATTATTTAGAATAGCGCCGGCCCGGTTTGACCCTTACGTTGAGTAAAGGGTTAATAAGGCCTGTAGAATGTTACAATTATTTAGAATAGCGCCGGCCGGGTTTTACCCTTACGTTGAGTAACGGGTTAATAAGGCCTGTAGAATGTTACAATTATTTAGAATAGCGCCGGCCGGGTTTGACCCTTACGTTGAGTAACGGGTTAATAAGGCCTGTAGAATGTTACAATTATTTAGAATAGCGCCGGCCGGGTTTGACCCTTACGTTGAGTAAAGGGTTAATAAGGCCTGTAGAATGTTACAATTATTTAGAATAGCGCCGGCCGGGTTTGACCCTTACGTTGAGTAACGGGTTAATAAGGCCTGTAGAATGTTACAATTATTTAGAATAGCGCCGGCCGGTTTTTACCCTTACGTTGATTAACGGGTTAATAAGGCCTGTAGAATGTTACAATTATTTAGAATAGCGCCGGCCGGTTTTTACCCTTACGTTGAGTAAAGGGTTAATAAGGCCTGTAGAATGTTACAATTATTTGGAATAGCGCCGGCCGGTTTTTACCCTTACGTTGAGTAACGGGTTAATAAGGCCTGTAGAATGTTACAATTATTTAGAATAGCGCCGGCCGGGTTTTACCCTTACGTTGAGTGAAGGGTTAATAAGGCCTGTAGAATGTTACAATTATTTAGAATAGCGCCGGCCGGGTTTGACCCTTACGTTGAGTGAAGGGTTAATAAGGCCTGTAGAATGTTACAATTATTTAGAATAGCGCCGGCCGGTTTTTACCCTTACGTTGAGTAAAGGGTTAATAAGGCCTGTAGAATGTTACAATTATTTGGAATAGCGCCGGCCGGTTTTTACCCTTACGTTGAGTAACGGGTTAATAAGGCCTGTAGAATGTTACAATTATTTAGAATAGCGCCGGCCGGGTTTGAACCTTACGTTGAGTAAAGGGTTAATAAGGCCTGTAGAATGTTACAATTATTTAGAATAGCGCCGGCCGGGTTTTACCCTTACGTTGAGTAACGGGTTAATAAGGCCTGTAGAATGTTACAATTATTTAGAATAGCGCCGGCCGGGTTTGACCCTTACGTTGAGTAACGGGTTAATAAGGCCTGTAGAATGTTACAATTATTTAGAATAGCGCCGGCCGGGTTTGACCCTTACGTTGAGTAAAGGGTTAATAAGGCCTGTAGAATGTTACAATTATTTAGAATAGCGCCGGCCGGGTTTGACCCTTACGTTGAGTAACGGGTTAATAAGGCCTGTAGAATGTTACAATTATTTAGAATAGCGCCGGCGGGGTTTGACCCTTACGTTGAGAAAAGGGTTAATAAGGCCTGTAGAATGTTACAATTATTTAGAATAGCGCCGGCCGGGTTTGACCCTTACGTTGAGTAACGGGTTAATAAGGCCTGTAGAATGTTACAATTATTTAGAATAGCGCCGGCCGGTTTTTACCCTTACGTTGAGTAACGGGTTAATAAGGCCTGTAGAATGTTACAATTATTTAGAATAGCGCCGGCCGGGTTTTACCCTTACGTTGAGTAAAGGGTTAATAAGGCCTGTAGAATGTTACAATTATTTAGAATAGCGCCGGCCGGGTTTGACCCTTACGTTGAGTAACGGGTTAATAAGGCCTGTAGAATGTTACAATTATTTAGAATAGCGCCGGCCGGTTTTTACCCTTACGTTGAGTAACGGGTTAATAAGGCCTGTAGAATGATACAATTATTTAGAATAGCGCCGGCCGGGTTTGACCCTTACGTTGAGTAAAGGGTTAATAAGGCCTGTAGAATGATACAATTATTTAGAATAGCGCCGGCCGGTTTTTACCCTTACGTTGATTAACGGGTTAATAAGGCCTGTAGAATGTTATAATTATTTAGAATAGCGCCGGCCGGGTTTGACCCTTACGTTGAGTAACGGGTTAATAAGGCCTGTAGGATGTTATAATTATTTAGAATAGCGCCGGCCGGGGTTGACCCTTACGTTGAGTAAAGGGTTAATAAGGCCTGTAGAATGATACAATTATTTAGAATAGCGCCGGCCGGTTTTTACCCTTACGTTGAGTAACGGGTTAATAAGGCCTGTAGAATGTTATAATTATTTAGAATAGCGCCGGCCGGGTTTTACCCTTACGTTGAGTAAAGGGTTAATAAGGCCTGTAGGATGTTACAATTATTTAGAATAGCGCCGGCCGGGTTTGACCCTTACGTTGAGTAACGGGTTAATAAGGCCTGTAGGATGTTATAATTATTTAGAAAAGCGCCGGCCGGGTTTGACCCTTACGTTGAGTAAAGGGTTAATAAGGCCTGTAGGATGTTATAATTATTTAGAATAGCGCCGGCCGGTTTTTACCCTTACGTTGAGTAACGGGTTAATAAGGCCTGTAGAATGTTACAATTATTTAGAATAGCGCCGGCCGGGTTTGACCCTTACGTTGAATAAAGGGTTAATAAGGCCTGTAGAATGTTACAATTATTTAGAATAGCGCCGGCCGGGTTTGACCGTTACGTTGAGTAACGGGTTAATAAGGCCTGTAGAATGTTACAATTATTTAGAATAGCGCCGGCCGGTTTTTACCCTTACGTTGATTAACGGGTTAATAAGGCCTGTAGAATGTTACAATTATTTAGAATAGCGCCGGCCGGGTTTGACCGTTACGTTGAGTAAAGGGTTAATAAGGCCTGTAGAATGTTACAATTATTTAGAATAGCGCCGGCCGGTTTTTACCCTTACGTTGATTAACGGGTTAATAAGGCCTGTAGAATGTTACAATTATTTAGAATAGCGCCGGCCGGTTTTTACCCTTACGTTGAGTAACGGGTTAATAAGGCCTGTAGAATGTTACAATTATTTAGAATAGCGCCGGCCGGGTTTGACCCTTACGTTGAGTAAAGGGTTAATAAGGCCTGTAGAATGTTACAATTATTTAGAATAGCGCCGGCCGGGTTTTACCCTTACGTTGAGTAAAGGGTTAATAAGGCCTGTAGAATGTTACAATTATTTAGAATAGCGCCGGCCGGGTTTTACCCATACGTTGAGTGAAGGGTTAATAAGGCCTGTAGAATGTTACAATTATTTAGAATAGCGCCGGCCGGGTTTGACCCTTACGTTGAGTGAAGGGTTAATAAGGCCTGTAGAATGTTACAATTATTTAGAATAGCGCCGGCCGGGTTTTACCCTTACGTTGAGTAAAGGGTTAATAAGGCCTGTAGAATGTTACAATTATTTAGAATAGCGCCGGCCGGGTTTTACCCTTACGTTGAGTGAAGGGTTAATAAGGCCTGTAGAATGTTACAATTATTTAGAATAGCGCCGGCCGGGTTTGACCCTTACGTTGAGTGAAGGGTTAATAAGGCCTGTAGAATGTTACAATTATTTAGAATAGCGCCGGCCGGTTTTTACCCTTACGTTGAGTAAAGGGTTAATAAGGCCTGTAGAATGTTACAATTATTTGGAATAGCGCCGGCCGGTTTTTACCCTTACGTTGAGTAACGGGTTAATAAGGCCTGTAGAATGTTACAATTATTTAGAATAGCGCCGGCCGGGTTTGAACCTTACGTTGAGTAAAGGGTTAATAAGGCCTGTAGAATGTTACAATTATTTAGAATAGCGCCGGCCGGGTTTGACCCTTACGTTGAGTAAAGGGTTAATAAGGCCTGTAGAATGTTACAATTATTTAGAATAGCGCCGGCCGGGTTTTACCCTTACGTTGAGTAACGGGTTAATAAGGCCTGTAGAATGTTACAATTATTTAGAATAGCGCCGGCCGGGTTTGACCCTTACGTTGAGTAACGGGTTAATAAGGCCTGTAGAATGTTACAATTATTTAGAATAGCGCCGGCCGGGTTTGACCCTTACGTTGAGTAAAGGGTTAATAAGGCCTGTAGAATGTTACAATTATTTAGAATAGCGCCGGCCGGGTTTGACCCTTACGTTGAGTAACGGGTTAATAAGGCCTGTAGAATGTTACAATTATTTAGAATAGCGCCGGCCGGGTTTGACCCTTACGTTGAGAAAAGGGTTAATAAGGCCTGTAGAATGTTACAATTATTTAGAATAGCGCCGGCCGGGTTTGACCCTTACGTTGAGTAACGGGTTAATAAGGCCTGTAGAATGTTACAATTATTTAGAATAGCGCCGGCCGGTTTTTACCCTTACGTTGAGTAACGGGTTAATAAGGCCTTTAGAATGTTACAATTATTTAGAATAGCGCCGGCCGGGTTTTACCCTTACGTTGAGTAAAGGGTTAATAAGGCCTGTAGAATGTTACAATTATTTAGAATAGCGCCGGCCGGGTTTGACCCTTACGTTGAGTAACGGGTTAATAAGGCCTGTAGAATGTTACAATTATTTAGAATAGCGCCGGCCGGTTTTTACCCTTACGTTGAGTAACGGGTTAATAAGGCCTGTAGAATGTTACAATTATTTGGAATAGCGCCGGCCGGTTTTTACCCTTACGTTGAGTAACGGGTTAATAAGGCCTGTAGAATGTTACAATTATTTAGAATAGCGCCGGCCGGGTTTGAACCTTACGTTGAGTAAAGGGTTAATAAGGCCTGTAGAATGTTACAATTATTTAGAATAGCGCCGGCCGGGTTTGACCCTTACGTTGAGTAAAGGGTTAATAAGGCCTGTAGAATGTTACAATTATTTAGAATAGCGCCGGCCGGGTTTTACCCTTACGTTGAGTAACGGGTTAATAAGGCCTGTAGAATGTTACAATTATTTAGAATAGCGCCGGCCGGGTTTGACCCTTACGTTGAGTAACGGGTTAATAAGGCCTGTAGAATGTTACAATTATTTAGAATAGCGCCGGCCGGGTTTGACCCTTACGTTGAGTAAAGGGTTAATAAGGCCTGTAGAATGTTACAATTATTTAGAATAGCGCCGGCCGGGTTTGACCCTTACGTTGAGTAACGGGTTAATAAGGCCTGTAGAATGTTACAATTATTTAGAATAGCGCCGGCCGGGTTTGACCCTTACGTTGAGAAAAGGGTTAATAAGGCCTGTAGAATGTTACAATTATTTAGAATAGCGCCGGCCGGGTTTGACCCTTACGTTGAGTAACGGGTTAATAAGGCCTGTAGAATGTTACAATTATTTAGAATAGCGCCGGCCGGTTTTTACCCTTACGTTGAGTAACGGGTTAATAAGGCCTTTAGAATGTTACAATTATTTAGAATAGCGCCGGCCGGGTTTTACCCTTACGTTGAGTAAAGGGTTAATAAGGCCTGTAGAATGTTACAATTATTTAGAATAGCGCCGGCCGGGTTTGACCCTTACGTTGAGTAACGGGTTAATAAGGCCTGTAGAATGTTACAATTATTTAGAATAGCGCCGGCCGGTTTTTACCCTTACGTTGAGTAACGGGTTAATAAGGCCTGTAGAATGATACAATTATTTAGAATAGCGCCGGCCGGGTTTGACCCTTACGTTGAGTAAAGGGTTAATAAGGCCTGTAGAATGATACAATTATTTAGAATAGCGCCGGCCGGTTTTTACCCTTACGTTGATTAACGGGTTAATAAGGCCTGTAGAATGTTATAATTATTTAGAATAGCGCCGGCCGGGTTTGACCCTTACGTTGAGTAACGGGTTAATAAGGCCTGTAGGATGTTATAATTATTTAGAATAGCGCCGGCCGGGGTTGACCCTTACGTTGAGTAAAGGGTTAATAAGGCCTGTAGAATGATACAATTATTTAGAATAGCGCCGGCCGGTTTTTACCCTTACGTTGAGTAACGGGTTAATAAGGCCTGTAGAATGTTATAATTATTTAGAATAGCGCCGGCCGGGTTTTACCCTTACGTTGAGTAAAGGGTTAATAAGGCCTGTAGGATGTTACAATTATTTAGAATAGCGCCGGCCGGGTTTGACCCTTACGTTGAGTAACGGGTTAATAAGGCCTGTAGGATGTTATAATTATTTAGAAAAGCGCCGGCCGGGTTTGACCCTTACGTTGAGTAAAGGGTTAATAAGGCCTGTAGGATGTTATAATTATTTAGAATAGCGCCGGCCGGTTTTTACCCTTACGTTGAGTAACGGGTTAATAAGGCCTGTAGAATGTTACAATTATTTAGAATAGCGCCGGCCCGGTTTGACCCTTACGTTGAGTAAAGGGTTAATAAGGCCTGTAGAATGTTACAATTATTTAGAATAGCGCCGGCCGGGTTTTACCCTTACGTTGAGTAACGGGTTAATAAGGCCTGTAGAATGTTACAATTATTTAGAATAGCGCCGGCCGGGTTTGACCCTTACGTTGAGTAACGGGTTAATAAGGCCTGTAGAATGTTACAATTATTTAGAATAGCGCCGGCCGGGTTTGACCCTTACGTTGAGTAAAGGGTTAATAAGGCCTGTAGAATGTTACAATTATTTAGAATAGCGCCGGCCGGGTTTGACCCTTACGTTGAGTAACGGGTTAATAAGGCCTGTAGAATGTTACAATTATTTAGAATAGCGCCGGCCGGTTTTTACCCTTACGTTGATTAACGGGTTAATAAGGCCTGTAGAATGTTACAATTATTTAGAATAGCGCCGGCCGGTTTTTACCCTTACGTTGAGTAACGGGTTAATAAGGCCTGTAGAATGTTACAATTATTTAGAATAGCGCCGGCCGGGTTTGACCCTTACGTTGAGTAAAGGGTTAATAAGGCCTGTAGAATGTTACAATTATTTAGAATAGCGCCGGCCGGGTTTTACCCTTACGTTGAGTAAAGGGTTAATAAGGCCTGTAGAATGTTACAATTATTTAGAATAGCGCCGGCCGGGTTTTACCCATACGTTGAGTGAAGGGTTAATAAGGCCTGTAGAATGTTACAATTATTTAGAATAGCGCCGGCCGGGTTTGACCCTTACGTTGAGTGAAGGGTTAATAAGGCCTGTAGAATGTTACAATTATTTAGAATAGCGCCGGCCGGGTTTTACCCTTACGTTGAGTAAAGGGTTAATAAGGCCTGTAGAATGTTACAATTATTTAGAATAGCGCCGGCCGGGTTTTACCCTTACGTTGAGTGAAGGGTTAATAAGGCCTGTAGAATGTTACAATTATTTAGAATAGCGCCGGCCGGGTTTGACCCTTACGTTGAGTGAAGGGTTAATAAGGCCTGTAGAATGTTACAATTATTTAGAATAGCGCCGGCCGGTTTTTACCCTTACGTTGAGTAAAGGGTTAATAAGGCCTGTAGAATGTTACAATTATTTGGAATAGCGCCGGCCGGTTTTTACCCTTACGTTGAGTAACGGGTTAATAAGGCCTGTAGAATGTTACAATTATTTAGAATAGCGCCGGCCGGGTTTGAACCTTACGTTGAGTAAAGGGTTAATAAGGCCTGTAGAATGTTACAATTATTTAGAATAGCGCCGGCCGGGTTTGACCCTTACGTTGAGTAAAGGGTTAATAAGGCCTGTAGAATGTTACAATTATTTAGAATAGCGCCGGCCGGGTTTTACCCTTACGTTGAGTAACGGGTTAATAAGGCCTGTAGAATGTTACAATTATTTAGAATAGCGCCGGCCGGGTTTGACCCTTACGTTGAGTAACGGGTTAATAAGGCCTGTAGAATGTTACAATTATTTAGAATAGCGCCGGCCGGGTTTGACCCTTACGTTGAGTAAAGGGTTAATAAGGCCTGTAGAATGTTACAATTATTTAGAATAGCGCCGGCCGGGTTTGACCCTTACGTTGAGTAACGGGTTAATAAGGCCTGTAGAATGTTACAATTATTTAGAATAGCGCCGGCCGGGTTTGACCCTTACGTTGAGAAAAGGGTTAATAAGGCCTGTAGAATGTTACAATTATTTAGAATAGCGCCGGCCGGGTTTGACCCTTACGTTGAGTAACGGGTTAATAAGGCCTGTAGAATGTTACAATTATTTAGAATAGCGCCGGCCGGTTTTTACCCTTACGTTGAGTAACGGGTTAATAAGGCCTGTAGAATGTTACAATTATTTAGAATAGCGCCGGCCGGGTTTTACCCTTACGTTGAGTAAAGGGTTAATAAGGCCTGTAGAATGTTACAATTATTTAGAATAGCGCCGGCCGGGTTTGACCCTTACGTTGAGTAACGGGTTAATAAGGCCTGTAGAATGTTACAATTATTTAGAATAGCGCCGGCCGGTTTTTACCCTTACGTTGAGTAACGGGTTAATAAGGCCTGTAGAATGATACAATTATTTAGAATAGCGCCGGCCGGGTTTGACCCTTACGTTGAGTAAAGGGTTAATAAGGCCTGTAGAATGATACAATTATTTAGAATAGCGCCGGCCGGTTTTTACCCTTACGTTGATTAACGGGTTAATAAGGCCTGTAGAATGTTATAATTATTTAGAATAGCGCCGGCCGGGTTTGACCCTTACGTTGAGTAACGGGTTAATAAGGCCTGTAGGATGTTATAATTATTTAGAATAGCGCCGGCCGGGGTTGACCCTTACGTTGAGTAAAGGGTTAATAAGGCCTGTAGAATGATACAATTATTTAGAATAGCGCCGGCCGGTTTTTACCCTTACGTTGAGTAACGGGTTAATAAGGCCTGTAGAATGTTATAATTATTTAGAATAGCGCCGGCCGGGTTTTACCCTTACGTTGAGTAAAGGGTTAATAAGGCCTGTAGGATGTTACAATTATTTAGAATAGCGCCGGCCGGGTTTGACCCTTACGTTGAGTAACGGGTTAATAAGGCCTGTAGGATGTTATAATTATTTAGAAAAGCGCCGGCCGGGTTTGACCCTTACGTTGAGTAAAGGGTTAATAAGGCCTGTAGGATGTTATAATTATTTAGAATAGCGCCGGCCGGTTTTTACCCTTACGTTGAGTAACGGGTTAATAAGGCCTGTAGAATGTTACAATTATTTAGAATAGCGCCGGCCGGGTTTGACCCTTACGTTGAGTAAAGGGTTAATAAGGCCTGTAGAATGTTACAATTATTTAGAATAGCGCCGGCCGGGTTTTACCCTTACGTTGAGTAACGGGTTAATAAGGCCTGTAGAATGTTACAATTATTTAGAATAGCGCCGGCCGGGTTTGACCCTTACGTTGAGTAACGGGTTAATAAGGCCTGTAGAATGTTACAATTATTTAGAATAGCGCCGGCCGGGTTTGACCCTTACGTTGAGTAAAGGGTTAATAAGGCCTGTAGAATGTTACAATTATTTAGAATAGCGCCGGCCGGGTTTGACCCTTACGTTGAGTAACGGGTTAATAAGGCCTGTAGAATGTTACAATTATTTAGAATAGCGCCGGCCGGGTTTGACCCTTACGTTGAGTAAAGGGTTAATAAGGCCTGCAGAATGTTACAATTATTTAGAATAGCGCCGGCCGGTTTTTACCCTTACGTTGAGTAACGGGTTAATAAGGCCTGTGGAATGTTACAATTATTTAGAATAGCGCCGGCCGGGTTTTACCCTTACGTTGAATAAAGGGTTAATAAGGCCTGTAGAATGTTACAATTATTTAGAATAGCGCTGGCCGGGTTTGACCCTTACGTTGAGTGAAGGGTTAATAAGGCCTGTAGAATGTTATAATTATTTAGAATAGCGCCGGCCGGGTTTGACCCTTACGTTGAGTAAAGGGTTAATAAGGCCTGTAGAATGTTACAATTATTTAGAATAGCGCCGGCCGGTTTTTACCCTTACGTTGAGTAACAGGTTAATAAGGCCTGTAGAATGTTACAATTATTTAGAATAGCGCCGGCCGGGTTTGACCCTTACGTTGAGTAAAGGGTTAATAAGGCCTGTAGAATGTTACAATTATTTAGAATAGCGCCGGCCGGTTTTTACCCTTACGTTGAGTAACAGGTTAATAAGGCCTGTAGAATGTTACAATTATTTAGAATAGCGCCGGCCGGGTTTGACCCTTACGTTGAGTAACGGGTTAATAAGGCCTGTAGAATGTTACAATTATTTAGAATAGCGCCGGCCGGTTTTTACCCTTACGTTGAGTAACGGGTTAATAAGGCCTGTAGAATGTTACAATTATTTAGAATAGCGCCTGCCGGCTTTTACCCTTACGTTGAGTAACGGGTTAATAAGGCCTGTAGAATGTTACAATTATTTAGAATAGCGCCGGCCGGGTTTGACCCTTACGTTGAGTAAAGGGTTAATAAGGCCTGCAGAATGTTACAATTATTTAGAATAGCGCCGGCCGGTTTTTACCCTTACGTTGAGTAACGGGTTAATAAGGCCTGTGGAATGTTACAATTATTTAGAATAGCGCCGGCCGGGTTTTACCCTTACGTTGAGTAAAGGGTTAATAAGGCCTGTAGAATGTTACAATTATTTAGAATAGCGCCGGCCAGGTTTGACCCTTACGTTGAGTAACGGGTTAATAAGGCCTGTAGAATGTTACAGTTATTTAGAATAGCGCCGGCCGGTTTTTACCCTTACGTTGAGTAACGGGTTAATAAGGCCTGTAGAATGTTACAATTATTTAGAATAGCGCCGGCCGGGTTTTACCCTTACGTTGAGTAAAGGGTTAATAAGGCCTGTAGAATGTTATAATTATTTAGAATAGCGCCGGCCGGGTTTGACCCTTACGTTGAGTAACGGGCTAATAAGGTCTGTAGAATGTTACAATTATTTAGAATAGCGCCGGCCGATTTTTACCCTTACGTTGAG
This sequence comes from Pictodentalium vernedei, assembly GCA_031216915.1. NCBI lineage: Eukaryota > Metazoa > Mollusca > Scaphopoda > Dentaliida > Dentaliidae > Pictodentalium > Pictodentalium vernedei. The sequence goes on from CM062296.1 coordinate 5,833,175, forward strand.
TAACGGGTTAATAAGGCCTGTAGAATGTTACAATTATTTAGAATAGCGCCGGCCGATTTTTACCCTTACGTTGAGTAACGGGTTAATAAGGCCGGTAGAATGTTACAATTATTTAGAATAGCGCCGGCCGGGTTTTACCCTTACGTTGAGTAAAGGGTTAATAAGGCCTGTAGAATGTTACAATTATTTAGAATAGCGCCGGCCGGGTTTTACCCTTACGTTGAGTAAAGGGTTAATAAGGCCTGTAGAATGTTACAATTATTTAGAATAGCGCCGGCCGGGTTTGACCCTTACGTTGAGTAACGGGTTAATAAGGCCTGTAGAATGTTACAATTATTTAGAATAGCGCCGGGCGGGTTTGACCCTTACGTTGAGTAAAGGGTTAATAAGGCCTGTAGAATGTTACAATTATTTAGAATAGCGCCGGCCGGGTTTGACCCTTACGTTGAATAAAGGGTTAATAAGGCCTGTAGAATGTTACAATTATTTAGAATAGCGCTGGCCGGGTTTGACCCTTACGTTGAGTGAAGGGTTAATAAGGCCTGTAGAATGTTATAATTATTTAGAATAGCGCCGGCCGGGTTTGACCCCTACGTTGAGTGAAGGGTTAATAAGGCCTGTAGAATGTTATAATTATTTAGAATAGCGCCGGCCGGTTTTTACCCTTACGTTGAGTAACGGTTTAATAAGGCCTGTAGAATGTTACAATTATTTAGAATAGCGCCGGCCGGTTTTTACCCTTGCGTTGAGTAACGGGTTAATAAGGCCTGTAGAATGTTACAATTATTTAGAATAGCGCCGGCCGGGTTTGACCCTTACGTTGAATAAAGGGTTAATAAGGCCTGTAGAATGTTACAATTATTTAGAATAGCGCCGGCCGGGTTTGACCGTTACGTTGAGTAACGGGTTAATAAGGCCTGTAGAATGTTACAATTATTTAGAATAGCGCCGGCCGGTTTTTACCCTTACGTTGATTAACGGGTTAATAAGGCCTGTAGAATGTTACAATTATTTAGAATAGCGCCGGCCGGGTTTGACCGTTACGTTGAGTAAAGGGTTAATAAGGCCTGTAGAATGTTACAATTATTTAGAATAGCGCCGGCCGGTTTTTACCCTTACGTTGATTAACGGGTTAATAAGGCCTGTAGAATGTTACAATTATTTAGAATAGCGCCGGCCGGTTTTTACCCTTACGTTGAGTAACGGGTTAATAAGGCCTGTAGAATGTTACAATTATTTAGAATAGCGCAGGCCGGGTTTGACCCTTACGTTGAGTAAAGGGTTAATAAGGCCTGTAGAATGTTACAATTATTTAGAATAGCGCCGGCCGGGTTTTACCCTTACGTTGAGTAAAGGGTTAATAAGGCCTGTAGAATGTTACAATTATTTAGAATAGCGCCGGCCGGGTTTTACCCATACGTTGAGTGAAGGGTTAATAAGGCCTGTAGAATGTTACAATTATTTAGAATAGCGCCGGCCGGGTTTGACCCTTACGTTGAGTGAAGGGTTAATAAGGCCTGTAGAATGTTACAATTATTTAGAATAGCGCCGGCCGGGTTTTACCCTTACGTTGAGTAAAGGGTTAATAAGGCCTGTAGAATGTTACAATTATTTAGAATAGCGCAGGCCGGGTTTTACCCTTACGTTGAGTGAAGGGTTAATAAGGCCTGTAGAATGTTACAATTATTTAGAATAGCGCCGGCCGGGTTTGACCCTTACGTTGAGTGAAGGGTTAATAAGGCCTGTAGAATGTTACAATTATTTAGAATAGCGCCGGCCGGTTTTTACCCTTACATTGAGTAAAGGGTTAATAAGGCCTGTAGAATGTTACAATTATTTAGAATAGCGCCGGCCGGTTTTTACCCTTACGTTGAGTAACGGGTTAATAAGGCCTGTAGAATGTTACAATTATTTAGAATAGCGCCGGCCGGGTTTGAACCTTACGTTGAGTAAAGGTTTAATAAGGCCTGTAGAATGTTACAATTATTTAGAATAGCGCCGGCCGGGTTTGACCCTTACGTTGAGTAAAGGGTTAATAAGGCCTGTAGAATGTTACAATTATTTAGAATAGCGCCGGCCGGGTTTTACCCTTACGTTGAGTAACGGGTTAATAAGGCCTGTAGAATGTTACAATTATTTAGAATAGCGCCGGCCGGGTTTGACCCTTACGTTGAGTAACGGGTTAATAAGGCCTGTAGAATGTTACAATTATTTAGAATAGCGCCGGCCGGGTTTGACCCTTACGTTGAGTAAAGGGTTAATAAGGCCTGTAGAATGTTACAATTATTTAGAATAGCGCCGGCCGGGTTTGACCCTTACGTTGAGTAACGGGTTAATAAGGCCTGTAGAATGTTACAATTATTTAGAATAGCGCCGGCCGGGTTTGACCCTTACGTTGAGTAACGGGTTAATAAGGCCTGTAGAATGTTACAATTATTTAGAATAGCGCCGGCCGGGTTTGACCCTTACGTTGAGTAAAGGGTTAATAAGGCCTGTAGAATGTTACAATTATTTAGAATAGCGCCGGCCGGGTTTGACCCTTACGTTGAGTGAAGGGTTAATAAGGCCTGTAGAATGTTATAATTATTTAGAATAGCGCCGGCCGGTTTTTACCCTTACGTTGAGAAACGGTTTAATAAGGCCTGTAGAATGTTACAATTATTTAGAGTAGCGCCGGCCGGTTTTTACCCTTACGTTGAGTAACGGGTTAATAAGGCCTGTAGAATGTTACAATTATTTAGAATAGCGCCGGCCGGGTTTGACCCTTACGTTGAATAAAGGGTTAATAAGGCCTGTAGAATGTTACAATTATTTAGAATAGCGCCGGCCGGGTTTGACCGTTACGTTGAGTAACGGGTTAATAAGGCCTGTAGAATGTTACAATTATTTAGAATAGCGCCGGCCGGTTTTTACCCTTACGTTGAGTAACGGGTTAATAAGGCCTGTAGAATGTTACAATTATTTAGAATAGCGCCTGCCGGCTTTTATCCTTACGTTGAGTAACGGGTTAATAAGGCCTGTAGAATGTTACAATTATTTAGAATAGCGCCGGCCGGGTTTGACCCTTACGTTGAGTAAAGGGTTAATAAGGCCTGCAGAATGTTACAATTATTTAGAATAGCGCCGGCCGGTTTTTACCCTTACGTTGAGTAACGGGTTAATAAGGCCTGTGGAATGTTACAATTATTTAGAATAGCGCCGGCCGGGTTTTACCCTTACGTTGAGTAAAGGGTTAATAAGGCCTGTAGAATGTTACAATTATTTAGAATAGCGCCGGCCAGGTTTGACCCTTACGTTGAGTAACGGGTTAATAAGGCCTGTAGAATGTTACAGTTATTTAGAATAGCGCCGGCCGGTTTTTACCCTTACGTTGAGTAACGGGTTAATAAGGCCTGTAGAATGTTACAATTATTTAGAATAGCGCCGGCCGGGTTTTACCCTTACGTTGAGTAAAGGGTTAATAAGGCCTGTAGAATGTTATAATTATTTAGAATAGCGCCGGCCGGGTTTGACCCTTACGTTGAGTAACGGGCTAATAAGGTCTGTAGAATGTTACAATTATTTAGAATAGCGCCGGCCGATTTTTACCCTTACGTTGAGTAACGGGTTAATAAGGCCTGTAGAATGTTACAATTATTTAGAATAGCGCCGGCCGATTTTTACCCTTACGTTGAGTAACGGGTTAATAAGGCCGGTAGAATGTTACAATTATTTAGAATAGCGCCGGCCGGGTTTTACCCTTACGTTGAGTAAAGGGTTAATAAGGCCTGTAGAATGTTACAATTATTTAGAATAGCGCCGGCCGGGTTTTACCCTTACGTTGAGTAAAGGGTTAATAAGGCCTGTAGAATGTTACAATTATTTAGAATAGCGCCGGCCGGGTTTGACCCTTACGTTGAGTAACGGGTTAATAAGGCCTGTAGAATGTTACAATTATTTAGAATAGCGCCGGGCGGGTTTGACCCTTACGTTGAGTAAAGGGTTAATAAGGCCTGTAGAATGTTACAATTATTTAGAATAGCGCCGGCCGGGTTTGACCCTTACGTTGAATAAAGGGTTAATAAGGCCTGTAGAATGTTACAATTATTTAGAATAGCGCTGGCCGGGTTTGACCCTTACGTTGAGTGAAGGGTTAATAAGGCCTGTAGAATGTTATAATTATTTAGAATAGCGCCGGCCGGGTTTGACCCCTACGTTGAGTGAAGGGTTAATAAGGCCTGTAGAATGTTATAATTATTTAGAATAGCGCCGGCCGGTTTTTACCCTTACGTTGAGTAACGGTTTAATAAGGCCTGTAGAATGTTACAATTATTTAGAATAGCGCCGGCCGGTTTTTACCCTTGCGTTGAGTAACGGGTTAATAAGGCCTGTAGAATGTTACAATTATTTAGAATAGCGCCGGCCGGGTTTGACCCTTACGTTGAATAAAGGGTTAATAAGGCCTGTAGAATGTTACAATTATTTAGAATAGCGCCGGCCGGGTTTGACCGTTACGTTGAGTAACGGGTTAATAAGGCCTGTAGAATGTTACAATTATTTAGAATAGCGCCGGCCGGTTTTTACCCTTACGTTGATTAACGGGTTAATAAGGCCTGTAGAATGTTACAATTATTTAGAATAGCGCCGGCCGGGTTTGACCGTTACGTTGAGTAAAGGGTTAATAAGGCCTGTAGAATGTTACAATTATTTAGAATAGCGCCGGCCGGTTTTTACCCTTACGTTGATTAACGGGTTAATAAGGCCTGTAGAATGTTACAATTATTTAGAATAGCGCCGGCCGGTTTTTACCCTTACGTTGAGTAACGGGTTAATAAGGCCTGTAGAATGTTACAATTATTTAGAATAGCGCAGGCCGGGTTTGACCCTTACGTTGAGTAAAGGGTTAATAAGGCCTGTAGAATGTTACAATTATTTAGAATAGCGCCGGCCGGGTTTTACCCTTACGTTGAGTAAAGGGTTAATAAGGCCTGTAGAATGTTACAATTATTTAGAATAGCGCCGGCCGGGTTTTACCCATACGTTGAGTGAAGGGTTAATAAGGCCTGTAGAATGTTACAATTATTTAGAATAGCGCCGGCCGGGTTTGACCCTTACGTTGAGTGAAGGGTTAATAAGGCCTGTAGAATGTTACAATTATTTAGAATAGCGCCGGCCGGGTTTTACCCTTACGTTGAGTAAAGGGTTAATAAGGCCTGTAGAATGTTACAATTATTTAGAATAGCGCAGGCCGGGTTTTACCCTTACGTTGAGTGAAGGGTTAATAAGGCCTGTAGAATGTTACAATTATTTAGAATAGCGCCGGCCGGGTTTGACCCTTACGTTGAGTGAAGGATTAATAAGGCCTGTAGAATGTTACAATTATTTAGAATAGCGCCGGCCGGTTTTTACCCTTACATTGAGTAAAGGGTTAATAAGGCCTGTAGAATGTTACAATTATTTAGAATAGCGCCGGCCGGTTTTTACCCTTACGTTGAGTAACGGGTTAATAAGGCCTGTAGAATGTTACAATTATTTAGAATAGCGCCGGCCGGGTTTGAACCTTACGTTGAGTAAAGGTTTAATAAGGCCTGTAGAATGTTACAATTATTTAGAATAGCGCCGGCCGGGTTTGACCCTTACGTTGAGTAAAGGGTTAATAAGGCCTGTAGAATGTTACAATTATTTAGAATAGCGCCGGCCGGGTTTTACCCTTACGTTGAGTAACGGGTTAATAAGGCCTGTAGAATGTTACAATTATTTAGAATAGCGCCGGCCGGGTTTGACCCTTACGTTGAGTAACGGGTTAATAAGGCCTGTAGAATGTTACAATTATTTAGAATAGCGCCGGCCGGGTTTGACCCTTACGTTGAGTAAAGGGTTAATAAGGCCTGTAGAATGTTACAATTATTTAGAATAGCGCCGGCCGGGTTTGACCCTTACGTTGAGTAACGGGTTAATAAGGCCTGTAGAATGTTACAATTATTTAGAATAGCGCCGGCCGGGTTTGACCCTTACGTTGAGTAACGGGTTAATAAGGCCTGTAGAATGTTACAATTATTTAGAATAGCGCCGGCCGGGTTTGACCCTTACGTTGAGTAAAGGGTTAATAAGGCCTGTAGAATGTTACAATTATTTAGAATAGCGCCGGCCGGGTTTGACCCTTACGTTGAGTGAAGGGTTAATAAGGCCTGTAGAATGTTATAATTATTTAGAATAGCGCCGGCCGGTTTTTACCCTTACGTTGAGAAACGGTTTAATAAGGCCTGTAGAATGTTACAATTATTTAGAATAGCGCCGGCCGGTTTTTACCCTTACGTTGAGTAACGGGTTAATAAGGCCTGTAGAATGTTACAATTATTTAGAATAGCGCCGGCCGGGTTTGACCCTTACGTTGAATAAAGGGTTAATAAGGCCTGTAGAATGTTACAATTATTTAGAATAGCGCCGGCCGGGTTTGACCGTTACGTTGAGTAACGGGTTAATAAGGCCTGTAGAATGTTACAATTATTTAGAATAGCGCCGGCCGGTTTTTACCCTTACGTTGATTAACGGGTTAATAAGGCCTGTAGAATGTTACAATTATTTAGAATAGCGCCGGCCGGGTTTGACCGTTACGTTGAGTAAAGGGTTAATAAGGCCTGTAGAATGTTACAATTATTTAGAATAGCGCCGGCCGGTTTTTATCCTTACGTTGATTAACGGGTTAATAAGGCCTGTAGAATGTTACAATTATTTAGAATAGCGCCGGCCGGTTTTTACCCTTACGTTGAGTAACGGGTTAATAAGGCCTGTAGAATGTTACAATTATTTAGAATAGCGCCGGCCGGGTTTGACCCTTACGTTGAGTAAAGGGTTAATGAGGCCTGTAGAATGTTACAATTATTTAGAATAGCGCCGGCCGGGTTTGACCCTTACGTTGAGTAAAGGGTTAATAAGGCCTGTAGAATGTTACAATTATTTAGAATAGCGCCGGCCGGGTTTTACCCTTACGTTGAGTGAAGGGTTAATAAGGCCTGTAGAATGTTACAATTATTTAGAATAGCGCCGGCCGGGTTTGACCCTTACGTTGAGTGAAGGGTTAATAAGGCCTGTAGAATGTTACAATTATTTAGAATAGCGCCGGCCGGGTTTTACCCTTACGTTGAGTAAAGGGTTAATAAGGCCTGTAGAATGTTACAATTATTTAGAATAGCGCCGGCCGGGTTTTACCCTTACGTTGAGTGAAGGGTTAATAAGGCCTGTAGAATGTTACAATTATTTAGAATAGCGCCGGCCGGGTTTGACTCTTACGTTGAGTGAAGGGTTAATAAGGCCTGTAGAATGTTACAATTATTTAGAATAGCGCCGGCCGGTTTTTACCCTTACGTTGAGTAAAGGGTTAATAAGGCCTGTAGAATGTTACAATTATTTAGAATAGCGCCGGCCGGTTTTTACCCTTACGTTGAGTAACGGGTTAATAAGGCCTGTAGAATGTTACAATTATTTAGAATAGCGCCGGCCGGTTTTTACCCTTACGTTGAGTAAAGGGTTAATAAGGCCTGTAGAATGTTACAATTATTTAGAATAGCGCCGGCCGGGTTTGACCGTTACGTTGAGTAACGGGTTAATAAGGCCTGTAGAATGTTACAATTATTTAGAATAGCGCCGGGCGGGTTTGACCGTTACGTTGAGTAAAGGGTTAATAAGGCCTGTAGAATGTTACAATTATTTAGAATAGCGCCGGCCAGGTTTGACCCTTACGTTGAGTGAAGGGTTAATAAGGCCTGTAGGATGTTATAATTATTTAGAATAGCGCCGGCCGGGTTTTACTCTTACGTTGAGTAAAGGGTTAATAAGGCCTGTGGAATGTTACAATTATTTAGAATAGCGCCGGCCGGGTTTTACCCTTACGTTGAGTAAAGGGTTAATAAGGCGTGTAGAATGTTACAATTATTTAGAATAGCGCCGGCCGGGTTTGACCCTTACGTTGAGTAACGGGTTAATAAGGCCTGTAGAATGTTACAATTATTTAGAATAGCGCCGGCCGGGTTTGACCGTTACGTTGAGTGAAGGGTTAATAAGGCCTGTAGAATGTTACAATTATTTAGAATAGCGCCGGCCGGGTTTGACCCTTACGTTGAGTAAAGGGTTAATAAGGCCTGTAGAATGTTACAATTATTTAGAATAGCGCCGGCCGGGTTTGACCGTTTCGTTGAGTGAAGGGTTAATAAGGCCTGTAGAATGTTACAATTATTTAGAATAGCGCCGGCCGGGTTTGACCGTTACGTTGAGTGAAGGGTTAATAAGGCCTGTAGAATGTTACAATTATTTAGAATAGCGCCGGCCGGGTTTGACCCTTACGTTCAGTAAAGGGTTAATAAGGCCTGTAGAATGTTACAATTATTTAGAATAGCGCCGGCCGGTTTTTACCCTTACGTTGGGTAAAGGGTTAATAAGGCCTGTAGGATGTTATAATTATTTAGAATAGCGCCGGCCGGTTTTTACCCTTACGTTGAGTAACGGGTTAATAAGGCCTGTAGAATGTTACAATTATTTAGAATAGCGCCGGCCGGGTTTGACCCTTACGTTGAGTAACGGGTTAATAAGGCCTGTAGAATGTTAGCATTATTTAGAATATCGCCGGCCGGGTTTGACCGTTACGTTGAGTAAAGGGTTAATAAGGCCTGTAGAATGTTACAATTATTTAGAATAGCGCCGGCCGGTTTTTACCCTTACGTTGAGTAACGGGTTAATAAGGCCTGTAGAATGTTATAATTATTTAGAATAGCGCCGGCCGGGTTTGACCCTTACGTTGAGTAAAGGGTTAATAAGGCCTGTAGAATGTTACAATTATTTAGAATAGCGCCGGCCGGGTTTGACCCTTACGTTGAGTAACGGGTTAATAAGGCCTGTAGAATGTTACAATTATTTAGAATAGCGCCGGCCGGGTTTGACCCTTACGTTGAGTAACGGGTTAATAAGGCCTGTAGAATGTTACAATTATTTAGAATAGCGCCGGCCGGGTTTGACCCTTACGTTGAGTGAAGGGTTAATAAGGCCTGTAGAATGTTACAATTATTTAGAATAGCGCCGGCCGGGTTTGACCGTTACGTTGAGTGAAGGGTTAATAAGGCCTGTAGAATGTTACAATTATTTAGAATAGCGCCGGCCGGGTTTGACCCTTACGTTGAGTAAAGGGTTAATAAGGCCTGTAGAATGTTACAATTATTTAGAATAGCGCCGGCCGGTTTTTACCCTTACGTTGAGTAAAGGGTTAATAAGCCCTGTAAGATGTTATAATTATTTAGAATAGCGCCGGCCGGTTTTTACCCTTACGTTGAGTAACAGGTTAATAAGGCCTGTAGAATGTTACAATTATTTAGAATAGCGCCGGCCGGGTTTGACCCTTACGTTGAGTAACGGGTTAATAAGGCCTGTAGAATGTTATAATTATTTAGAATAGCGCCGGCCGGGTTTGACCGTTACGTTGAGTAAAGGGTTAATAAGGCCTGTAGAATGTTACAATTATTTAGAATAGCGCCGGCCGGTTTTTACCCTTACGTTGAGTAACGGGTTAATAAGGCCTGTAGAATGTTACAATTATTTAGAATAGCGCCGGCCGGGTTTGACCCTTACGTTGAGTGAAGGGTTAATAAGGCCTGCAGAATGTTACAATTATTTAGAATAGCGCCGACCGGTTTGACCCTTACGTTGAGTAACGGGTTAATAAGGCCTGTAGAATGTTACAATTATTTAGAATAGCGCCGGCCGGTTTTTACCCTTACGTTGAGTAACGGGTTAATAAGGCCTGTAGAATGTTACAATTATTTAGAATAGCGCCGGCCAGGTTTGACCCTTACGTTGAGTGAAGGGTTAATAAGGCCTGTAGAATGTTACAATTATTTAGAATAGCGCCGGCCGGGTTTGACCCTTACGTTGAGTAACGGGTTAATAAGGCATGTAGAATGTTACAATTATTTAGAATAGCGCCGGCCGGGTTTGACCCTTACGTTGAGTAACGGGTTAATAAGGCCTGTAGAATGTTATGATTATTTAGAATAGCGCCGGCCGGGTTTGACCCTTACGTTGAGTAAAGGGTTAATAAGGCCTGTAGAATGTTACAATTATTTAGAATAGCGCCGGCCAGGTTTGACCCTTACGTTGAGTGAAGGGTTAATAAGGCCTGTAGAATGTTACAATTATTTCGAATAGCGCCGGCCGGGTTTGACCCTTACGTTGAGTAACGGGTTAATAAGGCCTGTAGAATGTTACAATTATTTAGAATAGCGCCGGCCGGTTTTTACCCTTACGTTGAGTAACGGGTTAATAAGGCCTGTAGAATGTTACAATTATTTAGAATAGCGCCGGCCGGGTTTGACCGTTACGTTGAGTAAAGGGTTAATAAGGCCTGTAGAATGTTACAATTATTTAGAATAGCGCCGGCCGGTTTTTACCCTTACGTTGATTAACGGGTTAATAAGGCCTGTAGATTGTTACAATTATTTAGAATAGCGCCGGCCGGTTTTTACCCTTACGTTGAGTAACGGGTTAATAAGGCCTGTAGAATGTTACAATTATTTAGAATAGCGCCGGCCGGGTTTGACCCTTACGTTGAGTAACGGGTTAATAAGGCCTGTAGAATGTTACAATTATTTAGAATAGCGCCGGCCGGGTTTTACCCTTACGTTGAGTGAAGGGTTAATAAGGCCTGTAGAATGTTACAATTATTTAGAATAGCGCCGGCCGGGTTTGACCCTTACTTTGAGTGAAGGGTTAATAAGGCCTGTAGAATGTTACAATTATTTAGAATAGCGCCGGCCGGGTTTTACCCTTACGTTGAGTAAAGGGTTAATAAGGCCTGTAGAATGTTACAATTATTTAGAATAGCGCCGGCCGGGTTTTACCCTTACGTTGAGTGAAGGGTTAATAAGGCCTGTAGAATGTTACAATTATTTAGAATAGCGCCGGCCGGGTTTGACCCTTACGTTGAGTAACGGGTTAATAAGGCCTGTAGAATGTTACAATTATTTAGAATAGCGCCGGCCGGGTTTGACCGTTACGTTGAGTGAAGGGTTAATAAGGCCTGTAGAATGTTACAATTATTTAGAATAGCGCCGGCCGGGTTTGACCCTTACGTTGAGTAAAGGGTTAATAAGGCCTGTAGAATGTTACAATTATTTAGAATAGCGCCGGCCGGGTTTGACCGTTACGTTGAGTGAAGGGTTAATAAGGCCTGTAGAATGTTACAATTATTTAGAATAGCGCCGGCCGGGTTTGACCGTTACGTTGAGTGAAGGGTTAATAAGGCCTGTAGAATGTTGCAATTATTTAGAATAGCGCCGGCCGGGTTTGACCCTTACGTTCAGTAAAGGGTTAATAAGGCCTGTAGAATGTTACAATTATTTAGAATAGCGCCGGCCGGTTTTTACCCTTACGTTGAGTAAAGGGTTAATAAGGCCTGTAGGATGTTATAATTATTTAGAATAGCGCCGGCCGGTTTTTACCCTTACGTTGAGTAACGGGTTAATAAGGCCTGTAGAATGTTACAATTATTTAGAATAGCGCCGGCCGGGTTTGACCCTTACGTTGAGTAACGGGTTAATAAGGCCTGTAGAATGTTATAATTATTTAGAATAGCGCCGGCCGGGTTTGACCGTTACGTTGAGTAAAGGGTTAATAAGGCCTGTAGAATGTTACAATTATTTAGAATAGCGCCGGCCGGGTTTGACCCTTACGTTGAGTAACGGGTTAATAAGGCCTGTAGAATGTTACAATTATTTAGAATAGCGCCGGCCGGGTTTGACCCTTACGTTGAGTGAAGGGTTAATAAGGCCTGTAGAATGTTACAATTATTTAGAATAGCGCCGGCCGGGTTTGACCGTTACGTTGAGTGAAGGGTTAATAAGGCCTGTAGAATGTTACAATTATTTAGAATAGCGCCGGCCGGGTTTGACCCTTACGTTCAGTAAAGGGTTAATAAGGCCTGTAGAATGTTATAATTATTTAGAATAGCGCCGGCCGGTTTTTACCCTTACGTTGAGTAAAGGGTTAATAAGGCCTGTAGGATGTTATAATTATTTAGAATAGCGCCGGCCGGTTTTTACCCTTACGTTGAGTAACAGGTTAATAAGGCCTGTAGAATGTTACAATTATTTAGAATAGCGCCGGCCGGGTTTGACCCTTACGTTGAGTAACGGGTTAATAAGGCCTGTAGAATGTTATAATTATTTAGAATAGCGCCGGCCGGGTTTGACCGTTACGTTGAGTAAAGGGTTAATAAGGCCTGTAGAATGTTACAATTATTTAGAATAGCGCCGGCCGGTTTTTACCCTTACGTTGAGTAACGGGTTAATAAGGCCTGTAGAATGTTATAATTGTTTAGAATAGCGCCGGCCGGGTTTGACCCTTACGTTGAGTAAAGGGTTAATAAGGCCTGTAGAATGTTACAATTATTTAGAATAGCGCCGGCCGGTTTTTACCCTTACGTTGAGTAACGGGTTAATAAGGCCTGTAGAATGTTACAATTATTTAGAATAGCGCCGGCCGGTTTTTACCCTTACGTTGAGTAACGGGTTAATAAGGCCTGTAGAATGTTACAATTATTTAGAATAGCGCCGGCCGGTTTTTACCCTTACGTTGAGTAACGGGTTAATAAGGCCTGTAGAATGTTACAATTATTTAGAATAGCGCCGGCCAGGTTTGACCCTTACGTTGAGTGAAGGGTTAATAAGGCCTGTAGAATGTTACAATTATTTAGAATAGCGCCGGCCGGGTTTGACCCTTACGTTGAGTAACGGGTTAATAAGGCCTGTAGAATGTTACAATTATTTAGAATAGCGCCGGCCGGGTTTGACCCTTACGTTGAATAACGGGTTAATAAGGCCTGTAGAATGTTATGATTATTTAGAATAGCGCCGGCCGGGTTTGACCCTTACGTTGAGTAAAGGGTTAATAAGGCCTGTAGAATGTTACAATTATTTAGAATAGCGCCGGCCAGGTTTGACCCTTACGTTGAGTGAAGGGTTAATAAGGCCTGTAGAATGTTACAATTCTTTAGAATAGCGCCGGCCGGTTTTTACCCTTACGTTGAGTAAAGGGTTAATAAGGCCTGTAGAATGTTACAATTATTTAGAATAGCGCCGGCCGGGTTTGACCCTTACGTTGAGTAACGGGTTAATAAGGCCTGTAGAATGTTATAATTATTTAGAATAGCGCCGGCCGGGTTTGACCCTTACGTTGAGTAACGGGTTAATAAGGCCTGTAGAATGTTATAATTATTTAGAATAGCGCCGGCCGGGTTAGACCCTTACGTTGAGTAACGGGTTAACAAGGCCTGTAGAATGTTACAATTATTTAGAATAGCGCCGGCCGGGTTTGACCCTTACGTTGAGTAAAGGGTTAATAAGGCCTGTAGAATGTTACAATTATTTAGAATAGCGCCGGCCGGGTTTGACCCTTACGTTGAGTAAAGGGTTAATAAGGCCTGTAGAATGTTACAATTATTTAGAATAGCGCCGGCCGGGTTTTACCCTTACGTTGAGTGAAGGGTTAATAAGGCCTGTAGAATGTTACAATTATTTAGAATAGCGCCGGCCGGGTTTGACCCTTACGTTGAGTAACGGGTTAATAAGGCCTGTAGAATGTTCCAATTATTTAGAATAGCGCCGGCCGGGTTTGACCGTTACGTTGAGTGAAGGGTTAATAAGGCCTGTAGAATGTTACAATTATTTAGAATAGCGCCGGCCGGGTTTGACCCTTACGTTGAGTAAAGGGTTAATAAGGCCTGTAGAATGTTACAATTATTTAGAATAGCGCCGGCCGGGTTTGACCGTTACGTTGAGTGAAGGGTTAATAAGGCCTGTAGAATGTTACAATTATTTAGAATAGCGCCAGCCGGGTTTGACCGTTACGTTGAGTGAAGGGTTAATAAGGCCTGTAGAATGTTACAATTATTTAGAATAGCGCCGGCCGGGTTTGACCCTTACGTTCAGTAAAGGGTTAATAAGGCCTGTAGAATGTTACAATTATTTAGAATAGCGCCGGCCGGTTTTTACCCTTACGTTGAGTAAAGGGTTAATAAGGCCTGTAGGATGTTATAATTATTTAGAATAGCGCCGGCCGGTTTTTACCCTTACGTTGAGTAACGGGTTAATAAGGCCTGTAGAATGTTACAATTATTTAGAATAGCGCCGGCCGGTTTTTACCCTTACGTTGAGTAACGGGTTAATAAGGCCTGTAGAATGTTATAATTATTTAGAATAGCGCCGGCCGGGTTTGACCCTTACGTTGAGTAAAGGGTTAATAAGGCCTGTAGAATGTTACAATTATTTAGAATAGCGCCGGCCGGGTTTGACCCTTACGTTGAGTAACGGGTTAATAAGGCCTGTAGAATGTTACAATTATTTAGAATAGCGCCGGCCGGGTTTGACCCTTACGTTGAGTAACGGGTTAATAAGGCCTGTAGAATGTTACAATTATTTAGAATAGCGCCGGCCGGGTTTGACCCTTACGTTGAGTGAAGGGTTAATAAGGCCTGTAGAATGTTACAATTATTTAGAATAGCGCCGGCCGGGTTTGACCGTTACGTTGAGTGAAGGGTTAATAAGGCCTGTAGAATGTTACAATTATTTAGAATAGCGCCGGCCGGGTTTGACCCTTACGTTGAGTAAAGGGTTAATAAGGCCTGTAGAATGTTACAATTATTTAGAATAGCGCCGGCCGGTTTTTACCCTTACGTTGAGTAAAGGGTTAATAAGCCCTGTAAGATGTTATAATTATTTAGAATAGCGCCGGCCGGTTTTTACCCTTACGTTGAGTAACAGGTTAATAAGGCCTGTAGAATGTTACAATTATTTAGAATAGCGCCGGCCGGGTTTGACCCTTACGTTGAGTAACGGGTTAATAAGGCCTGTAGAATGTTATAATTATTTAGAATAGCGCCGGCCGGGTTTGACCGTTACGTTGAGTAAAGGGTTAATAAGGCCTGTAGAATGTTACAATTATTTAGAATAGCGCCGGCCGGTTTTTACCCTTACGTTGAGTAACGGGTTAATAAGGCCTGTAGAATGTTACAATTATTTAGAATAGCGCCGGCCGGGTTTGACCCTTACGTTGAGTGAAGGGTTAATAAGGCCTGCAGAATGTTACAATTATTTAGAATAGCGCCGACCGGTTTGACCCTTACGTTGAGTAACGGGTTAATAAGGCCTGTAGAATGTTACAATTATTTAGAATAGCGCCGGCCGGTTTTTACCCTTACGTTGAGTAACGGGTTAATAAGGCCTGTAGAATGTTACAATTATTTAGAATAGCGCCGGCCAGGTTTGACCCTTACGTTGAGTGAAGGGTTAATAAGGCCTGTAGAATGTTACAATTATTTAGAATAGCGCCGGCCGGGTTTGACCCTTACGTTGAGTAACGGGTTAATAAGGCATGTAGAATGTTACAATTATTTAGAATAGCGCCGGCCGGGTTTGACCCTTACGTTGAGTAACGGGTTAATAAGGCCTGTAGAATGTTATGATTATTTAGAATAGCGCCGGCCGGGTTTGACCCTTACGTTGAGTAAAGGGTTAATAAGGCCTGTAGAATGTTACAATTATTTAGAATAGCGCCGGCCAGGTTTGACCCTTACGTTGAGTGAAGGGTTAATAAGGCCTGTAGAATGTTACAATTATTTCGAATAGCGCCGGCCGGGTTTGACCCTTACGTTGAGTAACGGGTTAATAAGGCCTGTAGAATGTTACAATTATTTAGAATAGCGCCGGCCGGTTTTTACCCTTACGTTGAGTAACGGGTTAATAAGGCCTGTAGAATGTTACAATTATTTAGAATAGCGCCGGCCGGGTTTGACCGTTACGTTGAGTAAAGGGTTAATAAGGCCTGTAGAATGTTACAATTATTTAGAATAGCGCCGGCCGGTTTTTACCCTTACGTTGATTAACGGGTTAATAAGGCCTGTAGATTGTTACAATTATTTAGAATAGCGCCGGCCGGTTTTTACCCTTACGTTGAGTAACGGGTTAATAAGGCCTGTAGAATGTTACAATTATTTAGAATAGCGCCGGCCGGGTTTGACCCTTACGTTGAGTAACGGGTTAATAAGGCCTGTAGAATGTTACAATTATTTAGAATAGCGCCGGCCGGGTTTTACCCTTACGTTGAGTGAAGGGTTAATAAGGCCTGTAGAATGTTACAATTATTTAGAATAGCGCCGGCCGGGTTTGACCCTTACTTTGAGTGAAGGGTTAATAAGGCCTGTAGAATGTTACAATTATTTAGAATAGCGCCGGCCGGGTTTTACCCTTACGTTGAGTAAAGGGTTAATAAGGCCTGTAGAATGTTACAATTATTTAGAATAGCGCCGGCCGGGTTTTACCCTTACGTTGAGTGAAGGGTTAATAAGGCCTGTAGAATGTTACAATTATTTAGAATAGCGCCGGCCGGGTTTGACCCTTACGTTGAGTAACGGGTTAATAAGGCCTGTAGAATGTTACAATTATTTAGAATAGCGCCGGCCGGGTTTGACCGTTACGTTGAGTGAAGGGTTAATAAGGCCTGTAGAATGTTACAATTATTTAGAATAGCGCCGGCCGGGTTTGACCCTTACGTTGAGTAAAGGGTTAATAAGGCCTGTAGAATGTTACAATTATTTAGAATAGCGCCGGCCGGGTTTGACCGTTACGTTGAGTGAAGGGTTAATAAGGCCTGTAGAATGTTACAATTATTTAGAATAGCGCCGGCCGGGTTTGACCGTTACGTTGAGTGAAGGGTTAATAAGGCCTGTAGAATGTTGCAATTATTTAGAATAGCGCCGGCCGGGTTTGACCCTTACGTTCAGTAAAGGGTTAATAAGGCCTGTAGAATGTTACAATTATTTAGAATAGCGCCGGCCGGTTTTTACCCTTACGTTGAGTAAAGGGTTAATAAGGCCTGTAGGATGTTATAATTATTTAGAATAGCGCCGGCCGGTTTTTACCCTTACGTTGAGTAACGGGTTAATAAGGCCTGTAGAATGTTACAATTATTTAGAATAGCGCCGGCCGGGTTTGACCCTTACGTTGAGTAACGGGTTAATAAGGCCTGTAGAATGTTATAATTATTTAGAATAGCGCCGGCCGGGTTTGACCGTTACGTTGAGTAAAGGGTTAATAAGGCCTGTAGAATGTTACAATTATTTAGAATAGCGCCGGCCGGGTTTGACCCTTACGTTGAGTAACGGGTTAATAAGGCCTGTAGAATGTTACAATTATTTAGAATAGCGCCGGCCGGGTTTGACCCTTACGTTGAGTGAAGGGTTAATAAGGCCTGTAGAATGTTACAATTATTTAGAATAGCGCCGGCCGGGTTTGACCGTTACGTTGAGTGAAGGGTTAATAAGGCCTGTAGAATGTTACAATTATTTAGAATAGCGCCGGCCGGGTTTGACCCTTACGTTCAGTAAAGGGTTAATAAGGCCTGTAGAATGTTATAATTATTTAGAATAGCGCCGGCCGGTTTTTACCCTTACGTTGAGTAAAGGGTTAATAAGGCCTGTAGGATGTTATAATTATTTAGAATAGCGCCGGCCGGTTTTTACCCTTACGTTGAGTAACAGGTTAATAAGGCCTGTAGAATGTTACAATTATTTAGAATAGCGCCGGCCGGGTTTGACCCTTACGTTGAGTAACGGGTTAATAAGGCCTGTAGAATGTTATAATTATTTAGAATAGCGCCGGCCGGGTTTGACCGTTACGTTGAGTAAAGGGTTAATAAGGCCTGTAGAATGTTACAATTATTTAGAATAGCGCCGGCCGGTTTTTACCCTTACGTTGAGTAACGGGTTAATAAGGCCTGTAGAATGTTATAATTGTTTAGAATAGCGCCGGCCGGGTTTGACCCTTACGTTGAGTAAAGGGTTAATAAGGCCTGTAGAATGTTACAATTATTTAGAATAGCGCCGGCCGGTTTTTACCCTTACGTTGAGTAACGGGTTAATAAGGCCTGTAGAATGTTACAATTATTTAGAATAGCGCCGGCCGGTTTTTACCCTCACGTTGAGTAACGGGTTAATAAGGCCTGTAGAATGTTACAATTATTTAGAATAGCGCCGGCCGGTTTTTACCCTTACGTTGAGTAACGGGTTAATAAGGCCTGTAGAATGTTACAATTATTTAGAATAGCGCCGGCCAGGTTTGACCCTTACGTTGAGTGAAGGGTTAATAAGGCCTGTAGAATGTTACAATTATTTAGAATAGCGCCGGCCGGGTTTGACCCTTACGTTGAGTAACGGGTTAATAAGGCCTGTAGAATGTTACAATTATTTAGAATAGCGCCGGCCGGGTTTGACCCTTACGTTGAATAACGGGTTAATAAGGCCTGTAGAATGTTATGATTATTTAGAATAGCGCCGGCCGGGTTTGACCCTTACGTTGAGTAAAGGGTTAATAAGGCCTGTAGAATGTTACAATTATTTAGAATAGCGCCGGCCAGGTTTGACCCTTACGTTGAGTGAAGGGTTAATAAGGCCTGTAGAATGTTACAATTCTTTAGAATAGCGCCGGCCGGTTTTTACCCTTACGTTGAGTAAAGGGTTAATAAGGCCTGTAGAATGTTACAATTATTTAGAATAGCGCCGGCCGGGTTTGACCCTTACGTTGAGTAACGGGTTAATAAGGCCTGTAGAATGTTATAATTATTTAGAATAGCGCCGGCCGGGTTTGACCCTTACGTTGAGTAACGGGTTAATAAGGCCTGTAGAATGTTATAATTATTTAGAATAGCGCCGGCCGGGTTAGACCCTTACGTTGAGTAACGGGTTAACAAGGCCTGTAGAATGTTACAATTATTTAGAATAGCGCCGGCCGGGTTTGACCCTTACGTTGAGTAAAGGGTTAATAAGGCCTGTAGAATGTTACAATTATTTAGAATAGCGCCGGCCGGGTTTGACCCTTACGTTGAGTAAAGGGTTAATAAGGCCTGTAGAATGTTACAATTATTTAGAATAGCGCCGGCCGGGTTTTACCCTTACGTTGAGTGAAGGGTTAATAAGGCCTGTAGAATGTTACAATTATTTAGAATAGCGCCGGCCGGGTTTGACCCTTACGTTGAGTAAAGGGTTAATAAGGCCTGTAGAATGTTACAATTATTTAGAATAGCGCCGGCCGGTTTTTACCCTTACGTTGAGTAACGGGTTAATAAGGCCTGTAGAATGTTACAATTATTTAGAATAGCGCCGGCCGGTTTTTACCCTTACGTTGAGTAACGGGTTAATAAGGCCTGTAGAATGTTACAATTATTTAGAATAGCGCCGGCCGGTTTTTACCCTTACGTTGAGTAACGGGTTAATAAGGCCTGTAGAATGTTACAATTATTTAGAATAGCGCCGGCCAGGTTTGACCCTTACGTTGAGTGAAGGGTTAATAAGGCCTGTAGAATGTTACAATTATTTAGAATAGCGCCGGCCGGGTTTGACCCTTACGTTGAGTAACGGGTTAATAAGGCCTGTAGAATGTTACAATTATTTAGAATAGCGCCGGCCGGGTTTGACCCTTACGTTGAATAACGGGTTAATAAGGCCTGTAGAATGTTATGATTATTTAGAATAGCGCCGGCCGGGTTTGACCCTTACGTTGAGTAAAGGGTTAATAAGGCCTGTAGAATGTTACAATTATTTAGAATAGCGCCGGCCAGGTTTGACCCTTACGTTGAGTGAAGGGTTAATAAGGCCTGTAGAATGTTACAATTCTTTAGAATAGCGCCGGCCGGTTTTTACCCTTACGTTGAGTAAAGGGTTAATAAGGCCTGTAGAATGTTACAATTATTTAGAATAGCGCCGGCCGGGTTTGACCCTTACGTTGAGTAACGGGTTAATAAGGCCTGTAGAATGTTATAATTATTTAGAATAGCGCCGGCCGGGTTTGACCCTTACGTTGAGTAACGGGTTAATAAGGCCTGTAGAATGTTATAATTATTTAGAATAGCGCCGGCCGGGTTAGACCCTTACGTTGAGTAACGGGTTAACAAGGCCTGTAGAATGTTACAATTATTTAGAATAGCGCCGGCCGGGTTTGACCCTTACGTTGAGTAAAGGGTTAATAAGGCCTGTAGAATGTTACAATTATTTAGAATAGCGCCGGCCGGGTTTGACCCTTACGTTGAGTAAAGGGTTAATAAGGCCTGTAGAATGTTACAATTATTTAGAATAGCGCCGGCCGGGTTTTACCCTTACGTTGAGTGAAGGGTTAATAAGGCCTGTAGAATGTTACAATTATTTAGAATAGCGCCGGCCGGGTTTGACCCTTACGTTGAGTAAAGGGTTAATAAGGCCTGTAGAATGTTACAATTATTTAGAATAGCGCCGGCCGGTTTTTACCCTTACGTTGAGTAACGGGTTAATAAGGCCTGTAGAATGTTACAATTATTTAGAATAGCGCCGGCCGGTTTTTACCCTTACGTTGAGTAACGGGTTAATAAGGCCTGTAGAATGTTACAATTATTTAGAATAGCGCCGGCCGGTTTTTACCCTTACGTTGAGTAACGGGTTAATAAGGCCTGTAGAATGTTACAATTATTTAGAATAGCGCCGGCCAGGTTTGACCCTTACGTTGAGTGAAGGGTTAATAAGGCCTGTAGAATGTTACAATTATTTAGAATAGCGCCGGCCGGGTTTGACCCTTACGTTGAGTAACGGGTTAATAAGGCCTGTAGAATGTTACAATTATTTAGAATAGCGCCGGCCGGGTTTGACCCTTACGTTGAATAACGGGTTAATAAGGCCTGTAGAATGTTATGATTATTTAGAATAGCGCCGGCCGGGTTTGACCCTTACGTTGAGTAAAGGGTTAATAAGGCCTGTAGAATGTTACAATTATTTAGAATAGCGCCGGCCAGGTTTGACCCTTACGTTGAGTGAAGGGTTAATAAGGCCTGTAGAATGTTACAATTCTTTAGAATAGCGCCGGCCGGTTTTTACCCTTACGTTGAGTAAAGGGTTAATAAGGCCTGTAGAATGTTACAATTATTTAGAATAGCGCCGGCCGGGTTTGACCCTTACGTTGAGTAACGGGTTAATAAGGCCTGTAGAATGTTATAATTATTTAGAATAGCGCCGGCCGGGTTTGACCCTTACGTTGAGTAACGGGTTAATAAGGCCTGTAGAATGTTATAATTATTTAGAATAGCGCCGGCCGGGTTAGACCCTTACGTTGAGTAACGGGTTAACAAGGCCTGTAGAATGTTACAATTATTTAGAATAGCGCCGGCCGGGTTTGACCCTTACGTTGAGTAAAGGGTTAATAAGGCCTGTAGAATGTTACAATTATTTAGAATAGCGCCGGCCGGGTTTGACCCTTACGTTGAGTAAAGGGTTAATAAGGCCTGTAGAATGTTACAATTATTTAGAATAGCGCCGGCCGGGTTTTACCCTTACGTTGAGTGAAGGGTTAATAAGGCCTGTAGAATGTTACAATTATTTAGAATAGCGCCGGCCGGGTTTGACCCTTACGTTGAGTAACGGGTTAATAAGGCCTGTAGAATGTTCCAATTATTTAGAATAGCGCCGGCCGGGTTTGACCGTTACGTTGAGTGAAGGGTTAATAAGGCCTGTAGAATGTTACAATTATTTAGAATAGCGCCGGCCGGGTTTGACCCTTACGTTGAGTAAAGGGTTAATAAGGCCTGTAGAATGTTACAATTATTTAGAATAGCGCCGGCCGGGTTTGACCGTTACGTTGAGTGAAGGGTTAATAAGGCCTGTAGAATGTTACAATTATTTAGAATAGCGCCAGCCGGGTTTGACCGTTACGTTGAGTGAAGGGTTAATAAGGCCTGTAGAATGTTACAATTATTTAGAATAGCGCCGGCCGGGTTTGACCCTTACGTTCAGTAAAGGGTTAATAAGGCCTGTAGAATGTTACAATTATTTAGAATAGCGCCGGCCGGTTTTTACCCTTACGTTGAGTAAAGGGTTAATAAGGCCTGTAGGATGTTATAATTATTTAGAATAGCGCCGGCCGGTTTTTACCCTTACGTTGAGTAACGGGTTAATAAGGCCTGTAGAATGTTACAATTATTTAGAATAGCGCCGGCCGGGTTTGACCCTTACGTTGAGTAACGGGTTAATAAGGCCTGTAGAATGTTATAATTATTTAGAATAGCGCCGGCCGGGTTTGACCGTTACGTTGAGTAAAGGGTTAATAAGGCCTGTAGAATGTTACAATTATTTAGAATAGCGCCGGCCGGTTTTTACCCTTACGTTGAGTAACGGGTTAATAAGGCCTGTAGAATGTTAGAATTATTTAGAATAGCGCCGGCCGGGTTTGACCCTTACGTTGAGTAAAGGGTTAATAAGGCCTGTAGAATGTTACAATTATTTAGAATAGCGCCGGCCGGGTTTGACCCTTACGTTGAGTAACGGGTTAATAAGGCCTGTAGAATGTTACAATTATTTAGAATAGCGCCGGCCGGGTTTGACCCTTACGTTGAGTAACGGGTTAATAAGGCCTGTAGAATGTTACAATTATTTAGAATAGCGCCGGCCGGGTTTGACCCTTACGTTGAGTGAAGGGTTAATAAGGCCTGTAGAATGTTACAATTATTTAGAATAGCGCCGGCCGGGTTTGACCGTTACGTTGAGTGAAGGGTTAATAAGGCCTGTAGAATGTTACAATTATTTAGAATAGCGCCGGCCGGGTTTGACCCTTACGTTCAGTAAAGGGTTAATAAGGCCTGTAGAATGTTACAATTATTTAGAATAGCGCCGGCCGGTTTTTACCCTTACGTTGAGTAAAGGGTTAATAAGGCCTGTAGGATGTTATAATTATTTAGAATAGCGCCGGCCGGTTTTTACCCTTACGTTGAGTAACAGGTTAATAAGGCCTGTAGAATGTTACAATTATTTAGAATAGCGCCGGCCGGGTTTGACCCTTACGTTGAGTAACGGGTTAATAAGGCCTGTAGAATGTTATAATTATTTAGAATAGCGCCGGCCGGGTTTGACCGTTACGTTGAGTAAAGGGTTAATAAGGCCTGTAGAATGTTACAATTATTTAGAATAGCGCCGGCCGGTTTTTACCCTTACGTTGAGTAACGGGTTAATAAGGCCTGTAGAATGTTATAATTGTTTAGAATAGCGCCGGCCGGGTTTGACCCTTACGTTGAGTAAAGGGTTAATAAGGCCTGTAGAATGTTACAATTATTTAGAATAGCGCCGGCCGGTTTTTACCCTTACGTTGAGTAACGGGTTAATAAGGCCTGTAGAATGTTACAATTATTTAGAATAGCGCCGGCCGGTTTTTACCCTTACGTTGAGTAACGGGTTAATAAGGCCTGTAGAATGTTACAATTATTTAGAATAGCGCCGGCCGGTTTTTACCCTTACGTTGAGTAACGGGTTAATAAGGCCTGTAGAATGTTACAATTATTTAGAATAGCGCCGGCCAGGTTTGACCCTTACGTTGAGTGAAGGGTTAATAAGGCCTGTAGAATGTTACAATTATTTAGAATAGCGCCGGCCGGGTTTGACCCTTACGTTGAGTAACGGGTTAATAAGGCCTGTAGAATGTTACAATTATTTAGAATAGCGCCGGCCGGGTTTGACCCTTACGTTGAGTAACGGGTTAATAAGCCCTGTAGAATGTTATGATTATTTAGAATAGCGCCGGCCGGGTTTGACCCTTACGTTGAGTAAAGGGTTAATAAGGCCTGTAGAATGTTACAATTATTTAGAATAGCGCCGGCCAGGTTTGACCCTTACGTTGAGTGAAGGGTTAATAAGGCCTGTAGAATGTTACAATTCTTTAGAATAGCGCCGGCCGGTTTTTACCCTTACGTTGAGTAAAGGGTTAATAAGGCCTGTAGAATGTTACAATTATTTAGAATAGCGCCGGCCGGGTTTGACCCTTACGTTGAGTAACGGGTTAATAAGGCCTGTAGAATGTTATAATTATTTAGAATAGCGCCGGCCGGGTTTGACCCTTACGTTGAGTAACGGGTTAATAAGGCCTGTAGAATGTTATAATTATTTAGAATAGCGCCGGCCGGGTTAGACCCTTACGTTGAGTAACGGGTTAACAAGGCCTGTAGAATGTTACAATTATTTAGAATAGCGCCGGCCGGGTTTGACCCTTACGTTGAGTAAAGGGTTAATAAGGCCTGTAGAATGTTACAATTATTTAGAATAGCGCCGGCCGGGTTTGACCCTTACGTTGAGTAACGGGTTAATAAGGCCTGTAGAATGTTATAATTATTTAGAATAGCGCCGGCCGGGTTTGACCCTTACGTTGAGTAACGGGTTAATAAGGCCTGTAGAATGTTACAATTATTTAGAATAGCGCCGGCCGGGTTTGACCCTTACGTTGAGTAAAGGGTTAATAAGGCCTGTAGAATGTTACAATTATTTAGAATAGCGCCGGCCGGGTTTGACCCTTACGTTGAGTAACGGGTTAATAAGGCCTGTAGAATGTTACAATTATTTAGAATAGCGCCGGCCGGGTTTGACCCTTACGTTGAGTGAAGGGTTAATAAGGCCTGTAGAATGTTACAATTATTTAGAATAGCGCCGGCCGGGTTTGACCCTTACGTTGAGTAAATAAGGCCTGTAGAATGTTACAATTATTTAGAATAGCGCTGGCCGGGTTTGACCCTTACGTTGAGTAACGGGTTAATATGGCCTGTAGAATGTTACAATTATTTAGAATAGCGCCGGCCGGGTTTTACCCTTACGTTGAGTAAAGGGTTAATAAGGCCTGTAGAATGTTACAATTATTTAGAATAGCGCCGGCCGGGTTTGACCCTTACGTTGAGTAACGGGTTAATAAGGCCTGTAGAATGTTACAATTATTTAGAATAGGGCCGGCCGGGTTTGACCCTTACGTTGAGTAAAGGGTTAATAAGGCCTGTAGAATGTTACAATTATTTAGAATAGCGCCGGCCGGTTTTTACCCTTACGTTGAGTAACGGGTTAATAAGGCCTGTAGAATGTTACAATTATTTAGAATAGCGCCGGCCGGGTTTTACCCTTACGTTGAGTAAAGGGTTAATAAGGCCTGTAGAATGTTATAATTATTTAGAATAGCGCCGGCCGGGTTTGACCCTTACGTTGAGTAACGGGTTAATAAGGCCTGTAGGATGTTATAATTATTTAGAATAGCGCCGGCCGGTTTTTACCCTTACGTTGAGTAACGGGTTAATAAGGCCTGTAGAATGTTACAATTATTTAGAATAGCGCCGGCCGGGTTTGACCGTTACGTTGAGTAAAGGGTTAATAAGGCCTGTAGGATGTTATAATTTTTTAGAATGAGACTGGTCGGTTTTCGCCGTTTCGTTGGGCAAAGTGTTAATAAGGCATGGAGGATGCTACAATTTTTGAGAATAGCGCTGGTCAGTTTTGACCATTACGTTAGGTGAAGGGTTAATAAGGCCTGTAGAATGTTACAATTTTTTAGAATAGCGCTGGTCAGTTTCGGCCGTTACGTTGGATAAAGGGCAAATAAGACCTGCAGGGTGTTATAATTTTTTTAAAATAGCGCTAGTCGGTTTTTTCTGTTACGTTGGGTATAAGGTAATCTCGAGTAATGATCCTGATTTAACACGGTTTCATAATTACGACACTTGGACTTGACAAATAAATTCCGCGCGATTACTCATCAATATTGAAGTGATCCTGAGTGATTAAAAATCACAATACAGTTAAAACTGGAAGTCCTGTCACGAATAGTGCGCTTATCTAGGCTTAATTGCGCGTTGGAATTGCGCGCAATTGCCATATCGAATGGCATCCAAAGCACGGCAGGTTCTCTTGGTTACTCATAGCAAACACATGCAATGTTTCTGCCAATGGACCTCCGTGTAACCCGGAGGTCCATTGGCTGAAACATTGCTTGTGTACAGGCCATATGTACAGAATTTGATAGCCTTACTGTGGTCACAAACGCATAGATTCTAGTTTTAACTGTATGTACAGTATTTGATAGCTTTACTTGGGCCTTAACGCGTACATTAACGCGCATATCAACCTGCTATTTGAGTATTTGTGCGCATTTCATGACAGGACTTCTAGTTTTAACTGTATATTGTAAATTCCCACGAACTTCGTTATATTATGTATATAATAAGCCTTTGAACACGAGCGGCCGCTTTACCTGTCTAGGAACAATATACGTCACGAGCGGCCGCTTTACCTGTCTAGGAACATTATACGTCACAATTTCATTAAGTAGGATGGTCGCTAAATGGTCGCTAAATGGTCGCTAAATGGATTAAGTAGGATGGTCGCTAAATGGTCGCTAAATGGATTTTTGTGGTTCACCAATCAACCTGAAAGGCACATTGAAAATATCAATGGTACTACCCCCGAATAAGAAATATGGACTCTTCCAATTGCTGTTGATGAACTGACATGGAAGATACCACCAGAGGTTAAACGGTTAACTAATCAAGCTGAACTACCCTCACAACCCCCCCCCCCCCCCCATTCCCTCTATCTCGGAACGTAACCATACATGATGGATTACCCTAACAATCTCCCCCATTCCCTGTATCTCGGAACGTAACCATACATGATGGATTACCCTAACAATCTTCCTCATTCCCTGTATCTCGGAACGTAACCATACATGATGGATTACCCTAACAATCTTCCTCATCCCAGTATCTTGGAGATTAACAACGCATGATGGATTACCCTAACAATCTTACTCATTCCCTGTATCTTGGAGATTAACCACACATGATGGATTACCCTAACAATCTTCCTCATTCCCTCTATCTCGGAGATTAACCACACATGATGGATTACCCTAACAATCTTACTCATTCCCTGTATCTTGGAGATTAACCACACATGATGGATTACCCTAACAATCTTACTCATTCCCTCTATCTCGGAGATTAACCACACATGATGGATTACCCTAACAATCTTCCTCATTCCCTGTATCTTGGAGATTAACCACACATGATGGATTACCCTAACAATCTTCCTCATTCCCTGTATCTTGGAGATTAACCACACATGATGGATTACCCTAACAATCTCCCTCATTCCCTGTATCTTGGAGATTAACCACACATGATGGATTACCCTAACAATCTTCCTCATTCCCTGTATCTTGGAGATTAACCACACATGATGGATTACCCTAACAATCTCCCTCATTCCCTGTATCTTGGAGATTAACCACACATGATGGATTACCCTAACAATCTTCCTCATTCCCTCTACCTCGGAAAGTAACCACACATGATGGATTACTCTAACAATCTTCCTCATTCCCTGTATCTTGGAGATTAACCACACATGATGGATTCATGATGGACTACCCTAACAATCGTACTCATTTCCTGTATCTCGGAGATTAACCACACATGATGGATTACCCTAACAATCGTCCTCATCCCAGTATCTTGGAGATTAACAACGCATGATGGATTACCCTAACAATCTTACTCATTCCCTGTACCAAGGAGGAGAGTAACCAAACATTCTCGGCGATACCATACAGAGCTTCGTTCTTAACTTCTGCTATTTCCAAGTATCACTTCAAAATTATCTAATGCTCATCGTTTATTTTCTCGTCATACGAAACGACCTCTGCATTCTACTCCCCGATCATTAACCATATAATAAGAGCTTCGAGACAGCTTACAAAAGCTATTGCTTGTATCAATATCTTTTTTCGTTAATTACTGTAAACTTCTATGTTATGAACTTTGCGACATTGTGCAATCGTAATGTATAATTTTAGAAATAAAATATTGGTGTTTAACCCTTTATCTAACGTGAAAAGCAGACGACACTTGACAAAAAAATTCTTGAATAACTAAATTTTTTCATTTTTTGTCTCAAAAACATAGGTTATGACCCCTCGTTGGAACGAGCTCGACGAGCTCGTTCCAACGAGGGGTCATAACCTACGTTTTTGAGACAAAATTGAAAATATTTTGAAAATTAATTGGCGATTTTTGAGAATAGCGCTGGCCGGTTTTGGCCGTTACGTTGGGTAAAGGGTTAAACTAAACAAAGATTATATATGATGAGCCAAATCTTGAGCTCAGGGTTCCCACGGAACGTAATGTGGTCACTCCCTATTTGTAAAACTATCACAGCTCCCTCCCTCCCCATCATTATCTATAACCACTGAATGCCACATGCATAAACGGAAATTTTACCTCACATTACTCAAATTGTAACAAAAAGTGTACTCAATTCAAATAGGTTGGTGGATAAAAAACAAACGTTTACCTAACATTGCTTCAAGAGAATTCAAATATTTTGGTAAAGAGATCAGACGTATCAATTCACGTTAATATAGTTCTCTTCATTGAACAGTTTGGACTTGGTGTGCTCATAAAAATACCCACACAGAATGTTCTTCCGCCACATTCTCATAATAAAAAGTCACGCATACGTCATATGTCTATCCTCAACAAAGTCTCAGGGCCGTTACAGTCTTGTCTTAAACAGAGTCACAGATACGTCGCACTCCACAAATTACAGACTCGCTTCATTCGAATCATGAACAAAATCATATATACTTCACACTCATACTATAAACAAAGTCACAGATACCCCACACTCCTGTTATAAAAATGTCATTTATACGTCACACTCTCATCACTAACAAACTCATAGATACATCATACTCTTATCATAAACAAAATCACAGATCCGCCATACTCCTATCATAAACAAAATCATAGATACGTCATACTCCTATCATAAACAAAATCATAGATACGTCATACTCCTATCAAAAACAAAATCATAGATACGTCAAACTCCTATCATAAACAAAATCACAGGTACGTCATACTCCTATCATAAACAAAAGCACAGGTACGTCATACTCCTATCAAAAACAAAATCAAAGATACGTCAAACTCCTATCAAAAACAAAATAATCATAAATACGTCAAACTCCTATCATAAACAAAATCATAGATACGTCAAACTCCTATCATAAACAAAATCATAGATACCTCATACTCCTATCATAAACAAAATCATAGATACGCCAAACTCCTATCATAAACAAAATCACAGGTACGTCATACTCCTATCATAAACAAGATCATAGATACGTCAAACTCCTATCATAAACAAAATCATAGATACGCCAAACTCCTATCATAAACAAAATCACAGGTACGTCATACTCCTATCATAAACAAGATCATAGATACGTCAAACTCCTATCATAAACAAAATCACAGGTACGTCATACTCCTATCATAAACAAAGTCACATGTACGTCATACTCCTATCATAAACAAAATCATAGATACGCCAAACTCCTATCATAAACAAAATCACAGGTACGTCATACTCCTATCATAAACAAGATCATAGATACGTCAAACTCCTATCATAAACAAAATCATAGATACGCCAAACTCCTATCATAAACAAAATCACAGGTACGTCATACTCCTATCATAAACAAGATCATAGATACGTCAAACTCCTATCATAAACAAAATCACAGGTACGTCATACTCCTATCATAAACAAAGTCACATGTACGTCATACTCCTATCATAAACAAAATCATAGATACGTCAAACTCCTATCATAAACAAAATCATAGATACGTCAAACTCCTATCATAAACAAAATCACAGGTACGTCATACTCCTATCATAAACAAGATCATAGATACGTCAAACTCCTATCATAAACAAAATCACAGATCCGCCATACTCCTATCAAAAACAAAATCATAGATACGTCATACTCCTATCATAAACAAAATCATAAATACGTCATACTCCTATCATAAACAAAATCATAGATACGTCAAACTCCTATCATAAACAAAATCATAGATACGTCAAACTCCTATCAAAAACAAAATCATAGATACGTCATACTCCTATCATAAACAAAATCATAGATACGTCATACTCCTATCATAAACAAAATCATAGATACGTCAAACTCCTATCATAAACAAAATCACAGGTACGTCATACTCCTATCATAAACAACATCACAGGTACGTCATACTCCTATCATAAACAAAATCACAGGTACGTCATACTCCTATCATAAACAAAATCATAGATACGCCAAACTCCTATCATAAACAAAATCATAGATACGTCATACTCCTATCATAAACAAAATCATAGATACGTCAAACTCCTATCATAAACAAAATCATAGATACGTCATACTCCTATCATTAACAAAATCATAGATACGCCAAACTCCTATCATAAACAAAATCACAGGTACGTCATACTCCTATCATAAACAAGATCATAGATACGTCAAACTCCTATCGTAAACAAAATCATAGATACGTCATACTCCTATCATAAACAAAATCACAGGTACGTCATACTCCTATCATAAACAAAATCATAGATACGCCAAACTCCTATCATAAACAAAATCATAGATACGTCATACTCCTATCATTAACAAAATCATAGATACGTCATACTCCTATCATTAACAAAATCATAGATACGCCATACTCCTATCATGAACAAAATCATAGATACGTCATACTCATTTCATTAACAAAATCATAGATACGTCATACTCATTTCATTAACAAAATCATAGATACGCCAAACTCCTATCATAAACAAAACCATAGATACGTCATACTCCTATCATAAACAGAATCACAGGTACGTCATACTCCTATCATAAACAAAGTCACATGTACGTCATACTCCTATCATAAACAAAATCAAAGATACGTCAAACTCCTATCATAAACAAAATCATAGATACGTCAAACTCCTATCATAAACAAGATCATAGATACGTCATACTCCTATCATAAACAAAATCAAAGATACGTCAAACTCCTATCATAAACAAAATCATAGATACGTCAAACTCCTATCATAAACAAAATCAAAGATACGTCAAACTCCTATCATAAACAAGATCATAGATACGTCAAACTCCTATCGTAAACAAAATCATAGATACGTCATACTCCTACCATACACAAAGTCACAGAAACCTCACACCCCTATTATAAACAAAGTCACAGATACCTCACACTCCTGTTAAAAAAAACTCAAAATAACGTCCCACTCCTGTTATATACAAAATCACAGACACGCCATAATCCTATCACAAATAATGTCACAGATGCGTGACGCCCCCTACAAATGTGAGATGTACGTCACACTCCTATCATAAACAAAACACTCCGGTCATAAAATCACAGATACGATACAGCTCTCTCATAAATAAAGTCACTCTCCTATCATAAATACAGTCATACATAGATCACATCCTATCATAAATACAGTCAGACACACATCACACACCTATCATAAATACAGTCACACATACATCACACACCTATCATAAATACAGTCACACATACATCACACCCCTATCATAAATACAGTCACACACACATCACACTCCTATCATAAATACAGTCACACATAGATCACATCCTATCATAAATACAGTCAAACACACATCACACACCTATCATAAATACAGTCACACATACATCACACACCTATCATAAATACAGTCAAACACACGTGACACACCTATCAAAAATACAGTCAAACACACGCCACCCTCCTACCATAAATACAGCCAAACACACGTCACACTGCTATCATAAATAAAATCCTAGTTACACACCTCTATAGAGTCTATTGATATAACCTGTGGGGATTTATCACCACATTTTCATTTATCAAACACACATCACACACCTATCATAAATACAGTCACACATACATCACACACCTATCATAAATACAGTCACACATATATCACACACCTATCATAAATACAGTCACACATACATCACACCCCTATCATAAATACAGTCACACACACATCACACTCCTATCATAAATACAGTCACACATAGATCACACTCCTATCATAAATACAGTCACACATACATCATACTCCTATCATAAATACAGTCAAACACACATCACACACATATCATAAATACAGTCACACATACATCACACACCTATCATAAATACAGTCACACATACATCACACACCTATCATAAATACAGTCACACATACATCACACACCTATCATAAATACAGTCACACATACATCATACTCCTATCATAAATACAGCCACACATACACCACACTCCTATCATAAATACAGTCAAACACACGTGACACACCTATCAAAAATACGGTCAAACACACGCCACCCTCCTATCATAAATACAGCCAAACACACGTCACACTGCTATCATAAATAAAATCCTAGTTACACACCTCTATAGGGCCTCTTGATATAACCTGTGGGATATATCTTAGTTACACACCTCTATATGGCCTCTTGACATAACCTGTGGGGATTTATCTTAGTTACACACCCCTATAGGGTAAGTTAGAAAAAATATCGAATTCTTCAGCCACAAAGTTCCTTATAAAATGATATTGGAATTTATAAATTGTTTCTATTTTTAGCACATGTCGAGTGGCATGAGAGGTTAATTTTTATTTCATATAAATTAACCCTTAAGTCCTCAGATTAATTTTAAAGTATTTATGGCCTTTTTCTGCTTACATAGTTATTGATGACTTGGCAGTGGTTCTACATCACTGCTGGCTGCCTATACAGGCAGCCAGCAGTGATGTAGAACCACTGCCAGGGAAAATTCAGTCTACACACAAGAGTAATAAAAAAGATTACACAAGGGAGCACCTGCTTCAGTGCAATATAAAAGTGGCGGTTTGGGGCTATGTGGGGGCTTAAGGGTTAAATACCTATTACCCTCTTATATAGCATAACACATTCTGTTAATATCGAACAAAGAGTTCTAAATTGTGAATAATTGTGTGTCCCTTACAGGCTGACTACAAATATTAAACCACAAACTTCATTTGAACAAATTTTATCCTGACCCCCAAAAGGAAGCAGAATACCAACAAAAAAAACCCCAAAACAAACAAACAAAGAAAAGCATTACATCTACAGGTTCAAGAGAAGAAGATTTTTAAAAGGTTTGTGACCAATGTCCTCCACCTCACCTCCACCCCATTGAAGCAGAGACACTTCAAGTGAACATAATTGAAAGTTTATCACTCATTAATAATAATATTGTGTATACAATTTATCTGAATTAAGTCAAGTAATGTTTGATTAATAAGATTTCAATTGTCGTCTTATAAACAATAGTAATGTCATTATGATGTCATAGTTTTGTTCGATTTTCAGCCCTCACAGAGTCCTAACGGGGCCATGGACAATTTTCAGCCCTCACAGAGTCTCAACGGGGCTATGGGCAATTTTCAGCCCTCACAGAGCCCCAACGGGGCCATGGACAATTTTCAGCCCTCACAGAGCCCCAACGGGGCCATGGGCAATTTTCAGCCCTCACAGAGCCCCAACGGAGCTATGGGCAATTTTCAGCCCTCACAGAGTCCCAACGGGGCCGTGGACAATTTTCAGCCTCACAGAGCCCCAACGGGGCCATGGGCAATTTTCAGCCCTCACAGAGCACCGACGGGGCTATGGGCAATTTTCAGCCCTCACAGAGTCCCAACGGGGCCGTGGACAATTTTCAGCCCTCACAGAGCCCCAACGGGGCCATGGGCAATTTTCAGCCCCCACAGAGCCCCAACGGGGCCTTGGACTATTTTTGTCACATAATTCAAATATATGTTAGCCACTTATGTTATTACATTCAAAAACCGGAGGTTTTGATTTTTGAAAATTTGGAACGGGCCCCCAAAACTTGCACCTCCCAGGCTGGTTACAAATACTGCCCTACAAACCTCGATTGAACAAACTTGGATCTAAACCTCAATAGGAAGTTGTATTACAGAAATAGAATCACTACATCCATTGGCTAGTTACAAATACCTCCCTACAAACTTAGATCTAAACCTCAATAGGAATCTGCTAGTTACAAATACTGCATTACAAACTTAGATCTAAACCTCAATAGGAAGCTGCATAACAAAAATGGAATCACTGCATCCATTAGCTAGTTACAAATACTGCCCTACAAACTTAGATCTAAACCTCAATAGGAAGCTGTATAACAAAAATGGAATCACTACATCCATTAGCTAGCTACAAATACTGCCCTACACCCTGCTTGGGTGCAGTCAGTACGTCTGTCATCAATGGGTAACTTACATGCAGCCAGGAGTAACCCTGCTTGGGTGCAGTTAGTACGTCTGGCACCAAATGGCTAACTTACCTTCAGCCAGGGGTAACCATGCTTGGGTACAGTCAGTACATCAGTCACCAATGGATAACTTACATTCAACCAGGGGTAACCCTGGTTGGTTACAGTCAGTATGTCAGTACGTCAGTCACCAATGGATAACTTTCATTCAGCCAGGGGTGACCCTGCTTGGGTACAGTCAGTACGTCCGTCATCAATGGATAACTTACATTCAGCCTGGGGTAACCATGCTTGGGTACAGTCAGTACGTCATTGACCTATGGATAACGTACATTCAATCAGAGGTAACCCTGCATGAGTGCAGTTGGTAAGTCAGCCACCAATAGATAACTTACATTCAGCCAGGGGTAACCATGCTTGGGTACAGTCAGTACGTCAGTCACCAATGGATAACTTACATTCAGCCAGGGGTAACCCTGCTTGGGTACAGTCAGTACGCCAGTCATCAATGGATAACTTACATTCAGCCAAGGGTAACCATGCTTGGGTACAGTCAGTAGGTCAGTCACCAATGTATAACTTACATTCAATCAGGGGTAACCCTACTTGGTTGCAGTCAGTACGTCAGTCACCAATGGATAACTTACATTCAGCCACGGGTAACCTTGCCTGGGTGCTGTCAGTACGTCTGGACGTCTGACAGTTGCTGCCATTAAAACTGTCCGACTTGAAGTGATTTCCAAATCAGCATAAATTGAATCCGTACAACTCGAATCTATTCGAATCATTAAGACAATTTCAAATCGAATCGAATTTGCAGTGCCTGAAAAATATCTAGGGTCACATGAGGTCACGCGAGGTCACTCTTGGAAATGCCGCCAACTGTTTCAAATGTATATTGTATTTATCAGTGCCACCCAAGGTTCCACCCTATAAACAAATACTATTGAAACTCAGCCTTCGCCCTCATCAAGACATGAGATGCAAGGACATGACATTTCTATGTATTAGATTTTCATTTTTTCTCGACAGGGCCGAGCGAGAATAGGACCGATGCGTATTGATTGCTTGTGTTCTACCTCCATTGAGTTTCCTCCTACAGTAAAGATTATACTTACGTAATGAACATCGATCCCCGTCTACAAAATAGCCATCATCACAAGAACATACAGAAGCTTCTCCTAGATTGAAACAGAACGCATTCTTAATGCATTCATCTATTGTATTCAGACAGGTAACACCTGGTTTCTTCCCTGCAATAAATAATCAATCATTTATCTTAACCCTTTACCTAACATGAAAAGCAGACGACACTTGCAAAAAAAATTCTTGAATAACTAATTTTTTTCATTTTTTGTCTCAAAAACATAGGTTATGACCCCTCGTTGGAACGAGCTCGACGAGCTCGTTCCAACGAGGGGTCATAACCTATGTTTTTGAGACAAAAAATGAAAATATTTAAAAAATTAATTGGCGATTTTTGAGAATAGCGCTGGCCGGTTTTGGCCGTTACGTTGGGTAAAGGGTTAAAATAAATAGTTTTGGGGTCCGTAATTATCAGGGCGTGTTACTTTCTGATTGTAAACACGACCGAGGATCTAATACAAATTACAGAACATATACATGGCCACGATAAAACATTTATCTAACAATTCCGTCACATAAAGCCTGTTTCCCCCATTTTTCTGTTTAAATTGGTCAAAATGCTGAAATTCAGTAATAATATTTTAATACGCAATATCAATATATATATGTGAATACTGTCCGAATGTTGGAGCTGTCAAACATCCTCCGTGTGTTTTTGGTGCAAATCAAGTTGATTGTCAAAATTATCTATCTTGTAACTGGGTGATACAAGCGCGTGCTTAGTTACGGTTTGTTTACGTTACTATTTATAGAACAGTACATGTACATGCTTTCAAAAAGCAATTTGTGAGAGACAGTACCCGTTTCTATATGGTATCACAGTACCAATGTTTCCCCAGAGGCGACGATTGAAACGTTCAGGCTAAAAAAAATATTATAATCGCATCGCTTTAATTTTGGCATTCAAATATCTTTGTCAAGAATAGCACTTCGGACAACTTTTTCTGACCAGAAAAGAGGGGAGTATGCAACAAAAAGGGGAGACAAAAACCCGACAAAATATTTTTCAGGAAATTCCCAACAAAAACACACCAACAATCAATTGTATTTTTTTCGTCCAAACGTGGGGGCGCGGTGGCGTTGTGGTAAGCGGTTCTCGCCAGATCACCGAAGTTAAGCTACGTCGAGCCCTGTTTTGCCCTTGGATGGGTGACCGTCTGAACGGGCAATTAGGAATCCTGCGTTGTGTCCTTGGGCAGGGCACTTCACCCCGATTGTCCACACGCGAGCACAATGACGACGTGTACTGAGGCGTACTGCTCGTCGATGGTGCGCATGTCTTCAACCAATCTAACCCTGCCTGTACTACAGAGCGGAGTTGCGATATTGGGGAGCTGGCAGCTGCTCGTCGTTGCTCGGTGGTTCTCTCCGAGTACTCTGGCTTCCTCCGCCCGTAAAACGGTCACCGACACAATATGACCTTGGCTGTTAAAGTGTCGTTAAGCCTCAATAAATAAATAGATAAATACAACTAAAAGTCATCAAATCACCAAATTTATTTATCTGGAGTATTCAACAATAATGGTAGATGTCAGTAGAATGATTCATACATTTACTGAAACAATATTTTCCCAAGGCTGCTTAATTTCTGAAATTGCATAATATCCGAGAATAGCATTTCAAAGGGGGGTAACTCTAAGTCAGATATGTAGTACAGTCATAACAATTCACACAGGAAGTGAGGAACAGAGAGAATGTCTTCCTAATTGTAAAATTAATGAATTATTAAACGATAACCATATCACTTTTATGTGTTTGTATCAAAATTGATAGAAGTATTCTAAATGAAGTAACACACCGTATATAATGCACAGTCTTTCCGGAATTTTAACCCAATCGCAAACATTGGGTTTAACCAGGAATCGAGAAATTTCAATATACAAAGAATATCTACGCTGTTTTAGTGAATATCGGGGTGAGTGTAGACCTGAAAGTTTTATTTTTACTTTCAGGTCCATACGAATGAGATCATTCCAGATATTCACTAAAATATGGTACATTTTCTTTTTATTATATGCTACGTGGCATTTTACTGTGCAATTATAATAAAAATAATTATGCAGCCCTATTTGACTGCAAATAGTTTCAAGACAATAACAAACAGCTGCTGATCGTTCCATCAATGCGACGTTCATGGCGGCGTCATGCGCCGAAGCTTGTGGACAAGAAAGGATAATTTTTCACTCGCGCGAGCGCTCATGAAAAATAAAACTTTCATGTCCACATTCACGAGATAATTCCAGATGTTCACTAAAAGATAGTACATTTTCTTTTTATTATATGTTACGTGACATTTTACTGTGCAATATTCAGTCCAATTTGACTGCAAACAGTGTCAAGACAATAACAAACAGCTGCTGATCGTTCTTTCAAGGCGACGTTCATGGCGACGTCAAGCGCCAAAGCTTGTGGACCTGAAAGCATTATTTTTCACTCGCGCAAGCGCTCATGAAAAATAAAACTTTCATGTCCACATTCATGAGATAATTCCAGTTCACCAAAATAGAGTAGAGTTTCTTTCTACTACCGGCTACGTAACATTTTATTCAGCGCAGTATTCAGCCTAATTCAACTGCAAACCGTTTCAAGACAATAATTAAGATTTACTGATCATTCCTTCAAGGCGACGTTCAAGGTGACGTCATGCACCAAAGTGTGACGTCATTTAGGAAACTACAGAGCGATATTCCTCGCTATCCATCAAGCCGATGGATATCGAGAAATATCATTTAGATAATTTGCGATAAAAATAAAGCTGTGTAAAACAGTTTCCAGCGGTTTTTGAAAATAAAATCATAAACCAGAAGGTTTGCTAATCAATTTATTAATACTACAACTGGGAACTGTAAGATAAATCTATTATCGCCATTATGCTTATGTACAACAAGTTGTTTTGGAACTGTTCTACTCGCCGAGATATGTTTATGAACAACAAGTAGTATTGGAACTGTTCTACTCGCTGAGATATATTTATGTACAATAAGTTGTATCGTAACTGTTCTGCTCGCCGAGATATGTTTATGCATACCAAGTTGTATCGGAACTGTTCTATTCGCCGAGATATGTTTATGTACAACAAGTTGTATCGTAACTGTTCTGCTCGCCGAGATATGTTTATGCATACCAAGTTGTATCGGAACTGTTCTATTCGCCGAGATATGTTTATGTACAACAAGTTGTATCAGGACTTTCTACTCGCCGAGATATGTTTATGTACAACAAGTTGTATCGGAACTGTTCTACTCGCCGAGATATGTTTATGTACAACAAGTTGTATCGGAACTGTTCAACTCGTCGGGATATGTTGATGAACAACAAGTTGTATCGGAACTGTTCTACTCGCCGAGATATGTTTATGTACAACAAGTTGTATCGGAACTGTTCTACTCGCCGAGATATGTTTATGTACAACAGGTTGTATCGGAACTGTCTACTCTCCGAGATATGTTTATGTACAATTTGTATCGGAACTGTTCTACTCGCCGAGCTATATTTATGTACAATTTGTATCGGAACTGTTATACTCGCCGAGATATGTTTATGTACAACAAGTTGTATCGGAACTGTTCAACTCGTCGGGATATGTTGATGAACAACAAGTTGTATCGGAACTGTTCTACTCGCCGAGATATGTTTATGTACAACAAGTTGTATCGGAACTGTTCTACTCGCCGAGATATGTTTATGTACAACAGGTTGTATCGGAACTGTTCTACTCGCCGAGATATGTTTATGTACAACAAGTTGTATCGGAACTGTTCTACTCGCCGAGATATGTTTATGTACAACAGGTTGTATCGGAACTGTTCTACTCGCCGAGATATGTTTATGTACAACAAGTTGTATCGGAACTGTTCTACTCGCCGAGATATGTTTATGTACAACAGGTTGTATCGGAACTGTTCTACTCGCCGAGATATGTTTATGTACAACAAGTTGTATCGGAACTGTTCTACTCGCCGAGATATGTTTATGTACAACAAGTTGTATCGGAACTGTTCTATTCGCCGAGATATGTTTATGTACAACAAGTTGTATCGGAACTGTTCTACTCGCCGAGATATGTTTATGTACAACAGGTTGTATCGGAACTGTTCTACTCGCCGAGATATGTTTATGTACAACAAGTTGTATCGGAACTGTTCTACTCGCCGAGATATGTTTATGTACAACAGGTTGTATCGGAACTGTCTACTTTCCGAGATATGTTTATGCACAATTTGTATCGGAACTGTTCTACTCGCCGAGCTATATTTATGTACAATTTGTATCGGAACTGTTATACTCGCCGAGATATGTTTATGTACAACAAGTTGTATCGGAACTGTTCTACTCGCCGAGATATGTTTATATACAAGATGTATTGGAACTGTTCTACTGGCCGAGAAATGACCTTAGCAACAAGAGTTCGACTCTCATACAAGATCTTGACATAAACATCTTGGTGATAATATATATTAAAAACTGATAAAAATAAAATAAGAACCCTAATATTTTGTATAATATTCGCAAAAAACTTGAATTTGTAAAACAAAACGAAAGAATAATTTCATGAAAGTGATAAATGATAATTTCTGTTCACCATTAATCTCCTGCCACTGAGGTGTAAATCATAAAATTCCAACTAGGAAGTTAACTAATTCATTCTCGTTTGTCAGCTGCATCATGGAAAAATATTTAAAATTGAATGCAATTTTTATAATCTTTATTGGAGTATGAACGTGTGGGAATGGGTACAAATTATGTATGAATCCCGAAGGATTCATACATAATTTGTACCCATTTTCGCACGTTCATACTCCAATAAAGATTATAAAATTTGCATTCAATTTTTATAATTACATTCCGTAACTATTTAAACTACTTTTTACCAAGCAACAAAGCAGAAAGACGAAATAAAACATGTACGAACGAACGGGGCGAAAAACACACCCTCACACAAAAGACAAAGCGCACAACTCTGGGTTTAGCGCCGGTTTTCGGCATTGACCCAAATTTGTCAAATTGCCGTCTTTCGCAACGAAACTTGGAATTTGCAAAACAATTTATTTAACATATCAGTAAACTATAATCATTGT
Organism: Pictodentalium vernedei; assembly: GCA_031216915.1. Classification (NCBI taxonomy): domain Eukaryota; kingdom Metazoa; phylum Mollusca; class Scaphopoda; order Dentaliida; family Dentaliidae; genus Pictodentalium; species Pictodentalium vernedei. The sequence continues at coordinate 5,873,447 of CM062296.1, forward strand.
CACCAAAGAAACAGCAGCGGAGTTGATCACTGCGAGAGGCGCTAAAAGTTAAAAACCCGCCCAAAGACCGGCCCGAATTACATTCTGTCAACTGCGTTCTACCGTAAATGCGGGTCAAAATTCGACCAAATGTATTCATTGGAAAATGAATTACATTTGGTCATGACGTTTTCATCCAGCTGACCAATGGGAATTGAGTAATTGAACCCAAAACGTATAACTACATTAACAATTTAATTATTGCTGCATGATGTTTTTTGTTGTTGATTTATGTAGAGGGTTTAACAATATTTGTATTACAGAAGATAAATTGAATAACTCCATATTATGTATCTATCGTTGTTGTGAACTAGTTTTCTATATGTTGAATTCTACATTTTTTCTCCATTTGTATATGAGCATATATTGAGGAGGATATAAAATATTTCTTCAATGTGATATTTATGAAACGAGTACTAATATTTTGTGACCATCATTCGGAAGATTATTTGACTATTCGGGGGTTGGTGTTAATATTGACAAAAAAGCTACACTACTATTGGAATCTTGAACCGTTTTGTTTTTCTTTCTTTTTTAATTTTTGTCGTTGTCGGTAGTGTTTGGGTACTTCTCTACATTCATGAAATTTGCTACCTGTGAAACTAGTGGGAGTCGTGTCTTACTTTTGATAAAACATTTTACCAAATACACTTAACTCCTTTTGCCGGTCATTAACCTGTCGGTCGACGTTATTGATATTAACCCTCTCCACCATTAATGATGGTTTTTACTTAACATTTTTTTTTTATCAAACTGAGTCATTTGAGACTACTACAGTTATAACTAGAAGTCCTGTCATGAAATGCGCACAAATAGCACGTTGATATGCGCGTTAATGTACGCGTTATGGCCCAAGTAAAGCTATCAAATTCTGTACATATGGCCTGTGCACAAGCAATGTTTCAGCCAATGGACCTCCGGGTAACCCGGAGGTCCATTGGCAGAAACATTGCATGTGTTTGCTATGAGTAACCAGGAGAACCTGCCGTGCTTTGGATACCATTCGATATGGCAATTGCGTGCAATTCCAACGCGCAATTAAGCCTAGATAAGCGCATTATTCGTGACAGTATTTCTAATTTTAACTGTACTATTACGAGTTATGGATGCTATATTAACATGAGACAATGTATGTTTGTTAATTTTTGACATCTAATGAGGTAAAACCATTGAAAAATATAATGAACAATTGTGACTTTCATTTCACTCTTCACGAGGTGACATGCGATAAATTTAGACAAGTTTGCAGTCAGGTCGATATCACCAAATGTCGACTTCTAGTTTTAACTGTACACCCATCTTTCTCATAACATCAAAAAGTGAACTTTAGTGAGACAGTTCAAAATAATTCAACAGACACTCTGTGTTCATGAACAATCATGGAATCTCATCCGGAAAAGCCATGATTTTCCAGAATCATAAAGTCTAGATGGCTACGTGACATTTTACTGTGCAATTAATCAAATTTGACTGCAAACACGTATGTTTCAAAATCATAACAAGGATCACGTAATCGTTCTTCAAGCCCGCACTAGCGAAATCACTCAATTGAATAAAGTACCCCGACCGTTGATCAACAGAGGATCAGCTTAATTATGGTACAAGAAGTGTAAGTGACTTACTAGAAACACATCTTCCACTGCTGCTATAGAAACCTTCATAACATTTACAGACATAGTCACCACCTGATGACTGACAATGTGCATTACTCACACAGATATCTTCCTCTGGGATACATTTAGCACCGACGGGTAGTTCTGGAAGAAAACAATAGTATGCTGTACAGAATACCTAAAAATAGCGTGCATACGTTACTGTGGATATAAAATCGGACAATTAATTTCGATCGAGTCGCAACCATGTGCATGGTATAAGTTCAAGAAACCAATCTAAATACAGGATTACCAAGAACGAATTAATATCTAAAACTTCAATTCAGATTAAAGACGTGATTACCAAAAACGAATTGATATCTCCGACTTCAACGCAGATGGAATACGTGATTACCAAGAACAAATTGATATCTAAAACTTCAATTCAGATAAAATACAGGATTACCAAGAACAAATTGATATCTAAAACTTCAATTCAGATAAAATACAGGATTACCAAGAACAAATTGATATCTAAAACTTCAATTCAGATGAAATACGTGATTACCAAGAAGGAATTGATATCTAAAACTTCAATTCAAATGGAATACAGGATTACCAAGAAGGAATTGATATCTAAAACTTCAATTCAGATGAAATACGTGATTACCAAGAACAAATTGATATCTAAAACTTGAATTCAGATAACATACAGGATTACCAAGAACAAATTGATATCTAAAACTTCAATTTATATGATATACAGGGTTACCAAGAACAAATTGATATCTAAAACTTCAATTCAGATGAAATACAGGATTACCAAGAACAAATTGATATCTAAAACTTCAATTCAGATAAAATACAGGATTACCAAGAACAAATTGATATCTAAAACTTCAATTCAGATAAAATACAGGATTACCAAGAACAAATTGATATCTAAAACTTCAATTCAGATGAAATACAGGATTACCAAGAACAAATTGATATCTAAAACTTCAATTCAGATAAAATACAGGATTACCAAGAACATATTGATATCTAAAACTTCAATTCAGATAAAATACAGGATTACCAAAAACAAATTGATATCTAAAACTTCAATTCAGATGAAATACAGGATTACCAAGAACAAACTGATATCTGAAACTTCAATTCAGATGAAATACAGGATTACCAAGAACAAACTGATATCTGAAACTTCAATTCAGATGAAATACAGGATTACCAAAACCGAACTGATATCTGAAACTTCAATTCAGATGAAATACATGATTGCCAAGAATGGATTGATATCTAAAACTTCAAGTCAAATGAAATACATGATTAAATATATATAAGTATAAATTTTAAACAACAAATTCAGACCACCAAAAATTATCATAAACATATTTGTACTTGCTTGCTACGTAGCCTAGTAGAACTGTAAAGAACTCCTGAAAAGCGATTTCCCCTCAAACATATTTTCCACTGACATTTTAGAATTTGTTAAAAGGCAGAGATGCAAATACACTTGAAATGCAATTTCCAATAAAGTTAGAATTACAAAATGCATGAGAACAACGGGAGACAACTTTGTCGACTCACTTGATACACAAACTCCGCTGACATTGTAATAGTCGTCTGTGCATGCGCACTCATACTCTTTATCTATATCCCGACACGCAGCATTTGTAACACAGAAATCTCGACCAATGAGGCACTTGGTACCAAGTGGGAGCTCTGAAACAAACACAAGAGGCTAATTATAAAACACATTTATTTTTCATTGGTTTTGACAACTTTTATCGGATTGTAATACTCTCCAAACTGAAAGATGGTTTTCAAATGGTGAAGTGATAGGACGTAAAAGCACACCTCACAGCTCGAAATACACAAACTGTTTCTGGCTTGAGGTATTTAGTATGGTTAGACTATCCACAAATAAATTATTGCCGAAGTAAGATGAATATTTAAAAAAATAAAATACATGGAATTACTAGCCAATGATCATTTCAGAATCTTAACACATCTGCCACAGATTCCACGGGCGTGCATAAACATAATGGACAACACGAAGGGAGAAACAAAAGATCTCTAGATTTACCCAAGGAAAGTCATTTGTCATAGAATTAAGTGATATTGTATTTTTCTCAGATTTGCCATAATATATAAGACGAGGAGAGGGTGTGGGAATAGCATTCTAGCCTTTACGTGGGAGCTATGTATTACCAGTCACAATAGGCCTGTATAGTCCAGATTGCGCCTTGTGTGAAGGTGTGATTCCTTGAAGAACTATGGAATGTCATTCTCTCATTCCTTGTATTATAATCAAATATTCTATATTATCTTTAAAATCGGATTTATTTCTTATTAAATTCACACAAGAGTTCAGGTCCTAAAAGTACATAACTAAATACAGTTAACTTTGGAACGTCCAGTGAGTACATCAAAGCGCCAGCTGGAATGCCAAAGAATTGTAGGTGGTGCTTTGGTGCACTCAATCTGTTACCAACCAATAGGCAGAATGTCTACTGTACATTATTCTATTACTTGTAATGTACGCTCTGCAAATCTGTTACCCACCAACAGACAGAATGTCTACTGTACAGTATTCTATTACTTGTAATGTAAGCACTATAAATCTGTTAACCACCAACAGACAGAATGTCTACTGTACATTATTCTATTACTTGTAATGTAAGCACTATAAATCTGTTACCCACCAACAGACAGAATGTCTACTGTACATTATTCTATTACTTGTAATGTAAACACTATAAATCTGTTACCCACCAACAGGCAGAATGTCTACTGTACATTATTCTATTACTTGTAATGTAAGCACTATAAATCTGTTACCCACCAATAGATAGAATGTCTACTGTACATTATTCTATTACTTGTAATGTAAGCACTATAAATCTGTTACCCACCAATAGACAGAATGTCTACTGTACATTATTCTATTACTTGCATGAAGAATATCTCACTGCAGTTAACTTTAAATAAAAATATCTAACTGAAATTAGTGGTGTGAATGGCGTGGGGTGGGGGCGGGGGCGGGGGCGGGGGCACTAATCATGTTTCTCTTACCTGCTCTCTGATGAGCTGTGTTATCACTAATGTTCTGTCCACAAATTACTATAACAGGTTCTGTACCTATAAATACATACACACAAACGTAATGATGTTCTCTCCACAAATTACTATAACATGGTCTGTACCTGTAATTATATACATACACACGTAATGGTGTTCTCTCCACAAATACATGGCTGGCAATTTTCGCAACGGGGAAATACTTACAGGAAAGTTAGCATCACTTAATTTTCTAAAGCTGTCAGTAAATTTAGCACCAAGGATGTGGGAATCTCATATAAAATTTGAAAGTTCGAAATATTAGCAAAGTTGTATGATCGATGTAGATCATTTCACAATCTTCAGACATTGTCATACAGAGGGGTATAAAAATAAACAAGCGGACTTTATACAATTTTCTCACAAATCAGTTTGAACATTTGACTTTGATTCACTGTTTAAAGTTAATTAAAAATAAGAAAACAAACATTTCGTCATCGTTTGATGTTTTATAACAAACATTTCGTCATGGTTTGATGTTCTATAACAAACATTTCGTCATAGTTTTGTTTTATGTTCTATAACAAAAATTTAGTCATCGTTTGATGTTTTATAACAAACGTTTCGTCATCGTTTGATGTTTTATAACAAACGTTTCGTCATCGTTTGATGTTCTATAACAAAAATTTAGTCATCGTTTGATGTTTTATAACAAACGTTTCGTCATCGTTTGATGTTCTATAACAAACGTTTCGTCATCATTTGTTGTTCTATAACAAACATTTCATCATCGTTTGATGTTCTATAACAAACATTAAGTCCTCGTTTGATGTTCTATAACAAACGTTTCGTCATCATTTGATGTTTTATAACAAACATTTCGTCATCGTTTGATGTTTTATAACAAACATTTCGTAATCATTTGATGTTTTATAACAAACATTTCGTAATCGTTTGATGTTTTATAACAAACGTTTCGTCATCGTTTGATGTTCTATAACAAACGTTTCGTCATCGTTTGATGATCTATAACAAACATTTCGTAATCGTTTGATGTTTTATAACAAACGTTTCGTCATCGTTTGATGTTCTATAACAAACGTTTTGTCATCATTTGATGTTCTATAACAAACATTTCATCATCGTTTGATGTTTTATAACAAACATTTCCTCATCGTTTGATGTTCTATAACAAACGTTTCATCATCGTTTGATGTTTTATAACAAACATTTCGTCATCATTTGATGTTCTACAACAAATATTTCGTCAACGTGTGATGTTCTATAACAAATATTTCGTCAATGTTTGATGTTTTATAACAAACGTTTCGTCATCGTTTGATGTTTTATAACAAACGTTTCGTCATCGTTTGATGTTTTATAACAAACGTTTCGTCATCGTTTGATGTTCTATAACAAAAATTTAGTCATCGTTTGATGTTTTATAACAAACGTTTCGTCATCGTTTGATGTTCTATAACAAACGTTTCGTCATCATTTGTTGTTCTATAACAAACATTTCTTCATCGTTTGATGTTCTATAACAAACATTAAGTCATCGTTTGATGTTCTATAACAAACGTTTCGTCATCATTTGATGTTTTATAACAAACATTTCGTCATCGTTTGATGTTTTATAACAAACATTTCGTAATCATTTGATGTTTTATAACAAACATTTCGTAATCGTTTGATGTTTTATAACAAACGTTTCGTCATCGTTTGATGTTCTATAACAAACGTTTCGTCATCGTTTGATGATCTATAACAAACATTTCGTAATCGTTTGATGTTTTATAACAAACGTTTCGTCATCGTTTGATGTTCTATAACAAACGTTTTGTCATCATTTGATGTTCTATAACAAACATTTCATCATCGTTTGATGTTTTATAACAAACATTTCATCATCGTTTGATGTTCTATAACAAACGTTTCATCATCGTTTGATGTTTTATAACAAACATTTCGTCATCATTTGATGTTCTACAACAAATATTTCGTCAACGTGTGATGTTCTATAACAAATATTTCGTCAATGTTTGATGTTTTATAACAAACGTTTCGTCATCGTTTGATGTTCTATAACAAACGTTTCGTCATCGTTTGATGTTTTATAACAAACATTTCGTCATTGTTTGATGTTCTATAACAAACATTTCGTCATAGTTTGATGTTCTATAACAAACATTTAGTCATCGTTTGGTGTTCTATAACCCGTTGTTCTGTTCATAATATCAGCAGAGTGTGCATCGTGTTATATAATACTGACACTGTACATTCCCTTAACCCTTTACTAACACGACAAAACATGAAAAGCAGACGACACTTGCAAATAAAATTCTTGATAACTAATTATTTTAATCTTTTGTCTCAAAAACATAGGTTATGACCCCTCATTAGAACGAGCTCGACAAGCTCGTTCCAAAGAGGGGTCATAACCTAAGTTGTTGAGACAAAAAATACAAAGGTAATAAAAATTAATTAAAATTAATATTTGTGAATAGCGCTGGCCGGTTTTGGTGGGTACGTTGAGTAAAGGGTTAATATTAAAGTGTAGAAGGTAAGATTTGGTAATTATTTTCTTAGGAAGAATAAAAACTTACAAACTATTGTAAAAACGAAGAGCCGAAGTGGACAATTAATTAGTTGATATTAATTATTGTTTGTCATATAAAGCTAAGTTTCCTGTTGTAACTTTTAATAAATGAAAACAACAGACAGCTCGGTAGTATATCAGTTCCGTGGAATCACTTTATAGTGCACGTCTATGTGTACCTGCACACAAGCACATTCAATCAATCACCAGATCCATATTCCGAGGAATCCCTTTCTTGTATCCGTCTATACTTCTACAGTTAAAACTAAAAGTCATGCGCAGAAATATCACGTAGATCTGCGCGTTAATCTACGCGTTATGACTATAGTAAGGCTATCAAATTCTGTACATATGGCCTGTACACAAGCAACATTTCAGCCAATGGACCTCCGGGAAACCCGGGGGTCCATTGGCAGAAAAATTGCCTGTGTTTGCTATGAGTAACCAGGAGAACCTGCCGTGCTTTGATTGTCATTCGATATGGTCATTGCGCGCAATTCGTACGCGCAATTAAGCCTAGATAAGCGCACAGTTCATGACAGGACTTCTAGTTTTAACTGTAGAATCTCTTTTTCATCACATGTGTCAATGTGCTAGTGAACAATGTGTCATATTGTGCATAAGCACACAAACGCATATCGGCACATTCAAGATAAGCCTATGTGCTACCTGTAATGTGTACACATCGTGACACAATATGTATTAACACATAAAGCACATCTCGGTACGATCTCAGTACGATCAACACACAAGTAATGGTTGAGACACGGAGAGAATAGTGGTACTTCAAGTTTGTAATGGTTGAGGCACGGAGAGAATAGTGGTACAGCAAGTTAGTAATGGTTGAGACACGGAGAGAATAGTGGTACATCAAGTTAGTAATGGTTGAGACGCGGAGAGAATAGTGGTACATCAAGTTTGTAATGGTTGAGACACGGAGAGAATAGTGGTACAGCAAGTTAGTAATGGTTGAGACACGGAGAGAATAGTGGTACATTAAGTTAGTAATGGTTGAGCCACGGAGAGAATAGTGGGTCATTAAGTTAGTAATGGTTATGACACGGAGAGAATAGTGGTACATCAAGTTTGTAATGGTTGAGACACGGAGAGAATAGTGGTGCATTAAGTTAGTAATGGTTGAGACACGGAGAGAATAGTGGTACATCAAGTTAGTAATAGTTGAGACACGGAGAGAATAGTGGTAATCACAAGTAATGTTACAATGCCTTAATAGTGCAAGACTGCAATATTGGTAGAACACTATAGTATTTGGGTGAATAGAGTGGAAGCTGATTATAGGACAGATGATGGTGACTATGGACAAGTGGTGGTTTTAGGACTTTGGAAATGATGGGTGGTCTAGATGCTGTATGGGTGCTAGCAGCCATATAGGAGCTAGGAGCTGTATAGCAGCCATGTTGTTGGTATCCTTAAATACCCAGATGAGTCGTAGAGCAGTATGTGGAATAACTTGGCCGAGAAATTACTCGATAGCGCATTTGCTTGATGAGATTAAAATTGTTCGAGCAGTGATTTATCAGTAAATGTTCGGTAGATGTTTAGCTTTAGGAATTATATAAGCTTTCGTTGTACATAAGGGGGATAACCCTGCATACATGTTATTGCAAACCAAGCACTGGTGATTATAAATTGTGGACGGGGGAACCGGACATAGATTTGACAAGATAGACTGCTAGTGTTAAAGTTGCCTCTGTAATAGGCACAAAAATGGGATTGTAGGCCTGTAGGTAACATAGCAACCAAGTGCTACCACAGAAACCAAGATGGCAGCCTCCAGTATATAAAATGGACGACAGAATCACACATCCTAATAATACGTGCTGCGCATGCGCACAAACACAGCGCATCGTTATGGTAATGACGTTACAACATGGTTGCTTACTCGGCTTACCATAACAACCAAACACGACGTAATTAGGTCACGTTACATGACAGCACTTCTGGGGTCCCCATAGGGGCCCCCAAACCATCCCAAAAACACATGAGACATACTACTCAACTCCAAATGCTGTTTGTTGTTTTCGTTTTTTAAAAGTAACAAAAGGAAACTTTGTTTTATTTTCTACTGATGCCAAGGATGGTTTCCCAACAATCACCTGCTTCTTAACTGGCCCTTCCTCGCCCGCATAATAATTTCAGGGACGAAACGTTTTTCGAAAAAAATCCATTTCAGTCAGGGATGAGTATAACAGGTTCCTAAAGCTGAAAATATATACAGAAAAACAAATTAACCACCAAAATACAGCTTACAGGAGGGATCGTGAAGCATTTTGGATTAACAAACTTCAAAGTCTAGAACCCAATGTATCTGTAGATTTTCAGGCACGTTCTCTCTGTAGATCTCCAGGCACGCTCTCTCGGTAGATCTTCAGGAACACTCTCTGTGTAGATGTCCAGGCACACTCTCTATGTAGATCAGCAGGAACACTCTCTGTGTAGATCTTCAGGCAAGCTTCCTGTGGAGATCTTCAGGCACGATCTCTGTGTAAATCACCAGGCACACTCTCTGTGTAGATCTTCAGGCACGCTTCCTGTTTAGATCTTCAGGCACGCTCTCTGTGTAAATCACCAGGCACACTCTCTGTGTAGATCTTCAGGCACGCTTCCTGTTTAGATCTTCAGGCCCGCTCTCTGTGTAGATCTTCAGGCACGCTCTCTGTGTAGATCTTCAGGCACGCTTCTGTGTAGATCTTCAGGCATGCTCGCTGTGCAGATCTTCAGGCACGCTCTCTGTGTAGATCACCAGACACATTCTCTGTGTAGATCTTCAGGCACGCTTCCTGTGGAGATCTTCAGGCACGCTCTCTGTGTAGATCTTCAGGCACGCTTCCTGTGTAGTTCTTCAGGCACGCTCTCTGTGTAGATCTCCAGGCACACTCTGTGTGGATCTCCAGGCACGCTTCCTGTGTAGATCTTCAGGCACGCTTCCTGTGTAGATCTTCAGGCACGTTCTCTGTGTGGATCTCTAGGCACACTCTGTGTAGATCTCCAGGCACGCTTTCTGTGTAGATCTTCAGGCACATTCTCTGTGTAGATTTTCAGGCATTCTTCCTGTGTAGATATGCAGGCACGCTATCTGTGTAGATTTTCAGGCACACATCCAATGTAGATCTTCAGGCACGCTCTCTGTATGGATCTCCAGGTACACTCTCTGTGTAGATCTTCACGCACGCTCTCTGTGTAGATCTCCAGGCACAATCCCTGGGTAGATCTCCAGGCACACTCTCTGTGTAGATCTTCAGGCACGTTTCCTGTGTAGATCCTTAAGAGCGCTCTCTATGTGGATCACCAGGCACACTCTCAGTGTAGATCTTCATGCACGCTTCCTGTGGAGATCTTCAAGCACGCTCTTTGTGTAGATCTTCAGGCACACTCTCTGAGTGGATCTTCAGGCACACTCTCTCTGTAGATCTTCAGGCACGCACTCTGTGTAGATGTCCAGGCACACTCTCTGTGTAGATCAGCAGGAACACTCTCTGTGTAGATCTTCAGGCACGCTTCCCGTGGAGATCTTCAGGCACGCTCTCTGTGTAAATCACCAGGCACACTCTCTGTGTAGATCTTCAGGCACGCTTCCTGTTTAGATCTTCAGGCACGCTCTCTGTGTAAATCACCAGGCACACTCTCTGTGTAGATCTTCAGGCACGCTTCCTGTTTAGATCTTCAGGCAAGCTCTTTATGTAGATCTTCAGGCACGCTCTCTGTGTAGATCTTCAGGCACGCTTCCTGTGTAGATTTTCAGGCACGCTCGTTGTGCAGATCTTCAAGCACGCTCTCTATGTAGATCACCAGGCACATTCTCTATGTAGATCTTCAGGCACGCTTCCCGTGGAGATCTTCAGGCACGCTCTCTGTGTAGATCTTCAGGCACGCTTCCTGTGTAGATCTTCAGGCACGCTCTCTGTGTAGATCTCCAGGCACGCTTCCTGTGTAAATCTTCAGGCACGCTCTCTGAGTAGATTTCCAGGCACACTCTCTGTGTAGATCACCAGGCACGCTCTCTGCGTAGATCTTCAGGCACGCTTCCTGCGTAGATCTTCAGGCACGCTTTCTGTGTAGATCTTCAGGCACGCTCTCTGTGTGGATCTCCAGGCACACTCTCTGTGTAGATCTCCAGGCACGCTCTCTGTGTAGATCTTAAGGCACTCTCTCTGTGTAGATCTCCAGGCACGCTCTCTGTGTAGATCTCCAAGCACGCTTCCTGTGGAGATCTTCAGCCACGCTCTCTGTGTAGATCTTCAGGCACGCCTCCTGTGTAGATCTCAAGGCACGCTCTCTGTGTGGATCTCCAGGCGCACTCTCTATGTAGATCTCCAGGCACGCTCTCTGTGTAGATCTTAAGGCATTCTCTCTATGTAGATATTCAGGCACTCTCTCTGTGTAGATATTCAGGCATGCTTTCTGTGTAGATCTCCAGGTACGCGTCCTGTGTAGATCTTCAGGCACGCTTCCTGTGTAGATTTTCAGGCACGCTCTCTGCGTGGATCTCCAGATACACTCTCTTTGCAGATTTTCAGTCACGCTCTATGTAGATCTTTTATCTTCAGGCACACTCTCTGTGTAGAAAATCAGGCACGCTTCCTATGTAGATCTCCAGGCAGGCTCTCTGTGTAGATCTTCAGGCATGTTCTCTGTGTAGATCTTAGATCTCCAGGCACACTCTCTGTGTAGAAATTGAGGCATTCTTCCTATGTAGATCCCCAGGCAGGCTCTCTGAGTAGATCTTCAGGCACGCTTCTTGTGTAGATCTTCAGGCACGCCCTCTGTGTGAATCTCCAGGTACGCTCTCTGTGTAGGTCGTCAGGCACACTCTCTGTGTAGATCTTCAGGAACGCTCTCTGTGTAGATCTCCATGCACGCCCTCTGTGTAGATCTTCAGACACGCTCTCTGTGTGGATCTTCAGGCACGCTATCTGTGTGGATCTTCAGACACGCTCTCTGTGTAGATCTTCAGGCACGCTCTCTGTGTGGATTCCAGGCACACTCTCTGTGTAGATCTTCAGGCACTCTTCTTGTGTAGATCTTTAGACACGCTCTGTGCGTGGATCTTCAGGCACGCTCTCTGCGTAGATCTCCAGGACGCTCTCTGTATGGATCTCCAGGCACGCTCTCTGTGTAGATCTTCAGGCACCCTCTCAGTGTAGATCTCCAGGTACGCTCTCTGTGCAGATCCTCAGGCACGATCTCTATGTGGATCTTCAGGCACCCTCTCTGTGTAGATCTTCAGTCACGCTATCTGTGTGGATCTTCAGGAACGCTCTCTGAGTGGATCTCCAGGCACCCTCTCTGTGTAGTTCTCCGGTACGCTCTCTGTGTGGATCTCCAGGCACGCTCGCTGTGCAGATCCTCAGGCACGCTCTCTGTGTGGATCTTCAGGCACCCTCTCTGTGTAGATCTTCAGTCACGCTATCTGTGTGGATCTTCAGACACGCTCTCTGTGTAGATCTCCAGGCACGCTCTCTGTGTAGTTCTCCGGGACGTTCTCTGTGTGGATCTCCAGGCACGCTCTCTCTGCAGATATTCAGGCACGCCCTCTGTGTAGATCTCCAGGCACGCTCTCTGTGTAGATCTCCGGAACGCTCTCTGTGGGGATCTCCAGGCACGCTCTATGTGTAGATCTACAGGAACCATCTCTGTGTAGAACTCCAGGCACACTCTCTGTGTGGATCTCCAGGCAAGCCCTCTCTGCAGATCTTCAGGCGCGCTCTCTGTGCAGATCTTCAGGCACGCCCTCTGTGTAGATCTCCAGGCACGCTCTATGTGTAGATATCCAGGCACCATCTCTGTGTAGAACTCCAGGCACGCTCTCTGTGCAGATCCTCAGGCACGCTCTCTGTGTGGATCTTCAGGCACCCTCTCTGTGTGGATCCCCAGGCAAGCTCATTGTGTAGATAGATCTTCAGGCACCCTTCCTGTGTCGATCTCCAGGCACGCTCTCTATGCAGATCTTCAGGCACGCTCTCTGAGGATTTTCAGGCACACTCTCTGTGTAAATATTCAGGCACGCTCTCTGTGTAGATCTTCTGGCACCCCCTCTGAGTAGAACTCCAGGCACGCTCTCTCTGCAGATCTTCAGGCACGCTCTCTGTGTGGATCTTCAGGCACGCTCTCTGTGTGTATCTTCAGGCACACTCTCTGTGTGGATCTTCAGGCACCCTCTCTGTGTAGATCTTCAGTCACGCTATCTGTGTGGATCTTCAGGCACGCACACTGAGTGGATCTCCAGGCACGACTTTCTCTGTGTAGTTCTCCGGGACGCTCTCTGTGTGGATCTCCAGGCACGCTCCCTGTGCAGATCCTCAGGCACGCTCTGTGTGTGGATCTTCAGGCACCCGCTCTGTGTAGATCTTCAGTCACGCTATCTGTGTGGATCTTCAGACACGCTCTCTGTGTAGATCTCCAGGCACGCTCTCTGAGTAGTTCTCTGGGACGTTCTCTGTGTGGATCTCCAGGCACGCTCTCACTGCAGATCTTCAGGCACGCTCTCTGTGTACATCTCCAGGCACGCTCTCTGTGTAGATCTCCGGAACGCTCTCTGTGGGGATCTCCAGGCACGCTCTATGTGTAGATCTCCAGGAACCATCTCTGTGTAGAACTCCAGGCACACTCTCTGTGTAGATTTCCAGGCGGGTTCTCTGTGTTGATCTGCAGGCATGCTCTCTGTGTAGATCTTCAGGCACCCTCTCTGTGTAGATCTCCAGGCACGCTCTATGTGTAGATCTCCAGGCACCATCTCTGTGTAGAACTCCAGGCACGCTCTCTGTGCAGATCCTCAGGCACGCTCTCTGTGTGGATCTTCAGGCACCCTCTCTGTGTGAATCTCCAGGCAAGCTCACTGTGTAGATCTTCAGGCACCCTTCCTGTGTCGATCTCCAGGCACGCTCTCTATGCAGATCATCAGCCACGCTCTCTATGTGGATTTTCAGGCACACTCTCTGTGTAAATATTCAGGCACGCTCTCTGTGTAGATCTTCTGGCACCCTCTTTGTGTAGAACTCCAGGCATGCTCTCTCTGCAGATCTTCAGAGACGCTTTCTGTGTGGATCTTCAGGCACGCTATCTGTGTGTATCTTCAGGCACACTCGCTGTGTGGATCTTCAGGCACACTCTCTGTGTAGATCTCCAGACACGTTCTCTGTGTAGGTAGATCTCCAGGCACACTCTCTGTGTAGGTAGATCTTCAGGCAACCTAACTGTGTAGATCTCCAGGCACGCTCTCTGTGCAGATCTTCAGGCACACTCTCTGTGTAGATTTTCAGGCGGGTTCTCTGCTTTGATCTGCAGGCATGCTCTCTGTGTGGATCTTCAGGGACCCTCTCTGTGTAGATCTCCAGGCACGCTCTCTGTGCAGAACTTCAGGCACGCTCTCTGTGTAGATCTTCAGGCACATTCTCTGTGTTGATCTGCAGGCATGCTCTCCGTGTGGATCTCCAGGCGCGCTATCTGTGTTGATCTCCAGGCACGCTCTCTGTGTAGATCTTCAGACACGCTCTCTGTGTGGATCTACAGGCACACTCGCTGAGTAGATCTTCGGTCACCCTTCCTGTGTAAATCTTCAGGCACGCTCTCTCTGTAGATCTTCAGGCACACTCTCTGTGTGGATCTTCAGTCACGCTCTCTGTGTAGATCTTCAGGCACACTCTCTGTGTTGATCTCCAGGCACGCCCTCTGTGTAGATCTTCAGGCACCCTTCCTGTGTAGATCTCCAGACACCTCTCTGTGCAGATCATCAGGCACGCTCTCTGTGTAGATCTCCAGGCACGCTCTATGTGTAGATCTCCAGGCACCATCTCTGTGTAGAACTCCAGGCAAGCTCTCTGTGCAGATCATAAGGCACGCTCTCTGTGTGGATCTTCAGGCACCCTCTCTGTGTGAATCTCCAGGCAAGCTCACTGTGTAGATCTTCAGGCACCCTTCCTGTGTCGATCTCCAGGCACGCTCTCTATGCAGATCATTAGGCACGCTCTCTATGTGGATTTTCAGGCACACTCTCTGTGTAAATATTCAGGCACGCTCTCTGTGTAGATCTTCTGGCACCCTCTTTGTGTAGAACTCCAGGCATGCTCTCTCTGCAGATCTTCAGGTACGCTCTCTGTGTGGATCTTCAGGCACGCTCTCTGTGTGTATCTTCAGGCACACTCGCTGTGTGGATCTTCAGGCACACTCTCTGTGTAAATCTCCAGGCACGTTCTCTGTGTAGGTAGATCTCCAGGCACACTCTCTGTGTAGGTAGATCTTCAGGCAACCTAACTGTGTAGATCTCCAGGCACGCTCTCTGTGCAGATCTTCAGGCACACTCTCTGTGTAGATTTTCAGGCGGGTTCTCTGTTTTGATCTGCAGGCATGCTCTCTGTGTGGATCTTCAGGGACCCTCTCTGTGTAGATCTCCAGGCACGCTCTCTGTGCAGAACTTCAGGCACGCTCTCTGTGTAGATCTTCAGGCACATTCTCTGTGTTGATCTGCAGGCATGCTCTCCGTGTGGATCTCCAGGCGCGCTATCTGTGTTAATCTACTGGCACGCTCTCTGTGTAGATCTTCAGACACGCTCTCTGTGTGGATCTACAGGCACACTCGCTGAGTAGATCTTCGGGCACCCATCCTGTGTAAATCTTCAGGCACGCTCTCTCTGTAGATCTTCAGGCACGCTCTCTGTGTGGATCTTCAGTCACGCTCTCTGTGTAGATCTTCAGGCACACTCTCTGTGTTGATCTCCAGGCACGCTCTCTGTGTAGATCTTCAGGCACCCTTCCTGTGTAGATCTCCAGACACCTCTCTGTGCAGATCATCAGGCACGCTCTCTGTGTAGGTCTCCAGACACGCTCTCTGTGTAGATCTCGAGGCACCATCTCTGTGTAGAACTCCATGCACGCTGTCTGTGCAGATCATCAGGCACGCTCTCTGTGTGGATATTCGGGCACCCTCTCTGTGTAGATCTTCAGTCACGCTCTCTGTATGGATCTACAAGCACGCTCTCTGTGTGATCTTCAGGCACGCTGTCTGTGCGGATCTACAGTCACGCTCTCTGTGTGGATCTACAGGCACGCTCTCTGTGTGGATCTCCAGGCAAGCTCACTGTGTAGATCTTCAGGCACACTCCCTGTGTCGATCTCCAGGCACGATCTCTGTGCAGATCTTCAGGTGCGCTATCTATGTGGATCTTCAGGCACATTCTTTGTGTAAATCTTCAGGCACACTCTCTGTGTAGATCTAGGCTCCCTCTCTATATAGATCTCCAGGCACGCTCTCTCTGCAGATCTTCAGGCACACTCTCTGTGTGGATCTTTAGACACACTCTCCGTGTAGATCTCCAGGGACGTTCTCTGTGCAGATCTTCAGTCACCCTCTCTGTGTAGATCTCCAGGCACGCTCTCTGTGCAGACCTTCAGTCACGCTCTCTGTGTGGATCTATAGGCACGCTCTATGTGTGGATCGCCAGGCACGCTCTCTCTGCAGATCTTCAGGCAAGCTTCTTGGGTAGATCTTCAGGCACGCTTCCTGTGTAGATCTTCGAGCACGCTCTCTGTGCAGATCTTCAGGCACGCTTCCTGTTTAGATCTTCAGGCACGTTCTCTGTGTGGATCATTAGGCATGCTCTGTGTGAGTCTTCAGACAAGCCCTCTCTATGGATCTTCAGGCACTCTCTCTGCGTAGCTCTTCAGGCACGCTCTCTTTGTAGATCTTCAGGCACACCCTCTGTGCTGGTCTTCAGGTTGGCCCTTTCTGCGGATTCGCAGGCACGTTCTCTGCGTGGATCTTCAGGCACGCTCGCTGTATGGATCTTTAGGCACGCTCTCTGTGCGGATCTTCGGGAACGCTCCATGTGCTGATCTTCAAGCATTTTTACTTTCCGAACCAATTTTGATTGCATGGAACCAAACATTCGAATGTTTTGGTTTTTCAATTTTCTCACATTGCCACGGTCTCCGGACGTTATAAAAATAAAATCGCGCCAAGTTGAGGGTATGAAGTAGGGACGAAGCAACGTAAAAAACACGTTCACAAACATTCAAAAACTCATGCGTTAAGTAGTGCTACAACTGGGGTTTTCTTATATAAATAAGACATGCAACTCGGTATAAGCATGTCGTGTTATTGATCACATGAAGCCTGATTAGATAAGGCTCTTAGGTGGATTTTGATTCTACTAGGAATCAAATTTGGTGTTGACATCTCTGTGTGAGTATCTGATGTAGAGATCACTGAGTGAGCATTTGGCGTGGATATCGCTGTGTGAGTATTATTTGATGTGGATATCTCTGCGTGAGTGTTTGGCGTACATATCTCTGTGTTGGTATTAGCCGTGGCGTGGCTATCTCTGTGTTAGTATTTGGCGTGGATATCTGTGTGAGTATTTGGCGTGGACATCTTTGTGGGAGTATTTGCCGTGGATATCTCTGTGTGTGTATTTGACGTGGATATCTCTGTGTGTGCATTTGACGTGGATGTCGCTGTGTGAGTATTTGGCGTGGATATCGCTGTGTGAGTATTTGAGGTGGATACCTCTGTGTGAGTATTTGGCGTGGATATCTCTGTGTGAGTATTTGACGTGGATACCTCTGTGTGAGTATTTGACGTGGATATCTCTGTGCGAGTATTTGACGTGGACACCTCTGTGTGAGTATTTGACGTGGATATCTCTGTGTGAGTATTTGACGTGGATACCTCTGTGTGAGTATTTGACGTGGATACCTCTGTGTGAGCATTTGACGTGGATATCTCTGTGTGAGTATTTGACATGGATACCTCTATGTAAGTATTTGACATGGATATCTCTGTGTTAGTATTTGGCGTGGATATATCTATGTGAGTATTTGACGTGGATATCTCTGTGTGAGTATTTGGCGTGGATATCTCTGTGTGAGCATTTGACGTGGATATCTCTGTGTGAGTATTTGACGTGGATATCTCTGTGTGAGTATTTGACGTGGATATCTTTGTGTGAGTATTTGACGTTGATATCTCTGTGTGAGTATTTGGCGTGGATATCTCTGTGTGAGTATTTGACGTGAATATCTCTGTGTGAGTATTTGACATGGAAATCGCTGTGTTAGTATTTGGCGTAGGTATCTATGTGTGAGTATTTGACGTGCATATCTCTGTATTAGTATTTGGCGTGGATATATCTGTGTGAGTATTTGGCGTGGATATCTCTGTGTGAGTATTTGGCGTGGATATCTCTGTGTGAGTATTTGACATGGAAATCTCTGTGTTAGAATTTGACGTGGATATCTCTGTGTGAGTACTTGACATGGAAATCGATGTGTTAGTATTTGGCGTAGATATATCTGTGTGAGTATTTGACGTGCATATCTCCGTGTTAGTATTTGGCGTGGATATATCTGTGTGAGTATTTGGCGTGGGTATCTCTGTGTGAGTATCTGACATGGATATCTCTGTGTGAGAATTTGACATGGGTATCTTATTTTATCTTATACTCACACAGAGATATCCACGCCTAATACTCACACAGAGATATCCACGCCTAATACTCAAACAGAGATATCCACGCCAAATACTCACACAGAGATATCCACGCCTAATACTCACACAGAGATATCCACGTCAAATACTCACACAGAGAAATCCACGCCTAATACTCACATAGAGATATCAACGTCAAATACTCACACAGAGATATCCACGCCTAATATTCACACAGAGATATCCACGTCAAATACACACACAGAGATATCCACGTCAAATACTCACACAGGGAAATCCACGCCTGATACTCACACAGAGATATCCACGTCAAATACTCACACAGAGATATCCACGTCAAATACACACACAGAGATATCCACGTCAAATACTCACACAGAGAAATCCATGCCTAATACTCACACAGAGATATCCACGCCAAATACTAACACAGAGATATCCACGTTAAATACTCACACAGAGATATCCACGTCAAATACTCACACACGGGAATCCACGTCAAATACTCACACAGAGATATCCACGTCAAATACTCACACAGATATATCCACGTCAAATACTAACACAGAGATATCCACGTTAAATACTCACACAGAGATATCTACGTCAAATACTCACACAGAGATATCCACGCCCAATATTAACACAGAGATATCCAAGTCAAATACTCACACAGATATATCCACGCCAAATACTAACAAGGAGATACCCACGTTAAATACTCAAACAGAGATATCCACGTCAAATACTCACACATAGGTATCCACGCCAAATACTAACACAGAGATATCCACATTAAATACTCACACAGAGATATCCACGTCAAATACTCACACAGAGATATCCACGCCAAATACGAACACAGAGATATCCACGTCAAATACGCACACAGATATATCCACGTCAAATACTCACACAGAGATACCCACGTGAAATACTCACACAGAGATATCCACGTTAAATACTCACACAGAGATACCCACGCCACGGCTAATAGCACCACAGAGATATGCACGTAAAATACTCACACAGAGATATCCACGTCAAATACGCACACAGACATATAAACGTCAAATACTCACACAGAGATTTCCACGTTAAATACTCACATAGAGATATCCACGTCAAATACTCACACAGAAATATTCATCTCATATACTCACACAGAGATATCCACTCCAAATACTCACACAGAGATATCCACGTTAAATACTCACACAGAGATACCCACGCCACGGCTAATACCACCACAGAGATATCCACGTCAAATACTCACACAGAGATATCCACGTCAAATACTCACACAGAGATATTCATCTCAAATACTCGCATTGAGATATCCACGCCAAATTCTCACACACAGGTATCCGCGCCAAATACTCACACAGAGATAACCACGCCAAATACTCACACAAAGATATGCACGCCAAATACTCACATGGAGATATCCACCCCAAATAACACACAGATATCCAAGGCAAATACTCACACAGAGATCTTCACGCGAAATACTCCACACACAGAGATATGCACATCAAATACTCACACAGAGATATTCATCTCAAATACTCACACAGAGCTATCCACGTCAAATACTCACACAGAGATATCTACGTCAAATACTCACACAGAGATATTCATCTCAAATACTCACACAGAGAAATCGATGTCAAATACTCAGAGATATCCACGTTAAATACTCAGACAGAGATATTCATCTCATATACTCACACAGAGAAATCCACCTCAAATACTCACACAGAGATATCCACATCAAATACACACACAGAGATATCCACGCCAAATACTCACACAGAGATATTCAACTCAAATACTCACGCAGAGAAATCCACGTCAAATACTCACAAAGAGATATCCACGTCAAATACTCACACGGAGATATCAACGTCAAATACTCACTCAGAGATATCCACGTTAAATACTCCCACAGAAATATCCACGTCAAATACTCACACAGAGATATTCATCTCAAATACTTACACAGAGAAATCCACACCAAATACTCACACAGAGATATCCACGCCAAATACTAACGCAGAGATATCCATGCCAAATACTCACACAGAGATATCCACGTCAAATACTCACACAGAGATATCAACGTCAAATACTCACACAGAGATATCCACGTTAAATACTCACACAGAGATACCCAGGCCACGGCTAATACCACCACAGAGATATCCACGTCAAATACTCACAAAGAGATATCCACGTCAAATAGTCACACAGAGATATTCATCTCAAATACTCACACAGAGATATCCACGCCAAATACTCACACAGAGTATCTGTGTGAGTATCTCTGTGTGTGTATTTGACGTGGATATCTCTGTGTGAGTATTAGGCATGGATATCTCTGTGTGAGTATTTGACGTGGATATCTCTGTGCGGGTATTAGGGGTGGATATCTCTGTGTGAGTATTGGGCGTGAATATCGCTGTGTGAGTATTAGGCGTGGATATCTCTGTGTGAGTACTTGGCGTGGATATCTATGTGTGTATTAGGAGTGGATATCTCTGTGTGAGTATTTGACGGGGATATCTCTGTGTGAGTATTTGATGTGGATATCTCTGTGTGAGTAGTTGAAGTGGATTTCTCTGTGTGAGTATTAGGCGTGGATATCTCTGTGTGAGTATTTGACGTGGATACCTCTGTGTGCGTAGTTGGCGTGGATATCTCAGTGTGAGTATTTGGCGTGGATATCTTTGTGTGAGTATTAGGCGTGGATATCTCTGTGTGAGTATTTGACCTGGAGATCCCTGTGTGAGTATCTGGCGTGGATATCTCTGTGTGAGTATTTGGCGTGGATATCTATGTGTGAGTATTTGGCATGGTATCTCTGTGTGAGTATTTGGCGTGGATATCTCTATGTGAGTATTTGGCGTGGATATCTCTGTGTGAGTATTTGGCGTGGATATCCCTGTGTGAGTATTTGACATAGATATATCTGTGTGAGTATTTGACGTCGATATCTCTGTGTGAGTATTTGGTGTGGATATCTCTGTGTGAGTATTTGGCATGGTATCTCTGTGTGAGTATTTGGCGTGAATATCTCTGTGTGAGTATTTGGCGTGGATATCTCTGTGTGAGTATTTGACGTGGATATCTCTGTGTGAGTAGTTGACGTGGATATCTCTGTGTGAGTATTTGACGTGGATATCTCTGCGTGAGTATTTGGCGGGGATATCTCTATGTGAGTATTTGGCGTGGTTATCTCTGTGTGAGTATTTCGCGGGGATATCTCTATGTGAGTATTTGACGTGGTTATCTCTGTGTGAGTATTTGGCGGGGATATCTCTATGTGAGTATTTGGCGTTGTTTTCTCTGTGTGAGCATTTGGCAGGGATATCTCTATGTGAGTATTTGACGTGGATATCTCTGTGTGAGTATTTGACGTTGATATCTCTGTATGAGTATTTGACCTGGATATCTCTGTGTGAGTATTTGGAGTGGATACCTTTGTTTGAGTATTTGGCGTGGATATATCTGTGTCAGGTTTTGGCTTGGATATCTCCGAGTGAGTATTTGGCGTGGATATCTCTGTGTGAGTATTTGACGTGGATATCTCTATGTTGGTATTAGCCGTGGCGTGGGTATCTCTGTGTGAGTATTTGGCGGGGATATCGCTGTGTGAGTATTTGATGTGGATATCTCTGTTTGAGTGTCTGACATGGATATCTCTGTGTGAGTTTTTGACGTGGATATCTCTGTGTGCGTATCTGACATGGATATCTCAGTGTGAGTATTTGACGTGGATATCTCTGTGTGAGTATCTGGCATGGATATCTCTGTGTGTGTATCTGACATGGATATCTCTGTGTGAGTATTTGACATGGATATCACTGTGTGAGTATTTGATGTGGATATCTCTGTGTGAGTATCTGACGTGGATATCTCTGTGTGAGTATCTGACATAGATATCTCTGTGTGAGTATTTGACGTGGATAACGCTGTGTGAGTATTTGATGTGGATATCTCTATGTGAATATTTGACGTTGATATCTCTGTGTTGGTATTAGTCGTGGCGTGGGTATCTCTGTGTGAGTATTTGACGTGGATATCTCTGTGTTGGTATTAGCAGTGGCGTGGGTATCTCCGTGTGAGTATTTGACGTGGATATCTCTGTGTGACTATCTGACATGGATATCACTGTGTGAATATTTGATGTGGATATCTCTGTGTGATTATTTGACGTGGATATCTTTGTGTGAGTATTTCACGTGGATATCGCTGTGTGAGTATCTGACATGGATATCTCTGTGCGAGTATTTGACGTGGATATCGCTGTGTGAGTATTTGATGTGGACATCTCTGTGTGAGTATCTGACATGGATATCTCTGTGTGAGGATTTGACGTGGATATCTCTGTTTGAATATTTGACGTGGATATCGCTGTGTGAGTATTTGATGTGGATATCTCTGTGTGAGTATTTGACGTGTGTATCTCTGTGTGAGTATTATTTGACGTGGTTGTCGCTGTGTTTGTATTTGATGTGGATATCTGTGTGTGGGATTTGGCGTAGATATCTGTGTTAGTATTTGGCGTGGATATCTCTGTGTGAGTATTTGACGTGGATACCTCTGTGTGAGTATTTGACGTGGATATCTCTGTGTGACTATCTGACATGGATATCTATATGTGAGTATTTAACATGGATATCTTTGTGTGAGTATTTGATGTGGATATCTCTGTGTGAGTATTTGACGTGGATATCGCTGTGTCAGTATCTGACATGGATATCTCTGTGTGTGTATCTGACATGGATATCTCTGTGTGGGTATTTGACGTGGATATCGCTGTGTGAGTATTTGATGTGGATATCGCTGTGTGAGTATCTGACATGGATATCTCTGTGTGAGTATCTGATATAGATATCTCTGTGTGAGTATTTGATGTGGATATCGCTGTGTGAGTATTTGATGTGGATATCTCTGTGTGAGTATCTGGCATGGATATCTCTGTGTGTGTATTTGTCGTGGATATCGCTGTGTGAGTATTTGACGTGGATATCTCTGTGTGAGTATTTGGCGTGGGTATCTCTGTGTGAGTATCTGACATGGATATCTCTGTGTGAGTATTTTACGTGGATATCGCTGTGTGAGTATCTGACATGGATATCTCTGTGTGAGTATTTGACGTGGATATCGCTGTGTGAGTATTTGGTATGGATATCTCTGTGTGAGTATCTGACATGGATATCTCTGTGTGAGTATTTGACATGGATATCGTTGTGTGAGTATCTGACATGGATATCTCTGCGTGAGTATCTGACATGGATATCTGTGTGTGAGTATCTGACATGGATATCTCTGTGTTGGTATTAACCGTGGCGTGGATATCTCTGTGTGAGTATCTGACATGGATATTTCTATGTGAGTATTTGACGTGGATATCGTTGTGTGAGTATCTGACGTGGGTATCTCTGTGTTGGTATTAACCGTGGCGTCTGATATCTCTGTGTGAGTATTTGACATGGGTATCTCTGTGTGAGTATTTGACATGGATATCTCTGTGTGAGTATTTGACGTGGATATCTCTGTGTGAGTATTTGGCGTGGATATCTCTGTGTGTGTATTGGACGTGTGAATATCTCTGTGTGTGTATTTGGCGTGGATATCTCTGTGTGAGTATTTGATGTGATGTGGATATCTCGGTGTGAGTATTTGGCGTGGATATCACTCTGTGCGTATTTGGCGTGGATAACTCTGTCTGAGTTGCGCTATTTGAAGGTGATGTTAGCTCCCGATATAGAAACTTACCTAAACTAAAAATATCGATGCAATATTCTGCTTTTGTAGTACTTTCTTTGTATAGTTCCAAGTCCAGGTTAGTTCCCTCTCCCGATCTGAAACTAAATTGTTGTTCTTCGCACGATGCACTGCTGCTATTAACACTTGATTGAAACACAATACTTGATTTGCAGTTCTCAGCTTCTGTTGAGGGGGTTCGAACCACAACACCAACGTCAGAAGGAGTGATGATGACACAACTGCAGTAAGTCATGTTGGTTACTTCTGGTTTGGTGTAGACGAATACTCTGGTATGGAGAATGGTACGTGGGTCACACACTTCTATTGCTGAAATAAAAACATTATTCGCAACATTAAGCCTTCACGAACATAACGAAAAAGTCACAAAACATTTTTGTCTGCCTCCAAACCACGGTGTTGTCCAATACTTACTCCATTTTAACGCATGAAAAACAAAGCTTAGTAAAAATCTTCAAAACAACTTTTGACCTCCTTTTCGGGGGGTTTATATCGTGTTTGGAAGTTTTACGGATAGGGGAAGCCGGAGAACCGGAAAAGAACCGCCGATTAACTGTGGGACCACTAACCAAAACTCTCTTATAATGTGTAATGAATACACAGAACCCCACGATGTGTGAACGTATTCGACCGTTCGTCAATACAGCCGAGTACCTGAGCGGAAGGATGGAACGAGATGCGCAGCCTGAAATTCTACCCTTCCATGATTCCACGAGTGCTGTATTGACGAACGCATTCACACATCGTCGCGTGAGAACCATAAGGTTCTATCTTCCTGTGGAAGATAGAACCTTATGGTTCTCACACGACGACATCGTGGCGTTCTCTGCTTATTGTACGACTCAATGTCAAAGGAACCATTAATTGAAAACTTTAAACACGACACAGAGAAGATTTCAAGCTTCAAAAATCTTTGTTATTTAATGTTCGTCTGCTTGAAATAAAAACAAAAACAAAACTCATGTGTCATTGGAGTGTGACAGATCGATACGTTAACAGATAAATATACTACTCAAAGTTTCCTAAGCACTAAGTATATCCTACCTGTTTTACGTTTTAGTTGAAATATTGTTATGAAAAGTGTATATATTTTTTATTTAATTATATCTTTAATGATTTAAGTACAGAAATTACGATTTTATTTGTATTTGACATTATTTTTCAGATTTTGAATACGATAACCATGGAAAATGGATATTATTGGTAAAAGAGGAAATTTTTTAAATTTCCCAAAAAGTTGATGGAGCGAACTGGCATGGGTTCAATATCAAGTATGAGACACATTATTGTTAATTACAGCTTGAAAGCGCCTTCTCGTGCTCCCAATCAGGTTCCTGGTGGTCGTTTGTGGGATGCTGTTCCATTCTTGGACCATCATGGCACCAAGCTCCTGGACACGTCTTGGTTGGACTGGACGGCCTGAAATTGCAACTCATTCCAGACATGTTCGATTGGTTTGAGGTCACATGATCTTGCTGGCCAGTCTATACGATCAATACCCTCCCTCTGTCGGTACTCCCAGACAGCATGAGCAACATGAGGACGGGCGTTACGATCCATTAGAATGAATCCATCACCCACTGCACCTGCATACAGTTTGACGTGAGCATCCAGGATCACATCAATACACCGCTGTGCAGTCAATGTACCAGAGCTCTGTACGTCCATCACAGCTAATGCCGCCCCAAACCATAAATGACCCTCCCCCATAGCGGTCACACTCAGCAATGTTGTCTGCATGGAATCGCTCTCCTGGTCTTCTCTATACCCCAGAACGCCTATGTAGCCTAGGCAGTACCTTGACTCATCTGTAAAAAGGACAGGTCGCCAATCTTCTCTGGTCCATCCAACGTGGTCCATGGGCAATTCACATCGTGCCTGGCGGTGGTTCTGGACCAGCTGAATGCGAATACATAGTCGTCTCGATCGGAGACCACCTTCATGCAACCTTGCTCAGATAGTCTGCGTCGAAACATTTACCCCGGATGCATTCTGCAGGTCATTGCGAAGATGGGTTTCTGTGGTAAAGAGGTTCCTATGGGCCCGAATGATCAAAAACAGGTCTTCACCCGCAGATGCTGCCATAACTCTGCCACCACCATGCCGTCTGACTGGTGTGCCATACTGCTGAAATCTTGCACAGGCTCTAGTGATCACCGTATGGCGCAAACCAAGGGCTTCACCAACCTGGCGATGGGTAGCCCCTTGCTCCACCATCCCTACAGCCCGCCACATTTCTGCTTCAGACAGATGTCATCTTACATTTGCATTCGTCATATTCAATCATTACATCACAAAGGTTTGTGTCGAAATGAAAACTGAATATCCTACACATATCATGTACATGTAGACAATACGCGAAAACATAAACATCAAGGGGTACATGCTTTTCATTTTCATGACTGTCACGAAAAGTCTGCCTGTTAAGAGAGCTAATGTAAACACTGGGGACCATCTCAATACATTCCTCAATCATCTCCACCAAAAATATCGCAAATGTGTCACAAGAAAATTTCACAACTATGTGTCAAATATGTGGTGATTAGAAAACTTTGAGTAGTAAATAATTGACAACTGTATCCGAATAGGTTATTTATTCGTATATTTAAGACAGTAGCTGTCGTTATCGAAGAGATATTCACCTCAAAGTCAGAGCTTGACTGTTATAAAATCACTCACCATTCATAGAGTAAGTTTAATTTGGTAAATTCTGGTGGATTTGAACAAATAACATTTTTCAATTCACATTCGTTATATCGGGTGACACCACACCTTCCGAATTAATCTAGATGAGAAAGCGACGTTTCGATTGACCGATGACGAAAATGGGCAAACTAAGTTCTTTTGATGGAGCCATGGCGTCAGGTTGAAAAATAGTCCGTCAACGGAATCGTATGGAGGACATATTCCGTACGGATTTGTAAATACGAAACTGGAGGAAGAGTACAGTTAAAACTAGAAGTCCTGTCACGAATAGTGCGCTTATGTAGGCTTAATTGCGCGTTGGATTTGCGCGCAATTGCCATATCGAATGGCATCCAAAGCACGGCAGGTTCTCCTGGTTACTCATAGCAAACACATGCAATGTTTCTGCCAATGGACCTCCGGGTTACCCGGAGGTCCATTGGCTGAAACATTGCCTGTGCACAAGCCATATGTACAGAATTTGATAGCTTTACTTGGGCCATAACGCGCATATCAACGTGCTATTTGTGCGCATTTCATGACTGGACTTCTAGTTTCAACTGTAGGTGCGTAAATATAGTAAAAATAGGCGTGTAATAACGTTTACGACTTCCCGTTTTCACTTTCCTTTTTACTGCAATAAAACTAGTGTCCCAACATTCTAGAGTGAAAGCTGTAATTTACATTCTAAGCGCCTTGGCAGTTGTTTCTACACACGTCTTGACTGTCTATATACGCATCTAAGAGTTGCCTAGGAAAAGCTGTAAAGTAGCTACAGTTATCTACAACATCAAGTAAAAGGTTATTCAATGTCATTAGGTGATTGTGTTGCTCGCGACGTTTCAACAGCGTGTGTACAACGCAAAGTAAGAAGATGCTCAACAACTTTATTGCTACAACGTATTCACGACGTGATTGCAGCGTTAAAGAAGAAGTGTCTAAGCGACTTTGTTGCTATAGTTTTTGCGACGCGGCTACAGCGTTAAGTAAGAAGTTGCTAAACGACTTTGTTGCTACAGTTTTCAAGACGCGACCACAGCGCTAAGTAAGAAGTTGCGAAACTACTTTGTTGCTACAACCTTAAGAAGTTGCTAAAGGACTTTCTTGCTACAACGTTAAGGAAGAAGTTGCTGCACGACTTTGTTGCTACAGTTTTCACGACGCGACTACAGCGTTAATTCTGAAGTTGCTAAACGACTTTGTTGCTACAACGAGAAGTAAGAAATTGTTAAACGACTGAAGTAAGAGGTTGCTAAACAACTTTGTTGCTACAGTCACGTCGCGACTACAGTGTTAAGTAAGAAGTTGCTAAACAACTTTGCTGCTACAGTTTTAACATTGCAAGTACAGAGTTAAGTAAGAACTTGCTAAACAACTTTGTTACAACAGTTTTCACGATGGAACCACAGCGTTAAGAAGCTGCTAAACGACTTTGTTTCTACAGTTTTCACGTCGTGACGACAGCGTTAGTTAAGAAGTTGCTAAACGACATTGTTGCTACAGTTTTCACGACGCGACTACAGCATTAAGTACGAAGTTGCGAAACTACGTTGTTTCTACATTTGTCACGACGCGACTACAGCATTAAGTAAGAAGTTGTTAAACGACTTTGTTGCTACAGTTTTTACGACGGGAATACAGCGGTAAGTAAGAATTTGCGAAACTACTTTGTTGCTACAACGTGAAGTAAAGAGTTGCTAAACGACTTTGTTGCTACATCGTTAAGGAAGAAATTGCTAATCGACTTTGTTGCTACAGTTTTTGTGACTCGGCTACAGTGTTAAGTAAGACGTTGCAAAACGACTTTGTTGGGTACAGTTTTCGCGACGTTTCTACAGCGTTAAGTAAGAAGTTGCGAAACTACTTTGTTGCTATAACCTTAAGAAGTGGCTAAATGACTTTCTTTCTACAACGTTAAGAAAGAAGTTGCTAAACGACTTTGTTGCTACAGTTTTCACGACGCGACTACAAAATTAAGTACGAAGTTGCGAAACTACTTTGTTGCTACAAGGTGTAGTAAAAAGGCACTAAACTACTTTGATGCTACATCGTTAAGGAAGAAGTTGTTAATCGACTTAGTTGCTACAATTTTCATGACGCGAGTACAGCGTTAAATCATAAGCTGCTAAACGACTTTGATGCTACAACGAAAAGTGAGAAGTTGCTAAGCGACTTTGTTGCTACAACGTAAAGTAAAATGTTTCTAAACGACTTTGCTGCTACAACGAGAAGTGAGAAGTTGCTAAGTGACTTTCTGGCTACAACGTAAAGGAAAAAGTTGCTAAACGACTTTGCTGCTACAACGAGAAGTGAGAAGTTGCTAAGCGACTTTCTGGCTACAACGTAAAGTAAAAAGTTGCTAAACGACTTTGGTGCTACAACGTTAAGTAAGAAGTTGCTAAACGACTTTGTTGCTACAAGGTTTTCATGACGTGTGCGCAGGGTTAAGTAAGAAGTTGCTAAACGACTTTGGTGTTACAGTTTTCATGACGCAACTATAGCGTTAAGTAAAAAGTTGCTAAACGACTTTGTTACTATAAGGTTTTCACGACGTGGCTATCAGCGTTAAGTAAGAAGTTGCTAAACGAGTTTGTTGATACAGTTTTTACGAGGCGACTATTTTAAGTAAGAATTTGCTAAACAGTTTTCAGAACGCGATTACAGCGTTAAGTAAGAAGTTGGTAAACTACTTTGTTGCTATAACGTAATCACGACGTGCTTACATCGTTATGTAAGACGTTGCTAAACGAGTTTGTTGCTACAACGTTTACAAAACACGACTACAACGTTATGTAAGACGTTAGTAACCCGATGATTATTGTCAGTGCAACGAAAACTGTTTCCATAACTTCACTGACAGTACACAATTATACCGCCAGATGACGTTATAATCAACAAAGCGCAAAGTTTCCACAAACTTGTTGCAATGTGCTAGCTGAGTAAATCTAGTGTCTTGAGCAATACAGGGTATATTAAAATAGCAATACAGGAAATATAAAAATATGACTAGAACCGATTCTATCCTTTGCAGAATAACAAACTGAGCAAGTGAGACAAAAATGGAGATGAAAAGAGAAAATAGAAGAAAACATCTTTATGTCGTCAAAACAAAGACACAACCTGAATGAGTTCGTTTTTGCTGCATCTTGGGCCATCTTATCAAATATATAATTGTGAAAATTGTTCAACGTCTTCCAATGAAATCTTACGCCATTACTCACTATTTTAGAGAAAAGAGAGCATAATTTGATGACTTTTGGGGCCTAAAAAACAATTGAATATTAGTGTATTTTCGTTCGAAATTCCCCGAAAATATGAACGTGTCGCTACATTTTTCCCTGTGGATTTTTATCTCTTATTTGTCACATTAACCCCAGTTTTGGACAGTGCTATACACGAAAACGATGATATTTGAATACCCAAATTAAACGATAAAGAAATCATCTCTTCTTCACATAAATGTCATAATGGACGCCTTTGGGTAAGTGTTAAGTACTATTGTACCAAGTAATGGACACCTTTGGGTAAGTGTTAAGTACTATTGTACCAAGTAATGGACGCCTTTGAGTAAGTGTTAAGTACTATTGTACCAAGAAATGGATGCCTTTGGGTAGGTGTTAAGTACTATTGTGACAAGTAATGGATGCCTTTGGGTAAGTGTTAAGAACTGCTGTAACAAGCAATGGAAGCCTTTGGGTAAGGTTAAGTACTATTGTACCAAGTTATGGACGCCTTTGGGTAAGTGTTAAGTACTATTGTACCAAGTAATGGAAGCCTTTGGGTAAGTGTTAAGTACTATTGTACCAAGTAATGGACGCCTTAGGGTAAGTGTTAAGTACTATTGTGCCAAGTAATGGACACCTTTGGGTAAGTGTTAAGTACTATTGTACCAAGTAATGGACGCCTTTGAGTAAGTGTTAAGCACTATTGTACCAACAAATGGACGCCCTTGGGTAGGAGTTGAGTACTATTGTGACAAGTAATGGACGTCTTTGGGTAAGTGTTAAGTACTGTTGTAACAAGAAATGGACGCCTTTGGGTAAGTGTTAAGTACTATTGTACCAAGCAATGAACGCCTTTGGGTAAGTGTTAAGTACAATTGTACCAAGTAATGGACGCCTTTGGGTAAGTGTTAAGTACTATTGCGCCAAGTAATGGACGCCTTTGGGTAAGTGTTAAGTACTATTGCACCAAGCAATGGACGCCTTTGGATAAGTGTTAAGTACTATTGTACCAAGTATTGGACGCTTTTAGGTAAGTGTTAAGTACTATTGTACCAAGTAATGGACGCCTTTGGGTAGTAAGTGTTAAGTACTATTGTACCAAGTAATGGACGCCTTTGGGTAAGTGTAAATTACCATTGTACCAAGTAATAGACGCCTTTGGGTAAGTGTTAAGTACTATTGTACATAGTAATGGACGCCTTTGTGTAAGTGTTAAGTACTATTGTACCAAGTAATCGACGCCTTTCGGTAAGTGTTAACTACTATTGTACCAAGTAATGGACGCCTTTGGGTAAGTGTTAAGTACTATTGCACCAAGTAATGGACGTCTTTGGGTAAGTGTTAAGTACTATTGTACCAAGTAATAGACGCCTTTGGGTAAGTGTTAAGTACCTTTGTACCATGTAATGGACGCCTTTGGGTAAGTGTTAACTACTATTGTACCATGTAATGGACGCCTTTGGGTAAGTGTTAACTACTATTGTAACAAGTAATGGACGCATTTGGGTAAGTGTTAAGTACTATTGTAACAAGTAATGAACACCTTTGGGTAAGTGTTAAGTACTATTGCACCAAGTAATGGACGTCTTTGGGTAAGTGTTAAGCACTATTGTACCAAGTAATGGACGCCGTTTGGTTAAGTGTTAAGTACTATTGTACCAAGTGATGGACGCCTTTGGGTAAGTGTTAAGTACTACTGTACCAAGTGATGGAAGCCTTTGGATAAGTGTTAAGTACCATTGTACCAAGAAATGGAAGCCTTTGGGTAAGTGTTAAGAACTATTGTACCAAGTAAAGGGCGCCTTTGGGTAAGTGTTCAGTACTAATGTACCAAGTAATGGACGCCTTTGGGTAAGTGTTAAGTACAATTGTACCAAGTAATGGACGCCTTTGGGTAAGTGTTAAGTACTATTTTACCAAGTAATTGACGCCTTTGGGTAAGTGTTAACTGCTATTGTACCAAGTAATGGAAGCCTTTGGGTAAGTGCTAAGTACTATTGTACCAAGTAATGGACGCCTTTGGGTAAGTGTTATGTACTATTGTAACAACTAATGGACGCCTTTGGGTAAGTGTTAAGTACTATTGTACCAAGTAATGGACGCCTTTGGGTAAGTGTTAAATACTATTGTGCCAAGTAATAGACGCCTTTGGGTAAGTGTTAAGTGCTATTGTACCAAGTAATGGACGCCTTTGGGTAAGTGTTAAGTACTATTGTACCAAGTGATGAACGCCTTTGGGTAAATGGTATGTACTATTGTACCAAGTGTTGGATGCCTTTTGGGTAAGTGTTAAGTACTATTGTACCAAGTAATGGTAGCCTTTGGGTAAGTGTTAAGTACAATTGTACCAAGTAATGGACGCCTTTGGGTTATTGCTAAGTACTATTGTACCGAGGAATGGTAGCCTTTAGGTAAGTGTTAAATAATATTGTACCAAATAATGGACGCCTTTGGGTAAGCGTTAAGTACTATTGTACCAAGTAATGGACGCCTTTGGGTTATTGCTAAGTACTATTGTACCGAGTAATGGAAGCCTTGGGGTAAGTGTTAAGTACTATTGTACCATATAATGGGCGCCTTTGGGTAAGTTTTAACTACTATTGTACCAAGTAATGGACGCCTTTGGGTAAGTCTTAACTACTATTGCACCAAGTAATGGACGCCTTTGTGTAAGTGGTAAGTACTATTGTACCAAGAGATGGACGGCTTTGGGTAAGTGTTAAGTGCTATTGTGCCAAGTAATGGACGTCTTTGGATAAGTGTTAAGTACTATTGTACCAAGTAATGGACGCCTTTGGGTAAGCGTTAAATACGATTGTACTAAGTAATGGACGCCTTTGGGTAAGTGTTAAGTACTATTGTACCAAGTATTGGAAGCCTTTGGGTAAGTGTTAAGTGCTATTGTACCAAGTAATGGACATCTTTGGGTAAGTGTTAAATACTATTGTACCAAGTAAGGGACGCATTTGGGTAAGTGTCAAGTACTATTGTACCAAGTAAGGGACGCCTTTGGGTAAGTGTTGAGTACTATTGTACCAAGTAATGGAAGCCTTTGGGTAAGTGTTAAGTACTATTGTACTATGCAATGGACGTCTTTGGGTAAGTTTTAACTACTATTGTAGCAAGTAATGGACGCCTTTGTGTAAGTGTTACGTACTATTGTACCAAGAGATGGACGCCTTTGGGTAAGTGTTAATTGCTATTGTGCCAAGTAATGGACGTGTTTGGGTAAATGTTAAGTACTATTGTACCAAGTAATGGACGCCTTTGGGTAAGCGTTAAATACTATTGTACCAAGTAATGGACGCCTTTGGGTAAGTGTTAAGTTCTATTGTACCAAGTACTGGAAGCTTTTGGGTAAGTGTTAAGTGCTATTGTGCCAAGTAATGGACGCCTTTGGGTAAGTGTTAAATACTATTGTACCAAGTAATGGACTCCTTTGGGTAAGTGTTAAGTACTATTGTACCAAGTAATGGAAGCCTTTCAGTAAGTGTTAAGTACTATTGTACCAAGTAATGGACGCCTTTGGGTAAGTGTTAAGTACTATTGTACCATGTAATGGACGCCTTTGGGTAAATGTTAAGTACTATTGTACCAAGTAATGGACGCCTTTGGGTAAGTGTTAAATACTATTGTACCTAGTAATGGACGCCTTTGGGTAAGTGTTACGTACTATTGTACCAAGTAATGGACGCCTTTGGGTAAGTGTTAAGTACTATTGTACCAAGTAATGGACGCCTTTGGGTAAGTGTTGTGTACTATTGTACCAAGTAATGGACGCCTTTGGGTAAGTGTTAAGTACTATTGTACCAAGTAATGGACGCCTTTGGGTAAGTGTTAAGTACTATTGTACCAAGTAATGGAAGCCTTTGGGTAAGTGTTAAATACTATTGTGCCAAGTAATGGAAGCCTTTGGGTAAGTGTTAAATACTATTGTACCTAGTAATGGACGCCTTTGGGTAAGTGTTACGTACTATTGTACCAACTAATGGACGCCTTTGGGTAAGTGTTAAATACTATTGTACCAAGTAATGGACGCCTTTGGGTAAGTGTTAAATACTATTGTACCAAGTAAGGGACGCCTTTGGGTAAGTGTTGAATACTATTGCGCCAAGTAATGGACGCCTTTGGATAAGAGTTAAGTACTATTGTACCGAATAATGGAAGCCTTTGGGTAAGTGTTAAGTACTATTGTACCGAGTAATGGACGCCCTTGGGTAAGTGTTAAATACTATTGTATCAAGTAAGGGACGCCTTTGGGTAAGTGTTAAGTACTATTGTGCCAATTAATGAGCGCATTTGGGTAAGTGTTCAGTACAAATGTACGAACTAATAGACGCCTTTGGGTAAGTGTTAAGTGCTATTGTACCAAGTAATGGACGCCTTTGGGTAAGTGTTAAGTTCTATTGTACCAAGTGATAAACGCCTTTGGGTAAATGTTAAGTACTATTGTACCAAGTGATGGACGCCTTTGGGTAAGTGTTAAGTACTATTGTACCAAGTGATGGTAGCCTTTGGGTAAGTGTTAAGTACTATTGTACCAAGTAATGGACGCCTTTGGGTAAGTGTTAAGTACTATTGTACCAAGTAATGGACGCCTTTGGGTTATTGCTAAGTACTATTGTACCGAGTAATGGTAGCCTTTGAGTAAGTGTTAAGTACTATTGTACCAAGTAATGGCCGCGTTTGGGTAAGTGTTAAGTACTATTGTACCAAGTAATGGACGCCTTTGGGTTATTGCTAAGTACTATTGTACCGAGTAATGGTAGCCTTTGAGTAAGTGTTAAGTACTATTGTACCAAGTAATGGCCGCGTTTGGGTAAGTGTTAAGTACTATTGTACCAAGTAATGGACGCCTTTGGGTTATTGCTAAGTACTATTGTACCGAGTAATGGAAGTCTTGGGGTAAGTGTTAAGTACTATTGTACCAAGTAATGGACGCCTTTGAGTAAGTGTTAAGTAATATTGTACCAAGTAGTGGACGCCTTTGGGTAAGTGTTAAGTACTATTGTACCAAGTAATGGAAGCATACAGCAAGCAATAATTTCGGACACAAAGTATATTCAGACTCATGTGTTCATGCCTTGTGTGGAGAGGTTTATACCCGCCCTTTATACCATTCACCAACATAATTATATAATTAACTGGTGGATTGCAAAATGTAGCTTTATATAATTAACTGATGGACAGCACAATGTAGCTTAACATAATTATATAAGTAACTGCTGGATTGCAAAATGTAGCTTTATATAATTAACTGATGAATAGAAAAATGTAGCTTAACATAATTATATAATTAAGTGGTGGATAGCAAAATGTAGCTTTACATAATTATATAATTAACTGATGGACAGCACAATGTAGCTTAACATAATTATATAATTAACTGCTGGATTGCAAAATGTAGCTTTATATAATTAACTGATGGACAGCACAATGTAGCTTAACATAATTATATAATTAACTGATGGATAGCAAAATGTAGCTTAACATAATTATATAATTAACTGATGGATAGCAAAATGTAGCTTAACATATTATATAATTAACTGATGGATAGCAAAATGTAGCTTAACATAATTATATAATTAACTGATGGATAGCAAAATGTAGCTTAACATATTATATAATTAACTGATGGATAGCAAAATGTAGCTTTATATAATTAACTGATGGACAGCACAATGTAGCTTAACATAATTATATAATTAACTGATGGATAGCAAAATGTAGCTTAACATAATTATATAATTAACTGATGGATAGCAAAATGTAGCTTAACATAATTATACAATTAACTGATGGATAGCAAAATGTAGCTTTATATAATTAACTGATGAATAGAAAAATGTAGCTTAACATAATTATATAATTAAGTGGTGGATTGCAAAATGTAGCTTTATATAATTAACTGATGGACAGCACAATGTAGCTTAACATAATTATATAAGTAACTGCTGGATTGCAAAATGTAGCTTTATATAATTAACTGATGAATAGAAAAATGTAGCTTAACATAATTATATAATTAAGTGGTGGATAGCAAAATGTAGCTTTACATAATTATATAATTAACTGATGGACAGCACAATGTAGCTTAACATAATTATATAATTAACTGCTGGATTGCAAAATGTAGCTTTATATAATTAACTGATGGACAGCACAATGTAGCTTAACATAATTATATAATTAACTGATGGATAGCAAAATGTAGCTTAACATAATTATATAATTAACTGATGGATAGCAAAATGTAGCTTAACATATTATATAATTAACTGATGGATAGCAAAATGTAGCTTAACATAATTATATAATTAACTGATGGAT
Source organism: Pictodentalium vernedei (assembly GCA_031216915.1). Taxonomy (NCBI): domain Eukaryota; kingdom Metazoa; phylum Mollusca; class Scaphopoda; order Dentaliida; family Dentaliidae; genus Pictodentalium; species Pictodentalium vernedei. Next base: position 5,910,239 of record CM062296.1, read on the forward strand.
AGCAAAATGTAGCTTAACATATTATATAATTAACTGATGGATAGCAAAATGTAGCTTTATATAATTAACTGATGGACAGCACAATGTAGCTTAACATAATTATATAATTAACTGATGGATAGCAAAATGTAGCTTAACATAATTATATAATTAACTGATGGATAGCAAAATGTAGCTTAACATAATTATATAATTAACTGATGGATTGCAAAATGTAGCTTTATATAATTAACTGATGGATAGCAAAATGTACCTTAACATAATTATATAATTAACTGATGGATAGCAAAATGTAGCTTAACATAATTATACAATTAACTGATGGATAGCAAAATGTAGCTTTATATAATTAACTGATGGGTAACAAAATGTACCTTAACATAATTATATAATTAACTGATGGATAGCAAAATGTAGCTTAACATAATTATATAATTAACTGATGTATAGCAAAATGTAGCTTAACATAATTATATAATTAACTGATGGACAGCACAATGTAGCTTAACATAATTATATAATTAACCGATGGATAGCAAAATGTAGCTTAACATAATTATATAATTAACTGATGGATAGCAAAATGTAGCTTAACATATTATATAATTAACTGATGGATAGCAAAATGTAGCTTAACATATTATATAATTAACTGATGGATAGCAAAATGTAGCTTAACATAATTATATAATTAACTGATGTATAGCAAAATGTAGCTTAACATAATTATATAATTAACTGATGGACAGCACAATGTAGCTTAACATAATTATATAATTAACCGATGGATAGCAAAATGTAGCTTAACATAATTATATAATTAACTGATGGACAGCACAATGTAGCTTAACATAATTATATAATTAACCAATGGATAGCAAAATGTAGCTTTATATAATTAACTGATGGACAGCACAATGTAGCTTAACATAATTATATAATTAACTGATGGATAGCAAAATGTAGCTTAACATAATTATATAATTAACTGATGGATAGCAAAATGTAGCTTAACATATTATATAATTAACTGATGGATAGCAAAATGTAGCTTAACATAATTATATAATTAACTGATGTATAGCAAAATGTAGCTTAACATAATTATATAATTAACTGATGGACAGCACAATGTAGCTTAACATAATTATATAATTAACCAATGGATTGCAAAATGTAGCTTTATATAATTAACTGATGGACAGCACAATGTAGCTTAACATAATTATATAATTAACTGATGGATAGCAAAATGTAGCTTAACATAATTATATAATTAACTGATGGATAGCAAAATGTAGCTTAACATATTATATAATTAACTGATGGATAGCAAAATGTAGCTTAACATAATTATATAATTAACTGATGTATAGCAAAATGTAGCTTAACATAATTATATAATTAACTGATGGACAGCACAATGTAGCTTAACATAATTATATAATTAACCGATGGATAGCAAAATGTAGCTTAACATAATTATATAATTAACTGATGGACAGCACAATGTAGCTTAACATAATTATATAATTAACCAATGGATAGCAAAATGTAGCTTTATATAATTAACTGATGGATAGCAAAATGTAGCTTAACATAATTATATAATTAACCGATGGATAGCAATATGTAGCTTGACATAATTATGTAATTATCTGATGGATAGCAAAACGTATCGCAAAATATTGAAAGTCAGTATATCTAATGAAAGCAAGATTTTACAATGCAATGCATGATGATTACGTAGTAAGTCATTACTCTTGTTGAGGTACGATTGAGATTACATAGTAAGTCGTTACTCTTGTTGAGGTACGATTGAGATTACGTAGTAAGTCGTTACTCTTGTTGAGGTACGATTGAGATTACATAGTAAGTCGTTACTCTTGTTGAGGTACGATTGAGATTACGTAGTAAGTCATTACTCTTGTTGAGGTACGATTGAGAAATATTTCTTTTCTTGATTCAAATAAAACAAATGGTTATGCCACACAAAATTGATTCTCGTGCATTCTTTTTTCAAATCAGTGAGGTAGGGAGGATTGTATTTCTAGTATTTATTTTGTTTGCAAAAGTGAGTAAACATGGAAAAGATTTCGGCTGTCGTTTTGCACACCGAAATATAGAAAGTGCATATTTATACAAATAAATTCATTTTAAAATAAAACAACCCCCCCCCCCCCCCCACCACCACCAAAAAACCCCAAACAAACAAACTATAGGTACTGCAATTCAAAAGGTTCATATTCTTTCGATGCTCTTCATATTATCTTTGAAGTAAAAGTGTTTAATCTATTGGGATTTGCCTCGTTATAATTTATGAGAGAACGCCTACAGTTAAAACTAAAAGTCCTGTCATGAAATGCGCACAAAGAGCACGTTGATATGCGCGTTAATGTACGCGTTATGGCTCAAGTAAAGCTATCAAATTCTGTACATATGGCCTGTGCACAAGCAATGTTTCAGCCAATGGACCTCGGGTCACCCGGAGGTCCATTGGCAGAAACATTGCATGTGTTTGCTATGAGTAACCAGGAGAACCTGCCGTGCTTTGGACGCCATTCGATATGGCAATTGCGCGCAATTCCAACGCGCAATTAAGCCTAGATAAGCGCACTATTCGTGACAGGACTTCTAGTTTTAACTGTAGGTACTCTCCCATGAACTGTAACAAGGCAAACATATCGGAGACGCAATTAAATAAATATGCAACAATCAAAGAAACGGAAAAGTTTTCGGGTCTCCCTGAGTTTGTACTAATATTGGAAGACACTGAAAGACAATGTCCAATGGGGGGGGGGGGGGGGAGGTCAAATTCTATGAGGGATTGCCTGAGAATCAAAATCCTTTTGTTAGCCTTATCGATTTCTTTAAATTAAATGAATTATTTCAGTTGGTTGCAAAAGTGAACCTAAGCACCACCTTTTGACCCAATGAACTATTCCTGCCAATTAAATCTAGAGATAGGCGATGGACTAGGCATTTCTCAGGCCTTAATAACATCAAATTTCGAACAAAACGGTAATCCTTTGTAATATTATCTTACCTGTTACATCATCAACACATTGATGATACGGGTCAGAAACGGTAAACGTTGCTGGTGTTGTTGTTGTAGGGGTAGGTGTTGTAGTTGTTGATGTAGTTGTTATTCGTGAAGTGGTAGGTGTTGTTGTAGTAAACGTCGTGGTAGATGTAGTTGTTGCTAGAGTGGTAGTTGTAGATGTTGTAGAAGAAGTCGTGGTAGTTCTAGATGTCGTTGTGGGCTTGGTTGTTGTAGGTGTAGTAGGAGTCGTGGTAGATGTTGTAGTTATGATTGGAGTGGTAGTTGTAATAGGAGTTGTTGGAGATGTTGTGGGCGTGATTGTTGTATGTGTTGTTGGAGTGGTGGTTGTAGGTGTTGTTATAGGAGTTGTAGTTGTTGTAGTTGTTGTTGGAGTGGTAGTTTTAGGAGTTGTAAAATGAGTTGTTGTAGATGTCGTTGTGGGCGTGATTGTTGTAGGTGTTGTTGTGGGCGTAGTTGTTGTGGTTGTTGGAGTGGTGGTTGTAGGTGTTGTTATAGGAGTTGTAGTTGTTGTAGTTGTTGTTGGAGTGGTAGTTGTAGGAGTTGTAATAGGAGTTGTTGTAGATGTCGTTGTGGGCGTGATTGTTGTAGGTGTTGTTGTAGGAATTGTTGTAGATGTAGTTGTTGTTGGAGTGGCGCTAGTATATGTTATTGTTGTAGGAGTTGTTGTAGATGTAGTTGTTGTTGGAGTGGCGCTAGATTGTGTTATTGTTGTAGGAGTTGTAGTTGTTGGCATGGTGGTTGTGTGTGTTGTTGTAGGAGTTGTAGATGTTGGCGTAGTGAATGTGGTTATTGATATTGCTATTGGGGTGGTTGTTGTAGTTTTCCGAGTGCTCGTTGTAGTTTTTGTTGTTGTTGCTGGGGTGGTTGTCATGGTTGTTGCTGTTGATAGAGTAGTGTTTGTTGTGAATGTGGTGGTTGTAGGTGTTGGTCTAGTTGTTGTGTTTGTGATTGTAGGGGTGGTTGTTGATGTCTTCATTGTTGGTACTGTTTCATCTGATGGACTGCATTCAATATTCAAAATGAAACCTGTAAATAGAAATTAATTTAACTAAAAAACTAAGTGTGAATGAGACTAAATTATTTAAACTAAAAACTAAGTGAGAAAGAGCCTAAATTATTTAAACTAAAACCTAAGTGTGAATGAGCCTAAATTATTTAAACTAAAAACTATGCGAGGATGAGTCCAAACAGACGATTCGTGGACACAGATAATCTGTGGTCCTCCATTTTGTCTGCCGGTAGTAATTGTGTACGAAGATACAGAGTTTGATTTAATTCTGTCTGGACTTACAATCGGGCACAAATGTAGACAGGTCTGTGGTCCCCCATTCTGTCTGCTGGTAGTAATTGTGTACGACGATACAGAGTTAGATTTAATTCTTGGACTTACAATCGGGCACAAATGTAGACTGGTCTGTGGTCCACCATTCTGTCTGCTGGTAGTAATTGAGAACGACGATACAGAGTTTGATTTAATTCTGTCTGGACTTACAATAAGGGGCAAATGTAGACTGGTCTGTGGTCTCCCCATTCTGTCTGCTGGTAGTAATTGTGTTCGACGATACAGAGTTTGATTTAATTCTGTCTGGACTTACAATCGGGCACAAATGTTAACAGGTCTGTGGTCTCCCATCCTGTCTGCTGGTAGTAATTGTGTACGACGATACAGAGTTTGATTTAATTCTGTCTGGACTTACAATCGGGCACAAATGTAGACAGGTCTGTGGTTCCCGTTTGGGACTGCAGGGAGTCTAGTACGGTAAATTTAGAGTACGATGGACTTACAATCGGACACAAGTGTAGACAGGTCTGTGGTCCCCGATTGGGTCTGCTGTGGGTCTAGTACGGTCAGTTTAGAGTACGATAGTCTTACAGTTGGGAACAAATGTTGACAGTTCTGTGGTCTCCAATTGGGTCTGTTGGAGGTCTAGTACGGTAAATTTAGAGTACGATGGACTTACAGTCGGGCACAAATGTAGACAGGTCTGTGGTCCCCGATTGGGTCTTCTAGGGGTTTAGTACGGTGAATTTAGAGTACGGTGGACTTGCAACCGGACACAAATGTAGACAGGTCTGTGGTCCCCGATTGGGCCTGATGTGGGTCTAGTATGGTAAATTTAGAGTAGGATGAGGGCTACTTATGGTATTGACTTCATGGACTGGTCACTTCCCACGGGTAGGCAATATTTCCACAGATGCAATGATATTAGATTTCAAAGTCACTAATTATAGGAATAACCATCACAAATTTAATTAATGAAGCATAGGGTACAGTCCGGTATAAAGATATTCATTACTTAGTAAACGCATGCGTGGACACCACGTGTGGATATGACTAGTGCACGGCGACTGTACTGTAAATAATAAGTTGGGAAGTCCACGACTACGACATGTTGTTATCTACAAATAAATGTCTTAACTATAATCCCCTGATGATTTATAATTCAACTACGTCATCAAGGCATGCCTCCAACAAAGGTATTAATACTCCAACTACGTCATCAAGGCATGCCTTCTACAAAGATACTAATATTCCAACTTCGTCATCAAGGCGTGCCTTCAACAGAAGCATTAATATTCCAACTACGTTATCAAGGCATGCCTTCTACAAAGGTATTAATATTTCTACTCCGTCATCAAGGCATGCCTTCTACAAAGGTATTAATATTCCTACTCCGTCATCAAGGCATGCCTTCAACAAAAGTATTAATATTCCAACTACGTCACGGAATTCCACAAATTATATTCATGTTTCCAAGACACATTAAATACTTTTTGATTGAAATATTTCAAACTGAAAAAAGAATATCTGTTTGAGTAGAGGGATTCAACGGTAGTCTGGGCGAAACACTACAAAATGTGAGTAAACAAACGGCCCATAACAGCGTAGAAACTCTTAAAGAATTAACTGGTGGCCTGGGAGACTGATCCATAACATAAAAAAATAAGATACCATAGACTGTATATCTTCTTTATTATCTACAGTACATTATACCCAGAATACGACATCATAAAATATATAAAATTCCCTGGACTCTATATCTTCTTTATTATCTATAGTACATTATATCCAAAATACGACATCATAAAATATACAAAATTTCCTGGACTATATATCTTCTTTATTATCTACAGTACATTACATCCAGAATACGACATCATAAAATATATAAAATTCCCTGGACTGCATGTCTTCTTTATTATCTACAGTACATTATATACAGAATACGACATCATAAGATACATGTACATACAATTCCCTGGACTGCATGTCTTCTTTATTATCTACAGTACATTACATCCAGAATACATTATAAGATATATATCTACTGTAGACTACAAATATTCATTATTACATGCACATGATTACATCCAGAGTATGACATCAAAAGATATATAAGATACCCTGTACCGTAAATCTTTATTATTGTCTACTGTAGGTTACATCCAGAGTACGACATCATGAGATATATAAGATGCCTTGGACCGCAAATCTTTATTATTGTCTACTGTAGATTACATCCGGACTATGACAACATAAGATAAATAAGATACCCTGGATCGTAAATCTTCACCATCATCTACTGTAGATTACATATAAAGTATGGCATCACAAGATATATAAGATGCCCTGGACTGTAAATCTTCATTATTATCTACTGTAGATTAAATCCAGAGTATGACATCATAAGATATATAAGATACCCTGGACCGCAAACCTTCATTATTATCTACTGTTGATTACATATAAAGTATGGCATCACAAGATATATAAGATACCCTGGACTGTAAATCTTCATTATTATCTACTGTAGATTAAATCCAGAGTATGACATCATAAAATATATAAGATACCCTGGACCGCAAATCTTCATTATTATCTACTGTTGATTACATATAAAGTATGGCATCATAAGATATATAAGATACCCTGGACCGCAAACCTTCATTATTATCTACTGTTGATTACATATAAAGTATGGCATCACAAGATATATAAGATACCCTGGACTGTAAATCTTCATTATTATCTACTGTAGATTAAATCCAGAGTATGACATCATAAGATATATAAGATACCCTGGACCACAAATCTTCATTATTATCTACTGTTGATTACATATAAAGTATGGCATCACAAGATATATAAGATACCCTGGACTGTAAATCTTCATTATTATCTACTGTAGATTAAATCCAGAGTATGACATCATAAGATATATAAGATACCCTGGACCGTAAATCTTCATTATTATCTACTGTAGATTACATATAAAGTATGACATCACAAGATATAGAAGATACCCTGGACCGTAAATCTTCATTATTATCGACTGTAGATTACATCCAGAGTATGACATCATAAGATATATAAGATCCCCTGGACTGTAAATCTTCATTATTATCTACTGTAGATTACATATAAAGTATGACATCACAAGATATAGAAGATACCCTGGACCGTAAATCTTCATTATTATCGACTGTAGATTACATCCAGAGTATGACATCATAAGATATATAAGATCCCCTGGACTGTAAATCTTCATCATTATCTACTGTAGATTACATATAAAGTATGGCATCACAAGATATATAAGATGCCCTGGACCGGAAATCTTCATTATTATCTACTGTAGATTACATATAAAGTATGGCATCACAAGATATATAAGATGCCCTGGACCGGAAATCTTCATTATTATCTACTGTAGATTACATATAAAGTATGGCATCACAAGATATATAAGATGCCCTGGACCGGAAATCTTCATTATTATCTACTGTAGATTACATATAAAGTATGGCATCATAAGATATATAAGATACCCTGGACTGTAAATCTTCATTATTATCTACTGTAGATTGAATCCAGAGTATGACATCATAAGATATATAAGATACCCTGTACCGTACATCTTCATTATTATCTACTGTAGATTACATATAAAATATGACATCACAAGATATAGAAGATACCCTGGACCATAAATCTTCATCATTATCTATTGTAGATTACATCCAGAGTATGACATCATAAGATATATAAGATCCCCTGGACCGTAAATCTTCATCATTATCTACTGTAGATTACATATAAAGTATGGCATCACAAGATATATAAGATGCCCTGGACCGGAAATCTTCATTATTATCTACTGTAGATTACACATAAAGTATGCCATGACAAGATATATAAGATGGCCTTGACCGGAAATCCTCATTATTATCTACTGTAGATTACATATAAAGTATGGCATCATAAGATATATAAGATGCCCTGGACCGTAAACATTCATTATTATCTACTGTAGATTACATATAAAGTATGACATCACAAGATATATAAGATGCCCTGGACCATAAATCTTCATTATTATCTACTGTAAATTACATCCAGAGTATGACATCACAAGATATATCTTCATTATTATCTACTGTAGATTACATATAAAGTATGACATCACAAGATATAGAAGATACCCTGGACCGTAAATCTTCATCATTATCTATTGTAGATTACATATAAAGTATGACATCACAAGATATAGAAGATACCCTGGACCGTAAATCTTCATCATTATCTATTGTAGATTACATCCAGAGTATGACATCATATGATATATAAGATAACCTGGACTGTAAATCTTCATTATTATCTACTGTAGATTACATATAAAGTATGGCATCACAAGATATATAAGATGCCCTGGACCGGAAATCTTCATTATTATCTACTGTAGATTGAATCCAGAGTATGACATCATAAGATATATAAGATACCCTGGACCGTACATCTTCATTATTATCGACTGTAGATTACATCCAGAGTATGACATCATATGATATATAAGATAACCTGGACTGTAAATCTTCATTATTATCTACTGTAGATTACATATAAAGTATGGCATCACAAGATATATAAGATGCCCTGGACCGGAAATCTTCATTATTATCTACTGTAGATTACATATAAAGTATGCCATGACAAGATATATAAGATGCCCTTGACCGGAAATCCTCATTATTATCTACTGTAGATTAAATCCAGAGTATGACATTACAAGATATATAAGATGCCCTGGACCGGAAATCTTCATTATTATCTACTGTAGATTACATATAAAGTATGGCATCATAAGATATATAAGATGCCTTGGACCGGAAATCTTCATTATTATCTACTGTAGATTACATATAAAGTATGGCATCATAAGATATATAAGATGCCTTGGACCGGAAATCTTCATTATTATCTACTGTAGATTACATATAAAGTATGACATCATAAGATATATAAGATCCCCTGTACCGGAAATCTTCATTATTATCTACTGTAGATTACATATAAAGTATGGCATCATAAGATATATAAGATACCTTGGACGCAAATCTTCATTATTACACTCAGAAGAATACATCCAGAGTACGATATCATTAGATAGTTTGGACGGGGATTCATTATTGTTAACTTCAGTAGACTATATCCAGAGCATATTGCCATAAGATACCATGGACTGCTCAGTGTGAACTACTGCAAGCTACACCTTGTGCATGACATCATAAGATACTCGGCACTGGAATTCTTCAGTATTACAAGCAGTTGACTACAACCAGAATAAAACAAATGTTTTGTTTTTACAAACGCAGAAGACAACAGATAGGGTTACATCCCTTGGGTCGTTAAGGAAACGAGTAAACAGTATTTTGTTATGTGTCGTCACACGAGTTCCAATGTCTTCTATGTGCCTACTCAGGGGATGATATTTGTTCTTATTTTATTTTTCTCAAGTTGTTTCATTTAATTATTCGACTATTTAATTAATAACGGAAAAATATGGTAGAACTGTCGGAAATCTGATATATTATTGACTATTTTTAGGTTTTGGGGTACGATTTTTATAACGAGGCGAGCGAAAGCGAAAACCTTTCACTCAAACCATATACCCGCGTTTCGCGTACGCTTATACCCTGGATGTTGCACGCTCACATATACCTTGGATGTTGGGTGCACTCTTTGCCATGACTATTTGTCCAAGGCTTTCAGATCAATCAAAAGACAGAATTTATCGGGATATAGGGACAAACGAATTTCATATAAAAATTGAAATTTCGAAATATTAGCGAAGTTAAATCATCGAGATTTCACAAACTTCAGGCATTTTCTTATAGAGTGGTTCAAAATATAGAATCTGGCTTTACATTTTTTTCCCAATCAGTTTTAACATTTCATTATTATTCTCTGTTAAAAATAGGAAAAGTGAAAATAGGAAAACGATGCTTTCACCATCTTTTGATAATCTGTTACATTTTTTCTGTTCATTGTATCATCGTGACATATACAGTACAGTTAAAACTAGAAGTCCTGTCATGAAATGCGCACAAATAGCACGTTGATATGCGCGTTAATATGCGCGTTATGGCCCAAGTGAAGCTATCAAATTCTGTTAATATGGCTTGTGCACAAGCAATGTTTCAGCCAATGGACCTCCGGGTAACCCGGAGGTCCATTGGCAGAAACATTGCATGTGTTTGCTATGGGTAACCAGGAGAATCTGCCGTGCTTTGGATGCCATTCGATATGGCAATTACGCGCAATTCCAACGCGCAATTAAGCCTAAATAAGCGCACTATTTGTGACAGTACTTCTAGTTTTAATTGTACTAGTCAAAATAAGTTGTAGCATAACCATAATAAACTAAGTATGCAGCTTGTCCAGAACTGATTAGATCGGAATCTGACATCAGTCAGAGCTTTCCAGAAAATAATGTCAACTTCTGGTCTTTTCAGTGTAGGAAGAGAAGGATACATATTTTATAGTTGTTATTCTGCAGCTTACTTTGACTTGTACTGTACTACATGTATTATCGTTTCTATTAATATAAAACTATAGAAGGTAAACAAAGAGATAAATTGGACAGTTACTTACTAACATTCTTCTAATTATCTTATCATAAGAAAGCCATGCTTCCTTTTGTAACTTTTAATAAACTCCGAGAGCTGTCTGTTGTTTTCCTCTATTAAAAATAATAAAAGAACACTTTGCTTTATTTTGTCAGCAATTACGCGCTTCCTAATTCTATCATAATCGCCCGTCTAATCATTTCAGGAGAGATAACTTTATCGAAAGTCGATTTTCATCACTAGATATGGCAGGGATAAAGATAACCAATTTATATCAAACGATCTTCGCTGGAGCTACAGAAGAATGCATGGTGTAGCACCCCCGCCAAAAACTAAGAATCCTGGATCCACCATTGATGGCGTCATGTAAAATGTTAAGTGGGTATTATTAACTTACCGGTCGTGGTAATCTCAATACAATATTCATCAATGTTACCATCTTCTCTATTAACTTACCGGTCGTGGTAATCTCAATACAATATTCATCAGTGTTACCCTCTTTTCTATTAACTCTAATGGTATTATTAACTTACCGGTCGTGGTAATCTCAATACAATATTCATCAGTGTTACCCTCTTCTCTATTAACTCCAATGGCATTATTAACTTACCGATCGTGGTAATCTCAATACAATATTCATCAGTGTTTCCCTCTTCTCTATTAACTCCAATGGCATTATTAACTTACCGGTCGTGGTAATCTCAATACAATATTCATCAGTGTTACCCTCTTCTCTATTAACTCCAATGCCATTATTAACTTACCGGTCGTGGTAATCTCAATACAATATTCATCAGTGTTACCCTCTTCTCTATTAACTCCAATGGCATTATTAACTTACCGGTCGTGGTAATCTCAATACAATATTCATCAGTGTTACCCTCTTCTCTATTAACTCCAATGGTATTATTAACTTACCGGTCGTGGTAATCTCAATACAATATTCATCAGTGTTACCCTCTTCTCTATTAACTCCAATGGTATTATTAACTTACAGGTCGTGGTAATCTCAATACAATATTCATCAGTGTTACCCTCTTTTCTATTAACTTACCGGTCGTGGTAATCTCAATACAATATTCATCAATGTTACCATCTTCTCTATTAACTTACCGGTCGTGGTAATCTCAATACAATATTCATCAGTGTTACCCTCTTCTCTATTAACTCCAATGGTATTATTAACTTACCGGTCGTGGTAATCTCAATACAATATTCATCAGTGTTACCCTCTTCTCTATTAACTCCAATGGTATTATTAACTTACCGGTCGTGGTAATCTCAATACAATATTCACCAGTGTTACCCTCTTTTCTATTAACTCTAATGGTATTATTAACTTACCGGTCGTGGTAATCTCAATACAATATTCATCAGTGTTACCCTCTTCTCTATTAACTCCAATGGTATTATTAACTTACCGGTCGTGGTAATCTCAATACAATATTCATCAGTGTTACCCTCTTTTCTATTAACTCCAATGGTATTATTAACTTACCGGTCGTGGTAATCTCAATACAATATTCACCAGTGTTACCCTCTTTTCTATTAACTCCAATGGTATTATTAACTTACCGGTCGTGGTAATCTCAATACAATATTCATCAGTGTTACCCTCTTTTCTATTAACTCCAATGGTATTATTAACTTACCGGTCGTGGTAATCTCAATACAATATTCATCAGTGTTACCCTCTTTTCTATTAACTCTAATGGTATTATTAACTTACCGGTCGTGGTAATCTCAATACAATATTCATCAGTGTTACCATCTTCTCTATTAACTCCAATTTCTATACTTGATTTATCCTCTATTATTGTTCCCAGTCCTCTATTTGTACAGTCAAACAATCTCTGTTGCTGTGTGCCGGCTTTTATGATGAGCGAAGACGAACAGCCGGACGCTTTGACGTCATAAATCTTTACTGCGCCGGAAAAACCACTTGTTTGGATTGTACATCCACAAAATACGTTATCTGTTGCTGATGCTTTGGTAGTTAAGTAAGCAACTTGTTGGAACAGCGATTCTAAGTGAGACGAACACATATCTGAAAAAAAGAGAAATATCAAGATTGAAAATCTCGGGTAGCAGCTCCAAGTAAAACATGTCAAATTATCAATAACTCAGACCCGAAGCTAGGAGGAAGGCCGAGGAAGCGGTCCGTCCTCATGACCCTGTGCGACGTAAATTACAGTTGATGGCCGAAGAATTGATGGTCTCATCCCGCCCCCCCCCCAAAAAAAACAAAACAAAATCACTGAAAAGCACAAATTTGAAAAAAAAAGTTCTCCATTAGACAAAAACTACAAAATTACCCCTACGTTCCATTTTATGTTTTATATGAAAGTACTCGTAAGTTTTTGGACAAGAAGTGACGTCGGCTGTAGAAGCCAAAGAGGAGCTAAGAGCTGTATAGGAGCCACCTCGCGACTGCATAAACAGGGCTCCATATATACCCGTGTGCGACTTTAAACCTTTTACATATATAGGAGATCTCCATGTGATGCCTGTGTGCGACTTTGAACCTTTTACATATAGAGGAGATCTCCATGTAATGCCTGTGTGCGACTTTATACCTTTTATATATATAGGAGATCTCCATGTAATGCCTGTGCGCGACGTTAAACCGTTTATATATATAGGAGATCTCCACGTATGCCTGTGTGCGACTTTAAACCTTTTACATATATAGGAGATCTCCATGTAATGCCTGTGTGCGACTTCACAACTTATATATATACAGGAGATCTTCATGTAATGCCTGTGTGCGACTTTAAACCTTTTACATATATAGGAGATCTCCATGTAATGCCTGTGTGCGACTTTACAACTTATATATATAGGAGATCTCCATGTAATGCCTGTGTGCGACTTTAAACCTTTTACATATATAGGAGATCTCCATGTAATGCCTGTGTGCGACGTTAAACCGTTTATATATATAGGAGATCTCCAAGTATCCGTGTGTGCGACTTTATACCTTTTATATATATAGGAGATCTCAATGTAATGCCTGTGTGCGACGTTAAACCGTTTATATATATAGGAGATCTCCATGTAATGCCTGTGTGCGACTTTAAACCTTTTGTATATATAGCAGATCTCCATGTAATGCCTGTGTGCGACGTTAAACCGTTTATATATATAGGAGATCTCCATGTAATGCCTGTGTGCGTATATATATAGGAGATCTCCATGTAATGCCTGTGTGCGACGTTAAACCGTTTATATATATAGGAGATTTCCATGTAATGCCTATGTGCGACTTTAAAACTTATATATACATAGGAGATCTCCATGTAATGCCTGTGTGCGACGTTAAACCATTTATATATATAGGAGATCTCCATGTAATGCCTGTGTGCGACTTTAAACCTTTTACATATATAGGAGATCTCCACGTATGCCTGTGTGCGACTTTAAACCTTTCATATATAGGAGATCCCCATGTAATGCCTATGTGCGACTTTAAACCATTTACATATATAGAAGATCTCCATGTAATGCCTGTGTGCGACTTTAAACCTTTTACATATAGAGGAGATCTCCAAGTATCCCTGTGTGCGACTTTATGCCTTTTATATATATAGGAGATCTCCATGTAATGCCTGTGTGCGACGTTAAACCGTTTATATATATAGGAGATCTCCATGTAATGCCTGTGTGCGACGTTAAACCGTTTATATATATAGGAGATCTCCATGTAATGCCTGTGTGCGACGTTAAACCGTTTATATATATAGGAGATCTCCACGTATGCCTGTGTGCGACTTTAAACCTTTTACATAAATAGGAGATCTCCATGTAATGCCTGTGTGCGACTTTACAACTTATATATATATAGGGGATCTCCATGTAATGCCTGTGTGCGACTTTAAACCTTTTACATATATAGGAGATCTCGATGTAATGCCTGTGTGCGACTTTACAACTTATATATATATATAGGAGATCTCCATGTAATGCCTATGTGCGACTTTATACCTTTTATATATATAGGAGATCTCCATGTAATGCCTCTGTGCGACGTTAAACCGTTTATATATATAGGAGATCTCCATGTAATGCCTGTGTGCGACTTTACAACTTATATATATATAGGGGATCTCCATGTAATGCCTGTGTGCGACTTAAAACCTTTTACATATATAGGAGATCTCGATGTAATGCCTGTGTGCGACTTTACAACTTATATATATATAGGGGATCTCCATGTAATGCCTGTGTGCGACTTTAAACCTTTTACATATATAGGAGATCTCGATGTAATGCCTGTGTGCGACTTTACAACTTATATATATATATAGGAGATCTCCATGTAATGCCTATGTGCGACTTTAAACCTTTTATATATAGAGGAGATCTCCAAGTATCCCTGTGTGCGACTTTATACCTTTTATATATATAGGAGATCTCCATGTAATGCCTGTGTGCGACGTTAAACCGTTTATATATATAGGAGATCTCCATGTAATGCCTGTGTGCGACTTTAAACCTTTTATATATATAGGAGATCTCCATGTAATGCCAGTGTGCGTATATATATAGGAGATCTCCATGTAATGCCTATGTGCGACTTTAAACCTTTTACATATATAGGAGATCTCCATGTATCCCTGTGTGCGACTTTATACCTTTTATATATATAGGAGATCTCCATGTAATGCCTCTGTGCGACGTTAAACCGTTTATATATATAGGAGATCTCCATGTAATGCCTGTGTGCGACTTTAAACCTTTTATATATATAGGAGATCTCCATGGAATGCCTATGTGCGACGTTAAACCGTTTATATATATAGGAGATCTCCAAGTATCCCTGTGTGCGACTTTATACCTTTTATATATATAGGAGATCTCCATGTAATGCCTCTGTGCGACGTTAAACCGTTTATATATATAGGAGATCTCCATGTAATGCCTGTGTGCGACTTTAAACCTTTTATATATATAGGAGATCTCCATGTAATGCCTGTGTGCGACGTTAAACCGTTTATATATATAGGAGATCTCCATGTAATGCCTATGTGCGACTTTAAACCTTTTACATATATAGGAGATCTCCATGTATGCCTGTGTGCGACTTTAAAACTTATATATATATAGGAGATCTCCATGTAATGCCTGTGTGCGACGTTAAACCGTTTATATATATAGGAGATCTCCATGTAATGCCTGTGTGCGACTTTAAACCTTTTATATATATAGGAGATCTCCATGTAATGCCTGTGTGCGACGTTAAACCGTTTATATATATAGGAGATCTCCATGTAATGCCTGTGTGCGACTTTAGACCATTTGCATATATAGGAGATCTCCATGTAATGCCTGTGTGCGACGTTAAACCGTTTATATATATAGGAGATCCCCATGTAATGCCTGTGTGCGTATATATATAGGAGATCTCCATGTAATGCCTGTGTGCATATATATATAGGAGATCTCCATGTAATGCCTGTGTGCGTATATATATAGGAGATCTCCATGTAATGCCTGTGTGCGTATATATATAGAAGATCTCCATGTAATGCCTGTGTGCGACTTTATACCTTTTATATATATAGGAGATCCCCATGTAATGCCTATGTGCGACTTTAAACCGTTTATATATATAGGAGATCTCCACGTATGCCTGTGTGCGACTTTAAACCTTTTACATATATAGGAGATCTCCATGTAATGCCTGTGTGCGACTTTACAACTTATATATATATAGGAGATCTCCATGTAATGCCTGTGTGCGACTTTAAACCTTTTACATATATAGGAGATCTCCATGTAATGCCCGTGTGCGACGTTAAACCGTTTATATATATAGGAGATCCCCATGTAATGCCTATGTGCGACTTTAAACCATTTACATATATAGGAGATCTCCATGTAATGCCTGTGTGCGACTTTAAACATTTTACATATATAGGAGATCTCCACGTATGCCTGTGTGCGACTTTAAAACTTATATATATATAGGAGATCTCCATGTAATGCCTGTGTGCGACGTAAAACCGTTTATATGTATAGGAGATCCCCATGTAATGCCTGTGTGCGACTTTAAACCTTTTACATATATAGGAGATCTCCATGTAATGCCTGCGTGCGACGTTAAACCGTTTATATATATAGGAGATCCCCATGTAATGCCTATGTGCGACTTTAGACCATTTGCATATATAGGAGATCTCCATGTAATGCCTGTGTGCGACGTTAAACCGTTTATATATATAGGAGATCCCCATGTAATGCCTGTGTGCGTATATATATAGGAGATCTCCATGTAATGCCTGTGTGCGACTTTATACCTTTTATATATATAGGAGATCTCCATGTAATGCCTGTGTGCGTATATATATAGGGGATCTCCATGTAATGCCTGTGTGCGACGTTAAACCGTTTATATATATAGGAGATCTCCACGTATGCCTGTGTGCGACTTTAAACCTTTTACATATATAGGAGATCTCCATGTAATGCCTGTGTGCGACTTTACAACTTATATATATATAGGAGATCTCCATGTAATGCCTGTGTACGTATATATATAGGAGATCTCCATGTAATGCCTGTGTGCGACTTTAAACCTTTTACATATATAGGAGATCTCCACGTAATGCCTGTGTGCGACTTTAAACCTTTTACATATATAGGAGATCTCTATGTATGCCTGTATGCGACGTTAAACCGTTTATATATATAGGAGATCCCCATGTAATGCCTGTGTGCGTATATATATAGGAGATCTCCATGTAATGCCTGTGTGCGTATATATATAGGAGATCTCCATGTAATGCCTGTGTGCGTATATATATAGGAGATCTCCATGTAATGCCTGTGTGCGACGTTAGACCGTTTATATATATAGGAGATCTCCATGTAATGCCTGTGTGCGACGTTAAACCGTTTATATATATAGGAGATCTCCATGTATTGCCTGTGTGCGTATATATATAGGAGATCTCCATGTAATGCCTGTGTGCGACGTTAAACCGTTTATATATATAGGAGATCTCCATGTATTGCCTGTGTGCGTATATATATAGGAGATCTCCATGTAATGCCTGTGTGCGACTTTATACCTTTTATATATATAGGAGATCTCCATGTAATGCCTGTGTGCGTATATATATAGGGGATCTCCATGTAATGCCTGTGTGCGACGTTAAACCGTTTATATATATAGGAGATCTCCACGTATGCCTGTGTGCGACTTTAAACCTTTTACATATATAGGAGATCTCCATGTAATGCCTGTGTGCGACTTTACAACTTATATATATATAGGAAATCTCCATGTAATGCCTGTGTACGTATATATATAGGAGATCTCCATGGAATGCCTGTGTGCGACTTTAAACCTTTTACATATATAGGAGATCTCCACGTAATGCCTGTGTGCGACTTTAAACCTTTTACATATATAGGAGATCTCTATGTATGCCTGTATGCGACGTTAAACCGTTTATATATATAGGAGATCCCCATGTAATGTCTGTGTGCGTATATATATAGGAGATCTCCATGTAATGCCTGTGTGCGTATATATATAGGAGATCTCCATGTAATGCCTGTGTGCGTATATATATAGGAGATCTCCATGTAATGCCTGTGTGCGACATTAAACCGTTTATATATATAGGAGATCTCCATGTAATGCCTGTGTGCGACGTTAAACCGTTTATATATATAGGAGATCTCCATGTATTGCCTGTGTGCGTATATATATAGGAGATCTCCATGTAATGCCTGTGTGCGACGTTAAACCGTTTATATATATAGGAGATCTCCATGTATTGCCTGTGTGCGTATATATATAGGAGATCTCCATGTAATGCCTGTGAGCGACGTTAAACCGTTTATATATATAGGAGATCTCCATGTAATGCCTGTGTGCGTATATATATAGGGGATCTCCATGTAATGCCTGTGTGCGTATATATATAGGGGATCTCCATGTAATGCCTGTGTGCGTATATATATAGGAGATCTCCATGTAATGCCTGTGTGCGTATATATATAGGAGATCTCCATGTAATGCCTGTGTACGAATTTAAACCTTTTACATATATAGGAGATCTCCATGTAATGCCTGTGTGTAACATTAAACCTTTAATATATATAGGAGATCTCCATGTAATGCCTGTGTGCGTATATATATAGGGGATCTCCATGTAATGCCGGTGTACGTATATATATAGGAGATCTCCATGTAATGCCTCTGTGCGTATATATATAGGAGATCTCCATGTAATGCCTGTGTACATATATATATAGGGGATCTTCATGTAATGCCTGTGTACGTATATATATAGGAGATCTCCATGTAATGCCTGTGTACGTATATATATAGGAGATCTCCATGTAATGCCTGTGTACGTATATATATAGGAGATGTCCATGTAATGCCTGTGTACGTATATATATTGGAGATCTCCATGTAATGCCTCTGTGCGTATATATATAGGAGATCTCCATGTAATGCCTGTGTACATATATATATAGGGGATCTTCATGTAATGCCTGTGTACGTATATATATAGGAGATCTTCATGTAATGCCTGTGTACATATATATATAGGAGATCTCCATGTAATGCCTGTGTACGTATATATATAGGAGATCTCCATGTAATGCCTGTGTACATATATATATAGGGGATCTTCATGTAATGCCTGTGTACGTATATATATAGGAGATCTCCATGTAATGCCTGTGTACGTATATATATAGGGGATCTCCATGTAATGCCTGTGTACGTATATATATAGGAGATCTCCATGTAATGCCTGTGTACGTATATATATAGGAGATCTCCATGTAATGCCTGTGTACGTATATATATTGGAGATCTCCATGTAATGCCTGTGTACGTATATATATAGGAGATCTCCATGTAATGCCTCTGTGTGTATATATATAGGAGATCTCCATGTAATGCCTGTGTACATATATATATAGGAGATCTCCATGTAATGCCTGTGTACGTATATATATAGGAGATCTCCATGTAATGCCTGTGTACGTATATATATAGGAGATCTCCATGTAATGCCTGTGTACGTATATATATAGGAGATCTCCATGTAATGCCTGTGTACGTATATATATAGGAGATCTCCATGTAATGCCTGTGTACGTATATATATAGGAGATCTCCATGTAATGCCTGTGTACGTATATATATAGGAGATCTCCATGTAATGCCTGTGTGCGTATATATATAGGAGATCTCCATGTAATGCCTGTGTACGTATATATATAGGAGATCTCCATGTAATGCCTGTGTACGTATATATATAGGAGATCTTCATGTAATGCCTGTGTACGTATATATATACAGGGGATCTCCATGTAATGCCTGTGTACGTATATATATAGGAGATCTCCATGTAATGCCTGTGTACGTATATATATAGGAGATCTCCATGTAATGCCTGTGTACGTATATATATACAGGGGATCTCCATGTAATGCCTGTGTACGTATATATATAGGAGATCTCCATGTAATGCCTGTGTACGTATATATATAGGACATCTCCATGTAATGCCTGTGTGCGTATATATATAGGAGATCTCCATGTAATGCCTGTGTACGTATATATATAGGAGATCTCCATGTAATGCCTGTGTACGTATATATATAGGAGATCTCCATGTAATGCCTGTGTACGTATATATATATAGGGGATCTCCATGTATGCCTGTGTGCGACTTTATACCTCTTATATATATAGGAGATCTTCATGTAATGCCTGTGTACGTATATATATTTGAGATTTCCATGTAATGCCTGTGTACGTATATATATTGGAGATCTCCATGTAATGCCTGTGTGCGTATATATATAGGAGATCTCCATGTAATGCCTGTGTGCGTATATATATAGGCGATCTCCATGTAATGCCTGTGTGCGTATATATAAAGGAGATCTCCATGTATGCCTGTGTGCGACTTTATACCTTTTATATATATAGGAGATCTCCATGTATTGCCTGTGTGCGTATATATATAGGAGATCTCCATGTAATGCCTGTGTGCGTATATATATAGGAGATCTTCATGTAATGCCTGTGTACGTATATATATAGAAGATTTCCATGTAATGCCTGTGTGCGTATATATATTGGAGATCTTCATGTAATGCCTGTGTACGTATATATATAGGAGATTTCCATGTAATGCCTGTGTGCGTATATATATAGGAGATCTCCATGTATGCCTGTGTGCGACTTTATACCTTTTATATATATAGGAGATCTCCATGTATTGCCTGTGTGCGTATATATATAGGAGATCTCCATGTAATGCCTGTGTGCGTATATATATAGGAGATCTTCATGTAATGCCTGTGTACGTATATATATAGGAGATTTCCATGTAATGCCTGTGTGCGTATATATATAGGAGATCTCCATGTAATGCCTGTGTACGTATATATATAGGAGATCTCCATGTAATGCCTGTGTACGTATATATATAGGAGATCTCCATGTATGCCTGTGTGCGACTTTATACCTTTTATATATATAGGAGATCTCCATGTATTGCCTGTGTACGTATATATATAGGAGATTTCCATGTAATGCCTGTGTGCGTATATATATAGGAGATCTCCATGTAATGCCTGTGTACGTATATATATAGGAGATCTCCATGTAATGCCTGTGTACGTATATATATAGGAGATCTCCATGTAATGCCTGTGTGCGTATATATATAGGAGATCTCCATGTAATGCCTGTGTGCGTATATATATAGGAGATCTCCATGTAATGCCTGTGTACGTATATATATAGGAGATCTCCATGTAATGCCTGTGTACGTATATATATAGGAGATCTCCATGTAATACCTATGTACGTATATATATAGGAGATCTCCATGTAATGCCTGTGTACGTATATATATAGGAGATCTCCATGTAATGCCTGTGTACGTATATATATAGGAGATCTCCATGTAATGCCTGTGTACGTATATATATAGGAGATCTCCATGTAATGCCTGTGTACGTATATATATAGGAGATCTCCATGTAATGCCTGTGTACGTATATATATAGGAGATCTCCATGTAATGCCTGTGTGCGAGGAAGTTTAATAAGACTTATGACATACTTGAAACTCTATCTTCTGATTAATTGTTCTCTCTGATAACTTTCCAATAATTAATCAGCTGGTAGGTTTGATCTGCGCATACCAGAATGTACAGATAATCACCATAATGTAGGTGACAAAAGTCGCTTTTGGTAGCGTAAGTGTCAAAGAAATCAGAAAAGGAGTTTTGTAAACAGCATTTAATAACTATATAGAAAGAGAATTTATTGAGGCTTATTTTCGAGAGTAAAATATTTTGAAAGAAATCATGGATTTTTGGAAACAACATTTAAATATTTTCATACAGGAAGCAGATAAAATATGTCAAGAAACCAGAAATAACACACAGCATTTAATATATAAGAACTTGGCACATAATTTGAACCTCGAATAAGTTTCAAATCGATTCTGAACAGTTCCAAGTTGTAAATGTCATGATGTACTTGAGATATCAGTCTATTTTGTTATCTTATATTATACTATACTCGAAATAGTAGACGGGGTCAGGGGGTGGGGCAGGTTAAAAATAGGTTACTCGAAATACTGGACGGGGCAAGATTTTTGAAAATGAGTTACTTTCAAAACGTTTGGAGCCGCACAATAGAGCTGTAGGTTAACCGAAACCGAACCGAGGTTTTTAGTTTTTTTTAAAAAACCGAAACCGCCGACATCCCGTAATCTAAGGTTTTTCGTTTTTTATAAATACTCTCTTGCTGCAGAAATTCACAGAATGTAGCCATCCCAGAGTAGTGAGAGTACCCAGACATTGCCAATGGCAGTGTCTGGGTACTGTCACTACTCTGGGAAGGCTACATACAGTGAATTTCCGATATTTCAGTGTAGTTGTGTTTGTAGCTTTCCTCAAGTTGCGTGTAGGTATCAGTCCTCGAAAAATGGCCAAGCACAATAAAAGTTCTGTATATTTAGGTAATTATTATATTGGCCTTCCTAATTCTTCATGTATTATGGCTTATTTCGGGCATTCATTGAGTTTTACTCAATTTCACTACCATTCAGTTATGAGTCCGGACATAAGAATGAGTTTTATTGAATTTTACTTGGCCTCATGAACAAACCGAAAACCGAACCGAACCGAGGATTTACTCCACCTGAAAAACCAAAACCGAAACCAAGAACAAGAAATTTAAAAACCTACAGCTCTACCGCACAATTTTCTGAGTGATGAAATGCACGTTTGAACTTCGGGAAATCATTAGGGGGTTATAAATGCAATTTCCAGCAATTACGAAAATATAGTCAGTGACACCTAGGCGACCCCAGTGATCTCGACCCATATTTTGAACCTCCAGTGCATTTCGAGTCCACAGGTCATACCATGCCATGAGCGTTATCCACTTTGAAGATTTCAGGCCGTGTAAACGCTTTTAAATGTAGAAACACGTGCATGAACTTCCGAATGAGCTTTATCCACTTTGAAGATTTTGGGCTGTGTTCACTATATTGAATGTAGAAATACGTGCATGGACTTCCGGAAATGATTTAGATGGTCATAAAATGCGATATCCAGCTATTCTAAAAATGCACGCAATGAGCACTGGGTGATCCCAGTGACGTAGAGCAAGATTTTGAACCTCCACTAAGTTTCGAATCATTTGGTATTGAACCCAATAAATGTTAAACCTTGTCCACTTTTTGAGCGTAAAAAAATACATGGACTCCGGGAATGCATTTGGGATTATAAATGCGATTTCCAGCAACTCTGAAAATTGCACTCAATCACTCCTCGGCGACCTGACTGACCTTGCCTATATTTTGAACTTCCATTGAGTTTTGACTCATTTGGTGTTGTTCCAGTTTCTTTCATAGTCTATACCATGCTTGATATGATAGCAAACTTCGTTTAGTACTGGCCTGAAGGCCCGAGGCAATGTATAGCCTTTTTAAATAATTCAGTAATATGGCTATAAGGAGATTTGAAAAAAAAAACCTTAAAGGCACCAATAGCTGTTTTGACAGTCCACTGGGACTGGGAAATTCTGGAGGGCTCATTGATGTGAGTGCTAAAAGGTTTCTTGAAGTATTATAGCCATGTATTAAATAAAATCTTATAAAACAATTTCGAAGTCTTGAGGGAGTTAAAAAGAAACCATTTAAATACACATTTTAATAAATGATAACTGTTAAATGGTAGAATTGAAAAGGTCTAACCCACGCCTTGGAGTTATCTTCTGTTATAAGACAGACATGAATAATACATAAACTGCCTTACAAATGTCTTACAAAGCAAAGGATTTCTTTCAGTTTGGTTTCAGAATGAATTTAAAAGAGATTAAAACAATAGATAAAATTAAATATGTTACAGTTGTTTCCATCTCTTACATTGTCTATATTATTCTCCGCAGTATTGCTTACATTATTATCTAGTGCATATAAGAAAGCTTTTGCTCAAGTATGGCGTATGGTTACCAGAGAAATTAGAGGCTGAGAAAACCCTGTAGCCCAGTGGGCCCACCCAAAGCCCTCAAGAATTGGGAAGACATAGGTTGCCAAGTAGTGGTGGCTGTGAGAAGAAGAAGAAGAAAAACAAAATAAAAAATAACATGTGGAAAAAAAAAATAAAATAAAAAGAAACCCTACAAAGCAATAGTTTCACACAACCTTCAAAAATATGCGGGAAATTAATAAACTATTTCGTTTTCGGTCACCCAATCAAATATGCTGTAACAAAACGCCATGGACGACATCAGAATCAAAAGTGGTATCCCATAAGACAAATTAGTTTTCGTTTTATGAGATCGTATTTACTTTTATAAATAAATTTTAATTTTAATAAACATATATTATATACTTTATAGATACACACATTTCTTTTGGCTGGATCTTATACATGTGACTGATACTCAAACATTCATGTAAACCGGTTTTCCAGTCAATATCAACTTTCTAAATATAGCGTTTGGAAATCACCCTCTCTAGTTCTATTTCAATCGACGTAATCTCTATAACATTGTTTATTTTATGTTATTCTGCAGATGATAATTATTTTATGGTTCAATAAAAGTATTTCTGGCTGATATAATTGAACTTTCAATTGACAAACAGAAGTTTTTTCCTGAGAATGGTGTATATATTAAAACAGTTTTGAACTTGTGTGGTGTAAACATGATGTGATATGAACCTTGAAAAACTAATATTGACTTCCGAAAACGCTTCGGTCAATTTTCGTTTTTTTAGGTTCATATCACATCATGTTAACCACTACAAAAGACCATAATTGTTTAATATTTACTTCTCTGAGCATATATATACTTTTACTAATGCGTATTTATTTTTATGAACATATATTTCATGTCTATGAACAAATATTTTATGTCATAAAAAAATTCTTATTTTGATGAATTTTGCAGCGTTTCACACCCCAAAATTGGCAATGTACTAGAACGAAACTATGTTACTTACCAATCGGATTGGATATTGTATCAGGACACATTTCTGTAAAAGAGATATAAATATATTCAAATAGAATAATATTGATATGTAAATTCTTCTCAAATATTGCACAAATTTGGAAGGGTTATGGAAAAGTATGACTCGGTAGATACCGATAACTTCCTCGAGTATATTATAGTTTTATTACAAATAGTCGTCAAAATTACAGTTAAAAATACTAGCGGTACTATAAAGGACCAAATGGCCCACACAGTTACTGTAAATAATACTAGCGGTACTATAAAGGATCAAATGGCCCAAACAGTTACTGTAAATAATACTAGCGGTACTATAAAGGATCAAATGGCGTTACCACTAAGGATAGTCGTCAAAATTACAGTTAAAAATACTAGCGGTACTATAAAGGACCAAATGGCCCACACAGTTACTGTAAATAATACTAGCGGTACTATAAAGGATCAAATGGCCCACACAGTTACTGTAAATAATACTAGCGGTACTATAAAGGATCAAATGGCCCACACAGTTACTGTAAATAATACTAGCGGTACTATAAAGGATCAAATGGCCCACACAGTTACTGTAAATAATACTAGCGGTACTATAAAGGATCAAATGGCCCACACAGTTACTGTAAATAATACTAGCGGTACTATAAAGGATCAAATGGCCCACACAGTTACTGTAAATAATACTAGCGGTACTATAAAGGATCAAATGGCCCACACAGTTACTGTAAATAATACTAGCGGTACTATAAAGGATCAAATGGCCCACGCAGTTACTGTAAACAATACTAGCGGTACTATAAAGGATCAAATGGCCCACACAGTTACTGTAAATAATACTAGCGGTTCTATAAAGGATCAAATGACCCACACAGTTACTGTAAATAATACTAGCGGTACTATAAAGGATCAAATGGCCCACACAGTTACTGTAAATAATACTAGGGGTACTATAAAGGATCAAATGGCCCACACAGTTACTGTAAATAATACTAGCGGTACTATAAAGGATCAAATGGCCCACACAGTTACTGTAAATAATACTAGGGGTACTATAAAGGATCAAATGGCCCACACAGTTACTGTAAATAATACTAGCGGTACTACAAAGGATCAAATGGCCCACACAGTTACTGTAAATAATACTAGCGGTACTATAAAGGATCAAATGGCCCACACAGTTACTGCAAATAATACTAGCGGTACTATAAAGGATCAAATGGCCCACACAGTTACTGTAAATAATACTAGCGGTACTATAAAGGATCAAATGGCCCACACAGTTACTGTAAATAATACTAGCGGTACTACAAAGGATCAAATGGCCCACACAGTTACTGTAAATAATACTAGCGGTACTATAAAGGATCAAATGGCCCACACAGTTACTGTAAATAATACTAGCGGTACTATAAAGGATCAAATGGCCCACACAGTTACTGTAAATAATACTAGCGGTACTATAAAGGATCAAATGGCCCACACAGTTACTGTAAATAATACTAGCGGTTCTATAAAGGATCAAATGGCCCACACAGTTACTGTAAATAATACTAGCGGTACTATAAAGGATCAAATGGCCCACACAGTTACTGTAAATAATACTAGCGGTACTATAAAGGATCAAATGGCCCACACAGTTACTGTAAATAATACTAGGGGTATTACTAAGGATCAAATAGACCACAAAATAACAGTAAATAATAGTGGCTGTAGTACTAAGGATCAAATAGTCCACACAATTACAGTAAATAAATACAGGCGGTATACTAAGGATCAAATAGTCCACAAAATTACAATAAATAATACTAGCGGTACTACTAAGGATCAAATAGCCCAAAAAATTACAGTAAATAATACTGGCGGTACTACTAAGGATCATATAGTCCACACAATTACAGTAAATAATACTGGCGTTACCACTAAGGATAAAAAAGTCTACACAATTACATTTAATAATACTGGCGGTACTAGTAAGGATCAAATAGTCCACAAAATTACAGTAAATAATACTTGCGGTACTACTAAGGATCAAATAGTCCACAAAATTACAGTAAATAATACTTGCAGTACTACTAAGGATCAAATAGTCCACAAAATTACAGTAAATAATACTTGCGGTGCTACTAAGGATAAAAAAGTCTACACAACTACATTTAAAAATACTAGCGGTACTACTAAGGATCAAATAGTCCACAAATATAACAGTAAATAATACTGGCGGTACTACTATAGATCATACAGTCCACAGTAAATAATACTGGTGGCATTACTAAGGATCAAATAGTCCACAAAATTACAGTTAATAATACTGTCGGTACTACTGAGGATCAAAAAGTCTACAAAAGAACAGTAAATAATACTGGCGGTACCACTAAGGATCAAATAGTCCACACAATTACAGTTAAATATACTGGCGGTACTACTACGGATCAAATAGTCCACAAATATAACAGTAAATAATACTGGCGGTACTACTATAGATCATACAGTCCACAGTAAATAATACTGGTGGTACTACTAAGGATCAAATCGTCCAAAAATTACAGTAAATAATACTGGCGGTACTACTATAGATCATGCGGTACCACTAAGGATCAAATAGTCCACACAATTACAGTTAAATATACCGGCGGTACTACTACGGATCAAATAGTCCACAAATATAACAGTAAATAATACTGGCGGTACTACTATAGATCATACAGTCCACAGTAAATAATACTGGTGGTACTACTAAGGATCAAATCGTCCAAAAATTACAGTAAATAATACTGGCGGTACTACTAAGGACCAAATAGTCCACAAAATTACAGTAAATAATACTAGCGGTACTGCTAAGGATCATATAGTCCACACAATTACAGTAAATAATACTGGCGGTACTACTAAGGATCAAATAGTCCACAAAATTACAGTAAATAATACTGGCGGTACCACTAAGGATCAAATAGTCCACAAAGATGCAGTAAATAATACTATCGGTACGACTAAGGATCATATAGTCCACACAATTACAGTAAATAATACTGGCGGTACAACTAAGGATCAAATAGTCCACAAAGATGCAGTAAATAATACTATCGGTACGACTAAGGATCATATAGTCCACACAATTACAGTAAATAATACTGGCGGTACTACTAAGGATCAAATAGTCCACAAAATTACAGTAAATAATACTGGTGGTACTACTAAGGATCATATAGTCCACACAATTACAGTAAATAATAATGGCGGTACTACTAAGGATAAAAAAGTCCACAAAATGACAGCAAGTAATACTAGCGGTACTACTAAGGATCAAATGGTCCACAAAGATACAGAAGATAATACTGGCGGTACTACTAATGAGCAAATAGTCCACACAATTACTGTAAATAATACTATCGGTACTACTAAGGATCAAATAGTCCACAAAATTACAGTAAATAATACTGGCGGTACTACAATGGACTAAATAGGCCACAAATTTAGAGTAAATAATACTGGCGGTACTACTAAGGATCAAATAGTCCACAAAATTACAGTAAATAATACTAGGGGTACTAGTAAGGATCAAATAGTCCAGAAAATTACAGTAAATAATACTATCGGTACTACTAAGGATGATATAGTACATACAATTACAGTAAATAATACTGGCGGTACTAGTAAGGATGAAATAGTCCACAAAATTACAGTAAATAATAATAGGTGTACTAGTAAGGATCAAATAGTCCACAGAATTACAGTAAATAATACTATCGGTACTACTAAGGATCATGTAGTCCACATAATTACAGTAAATAATACTGGCGGCACTACTAAGGATCAAATAGTCCACAAAATTACAGTAAATAATACTAGGGGTACTACTAAGGATCAAATAGCCTATTAAGGATCATATGGTCCACACAATTACAGTAAATAATACTGGCGGTACTAGTAAGGATCAAATAGTCCACAAAGTTACAGTAAATAATACTGGCGGTACTACTAAGGATCAAATAGTCCAGAAAGATACAGTAAATAATACTGGCGGAACTACTAAGGATCAAATAGCCCAGAAAATTACAGTAAATAATACTAGGTGTACTACTAAGGATCAAATAGTGCACACAATTACAGTAAATAATACTGGCGGTACAACTAAGGATTAAATAGTCCACAAAATTACAGTAAATAATACAAGGGGTACTACTAAGGATCAAATAGTCCACAAAATTACAGTAAATAATACTGGCGGCACTACTAAGGACCAAATAGTCCACAAACTCCACAAATATAACAGTAAATAATACTCGGGGTGTACTAAGGATCAAATAGTCCACACAATTACAGTAAATAATACTGGCGGTACCGCAAAGGATTAAATAGCCCACAACATTCCAGTAAATAATAATGGCGGCACCACTAAGGACCAAATAGTCCACAAAATTACAGTAAATAATACTGGCGGCACCAGTAAGGATCAAATAGTCCAGAAAGTTACAGTAAATAATACTGGCGGTACTAATAAGGATCAAATAGTCCACAAAATTACCGTAAATAATACTGGCGGTACAACTAAGGATCAAATATTCCACAAAGATACAGTAAATAATACTGGCGGTAGTACTAAGGATCATATAGTCCACACAATTACAGTTAATTATACTAGGGGTGTACTAAGGATCAAATAGTCCACACAATTACAGTAAATAATACTGGCGGTACTACTATGGATAAAATATTCCACAAAGATACAGTAAATAATACTGGCGGTACAACTAAGGATAAAAAAGTCTACAAAATTACAGTAAATAATACTGGCGGTATTACTAAGGATCAAATAGTCCACAAAATTACAGTTAATAATACTGTCGGTACTACTGAGGATCAAAAAGTCTACAAAAGAACAGTAAATAATACTGGCGGTACCACTAAGGATCAAATAGTCCACACAATTACAGTTAAATATACTGGCGGTACTACTATAGACCGTGCGGTACCACTAAGGATCAAATAGTCCACAAAATTACAGTAAATAATACTAGGGGTACTACTAAGGATCAAATAGTCCACAAAATTACAGTAAATAATACTGGCGGCACTACTAAGGACCAAATAGTCCACAAATATAACAGTAAATATTACTCGGGGTGTACTAAGGATCAAATAGTCCACACAATTACAGTAAATAATACTGGCGGTACCGCAAAGGATTAAATAGCCCACAACATTCCAGTAAATAATAATGGCGGCACCACTAAGGACCAAATAGTCCACAAAATTACAGTAAATGATACTGGCGGTACCAGTAAGGATCAAATAGTCCAGAAAGTTACAGTAAATAATACTGGCGGTACTAATAAGTATCAAATAGTCCACAAAATTACCGTAAATAATACTGGCGGTACAACTAAGGATCAAATATTCCACAAAGATACAGTAAATAATACTGGCGGTACTACTATGGATCAAATATTCCACAAAGATACAGTAAATAATACTGGCGGTACAACTAAGGATCAAAAAGTCTACAAAATTACAGTAAATAATACTGGCGGTATTACTAAGGATCAAATAGTCCACAAAATTACAGTTAATAATACTGGTGGTATTACAAAGGATCAAAAAGTCTACAAAATTACAGTAAATAATACTGGCGGGTCCACCAAGGATTAAATAGCCCGCAACATTACAGTAAATAATAATGGCGGTACCACTAAGGATAAAATAGTCCACAAAGATGCAGTAAATAATACTATCGGTACTACTAAGGATCATATAGTCCACACAATTACAGTAAATAATACTGGCGGTACTACTAAGGATCAAATAGTCCACAAAATTACAGTAAATAATACTAGTGGAACTGCTAAGGATCATATAGTCCACACAATTACAGTAAATAATAATGGCGGTACTACTAAGGATCAAATAGTCCACACAATTCCAGTAAATAGTACTGGCGGTACTACTAAGGATAAAAAAGTCCACAAAATGACAGCAAGTAATACTAGCGGTACTAGAAAGGATCTAATACTCCTCAAAGATACAGTAAATAATACTGGCGGTTCTACAAAGGATCAAATAGTCCACAAAATTACAGTAAATAATACTGGCGGTACAACTAAGGTTCAAATAGTCCACACAACTACCGTAAATAATACTGGCGGTACCACTAAGGATCAAATGTCCACAAAGTTACCGTAAATAATACTGGGGGTACAACTATGCAACAAACAGGCCACAAAGTTACAGTAAATAATACTAGCGGTAATACTAAGGATCATATCGTCCACACAATTACAGTAAATAATACTGCGGTACTACTAAGGCTCAAATAGTCCACAAAATTATAGTAAATAATACTTGCGGTACTACTAAAGATCAAGTAGTCCACAAAATTACATTAAATAATACTTGCGGTACTACTAAGGGTGAAATAGTCCACAAAATTACAGTAAATAAAACTGGCGGTACTACTAAGGATAAAAAAGTCTACACAATTACAGTAAACAATACTGGCGGTACTACTAAGGCTCAAATAGTCCACAAAATTACAGTAAATAATACTGGTGGAACTGCTAAGGATCATATAGTCCACACAATTACAGTAAATAATAATGGCGGTACTACTAAGGATCAAATAGTCCACAAAATTACAGTAAATAATACTGGCGGTACTACTATGGACCAAATAGGCTACAAAATTACAGTAAATAATACTGGCGGAACTACTAAGGATCAAATACTCCACAAAATTACAGTAAATAATACTAGGGGTACTAGTAAGGATCAAATAGTCCAGAAAATTACAGTAAATAATACTATCGGTACTACTAAGGATGATATAGTCCACACAATTACAGTAAATAATACTGGCGGTACTACTAAGGATCAAATAGTCCACAAAATTACAGTAAATAATACTAGGGGTACTAGCAAGGATCAAATAGTCCACAGAATTACAGTAAATAATACTATCGGTACTACTAAGGATCATATAGTCCACACAATTACAGTAAATAATACTGGCGGTACTACTAAGGGTCAAATAGTCCACAAAATTACAGTAAATAATACTAGGGGTACTACTAAGGATCAAATAGTCTACTAAGGATCATATGGTCCACACAATTACAGTAAATAATACTGGCGGTACCAGTAAGGATCAAATAGTCCACAAAGTTACAGTAAATAATACTGGCGGTACTAATAAGCGTCAAATAGTCCACAAAATTACACTAAATAATACTAGGGGTACGACTAAGGATCAAATAGTCCACCAAAATTACAGTAAATAATACTCGGGGTATACTAAGGATCAAATAGTCCACACAATTACAGTAAATAATACTGGCGGTACCGCTAAGGATCAAATAGCCCACAACATTCCAGTAAATAATAATGGCGGTACCACTAAGGATCAAATAGTCCATAAAATTACAGTAAATAATACTATCGGAACTACTAAGAATCATATAGTCCACAAAATTACAGTGAATAATACTGGCGGTACTAGTAAGGATCAAATATTCCACAGAGATAGAGTAAATAATACTGGCGGTAGTACTAAGGATCATATAGTCCACACAATTACAGTTTATTATAATGACGGTACTTCTAATGGTCATATAGTCCACACAATTCCAGTAAATAGTACTGGCGGTACTACTAAGGATAAAAAAGTCCACAAAATGACAGCAAGTAATACTAGCGGAACTACAAAGGATCAAATACTCCTCAAAGATACAGTAAATAATACTGGCGGTTCAACAAAGGATCAAATATTCCACAAAATTACAGTAAATAATACTGGCGGTACTACTAAGGTTCAAATAGTCCACACAACTACCGTAAATAATACTGGCGGTACCACTAAGGATCAAATGTCCACAAAGTTACCGTAAATAATACTGGGGGTACAACTATGCAACAAACAGGCCACAAAGTTACAGTAAATAATACTAGCGGTAATACTAAGGATCATATCGTCCACACAATTACAGTAAATAATACTGGCGGTACTACTAAGGCTCAAATAGTCCACAAAATTATAGTAAATAATACTTGCGGTACTACTAAAGATAAAATAGTCCACAAAATTACAGTAAATAATACTTGCGGTACTACTAAGGGTCAAATAGTCCACAAAATTACAGTAAATAAAACTGGCGGTACTACTAAGGATAAAAAAGTCTACACAATTACAGTAAATAATACTGGCGGTACTACTAAGGCTCAAATAGTCCACAAAATTACAGTAAATAATACTGGTGGAGCTGCTAAGGATCATATAGTCCACACAATTACAGTAAATAATAATGGCGGTACTACTAAGGATCAAATAGTCCACAAAATTACAGTAAATAATACTGGCGGTACTACTATGGACCAAATAGGCTACAAAGTTACAGTAAATAATACTGGCGGAACTACTAAGGATCAAATTCTCCACAAAATTACAGTAAATAATACTAGGGGTACTAGTAAGGATCAAATAGTGCAGAAAATTACAGTAAATAATACTATCGGTACTACTATGGATGATATAGTCCACACAATTACAGTAAATAATACTGGCGGTACTACTAAGGATCAAATAGTCCACAAAATTACAGTAAATAATACTAGGGGTACTAGCAAGGATCAAATAGTCCACAGAATTACAGTAAATAATACTATCGGTACTACTAAGGATCATATAGTCCAGACAATTACAGTAAATAATACTGGCGGTACTACTAAGGATCAAATAGTCCACAAAATTACAGTAAATAATACTAGGGGTACTACTAAGGATCAAATAGTCTAATAAGGATCATATGGTCCACACAATTACAGTAAATAATACTGGCGGTACCAGTAAGGATCAAATAGTAAACAAAGTTACAGTAAATAATACTGGCGGTACTAATAAGGATCAAATAGTCCACAAAGATACAGTAAATAATACTGGCGGAACTACTAAGGATCAAATAGCCCACACAATTACAGTAAATAATACTGGCTGTACTACTAAGGATCAAATAGTCCACAAAGTTACAGTAAATAATACTGGCGGTACTACTAAGGATCAAATAGTCCACAAAGTTACAGTAAATAATACTGGCGGTACTACTAAGGATCATAGAGTCCACACAATTACAGTAAATAATACTGGCGGTACTACTAAGGATCAAATAGTCCACAAAGTTACAGTAAATAATACTGGCGGTACTACTAAGGATCAAATAGTCCACAAAGTTACAGTAAATAATACTGGCGGTACTACTAAGCGTCAAATAGTCCACAAAATTACACTAAATAATACTAGGGGTACTACTAAGGATCAAATAGTCTACTAAGGATCATATGGTCCACACAATTACAGTAAATAATACTGGCGGTACCAGTAAGGATCAAATAGTCCACAAAGTTACAGTAAATAATACTGGCGGTACTAATAAGCGTCAAATAGTCCACAAAATTACACTAAATAATACTAGGGGTACGACTAAGGATCAAATAGTCCACCAAAATTACAGAAAATAATACTCGGGGTATACTAAGGATCAAATAGTCCACACAATTACAGTAAATAATACTGGCGGTACCGCTAAGGATCAAATAGCCCACAACATTCCAGTAAATGATAATGGCGGTACCACTAAGGATCAAATAGTCCACAAAATTACAGTAAATAATACTATCGGAACTACTAAGAATCATATAGTCCACAAAATTACAGTAAATAATACTGGCGGTACTAGTAAGGATCAAATATTCCACAGAGATAGAGTAAATAATACTGGCGGTAGTACTAAGGATCATATAGTCCACACAATTACAGTAAATAATACTGGCGGTACTACTAAGGCTCAAATAGTCCACAAAATTACAGTGAATAATACTTGCGGTACTACAAAGGATCAAATAGTCCACAAAATTACAGTAAATAA
This sequence comes from Pictodentalium vernedei, assembly GCA_031216915.1. Lineage (NCBI taxonomy): Eukaryota > Metazoa > Mollusca > Scaphopoda > Dentaliida > Dentaliidae > Pictodentalium > Pictodentalium vernedei. Next base: position 5,945,633 of record CM062296.1, read on the forward strand.
TACTTGCGGTACTACTAAGGATCAAATAGTCCACAAAATTACAGTAAATAATACTTGCGGTACTACTAAGGATCAAATAGTCCACAAAATTACAGTAAATAATACTTGCGGTACTACTAAGGATCAAATAGTCAACACAATTACAGTAAATAATACTGGCGGTACTACTAAGGATCAAATAGTCCACAAAGTTACAGTAAATAATACTGGCGGTACTACTAAGCGTCAAATAGTCCACAAAATTACACTAAATAATACTAGGGGTACTACTAAGGATCAAATAGTCTACTAAGGATCATATGGTCCACACAATTACAGTAAATAATACTGGCGGTACCAGTAAGGATCAAATAGTCCACAAAGTTACAGTAAATAATACTGGCGGTACTAATAAGCGTCAAATAGTCCACAAAATTACACTAAATAATACTAGGGGTACGACTAAGGATCAAATAGTCCACCAAAATTACAGTAAATAATACTCGGGGTATACTAAGGATCAAATAGTCCACACAATTACAGTAAATAATACTGGCGGTACCGCTAAGGATCAAATAGCCCACAACATTCCAGTAAATAATAATGGCGGTACCACTAAGGATCAAATAGTCCACAAAATTACAGTAAATAATACTATCGGAACTACTAAGAATCATATAGTCCACAAAATTACAGTAAATAATACTGGCGGTACTACTAAGGATCAAATAGTCAACACAATTACAGTTAATAATACAGGCGGTACTACTAAGGATCAAATAGTCCACTAATATAACAGTAAATAATACTTGCGGTACTACTAAGGATCAAATAGTCCACAAAGTTACAGTAAATAATACTGGCGGTACTACTAAGGATCATAGAGTCCACACAATTACAGTAAATAATACTGGCGGTACTACTAAGGATCAAATAGTCCACAAAGTTACAGTAAATAATACTGGCGGTACTACTAAGGATCAAATAGTCCACAAAGTTACAGTAAATAATACTGGCGGTACTACTAAGCGTCAAATAGTCCACAAAATTACACTAAATAATACTAGGGGTACTACTAAGGATCAAATAGTCTACTAAGGATCATATGGTCCACACAATTACAGTAAATAATACTGGCGGTACCAGTAAGGATCAAATAGTCCACAAAGTTACAGTAAATAATACTGGCGGTACTAATAAGCGTCAAATAGTCCACAAAATTACACTAAATAATACTAGGGGTACGACTAAGGATCAAATAGTCCACCAAAATTACAGTAAATAATACTCGGGGTATACTAAGGATCAAATAGTCCACACAATTACAGTAAATAATACTGGCGGTACCGCTAAGGATCAAATAGCCCACAACATTCCAGTAAATAATAATGGCGGTACCACTAAGGATCAAATAGTCCACAAAATTACAGTAAATAATACTATCGGAACTACTAAGAATCATACAGTCCACAAAATTACAGTAAATAATACTGGCGGTACTAGTAAGGATCAAATATTCCACAGAGATAGAGTAAATAATACTGGCGGTAGTACTAAGGATCATATAGTCCACACAATTACAGTAAATAATACTGGCGGTACTACTAAGGCTCAAATAGTCCACAAAATTACAGTGAATAATACTTGCGGTACTACAAAGGATCAAATAGTCCACAAAATTACAGTAAATAATACTTGCGGTACTACTAAGGATCAAATAGTCCACAAAATTACAGTGAATAATACTTGCGGTACTACTAAGGATCAAATAGTCCACAAAATTACAGTAAATAATACAGGCGGTACTACTAAGGATCAAATAGTCCACAAAATTACAGTGAATAATACTTGCGGTACTACTAAGGATCAAATAGTCCACAAAATTACAGTAAATAATACTTGCGGTACTACTAAGGATCAAATAGTCCACAAAATTACAGTGAATAATACTTGCGGTACTACTAAGGATCAAATAGTCCACAAAATTACTGTGAATAATACTTGCGGTACTACTAAGGATCAAATAGTCCACAAAATTACAGTAAATAATACTTGCGGTACTACTAAGGATCAAATAGTCCACAAAATTACAGTAAATAATACTGGCGGTACTACTAAGGATCAAATAGTCCACAAAATTACAGTAAATAATACTGGCGGTAGTACTAAGGATCATATAGTCCACACAATTACAGTAAATAATACTTGCGGTACTACTAAGGATCAAATAGTCCACAAAATTACAGTGAATAATACTTGCGGTACTACTAAGGATCAAATAGTCCACAAAATTACAGTAAATAATACAGGCGGTACTACTAAGGATCAAATAGTCCACAAAATTACAGTGAATAATACTTGCGGTACTACTAAGGATCAAATAGTCCACAAAATTACAGTAAATAATACTTGCGGTACTACTAAGGATCAAATAGTCCACAAAATTACAGTAAATAATACTGGCGGTACTACTAAGGATCAAATAGTCAACACAATTACAGTTAATAATACAGGCGGTACTACTAAGGATCAAATAGTCCACTAATATAACAGTAAATAATACTTGCGGTACTACTAAGAATCAAATAGTTCACAAAATTACAGTAAATAATACTTTCGGTACTACTGAGGATCAAAAAGTCTACAAAAGAACAGTGAATAATACGGGCGGTACCTCTAAGGATCAAATAGTCCACAAATATAGCAGTAAATAATACTAGCGGTACTACCATAGATCATACAATCCACAGTAAATAATACTGGTGGTATTACTAAGGATCAAATAGTCCACACAATTACAGTTAATAATACTGGCGGTACTACTAACAATCAAATAGTCCACAAAATTACCGTAAATAATACAGGCGGTACTACTAAGGATCAAATAGCCTACAAAATTACAGTAAATAATACTTGCGGTACTACTAAGGATCAAATAGTCTACACAATTACAGTAAATAATACTGGCGGTACTACTAAGGATCAAATAGTCCACACAATTACAGTAAATAATACTGGCGGTACTACTAAGGATCAAATAGTCCACAAAATTACAGTAAACAATACTGGCGATACTACTAAGGATCAAATAGTGCACACAATTACAGTAAATAATACTGTCGGTACAACTAAGGATCAAATAGTCCATAAAATTACAGTATATAATACTAGGGGTATACTAAGGATTAAATAGTCCACACAATTACAGTAAATAATACTGGCGGTACCACTAAGGATCAAATAGCCCACAACATTCCAGTAAATAATACTGGCGGTACTACTAAGGATAATATATTCCACAAAGATACAGTAAATAATACTGGCGGTAGTACTAAGGATCATATAGTCCACACAATTACAGTAAATAATCCTGGCGGTACTACTAAGGATCACATAGTCCACATAATTACAGTAAATCATAATGACGGTACTACTAAGGATCATATAGTCCACACAATTACAGTAAATAATACTGGCGGTACTACTAAGGATAAAAAAGTCCACAAAATGACAGCAAGTAATACTAGCGGTACTACAGAGGATCAAATAGTCCACAAAGATACAGTAAATAATAGTGGCCGTAGTACAAAGGATCAAATAGTCCACAAAATTACAGTAAATAATACTGGCGGTACTAGTAAGGTTCAAATAGTCCACATAATTACCGTAAATAATACTGGCGGTACCACTAAGGATCAAATGTCCACAAAGTTACCGTAAATAATACTGTGGGTACTACTAAGGAACAAATAGGCCACAAAGTTACAGTAAATAATACTAGCGGTACTACTAAGGATCATATCGTCCACACAATTACAGTAAATAATGCTGGCGGTACTACTAAGGATCAAATAGTCCACAAAATTACAGTAAATAATACAGGTGGTACTACTAAGGATCATATCGTCCACACAGTTACAGTAAATAATACTAGCGGTACTAGTAATGTTTAAATAGTCCACAAAGTTACAGTAAATAATACTGGCGGTACTAATAAGGATCAAATAGTCCACATTTACCGTAAATAATACTAGCGGTACTACTAAGGATCATATCGTCTACACAATTACAGTAAATAATACTGGCGGTGCTACAAAGGATCAAATAGTCCACAAAATTACAGTAAATTATACTGGCGGTACTACTAAGGATCATATAGTATATAGAGGAATTGTAATTCGTTTTTCTTTGATATAAGATTTATGAAACGAGTGTAGACAATTTTATTTTAGCGAGCCTCTGGCACACACAAACGAACTTGAACCTGTTTATTTTTAACGAGTCTGTGTTCCCGTACTTGGAAAAAGAAACTTAACCTACTTTCTCCATGTTGACTGAATGCGTTCAATACTTCCGCTTTACGAAATAGTTCTCAAAACAAACAGTCCTGTTGACATTTAATAAACAGACTGCAACAAAACCCTCATTAGTAATTCAATTGTCAACAATAAGAGAAGCAAATCCAAAGAAGGGATTTGCAATTTCTATATTTTATAAACTTTAATCCGAGTCGGTGTCGGACACAATGATGGGCCTACGTTTCTGAGCGGGTTGGGCTGATGATGTTTCTGGGTTATGAATGTGTATTTCAAAGTTCCCACCATAAATGTTGCCTGTGAACATATTCAGTAGTCTACCCGCAAATTGTGTGTTTCGATCAATGGAATTTGTGTTAGAAATTGACTGGTTTTGATAAACTACATCTGTGGCCATGGATTTAGGATATTGAGGCCTATTTTCAGTTTGAAGATTGGAGTTAGATAACACACAAGAAATTTGTTTGTGTTGTTGTTCATTGATATGGCTGTAATTGTTAATTGACTGTATATTCTTGTGTCCTGTGATTTGCATAATCTGGTGAGCAGGGATGTTATTTTCACTAAGTTTCTGATCAAGATGTTTGCGAGCACTGTGATTTGTAAGTTTCTTTTCCGGTGACAGACCAGCTGCTTTTGCCATGCGCTTCATGATGGAGGTAAGTTTATTTATTCCAATCGGCTGTTCTTTAAACCACTGATCACCGACATTCATAATATCTTGTTTAGTATGTGTTGCTATATAAAAAGGGTCACTTTCGTCATTGTAACCAGAGGGCCTTAAAAGAGAGTATTTTTTATAAATATTCACAGGACACCTTTCTGGTAAATCAAAGTTACACCACATTCTGGGTGGCACACTTCGAACATCTCTCACATTGTCACCAGGGCAAGTTTTTGTTTGTCTTTCTATAAACTGTAAATATTCCTGGCCATTTGGGTCCTTGTGCAAACTAACATCCCCCAACACATTTTACGGTGCTCATCTGAGCCCCGTAAACCAAAGTGAATAAAAACCACAAGGACTTTATTATAGATTCGGGGGTCGAAGAACCCAGTTGACCGCTTCGCCACAAAATGTCAATTTCATTGTCACTTATTGGCTCTGCCTGCATTTCCCGATTGCTCAAGCCACTTCGTTTCAGTTGTCGTTGTTTGGCCTTCAATATGTCTCTCACTTTCACAAATTCTACACTGTTAACTATTGTGTAGCCATAATTAAAACGTTTTAAATTTCTGTCAATACTGGAAATAAATCCACGCAACGAGCTTGGTTCATATTCAGAGCCATCAGATTTTCTGACTGACAGAATAAATTTGGATAAAATAACACACAGTTCACTGGGCGGAATGTTGTGAATTTCACGATGCTCATTTATATCATTGCTTTGAAGAAAATTTCTTACTAACTTCATATCATAAAAGGTCTTTCTTAAAGTGTTTTTATTTGTTTCTTTTTCAACAAATCCATCTATATCCGCACCGCTGACATTAACAAAACGACGCTGTTGAGTAACGTCCGTTTGCTTAGCAACGCCAACAGCTTATTGGCAATCTAGCGTCCGGTAGCGTTCATCGAGTAATGGGCTCAAACGTTCTGCCGAGAGAGTCACTTCAAAGTCGATACGTATTATTTTCACAGTGTATAACAAGCCTTTGGTGGAATCAATGATCTTAACAATTTCCCCTTCTCCTTTTCCATCTATTTTCACAATTTCGTTCACTCGATAGTTAAGTACACGCGACATGTTTTGTTTGTAAACAATGGAGTGGTACAATATGAATATTAATTAGATGATGAGGCTTAAAATTCAGCCAATGAAAATCCTTGCAGGTCATATTACACGTGTTCTCATACAGAAGAATATCAGATGGACTTTTTCATTGAACTTTACAATAGTCATGTGATAAACAAAATTACAGTAAATAATACTTGCGGTACTAGTAAGGATAAAAAAGTCCACACAATTACAGTAAGTAATACTAGCGGGACTACTAAGGATCATATAGTCCACACAATTACAGTAAATGATATTAGCTGCACTACAAAGGATCAAATAGTCCACACAATAACAGCAAATAATACTGGCTGTAGTACTAAGGATCAAAGAGTCCACACAATTACAGTAAATAATACTGGCTGTACCACTAAGGATCAAATAGTCCACACAATTACAGTAAATAATACTGGCGGTACCACTAAGGATCAAATAGTCCACACAATTACAGCACATAATACTGGCGGTAGGACTAAAGATCAAATAGTCCACAAAATTGCAGTTAATAATAATGGCTATACTACTAAGGATAAAAAAGTCCACACAATTACAGCACATAATACTGGCGGTAGGACTAAAGATCAAATAGTCCACAAAATTGCAGTTAATAATAATGGCGGCAGTACTAAGGATCATATAGTCCACACAATTACATTACAGTAAATAATACTGGCGGTACTACTAAGGATCAAATAGTCCACACAATTACAGTAAATAATACTGGCGGTACTGCTAAGGATCAAATAGTCCACAAAATAACAGTAAATAATACTGGCGGTACTACTAAGGATCAAATAGTCCACAAAGGTACAGTAAATAATACTGGCGGTACTACTAGGGATCAAATAGTCGACACAATTGCATTACAGTAAATAATACTGGCGGTACTACGAAGGATCAAATAGTCCACCAGATTATTGTAAATAATACTGGCGGTACTGCTATGGATCAAATAGTCCACACAATTACAGTAAATAATACTGGCGGTACTACTATGGATCAAATAGTCCACACAATTACAGTAAATAATACTGGCTGTACTACTAAGGATCAAATAGTCCACACAATTACAGTAAATAATACGGGCTGTACTACTAAGGATCAAACAGTCCGCACAATTACAGTAAATAATACTGGCGGTACTACTAAGGATCAAATAGTCCACGCAATTACAGTAAATAATACTGGCGGTACAACTAAGGATCAAATAGTCCACAAAATCACAGAAATAACACTGGAGGTACTGCTCAGGATTAAACAGTCCACACAATTACATTACAGTAAATAACACTGGAGGTTCTACTAACGATCAAATAACACAAAAAATTACAGTAAATAATACTGGCGGTACTGCTGAGGACCAAATAGTCCACACAATTACAGCACATAATACTGGCTGTACTACTAAGGACCAAATAGTCCACAAAATTACAGTAAATAATACTGGCTGTACTACTAAGGACCAAATAGTCCACAAAATTACAGTAAATAATACGGGCTGCACTACTAAGGACCAAATAGTCCACACAATTACAGTAAATAATACTGGCTGTACTACAAAGGACCAAATAGTCCACACAATTACAGTAAATAATACTGGCTGTACTACTAAGGATCAAATAGTCAACACAATTACAGTAAATAATACTGGCGGTACTACTAAGGATCAAATAGTCCACACAATTACAGTAAATAATACTGGCTGTACTACAAAGGACCAAATAGTCCACACAATTACAGTAAATAATACTGGCTGTACTACTAAGGATCAAATAGTCAACACAATTACAGTAAATAATACTGGCGGTACTACTAAGGATCAAATAGTCCACACAATTACAGTAAATAATACTGGCTGTACTACTAAGGATCAAATAGTCCACAAAATTACAGTAAATAATACTGGCTGTACTACTAAGGACCAAATAGTCAACACAATTACAGTAAATAATACTGGCTGTACTACTAAGGATCAAATAGTCCACAAAATTACAGTAAATAATACGGGCTGTACTACTAAGGACCAAGTAGTCCACAAAATTACAGTAAATAATACGGGCTGTACTACTAAGGACCAAGTAGTCCATACAATTACAGTAAATAATACTGGCTGTACTACTAAGGACCAAATAGTCAACACAATTACAGTAAATAATACGGGCTGTACTACTAAGGACCAAATAGTCAACACAATTACAGTAGATAATACTGGCTATACTACTAAGGATCAAATAGTCCACAAAATTACAGTAAATAATACGGGCTGTACTACTAAGGACCAAGTAGTCCACAAAATTACAGTAAATAATACGGGCTGTACTACTAAGGACCAAGTAGTCCATACAATTACAGTAAATAATACTGGCTGTACTACTAAGGATCAAATAGTCCACAAAATTACAGTAAATAATACGGGCTGTACTACTAAGGACCAAGTAGTCCACAAAATTACAGTAAATAATACGGGCTGTACTACTAAGGACCAAGTAGTCCATACAATTACAGTAAATAATACTGGCGGTACTACTAAGGATCAAATAGTCAACACAATTACAGTAAATAATACTGGCTGTACTACTAAGGATCAAATAGTCCACAAAATTACAGTAAATAATACGGGCTGTACTACTAAGGACCAAGTAGTCCACAAAATTACAGTAAATAATACGGGCTGTACTACTAAGGACCAAGTAGTCCATACAATTACAGTAAATAATACTGGCTGTACTACTAAGGACCAAATAGTCAACACAATTACAGTAAATAATACGGGCTGTACTACTAAGGACCAAGTAGTCCACAAAATTACAGTAAATAATACGGGCTGTACTACTAAGGACCAAGTAGTCCACAAAATTACAGTAAATAATACGGGCTGTACAACTAAGGACCAAGTAGTCCATACAATTACAGTAAATAATACTGGCTGTACTACTAAGGACCAAATAGTCCACAAAATTACAGTAAATAATACGGGCTGTACTACTAAGGACCAAGTAGTCCACAAAATTACAGTAAATAATACGGGCTGTACTACTAAGGACCAAGTAGTCCATACAATTACAGTAAATAATACTGGCGGTACTACTAAGGATCAAATAGTCAACACAATTACAGTAAATAATACGGGCTGTACTACTAAGGACCAAATAGTCAACACAATTACAGTAGATAATACTGGCTATACTACTAAGGATCAAATAGTCCAAAAAATTACAGTAAATAATACGGGCTGTACTACTAAGGACCAAATAGTCCACACAATTACAGTAAATAATACTGGCTGTACTACTAAGGACCAAATAGTCCACAAAATTACAGAAAATAATACTGGCGGTACTACTAAGGATCAAATAGTCCAAAAAATTACAGTAAATAATACGGGCTGTACTACTACGGACCAAATAGTCAACACAATTACAGTAAATAATACTGGCTGTACTACTAAGGATCAAATAGTCAACACAATTACAGTAAATAATACTGGCTGTACTACTAAGGATCAAATAGTCAACACAATTACAATAAATAATACTGGCGGTACTACTAAGGATCAAATAGTCCACAAAAATACAGTAAATAATACGGGCTGTACTACTAAGGACCAAATAGTCCACACAATTACAGTAAATAATACTGGCTGTACTACTAAGGATCAAATAGTCAACACAATTACAGTAAATAATACTGGCTGTACTACTAAGGATCAAATAGTCCACAAAAATACAGTAAATAATACTGTCTGTACTACTAAGGATCAAATAGTCCACAAAAATACAGTAAATAATACGGGCTGTACTACTAAGGACCAAATAGTCCACACAATTACAGTAAATAATACTGGCGGTACTACTAAGGATCAAATAGTCAACACAATTACAGTAAATAATACTGGCTGTACTACAAAGGATCAAATAGTCCACACAATTACAGTAAATAATACTGGCTGTACTACTAAGGATCAAATAGTCAACACAATTACAGTAAATAATACTGGCTGTACTACTAAGGACCAAATAGTCCACACAATTACAGTAAATAATACTGGCTATACTACTAAGGACCAAATAGTCCACAAAATTACAGTAAATAATACGGGCTGTACTACTACGGACCAAATAGTCAACACAATTACAGTAAATAATACTGGCTGTACTACTAAGGATCAAATAGTCCACAAAATTACAGTAAATAATACTTGCGGTACTACAAAGGATCAAATAGTCCACACAATTACAGTAAATAATACTGGCTGTACTACTAAGAATCAAAGAGTCCACAAAATTACACTAAATAATACTGGCGGTACTACTAAGGATCAAATAGTCCACAAAATTGCAGTAAATAACACTGGCGGTACTGCTGAGGATCAAGCAGTCCACACAATTACATTACAGTAAATAATACTGGAGGTACTACTAAGGATCAAATAGTCCACAAAATTACAGTAAATAATACTGGCGGTACTACTCGGATCAAATAGTCCACAAAATTACAGTAAATAATACTGGAGGTACTACTAAGGATCAAATAGTCCACAAAATTACCGTAAATAATACTGGCGGTACTGCTAAGGATCAAACAGGCCACACAATTACATTACAGTAAGTAATACTGGCGGTTCTACTAAGGATCAAATAGTCCACAAAATTACAGTAAATAATACTGGCGGTACTATAAAGGATCAAATAGTCCACAAAATTACAGAAAATAATACTGGCTGTACTAGTAAGGATCAAATAGTCCACAGAATTAGAGTAAATAATACTGACTGCACTGCTAAGGATCAAATAGTACACAAAATTATAGAAAATAATACTGGCTGTACTACTAAGGACCAAATAGTCCACAGAATTACAGTAAATAATACTGGCGGTACTGCTAAGGATCAAATAGTCCACAAAATTACAGTAAATAATACTGGCGGTACTGCTAAGGATCAAATTGTCCCCAAAATGACAGGAAATAATACTGGCGGTACTACTAAACATCAAACAGTCAACACAACTACAGTAAATAATACGGGCTGTACTACTAAGGATCATATAGTCCACAAAATTACTGTAAATAATACTGGCGGTACTACTAAGGATCATATAGTCCAAAACATTACTGTAAATAATACTGGCTGTACTACTAAGGACCAAATAGTCCACACAATTAGAGTAAATAATTCTGGTGGAACTACTAAGGTTCAAATAGTCCACACAATTACAGTGAATAATACTGGCGGTACTACTAAACATCAAACAGTCAACACAATTACAGTAAAAAATACTGGCTGTAGTACTAAGGATCAAATAGTCCACACAATTACAGCACATAATACTGGCGGTAGGTCTAAAGATCAAATAGTCCACAAAATTGCAGTTAATAATAATGGCGGCAGTACTAAGGATCATATAGTCCACACAATTACATTACAGTAAATAATACTCGCGGTACTACTAAGGATCAAATAGTCCACACAATTACAGTAAATAATACTGGCGGTACTGCTAAGGATCAAATAGTCCACAAAATAACAGTAAATAATACTGGCGATACTACTAAGGATCAAATAGTCCACACAATTACAGTAAATAATACTGGCGGTACTGCTAAGGATCAAATAGTCCACAAAATTACAGTAAATAATACTGGCGGTACTGCTAAGGATCAAACAGTCCACACAATTACAGTAAATAATACTGGCGGTACTGCTAAGGATCAAATAGTCCACACAATTACAGTAAATAATACTGGCGGTACTGCTAAGGATCAAATAGTCCACAAAATAACAGTAAATAATACTGGCGATACTACTAAGGATCAAATAGTCCACACAATTACAGTAAATAATACTGGCGGTACTGCTAAGGATCAAATAGTCCACAAAATTAAAGTAAATAATACTGGCGGTACTGCTAAGGATCAAACAGTCCACACAATTACATGACAGTAAATAATACTGGCGGTACTAGTAAGTATCAAATAGTCCACAAAATTACAGTAAATAATACTGGCGGTACTAGTAAGTATCAAATAGTCCACAAAATTAAAGTAAATAATACTGGCGGTACTAGTAAGTATCAAATAGTCCACAAAATTACAGTAAATAATACTGGCGGTACTAGTAAGTATCAAATAGTCCACAAAAGTACAGTAAATAATACTGGCGGTACTACGAAGGATCAAATAGTCCACAAGATTATTGTAAATAATACTGGCGGTACTGCTATGGATCAAATAGTCCACACAATTACAGTAAATAATACTGGCGGTACTACTAAGGATCAAATAGTCCAAAAAATTACAGTAAATAATACTGGCGGTACTAGTAAGTATCAAATAGTCCACAAAATTACAGTAAATAATACTGGCGGTACTAGTAAGTATCAAATAGTCCACAAAATTAAAGTAAATAATACTGGCGGTACTAGTAAGTATCAAATAGTCCACAAAATTACAGTAAATAATACTGGCGGTACTAGTAAGTATCAAATAGTCCACAAAAGTACAGTAAATAATACTGGCGGTACTACGAAGGATCAAATAGTCCACAAGATTATTGTAAATAATACTGGCGGTACTGCTATGGATCAAATAGTCCACACAATTACAGTAAATAATACTGGCGGTACTACTAAGGATCAAATAGTCCACACAATTACAGTAAATAATACTGGCTGTACTACTAAGGATCAAATAGTCCACACAATTACAGTAAATAATACTGGCGGTACTAATAAGGATCAAATAGTCCACAAAATTACAGTAAATAATACTGGCTGCACTACTAAGGATCAAATAGTCCACACAATTACAGTAAATAATACTGGCGGTACTACTAAGGATCAAATAGTCCACACAATTACAGTAAATAATACTGGCTGCACTACAAAGGATCAAATAGTCCACACAGTTACAGTAAATAATACTGGCCGTACTACTAAGGATCAAATAGTCCAAAAAATTACAGTAAATAATACTGGCTGTACTACTAAAGATCAAATAGTCCACACAATTACAGAAAATAACACTGGCGGTACTACTAAGGATCAAATAGTCCACAAAATTACAGTAAATAATACTGGCTGTACTACTAAGGATCAAATAGTCCACACAATTACAGTAAATAATACGGGCTGTACTACTAACGATCAAACAGTCCGCACAATTACAGTAAATAATACTGGCGTTACTACTAAGGATCAAATAGTCCACGCAATTACAATAAATAATACTGGCGGCAATACTAAGGATCAAATAGTCCACACAATTAAAGTAAATAATACTGGCGGTACAACTAAAGATCAAATAGTCCACAAAATCACAGTAAATAATACTGGCGTTACTACTAAGGATCAAATAGTCCACGCAATTACAATAAATAATACTGGCGGCAATACTAAGGATCAAATAGTCCACACAATTAAAGTAAATAATACTGGCGGTACAACTAAAGATCAAATAGTCCGCAAAATCACAGTAAATAACACTGGAGGTACTGCTCAGGATTATACAGTCCACACAATTACATTACAGTAAATAATACTGGAGGTTCTACTAAGGATCAAATAGTCCACAAAATTACAGTAAATAATACTGGAGGTTCTACTAACGATCAAATAACACAAAAAATTACAGTAAATAATACTGGCGGTACTGCTGAGGACCAAATAGTCCACACAATTACAGCACATAATACTGGCTGTACTACTAAGGACCAAATAGTCCACACAATTACAGTAAATAATACTGGCTGTACTACTAAGGACCTAATAGTCCACCCAATTACAGTAAATAATACTGGCTGTACTACTAAGGATCAAATAGTCCACGCAATTACAGTAAATAATACGGGCTGTACTACTAACGATCAAACAGTCCGCACAATTACAGTAAATAATACTGGCGTTACAACTAAGGATCAAATAGTCCACGCAATTACAATAAATAATACTGGCGGCAATACTAAGGATCAAATAGTCCACACAATTAAAGTAAATAATACTGGCGGTACAACTAAAGATCAAATAGTCCACAAAATCACAGTAAATAATACTGGCGTTACTACTAAGGATCAAATAGTCCACGCAATTACAATAAATAATACTGGCGGCAATACTAAGGATCAAATAGTCCACACAATTAAAGTAAATAATACTGGCGGTACAACTAAAGATCAAATAGTCCGCAAAATCACAGTAAATAACACTGGAGGTACTGCTCAGGATTATACAGTCCACACAATTACATTACAGTAAATAATACTGGCTGTACTACTAAGGATCATATAGTCCACAAAATTACTGTAAATAATACTGGCGGTACTACTAAGGATCAAATGGTCCACAAAATCACAGTAAATAACACTGGAGGTACTGCTCAGGATAAAACAGTTACATTACCGTAAATAATACTGGAGGTTCTACTAAGGATCAAATAGTCCACAAAATTAGAGTAAATAATACTGGCCGTACTACTACGGATCAAATAACCCACAAAATTACAGTAAATAATACTGGCGGTGCAACTAAAGATTAAACAGTCCACACAATTACAGTAAATAATACTGGCGGTACTGCTAAGGATCAAATTGTCCACAAAATTACAGTAAATAATACTGGCGGTACTGCTAAGGATCAAATTGTCCACAAAATTACAGTAAATAACACTGGCGGTACTACTAAGGATCAAATAGTCCACACAATTACATTACAGTAAGTAATACTGGCGGTTCTACTAAGGATCAAATAGTCCACAAAATTACAGTAAATAATACTGGCGGTACTACTACGGATCAAATAGTCCACAAAATTACAGTAAATAATACTGGCGGTACTGCTAAGGATCAAACAGTCCACACAATTACATTACAGTAAGTAATACTGGCGGTTCTACTAAGGATCAAATAGGCCACAAAATTACAGTAAATAATACTGGCGGTACTACTAAGGATCAAATAGTCCACAAAATTACAGAAAATAATACTGGCGGTACTACTACGGATCAAATAGTCCACAAAATTACAGTAAATAATACTGGCGGTACTACTAAGGATCAAATAGTCCACAAAACTATTGCAAATAATACTGGCTGTAGTACTAAGGATCAAATAGTCCACAAAACTATTGCAAATAATACTGGCTGTAGTACTAAGGATCAAATAGTCCACAACACTATTGTAAATAATACTGACTGTACTACTAAAAATCAAAGAGTCCACCTAATTACAGTAAATAATACTGGCGTTACTACTAAGGATCAAATAGTCCACAAAATTACAGTAAATAATACTGGCGGTACTACTAAGGATCATATAGTCCACAAAATTACAGTAAATAATACTGGCGGTACTGATAAGGATCAAATAGTCCACAAAATTACAGTAAATAATACTGGTGGTACTGCTTAGGATGAAACAGTCCACACAACTACATTACAGTCAAGAATACTGGCGGTACTACTAAGGATCAAATAGTCCACAAAATTACAATAAATAATACTGGCGGTACTACTAAGGATCTAATTGTCCACAAAATTGCATTAAATAACACTGGCGGTACTGCTCAGGATCGAACAGTCCACACAATTACATTACAGTAAATAATACTATTGGTACTACTAAGGATCAAATATTCCACCAAATTACAGTAAATAATACTGGCGGTACTACTAAGGATCAAATAGTCCACAAAATTACAGTAAATAATACTGGCGGTACTACTAAGGATCATATAGTCCACAAAATTACAGTAAATAATACTGGCGGTACTGATAAGGATCAAATAGTCCACAAAATTACAGTAAATAATACTGGCGGTACTACTAAGGATCTATTAGTCCGCAAAGGTGCATTAAATAACACTGGCGGTACTGCTCAGGATCGAATAGTCCACACAATTACATTACAGTAAATAATACTATTGGTACTACTAAGGATCAAACAGTCCACACAATTACATTACAGTAAATAATACTGGCGGTTCTACTAAGAGTCAAATAGTCCACAAAATTACAGTAAATAATACTGGCGGTACAACTTTAGATCAAACAGTCCACAAAATTACAGTTAATAATACTAGGGGTACTACTAATGATCAAATAGTCCACACAATTACAATAAATAATACTGGCTGTACTACTAAGGACGAAATAGTCCACACAATTATAGTAAATAATACTGGCAGTACTACTAAGGATCAAATAGGCCACAAAATTACAGTAAATAATATTAATTGTAATACTAAGGATTATATAGTCCACACAATTACAGTAAATAATATTGGCGGTACTACTAAGGATCAAATAGTCCACACAATTACAGTAAATAATACTAGCGGTACTAATAAGGATCATATAGTCCACAAAATTACAGTAAATAATACTGGCGGTACTACTAAGGATCAAATAGTCCACAGAATTACATTACAGTAAATAGTACTGGCGGTACTACTAAGGATCAAATAGTCCACAAAATTACAGTAAATAATACTGGCGGTAGTACTAAGGATCAAATAGTCCACAAAATTATTGTAAATAATACAGGCGGTACTACTAAGGATCAAATAGTCCACAAAACTATTGTAAATAATACTGGCTGTAGTACTAAGGATCAAATAGTCCACACAATTATTGTAAATAATACAGGCAGTACTACTAAGGATCAAATAGTCCACGCAATTATTGTAAATAATACTGACTGTACTACTAAGGATCAAATAGTCCACAAAATTACAGTAAATAATACTAGCGGTACTACTAAGGTCAAATAGTCAACACAATTCCAGTAAATAATACTGGCGGTAGTACTAAGGATCAAATATTTCACACAATTACAGTAAATGATGCAGGCGGTACTACTAAGGATCAAATAGTCCACAAAATTACAGTAAATAATACTGGCGGTACTACTAAGGATCAAATAATCCACACAATTACAGTAAATAATACTGGCTGTACTCCTAAGGATCAAATAGTCCACACAATTACAGTAAATAATACTGACGGTACTACTAAGGATCAAATATTCCAGACATTTGCAGTAAATAATACTGGCTGTACTGCTAAGGATCAAATAGTCCACACATTTACAGTTAATATTACTGGCGATTCTACTAAGGATCAAAGGGTCCACAAAATTACATTACAGTAAATAATACTGGCTGTACTACTAAGGATCAAATAGTCCACACAATTACAGTAAATAATACTGGCTGTACTGCTAAGGATCAAATAGTCCACAAAATTACTGTAAATAATACTGGCTGTACTGCTAAGGATCGAATAGTCCACACAATTACAGTAAATAATACTGTCGGTACTACTAAAGATCAAATAGTCCCCAAATTTACAGTAAATAATACTGTCGGTAGTACTAATGATCAAATACCATAAAAAAAATTACAGTAAATCATACTGGCGGTCCTACTAAAGATCAAACAGTCCACACAATTACATTACAGTAAACAACACTAGTGATACTACTAAGGATCAAATAGTCCACAAAATTACAGTGAATAATACTGACGGTACTGCTAAGGATCAAGTAGCCTACACAATTACAGTAAATAATACTGTCGATACTACTAAAGATCAAATAGTCCCCAAAATTACAGTAAATAATACTGACGGTACTACTAATGATCAAACAGTCCACAAAATTACATTACAGTAAATAATACTGGCGGTACTACTAAGGATCAAATAGTCCCAAAAGTACTGTAAATAATACTGGCGGTACTACTAAGGATCAAATAGTCCACACAATTACAGTAAATAATACTGTCTGTACTACTAAGGATCAAATAGTCCACACAATTACAGTAAATAATACTGGCGGTACTACTAAGGATCAAATAGTGCACAAAATTACAGTAAATAATATTGGCGGTACTACTAAGGATCAAATAGTCCACACAATTACAGTAAATACTACTGTCTGTACTACTAAGAATCAAATAGTCCACACAATTACAGTAAATAATACTGTCTGTACTAATAAGGATCAAATAGTCCACAGAATTACAGTAAATAATACTGGCGGTACTACTAAGGATCAAATAGTGCACAAAATTACAGTAAATAATATTGGCGGTTCTACTAAGGATCAAATAGTCCACACAATTACAGTAAAAAATACTGGCGGTACTACTAAGGATCATATAGTCCACAAAATTACAGTAAATAATACTGGCGGCACTACTAAGGATCAAATAGTCCACACAATTACAGTAAATAATACTGGCGGTACTACAAAGGACCAAATAGCCTACAAAATTACAGTTAATAATACTGTCGGTACTACTAAGGATCAAATAGTCCACACAATTACAGTAAATACTACTGTCTGTACTACTAAGGATCAAATAGCCCACAAACTTACAGTAAATAATACTGGCGGTACTACTAAAGTTCAAATAGCGCACAAAATTACAGTAAATAATACTGGCGGTACTACTAAGGATCAAATAGTCCCCAAAAGTACTGTAAATAATACTGGCGGTACTACTAAGGATCAAATAGTCCACACATTTACAGTAAATAATACTGTCTGTACTACTAAGGATCAAATAGTCCACACAATTACAGTAAGTAATACTGGCGGTACTACTAAGGATCAAATAGTCCACACAATTACAGTAAATAATACTGTCTGTACTACTAAGGATCAAACAGTCCACACGATTACAGTAAATAATACTGGCGGTACTACTAAGGATCAAATAGTGCACAAAATTACAGTAAATAATATTGGCGGTACTACTAAGGATCAAATAGTCCACACAATTACAGTAAATACTACTGTCTGTACTACTAAGGATCAAATAGTCCACACAATTACAGTAAATAATACTGTCTGTACTAATAAGGATCAAATAGTCCACAGAATTACAGTAAATAATACTGGCGGTACTACTAAGTATCAAATAGTGCACAAAATTACAGTAAATAATATTGGCGGTACTACTAAGGATCAAATAGTCCACACAATTACAGTAAATAATACTGGCGGTACTACTAAGGATCATATAGTCCACAAAATTACAGTAAATAATACTGGCGGTACTACTAAGGATCAAATAGTCCACACAATTACAGTAAATAACACTGGCGGTACTACTAAGGATCAAATAGCCTACAAAATTACAGTAAATAATACTGTCGGTACTACTAAGGATCAAATAGTCCACAAAATTACAATAAATAATACTGGCGGTACTACTAAGGATCTAATTGTCCACAAAATTGCATTAAATAACACTGGCGGTACTGCTCAGGATCGAACAGTCCACACAATTACATTACAGTAAATAATACTATTGGTACTACTAAGGATCAAATATTCCACCAAATTACAGTAAATAATACTGGCGGTACTACTAAGGATCAAATAGTCCACAAAATTACAGTAAATAATACTGGCGGTACTACTAAGGATCATATAGTCCACAAAATTACAGTAAATAATACTGGCGGTACTGATAAGGATCAAATAGTCCACAAAATTACAGTAAATAATACTGGCGGTACTACTAAGGATCTATTAGTCCGCAAAGGTGCATTAAATAACACTGGCGGTACTGCTCAGGATCGAATAGTCCACACAATTACATTACAGTAAATAATACTGGCGGTTCTACTAAGAGTCAAATAGTCCACAAAATTACAGTAAATAATACTGGCGGTACAACTTTAGATCAAACAGTCCACAAAATTACAGTTAATAATACTAGGGGTACTACTAATGATCAAATAGTCCACACAATTACAATAAATAATACTGGCTGTACTACTAAGGACGAAATAGTCCACACAATTATAGTAAATAATACTGGCGGTACTACTAAGGATCAAATAGGCCACAAAATTACAGTAAATAATATTAATTGTAATACTAAGGATTATATAGTCCACACAATTACAGTAAATAATATTGGCGGTACTACTAAGGATCAAATAGTCCACACAATTACAGTAAATAATACTAGCGGTACTAATAAGGATCATATAGTCCACAAAATTACAGTAAATAATACTGGCGGTACTACTAAGGATCAAATAGTCCACAGAATTACATTACAGTAAATAGTACTGGCGGTACTACTAAGGATCAAATAGTCCACAAAATTACAGTAAATAATACTGGCGGTAGTACTAAGGATCAAATAGTCCACAAAATTATTGTAAATAATACAGGCGGTACTACTAAGGATCAAATAGTCCACAAAACTATTGTAAATAATACTGGCTGTAGTACTAAGGATCAAATAGTCCACACAATTATTGTAAATAATACAGGCAGTACTACTAAGGATCAAATAGTCCACGCAATTATTGTAAATAATACTGACTGTACTACTAAGGATCAAATAGTCCACAAAATTACAGTAAATAATACTAGCGGTACTACTAAGGTCAAATAGTCAACACAATTCCAGTAAATAATACTGGCGGTAGTACTAAGGATCAAATATTTCACACAATTACAGTAAATGATGCAGGCGGTACTACTAAGGATCAAATAGTCCACAAAATTACAGTAAATAATACTGGCGGTACTACTAAGGATCAAATAATCCACACAATTACAGTAAATAATACTGGCTGTACTCCTAAGGATCAAATAGTCCACACAATTACAGTAAATAATACTGACGGTACTACTAAGGATCAAATATTCCAGACATTTGCAGTAAATAATACTGGCTGTACTGCTAAGGATCAAATAGTCCACACATTTACAGTTAATATTACTGGCGATTCTACTAAGGATCAAAGGGTCCACAAAATTACATTACAGTAAATAATACTGGCTGTACTACTAAGGATCAAATAGTCCACACAATTACAGTAAATAATACTGGCTGTACTGCTAAGGATCAAATAGTCCACAAAATTACTGTAAATAATACTGGCTGTACTGCTAAGGATCGAATAGTCCACACAATTACAGTAAATAATACTGTCGGTACTACTAAAGATCAAATAGTCCCCAAAATTACAGTAAATAATACTGTCGGTAGTACTAATGATCAAATACCATAAAAAAAATTACAGTAAATCATACTGGCGGTCCTACTAAAGATCAAACAGTCCACACAATTACATTACAGTAAACAACACTAGTGATACTACTAAGGATCAAATAGTCCACAAAATTACAGTGAATAATACTGACGGTACTGCTAAGGATCAAGTAGCCTACACAATTACAGTAAATAATACTGTCGATACTACTAAAGATCAAATAGTCCCCAAAATTACAGTAAATAATACTGTCGGTACTACTAATGATCAAACAGTCCACAAAATTACATTACAGTAAATAATACTGGCGGTACTACTAAGGATCAAATAGTCCCAAAAGTACTGTAAATAATACTGGCGGTACTACTAAGGATCAAATAGTCCACACAATTACAGTAAATAATACTGTCTGTACTACTAAGGATCAAATAGTCCACACAATTACAGTAAATAATACTGTCTGTACTAATAAGGATCAAATAGTCCACAGAATTACAGTAAATAATACTGGCGGTACTACTAAGGATCAAATAGTGCACAAAATTACAGTAAATAATATTGGCGGTTCTACTAAGGATCAAATAGTCCACACAATTACAGTAAAAAATACTGGCGGTACTACTAAGGATCATATAGTCCACAAAATTACAGTAAATAATACTGGCGGTACTACTAAGGATCAAATAGTCCACACAATTACAGTAAATAATACTGGCGGTACTACTAAGGATCAAATAGCCCACAAAATTACAGTAAATAACACTGGCGGTACTACTGAGGATCAAATAGCCCACAAAATTACAGTAAATAATACTGGCGGTACTACTAAGGATCAAATAGCCCACAAACTTACAGTAAATAATACTGGCGGTACTACTAAAGTTCAAATAGCGCACAAAATTACAGTAAATAATACTGGCGGTACTACTAAGGATCAAATAGTCCCCAAAAGTACTGTAAATAATACTGGCGGTACTACTAAGGATCAAATAGTCCACACATTTACAGTAAATAATACTGTCTGTACTACTAAGGATCAAATAGTCCACACAATTACAGTAAGTAATACTGGCGGTACTACTAAGGATCAAATAGTCCACACAATTACAGTAAATAATACTGTCTGTACTACTAAGGATCAAACAGTCCACACGATTACAGTAAATAATACTGGCGGTACTACTAAGGATCAAATAGTGCACAAAATTACAGTAAATAATATTGGCGGTACTACTAAGGATCAAATAGTCCACACAATTACAGTAAATACTACTGTCTGTACTACTAAGGATCAAATAGTCCACACAATTACAGTAAATAATACTGTCTGTACTAATAAGGATCAAATAGTCCACAGAATTACAGTAAATAATACTGGCGGTACTACTAAGTATCAAATAGTGCACAAAATTACAGTAAATAATATTGGCGGTACTACTAAGGATCAAATAGTCCACACAATTACAGTAAATAATACTGGCGGTACTACTAAGGATCATATAGTCCACAAAATTACAGTAAATAATACTGGCGGTACTACTAAGGATCAAATAGTCCACACAATTACAGTAAATAACACTGGCGGTACTACTAAGGATCAAATAGCCTACAAAATTACAGTAAATAATACTGTCGGTACTACTAAGGATCAAATAGTCCACAAAATTACAATAAATAATACTGGCGGTACTACTAAGGATCTAATTGTCCACAAAATTGCATTAAATAACACTGGCGGTACTGCTCAGGATCGAACAGTCCACACAATTACATTACAGTAAATAATACTATTGGTACTACTAAGGATCAAATATTCCACCAAATTACAGTAAATAATACTGGCGGTACTACTAAGGATCAAATAGTCCACAAAATTACAGTAAATAATACTGGCGGTACTACTAAGGATCATATAGTCCACAAAATTACAGTAAATAATACTGGCGGTACTGATAAGGATCAAATAGTCCACAAAATTACAGTAAATAATACTGGCGGTACTACTAAGGATCTATTAGTCCGCAAAGGTGCATTAAATAACACTGGCGGTACTGCTCAGGATCGAATAGTCCACACAATTACATTACAGTAAATAATACTGGCGGTTCTACTAAGAGTCAAATAGTCCACAAAATTACAGTAAATAATACTGGCGGTACAACTTTAGATCAAACAGTCCACAAAATTACAGTTAATAATACTAGGGGTACTACTAATGATCAAATAGTCCACACAATTACAATAAATAATACTGGCTGTACTACTAAGGACGAAATAGTCCACACAATTATAGTAAATAATACTGGCGGTACTACTAAGGATCAAATAGGCCACAAAATTACAGTAAATAATATTAATTGTAATACTAAGGATTATATAGTCCACACAATTACAGTAAATAATATTGGCGGTACTACTAAGGATCAAATAGTCCACACAATTACAGTAAATAATACTAGCGGTACTAATAAGGATCATATAGTCCACAAAATTACAGTAAATAATACTGGCGGTACTACTAAGGATCAAATAGTCCACAGAATTACATTACAGTAAATAGTACTGGCGGTACTACTAAGGATCAAATAGTCCACAAAATTACAGTAAATAATACTGGCGGTAGTACTAAGGATCAAATAGTCCACAAAATTATTGTAAATAATACAGGCGGTACTACTAAGGATCAAATAGTCCACAAAACTATTGTAAATAATACTGGCTGTAGTACTAAGGATCAAATAGTCCACACAATTATTGTAAATAATACAGGCAGTACTACTAAGGATCAAATAGTCCACGCAATTATTGTAAATAATACTGACTGTACTACTAAGGATCAAATAGTCCACAAAATTACAGTAAATAATACTAGCGGTACTACTAAGGTCAAATAGTCAACACAATTCCAGTAAATAATACTGGCGGTAGTACTAAGGATCAAATATTTCACACAATTACAGTAAATGATGCAGGCGGTACTACTAAGGATCAAATAGTCCACAAAATTACAGTAAATAATACTGGCGGTACTACTAAGGATCAAATAATCCACACAATTACAGTAAATAATACTGGCTGTACTCCTAAGGATCAAATAGTCCACACAATTACAGTAAATAATACTGACGGTACTACTAAGGATCAAATATTCCAGACATTTGCAGTAAATAATACTGGCTGTACTGCTAAGGATCAAATAGTCCACACATTTACAGTTAATATTACTGGCGATTCTACTAAGGATCAAAGGGTCCACAAAATTACATTACAGTAAATAATACTGGCTGTACTACTAAGGATCAAATAGTCCACACAATTACAGTAAATAATACTGGCTGTACTGCTAAGGATCAAATAGTCCACAAAATTACTGTAAATAATACTGGCTGTACTGCTAAGGATCGAATAGTCCACACAATTACAGTAAATAATACTGTCGGTACTACTAAAGATCAAATAGTCCCCAAAATTACAGTAAATAATACTGTCGGTAGTACTAATGATCAAATACCATAAAAAAAATTACAGTAAATCATACTGGCGGTCCTACTAAAGATCAAACAGTCCACACAATTACATTACAGTAAACAACACTAGTGATACTACTAAGGATCAAATAGTCCACAAAATTACAGTGAATAATACTGACGGTACTGCTAAGGATCAAGTAGCCTACACAATTACAGTAAATAATACTGTCGATACTACTAAAGATCAAATAGTCCCCAAAATTACAGTAAATAATACTGTCGGTACTACTAATGATCAAACAGTCCACAAAATTACATTACAGTAAATAATACTGGCGGTACTACTAAGGATCAAATAGTCCCAAAAGTACTGTAAATAATACTGGCGGTACTACTAAGGATCAAATAGTCCACACAATTACAGTAAATAATACTGTCTGTACTACTAAGGATCAAATAGTCCACACAATTACAGTAAATAATACTGTCTGTACTAATAAGGATCAAATAGTCCACAGAATTACAGTAAATAATACTGGCGGTACTACTAAGGATCAAATAGTGCACAAAATTACAGTAAATAATATTGGCGGTTCTACTAAGGATCAAATAGTCCACACAATTACAGTAAAAAATACTGGCGGTACTACTAAGGATCATATAGTCCACAAAATTACAGTAAATAATACTGGCGGTACTACTAAGGATCAAATAGTCCACACAATTACAGTAAATAATACTGGCGGTACTACTAAGGATCAAATAGCCCACAAAATTACAGTAAATAACACTGGCGGTACTACTGAGGATCAAATAGCCCACAAAATTACAGTAAATAATACTGGCGGTACTACTAAGGATCAAATAGCCCACAAACTTACAGTAAATAATACTGGCGGTACTACTAAAGTTCAAATAGCGCACAAAATTACAGTAAATAATACTGGCGGTACTACTAAGGATCAAATAGTCCCCAAAAGTACTGTAAATAATACTGGCGGTACTACTAAGGATCAAATAGTCCACACATTTACAGTAAATAATACTGTCTGTACTACTAAGGATCAAATAGTCCACACAATTACAGTAAGTAATACTGGCGGTACTACTAAGGATCAAATAGTCCACACAATTACAGTAAATAATACTGTCTGTACTACTAAGGATCAAACAGTCCACACGATTACAGTAAATAATACTGGCGGTACTACTAAGGATCAAATAGTGCACAAAATTACAGTAAATAATATTGGCGGTACTACTAAGGATCAAATAGTCCACACAATTACAGTAAATACTACTGTCTGTACTACTAAGGATCAAATAGTCCACACAATTACAGTAAATAATACTGTCTGTACTAATAAGGATCAAATAGTCCACAGAATTACAGTAAATAATACTGGCGGTACTATTAAGTATCAAATAGTGCACAAAATTACAGTAAATAATATTGGCGGTACTACTAAGGATCAAATAGTCCACACAATTACAGTAAATAATACTGGCGGTACTACTAAGGATCATATAGTCCACAAAATTACAGTAAATAATACTGGCGGTACTACTAAGGATCAAATAGTCCACACAATTACAGTAAATAACACTGGCGGTACTACTAAGGATCAAATAGCCTACAAAATTACAGTAAATAATACTGGCGGTACTACTAAGGATCAAATAGCCCACAAACTTACAGTAAATAATACTGGCGGTACTACTAAAGTTCAAATAGCGCACAAAATTACAGTAAATAATACTGGCGGTACTAGTAAGGATCAAATAGTCCACAAAATTACAGTAAATAATACTGGCGGTACTGCTAAGGATCAAATAGCCCACAAAATTACAGTAAATAATACTGGCGGTACTACTAAGGACCAAATAGTCCACAAAATTACAGTTGAAACTAGAAGTCCTGTCACGAATTGTGCACTTATCTAGGCTTAATTGCGCGTTGGAATTGCGCGCAATTGCCATATCGAATGGCATCCAAAGCACGGCAGGTTCTCTTTGTTACTCATAGCAAACACATGCAATGTTTCTCCCAATGGACCTCCGGGTTACCCGGAGGTCCATTGGCTGAAACATTGCTTGTGCACAGGCCATATGTACAGAATTTGATAGCTTTACTTGGTCCATAACGCGTACATTAACGCGCATATCAACGTGCTATTTGTGCGTATTTCATGACAGGACTTCTAGTTTTAACTGTACAGTAAATAATACTGGCGGTACTACTAAGGATCAAATAGTCCACAAAATTACAGTAAATAATACTAGCGGTACTACTGAGTATGAAATACACATTGGGTTTTCCGTTTATTCACTGTGTCATGTTCCCATAAGCGTCCCATTTGTCGGTCTGGACATAGAATTCTAGCGATGAGGTGGGAATATAACACCCCATGATAGAAAAATGTTTTAGCATTGCTGTTGGCGCTTTTTTCCTCTAATGGTACGAATTATATGCCTCTTCATGAAGACTAGTGACAGAAAAGAAGTACTCCGTGTTCCCCCGTTTTTATTCCAGTATAAATCGAAGTAACACACTCGTAACCCATCCATAAAACGGTGGGAGAAAACGGACATACGCGAAAGGAAGAAACATTTTTCTAGAAAACAGATGCGTAAAATGGACAAAATAATATGAAAGCGGCTTTAAGCAGTAACAATTGTTACCAAAAAAATTACAGTCACAGAATCAGCCGCTTTTTCTGTGTTCTATAAATTTAGGTGTTTTATGTCCCTTAGACATGAATTCTGAGTATAAGTGTGTGATTTATTTATTTATTATTTATTTATTGATGTTTAAGGTCACATATTTATGCACAATGGCTAATCATGACCGTGACAGTTTTACGGGTGGAGGAAGCCGGAGTACCCGGAGAGAACCACCGAGCAGCTGCCAGCTCCCCAACATCGTAACTCCGCACTGCAGCACAGGCAGGGTTAGATTGGTTGAAGACATGCGTACCATCGACGTGCAGTACGCCTTAGTACACGGCGTCATCGTGCCCCCACATGGGCAATGGGGGTGAAGTGTCTTGCCCAAGGACACAACGCGGTTGCCGCAGGTGGGATTCGAACCGAGGACCTCTCGGCATGCAGCCTGCACCTCTACCTACTGAGCCACCGCGCCCACTATAAGTGTGTGAGTGAGGGTTAGTAGACAAGAAGGGGTAGGAACGTCTATGAATGAGTGTGTGTTTGTTGGGATGGTTTTACAATCATTTTGTCAAAGGGAGAAAGTTCTCAATTCATGGGAAGGTATTTGACCAAGATGAGAACTCTTCGGACAGACGAACGTACTCCAAATACCATGTTGGACAATTATGCATCGACTGGCCATCTTAATCAGCTTAACGTTATGAGTACCAAGGAACTGGCTCGAAATTTAATGTATACTGGGGTGTTAACAAATTTAATGTATCGCCACTGGGGTAGTTTAAACATATTTTATTGTCATTAGATTGAAAACTGACAAAAGGATTGGAACACAAGTTGTTAAACTTATATAAGTTCCTCTCCTAAAGCATTCAATGACAGCTAACAAAAATATATGAGAACAAACCAAACAAAAAAAAAAAAAAACCCAAAACAAGAGAACAATTTATATCTACAATACAATAAACATGCTTCAAATAAGGTAACAGGAAACCAATTCATAGCAGCTGGGGAGAAGTTAAAGACACTACATGCAGGTATAGGATAAGATTGTATAAAGCAAAAAAAAAACAGAGGAGAGTTGGGTGTTGTGTCCTTATCGTACGGATGCGGCCATCGCAAGTCATCACCAAGCCTTATCTTGATGTTAAAGAGAAGGCACACCAAAAAGGGGGAGAGGTGGGAGTAACTAAAACGATTGCTACAGTTAAAACTAGAAGTCCTGTCATGAAATGCGCACAAATAGCACGTCAATCTGCGCGTTAATCTACGCGTTATGATCATAGTAAGGCTATCATATTATGTACATATGGCCTGTGCACAAGCAATGTTTCAGCCAATGGACCTCCGGGTCACCCGGAGGTCCATTTGCAGAAACATTACCTGTGTTTGCTATGAGTAACCAGGATAACCTGTTGTGCTTTGGATGCAATTCGATACGGCAATTGCGCGCAATTCCTACGCGCAATGAAGCCTAGATAAGCGCACAGTACGTGACAGGACTTCTAGTTTTAACTGTACCTGAAATAAAGGACTGTACTAAAACAAAAATCAGATTGTTTTCATTTTGTGATAAATTAGGTTTTCCGAAAAGAACATCGTCCGTGGAGGTAATGTTAAATTGAGAAAGTCGTCTAAAAAGGATTTCACGCTGGACTAGGTAGTGAGGATATTCGAAGAAGTAATGAAAACTGTTTTCAAGTACGTGTCCACAACTACACCTGGACGTATCATATATATAGCACGTGTCCACAACTACACATGGACATATCAGATATATATAGTACGTGTCCACAACTAGACCTGGACGTATCAGATATATAGTACATGTCCACAACTACACATGGACATACCAGATATATAGTATGTATCCACAACTACACATGGACATATCAGATATATATAGTACGTGTCCACAACTAGACCTGGACGTATCATATATATAGTACGTGTCCACAACTAGACATGGACGTATCATATATATAGTACGTGTCCACAACTAGACCTGGACGTATCAGATATATAGTACGTGTCCACAACTACAGATGGACGTATCATATATATAGTACGTGTTCACAACTACAGATGGACGTATCATATATATAGTATGTCTCCACAACTACAGATGGACGTATCATATATATAATACGTGTCCACAACTACACATGGACATATCAGATATATAGTACGTGTCCAAACTACACATGGGCGAAACATATATATAGTACATGTCCGCAACTACACATGGACATATCAGATATATAGTACATGTCCACAACTACACATGGACGTATCATATATATATTACGTATCCACAACTACATATGTACATATCATATATATAGTATGTGTCCACAACTACAGATGGACGTATCAGATATATAGTACGTGTCCAAACTACACATGGTCGTATCATATATATAGCACGTGTCCACAACTACATATGTACATATCATATATATAGTATGTGTCCACAACTACAGATGGACGTATCAGATATATAGTACGTGTCCAAACTACACATGGACGTATCATATATATAGTACGTGTCCAAACTACACATGGACGTATCATATATATAGTACGTGTCCACAACTACAGATGGACGTATCATATATATAGCACGTATCCACAACTACAGATGGACGTATCATATATATAGTATGTGTCCACAACTACAGATGGACATATCATATATATAGTACATGTCCACAACTACACATGGACGTATCATATATATAGTACGTGTCCACAACTACAGATGGACATATCAGATATATAGTATGTGTCCACAACTACACATGGACGTATCAGATATATAGTATGTGTCCACAACTACATATGGACATATCAGATATATAGTACGTGTCCACAACTACAGATGGACGTATCATATATATAGTACGTGTCCACAACTACAGATGGACGTATCATATATATAGTACATGTCCACAACTACAGATGGACGTATCATATATATAGTACGTGTCCACAACTACACATGGACGTATCATATATATAGTACGTGTCCACAACTACACATGGACATATCATATATATAGTACGTGTCCACAACTACAGATGGACATATCATATATATAGTACATGTCCACAACTACACATGGACGTATCATATATATAGTACGTGTCCACAACTACACATGGACGCATCATATATATAGTACGTGTCCACAACTACAGATGGACATATCAGATATATAGTATGTGTCCACAACTACAGATGGACATATCATATATATAGTACATGTCCACAACTACACATGGACGTATCATATATATAGTACGTGTCCACAACTACAGATGGACATATCAGATATATAGTATGTGTCCACAACTACAGATGGACATATCATATATATAGTACGTGTCCACAACTACAGATGGACATATCATATATATAGTACATGTCCACAACTACACATGGACGTATCATATGTATAGTACGTGTCCACAACTACAGATGGACATATCAGATATATAGTATGTATCCACAACTACAGATGGACATATCATATATATAGTATGTGTCCACAACTACAGATGGACATATCAGATATATAGTATGTGTCCACAACTACAGATGGACATATCATATATATAGTATGTGTCCACAATTACACATGGACGTATCATATATATAGCACGTGTCCACAACTACACATGGACATATCAGATATATAGTACATGTCCACAACTACACATGGACGTATCATATATATAGCACGTGGCCACAACTACACATGGACATATCAGATATATAGTAGGCGTCCACAACTACACATGGACGTATCATATATATAGTACGTGTTCACAACTACATATGGACGTATCATATATATAGCAAGTGTCCACAACTACAGATGGACGTATCAGATATATAGCACGTGTCCACAACTACACATGGACGTATCATATATATAGCACGTGTCCGCAACTACATATGGACATATCAGATATATAGTATGTGTCCACAACTACACCTGGACGTATCATATATATAGTATGTGCCCACAACTACAGATGGACGTATCATATATATAGTACGTGTCCACAACTACAGATGGACGTATCATATATATAGTACGTGTCCACAACTACAGATGGACGTATCATATATATAGTACGTGTCCACAACTACAGATGGACGTATCATATATATAGTACATGTCCACAACTACACATGGACGTATCATATATATAGTACGTGTCCACAACTACACCTGGATGTATCAGATATATAGTACATGTCCACAACTACACATGGAGGTATCATATATATAGTACATGTCCACAACTACACATGGACGTATCATATATATAGCACGTGTCCACAACTAGACATGGACATATCAGATATATAGTATGTGTCCACAACTACACATGGACGTATCATATATATAGTACTTGTCCACAACTACAGATGGACGTATCATATATATAGTACGTGTCCACAACTACACATGGACGCATCATATATATCTAGTACGTGTCCACAACTACACATGGACGTATCATATATATAGTACGTGTCCACAACTACAGATGGACGTATCATATATATAGTACGTGTCCACAACTACAGATGGACGTATCATATATATAGTACGTGTCCACAACTACAGATGGACGTATCATATATATAGTACGTGTCCACAACTACAGATGGACGTATGATATATATAGTACGTGTCCACAACTACACATGGACGTATCATATATATAGTACGTGTCCACAACTACAGATGGACGTATCATATATATAGTACATGTCCACAACTACACATGGACGTATCATATATATAGTACGTGTCCACAACTACAGATGGACATATCAGATATATAGTATGTGTCCACAACTACAGATGGACATATCATATATATAGTACGTGTCCACAACTACAGATGGACATATCATATATATAGTACATGTCCACAACTACACATGGACGTATCATATATATAGTACGTGTCCACAACTACAGATGGACATATCAGATATATAGTATGTATCCACAACTACAGATGGACATATCATATATATAGTGTGTGTCCACAACTACAGATGGACATATCAGATATATAGTATGTGTCCACAACTACAGATAGACATATCATATATATAGTATGTGTCCACAATTACACATGGACGTATCATATATATAGCACGTGTCCACAACTACACATGGACATATCAGATATATAGTACATGTCCACAACTACACATGGACGTATCATATATATAGCACGTGTCCACAACTACACATGGACATATCAGATATATAGTAGGCGTCCACAACTACACATGGACGTATCATATATATAGTAAGTGTTCACAACTACATATGGACGTATCATATATATAGCACGTGTCCACAACTACAGATGGACGTATCAGATATATAGCACGTGTCCACAACTACAGATGGACGTATCATATATATAGTACGTGTCCACAACTACAGATGGACGTATCATATATATAGTACGTGTCCACAACTACAGATGGACGTATCATATATATAGTACATGTCCACAACTACACATGGACGTATCATATATATAGTACGTGTCCACAACTACACCTGGATGTATCAGATACATAGTACATGTCCACAACTACACATGGACGTATCATATATATAGTACATGTCCACAACTACACATGGACGTATCATATATATAGCACGCGTCCACAACTAGACATTGACATATCAGATATATAGTATGTGTCCACAACTACACATGGACGTATCATATATATAGTACTTGTCCACAAATACAGATGGACGTATCATATATATAGTACGTGTCCACAACTACACATGGACGTATCATATATATAGTACGTGTCCACAACTACACATGGACGTATCATATATATAGTACGTGTCCACAACTACAGATGGACGTATCATATATATAGTACGTGTCCACAACTACAGATGGACGTATCATATATATAGTACGTGTCCACAACTACAGATGGACGTATCATATATATAGTACGTGTCCACAACTACAGATGGACGTATCATATATATAGTACGTGTCCACAACTACACATGGACGTATCATATATATAGTACGTGTCCACAACTACACATGGGCGAATCATATATATACTACGTGTCCACAACTGCATATGTACATATCATATATATAGCACGTGTCCACAACTACATATGTACATATCATATATATAGCACGTGTCCACAACTACAGATGGACATATCATATATATAGCACGTGTCCACAACAACAGATGGACATATCATATATATAGCACGTGTCCACAACTACAGATGGACATATCATATATATAGTACGTGTCCACAACTACACATGGACATATCATATATATAGCACGTGTCCACAACTACACATGGACGTATCATATATATAGTACTTGTCCACAACTACACATGGACATATCAGATATATAGCACGTGTCCACAACTACACATGGACATATCAGATATATAGCACGTGTCCACAACTACACATGGACGTATCATATATATAGCACGTGTCCACATCTACATATGGACATATCAGATATATAGTATGTGTCCACAATTACACAAGGACGTATCATATATATAGTACGTGTCCACAACTACAGATGGACGTATCATATATATAGTACGTGTCCACAACTACACATGGACGTATCATATATATAGCACGTGTCCACAACTACAGATGGACGTATCATATATATAGTACGTGTCCACAACTAGACATGGACATATCAGATATATAGTATGTGTCCACAACTACACATGGACGTATCATATATATAGTACGTGTCCACAACTACAGATGGACGTATCATATATATAGTACGTGTCCACAACTACACATGGACGTATCATATATATAGCACGTGTCCACAACTAGACATGGACATATCAGATATATAGTATGTGTCCACAACTACACATGGACGTATCATATATATAGTACGTGTCCACAACTACAGATGGACGTATCATATATATAGTACATGTCCACAACTACACATGGACGTATCATATATATAGTACGTGTCCACAACTACACATGGACGTATCATATATATAGCACGTGTCCACAACTAGACATGGACATATCAGATATATAGTACATGTCCACAACTACAGATGGACGTATCATATATATAGCACGTGTCCACAACTAGACATGGACATATCAGATATATAGTATGTGTCCACAACTACACATGGACGTATCATGTATATAGTACGTGTCCACAACTACAGATGGACGTATCATATATATAGTACGTGTCCACAACTACACATGGACGTATCATATATATAGTACATGTCCACAACTACAGATGGACGTATCATATATATAGTACATGTCCACAACTACAGATGGACGTATCATATATATAGCACGTGTCCACAACTACAGATGGACGTATCATATATATAGTACGTGTCCCCAACTACAGATGGACGTATCATATATATAGTACGTGTCCACAACTACACATGGACGTATCATATATATAGTACGTGTCCACAACTACAGATGGACGTATCATATATATAGTACGTGTCCACAACTACATATGTACATATCATATATATATAGCACGTGTCCACAACTACATATGTACATATCATATATATAGCACGTGTCCACAACTACACATGGACGTATCATATATATAGCACGTGTCCACAACTACACATGGACGTATCATATATATAGTACGTGTCCACAACACTACAGATGGACGTATCATATATATAGTACGTTCCACAACTACAGATGGACGTATCATATATATAGTACGTGTCCACAACTACAGATGGACGTATCATATATATAGTACGTGTCCACAACTACACATGGACGTATCATATATATAGTACGTGTCCACAACTACAGATGGACGTATCATATATATAGTACGTGTCCACAACTACATATGTACATATCATATATATAGCACGTGTCCACAACTACATATGTACATATCATATATATAGCACGTGTCCACAACTACAGATGGACATATCATATATATAGCACGTGTCCACAACTACACATGGGCGTATCATATATATATAGCACGTGTCCACAACTACACATGGACGTATCATATATATAGTACGTGTCCACAACTACACATGGACGTATCATATATATACTACGTGTCCACAACTACAGATGGACGTATCATATATATAGTACGTGTCCACACCTACATATGGACATATCAGATATATAGCAAGTGTCCACAACTACATATGTACATATCATATATGTAGCACGTGTCCACAACTACAGATGGACATATCATATATATAGCACGTGTCCACAACTACATATGGACGTAACAGATATATAGTACGTGTCCACAACTACACATGGGCGTATCATATATATAGCACGTGTCCACAACTACAGATGGACGTATCATATATATAGCACGTGTCCACAACTACAGATGGACGTATCATATATATAGTACGTGTCCACAACTACAGATGGACGTATCATATATATAGAACGTGTCCACAACTACAGATGGACGTATCATATATATAGTACGTGTCCACAACTACACATGGACGTATCATATATATAGCACGTGTCCACAACTACACATGGAGGTATCATATATATAGTACATGTCCACAACTACAGATGGACGTATCATATATATAGCACGTGTCCACAACTACAGATGGACATATCATATATATAGCACGTGTCCACAACTACACATGGACGTATCATATATATAGTACGTGTCCACAACTACATATGGACGTATCATATATATAGCACGTGTCCACAACTATAGATGGACCTATCATATATATAGTACGTGTCCACAACTACACATGGACGTATCATATATATAGCACGTGTCCACAACTACAGATGGACGTATCATATATATAGTACGTGTCCACAACTACACATGGACGTATCATATATATAGCACGTGTCCACAACTACACATGGACGTATCATATATATAGTACATGTCCACAACTACAGATGGACGTATCATATATATAGTACGTGTCCACAACTACAGATGGACGTATCATATATATAGCACGTGTCCACAACTACAGATGGACGTATCA
Source organism: Pictodentalium vernedei (assembly GCA_031216915.1). Classification (NCBI taxonomy): domain Eukaryota; kingdom Metazoa; phylum Mollusca; class Scaphopoda; order Dentaliida; family Dentaliidae; genus Pictodentalium; species Pictodentalium vernedei. Next base: position 5,981,998 of record CM062296.1, read on the forward strand.
TATATATAGTACGTGTCCACAACTACACATGGACGTATCATATATATAGCACGTGTCCACAACTACAGATGGACGTATCATATATATAGCACGTGTCCACAACTACAGATGGACGTATCATATATATAGTACGTGTCCACAACTACACATGGAGGTATCATATATATAGCACGTGTCCACAACTACAGATGGACGTATCATATATATAGCACGTGTCCACAACTACAGATGGACGTATCATATATATAGCACGTGTCCACAACTACAGATGGACGTATCATATATATAGCACGTGTCCACAACTACACATGGACGTATCATATATATAGTACGTGTCCACAACTACACATGGACGTATCATATATATAGTACGTGTCCACAACTACACATGGACGTATCATATATATAGTACATGTCCACAACTACATATGTACATATCATATATATAGCACGTGTCCACAACTACAGATGGACATATCATATATATAGCACGTGTCCACAACTACATATGGACATATCATATATATAGCACGTGTCCACAACTACATATGGACGTATCAGATATATAGTACGTGTCCACAACTACACGTGGGCGTATCATATATATAGTACGTGTCCACAACTACATATGGACGTATCAGATATATAGTATGTGTCCACAACTACACATGGGCGTATCATATATATAGTACGTGTCCACAACTACAGATGGACGTATCATATATATAGTACGTGTCCACAACTAGACATGGACGTATCATATATATAGTACGTGTCCACAACTACAGATGGACGTATCATATATATAGCACGTGTCCACAACTACACATGGACGTATCATATATATAGTACATGTCCACAACTACAGATGGACGTATCATATATATAGCACGTGTCCACAACTACAGATGGACGCATCATATATATAGTACGTGTCCACAACTACAGATGGACGTATCATATATATAGCACGTGTCCACAACTACAGATGGACGTATCATATATATATAGTACGTGTCCACAACTACACATTGACGTATCATATATATAGCACGTGTCCACAACTACAGATGGACGTATCATATATATAGTACGTGTCCACAACTAGACATGGACGTATCATATATATAGCACGTGTCCGCAACTACAGATGGACGTATCATATATATAGCACGTGTCCACAACTAGACATGGACGTATCATATATGTAGTACGTGTCCACAACTACAGATGGACGTATCATATATATAGCACGTGTACACAACTACAGATGGACGTATCATATATATAGTACGTGTCCACAACTACACATGGACGTATCATATATATAGTACGTGTCCACAACTACAGATGGACGTATCATATATATAGTACATGTCCACAACTACAGATGGACGTATCATATATATAGCACGTGTCCACAACTACAGATGGCCGTATCATATATATAGTACGTGTCCACAACTACACATGGACGTATCATATATATAGCACGTGTCCACAACTACAGATGGACGTATCATATGTATAGTACATGTCCACAACTACAGATGGACGTATCATATATATAGTACGTGTCCACAACTACAGATGGACGTATCATATATATAGCACGTGTCCACAACTACAGATGGACGTATCATATATATAGTACGTGTCCACAACTACACATGGACGTATCAGATATATAGTACGTGTCCACAACTACATATGGACGTATCATATATATAGTACGGGTCCACAACTACACATGGACGTATCATATATATAGCACGTGTCCACAACTACAGATGGACGTATCATATATATAGTACATGTCCACAACTACACCTGGATGTATCATATATATAGTACGTGTCCCCAACTACACCTGGATGTATCAGATATATAGTACGTGTCCACAACTACATATGGACGTATCATATATATAGTACGTGTCCACAACTACACGTGGACGTATCAGATATATAATTTGCATACTTATCAACGTTCAGTTCGCTACAACCATTCCTTAACCTACAATGTAGAATGTTCAGTTTCCTTGTTCCGAAGGAGAAATAGAGCGGGGGTTTAACGATAGGATTTAATTTTAATAGCTTAATTTTAATTTTAAACTCATTTACAGTTTCAGCTGATGACACATATTAAGGTAAATTGTTCCAAGCCACTACCATGGATGGCAAGAAGGATCTTTCAAAATGTTCAGTTCGGGATTCATACATGGTAAAATGATCTGCGTTGCGTAAATTGTAGGTCCCTCGGTCCCCAACACGCGGAGGTAATAAGTTAACTAAATAATCAGGGACTTTTTGATTTACTATTTTAAACATTGTGCAGTGTTTGTGTATGTCACGACGCTGTGCTAGACTACACCAGCCTAACTCCAAAAGAATATTCTCTGTAGAAGTTGATCTTGTCAGACCTGGGACAATGCGTCCTGCTTCCACATGTAATCTATCGAGTCGTTTGAGAAGGTAATTAGGCGCACAGTCCCAAATAACATCCTCATAGTCCATAAGAGGTAATATGTATGATAGGTACAACTTTTCCAAGGTTTTACGAGAAAGTTTTAATTTAAGTTTACTTAACTGTGATAATCTGGATGCAACTTTTCTTTTACAAATTTCGTTAATTTGAACATCCCATTTTAAATTGCTTTGGATAGATATTCCTAAATGTTTGTAAGAGTTATATGGGCGAATACTAGTATTATTAAAAGTAATATATTGAAGGTCGGGATTTGGTGTGTACGAGAAGAATACTACCTTCGTTTTATGGGGGTTAAATGAAACTAGCCGTTGTTTGGCCCATATATTTATTTTCTCCATGTCGTGGTTCATAGTATTTACCAGAGTTTCTATTTCATTTCTACAGGAGGTCAGGCATGTATCATCAGCATACATCCGCGCTGATAAATCAAGGACATTGGCCGGGTCATTAATGTAGACTAAGAAGAGAAACGGGCCCAACACTGATCCTTGTGGGAAACCAGCTATTACTGTTTTGTGCTGGGAGAAAGCATTGTTAATCAACACTCTTTGTTGACGACCTTGTAGGTAGTTTTCAATCCACAAGATCGTTTTTTCGACCACCCCATATTCTTTAAGAATGATAAAGTTCTATTAGATGATATGTTGTGCTATGGCCAGGAAGGAAACCAGACTGATATTGATAGAGGAGATTATTTTCTTGGAAGTAAGAAAAGATATATTTAAGGGCAACTTTTTCCAGTACTTTACCAAGACATGGCAAGAGTGAAATCGGTCTATAGTTAGATTTATCTGCTGGGTCATTCTTTTTGATACATAGGTATAACAGTTGCTTTCTTCCAACTGTCGGGAAACGTGCAGGAACTGAATGAAAGTTGGGATAGTAAATACAGGAGAGCAGAGATACTTAGCACTGTACCTTTTAACATTCTCACGCTGATGTTATCGTGACCGTGTGCTTTGTTAGCTTTCAAAGAGTTAATAGCCATTACAATGTCTTCGACGTCGAAGAATATTGCATTCAATTTAAGACTACATTGAGCAGCGAATTTCGGGAGTTTGTGATCCATGTCTTCAATAGCTCCGTTCTTTATAGAGGTGTCATTTAATATGTTTGCCTTTTCTTCGTCTGTTATCGCTACGTTACTGGGCGTCCTTTTATCACATTTGTATAGGGGCGGAATCCCGGATAATTTTCTCCTATTGAGCAATTCCTTAATAACGTGCCAGAAATTCTTTGAGGATGTATCAGTCAATAATAAATGTTCAAGGCTGGATTCATACTGGCGTTTGGCATATTTTTCATATTATTTAATGAATTTCGTATTGATTTGTATTTATTCCAATCTTCCTGTAACAAAGACCTCATGGCCTTTTTCCTAGATCTGTCCCGCTGACCTGTTTTACATCGCAATTCGGATGAAAACCAGTGCTTATCTTTCGGGCGGATAACAACTGTAGATTTGGGGATACATCTATCTATTATATCCAAGAATGTGTGAGTAAAATTTTCCGTGGCAACATTAATGTCTTGAGTATTTTGAATTAGATCACCCCAAATCACCTGGGTAATAAGAGCATTCGTAAGATCGAAATCTGCATTTTTATAATTCCTAGTAACTCTAGTAGAGGGTGTATTTAACGGATAATCAAATTATTTAATGCAGCAGTAGATTGCGAGGTGATCGGAAACCTCAAGATCGAGGGTATCACATTCCATTATGTCGATTTGATCACTAGCCAATATTGGATCAAGAAGAGTGCAGCTACAGTTAAAACTAGAAGTCCTGTCATGAAATGCGCACAAATAGCACGTTGAATTACGCGTAATGTACGCGTTATGGTCCAAGTAAAGCTATCAAATTCTGTACATATGGCCTGTGCACAGGCAATGTTTCAGCCAATGGACCTCCGGGTAACCCGGAGGTCCATTGGCAGAAACATTGCATGTGTTTGCTATGAGTAACCAGGAGAACCTGCCGTGCTTTGGATGCCATTCGATGTGGCAATTGCGCGCAATTCCAACGCGCAAGTAAGCCTTGATAAGCGCACTATTCGTGACAGGACTTCTAGTTTTAACTGTACTAGCAGTAACTCGTGTGGGTTTATCTATATAATTTTTTAGATTATAATTTCATATAATTTCATATAATTTTCCTGTGGGCTGCAGAAGGTCCGAATTAAAATCCCCGATGAGAATTAGAAACTGGTTGATGTCTAGTGCTTTTTCAGTGAAAATGTCTAAGAAGTCCCAAGAATTCGAAGGCGCGTAGTGTTCTGATCTGTATGAAACGTTTTTAACTTGGAATTTACTTCAAAACACATTATAGAGCTATAAAATTCCAGGTCCTGTCTACGGATGTACGATAAACCTTGACTGAAGTAGACGACGATAACACCTCCACTATGGTCCCTATCCTTTATAACAGGATCTGAGACAGCCGGAATGCGGATATTACTAGAACAGAAATTCCCATCCAAATGTGTCTCTGTGAAACATATGATATTGAATTCTTGTATTACTTCAGAAATCTCTGATAGTTTGTACCTAATACTACGGATATTTTGGTGGAAAATAGTCAACAAATGAGGAGGTTTGACAGTTCCATTATCTGGGCCTGGGTTCGATTCGATGTCTCCGGCTAGGATCAGCAGGACCGTGCATAAAATTAGAGGCACCATCATATGACAAGAGATATTGAAAAGAGGATGTCTTGAAGCGGTAAGCCTTCTCGTTATACATTTTAGACCGCCGAGGAAGATGCCTATTGTGGCTCTATACTGATGTATTGATATGTTCATAGAATTTTAAGGAACTGGACTATAGGGTATGTTTTTGGGTAGACATGCTCAGCGTCATATATACCATCCGTACTGCTTTAGGACAGACCAGGGATAACAGCCCGCGAGGGACGCACACGTACCTCAGGACACACTTGGTTTCAAAATGAAATCCACTCATTACCTCTAGAATTTGCATGTCAGAGAAGGAATTATTTGGAAGAAGAAACATAAATGAAATAAAGAAAAGGAATGAATTTACTTTCAAAGGATGTGAAAATTGTATCGTTAAGGTTTGTTTGATTATTACAGTTATATAAAAAAAAATACATAGTCGAATGCGACATTATGTTTTAAAATTTATGTTCTTGTGAAAGAATCCAGTATTTACAGTACGTGGAGAGTGCATTATCACTAAATCACCCGCAGAGTTGAGATTCCACCCAAGCAATAATTGCAAATTTGTTGCAAAGCATAACCAGCAGCACAAGCAAAGTTTCAGCCAATGGACCTCCGGGTTAAACCCGGAGGTCCATTGGCTGAAACATGGCTTGTGTTTTTTGTCGATATGTACAAAATTTGAAAGTTACAGCTTGGGTGATGACTCCACTCCGCGGGTGATTTAGTTACAATCCACTCTCCACGTACTGTACATCAGTGTAGCTAGAAAGTAGAGCAAGACTGATCATAGCCGAGCATTGCTCGACGGGAACTCCAAATTATGAAAAATGTCTAAAAATAGAAAAATAGATAGCCGTACATAGTGGCACATGTATGTCTATAATCAGCCTCAAATGGATAGCGGTAATTACTCAACAAATTTACCTGAAGTAAACTCAGAAGTAAAGAACGTGCTTTACTGTACCTCCAATGCTATGTTTCAATTCCTAATTGAATTTGAACCCCCTCACTGAACATTTCTTTTCCGCGTTTCAGTATCTTCCAAAATTAGTAGACCCAGAAGACTTTACGTTATTTAAATTGATGCATATTCATTGGTAATTTGCCATTTTATAATTTATAGAAGACTCTCCCATAAAATGTAACGAGGCAAATCCTCATAGATTAACTACTTTTGCTTTAAACATGATATGAAGAGCATCGACAGGATATGAAGGCTTTGATTTGCAGTACCCACAATTAGAGGGGTATTTTATTTTAAAGGTAAAATAAACTTAAATTTGAACTTATAAATTTATTTGAATAAATATGCATTTTCTATATCTCTGTGTGTGCCCCCCACCTCCAAAAAAACCCCAAAACAATGAAACAAACAACCCTCCCCCCTCCTATAAAAAAAACCCCAGAAAACAGAAAAAAACAGCCGAAATTCTCTTGAGTACCCTACACATGTCATGTGCATGCAGACAATACACGGAAACAACATGAAAATCAAGGGGTACATGCATTCCATAACTGTCACAAAAAGTCTGCCCGTCAAGAGAGCTAATGTAAGTAGTATGTCATGTACCCGGACAGGACCCATTTGGATGACCTCGGTGGATGACCTCGGAAGTGACGTCATGTCACGTGACCTAGTGCATCCATGTTGTGTTGTCATGGTAACCCGCGTGAGCGGCCATCTTGTGACGTCATCTCCATAGTGATACGTGGTGTGAGTGCGCATGCGCAGCACGTGTTGTTAGGGTGATACGTGTTTCCGTCGTCCATTTTGTATACCATACGTCCATCTTCGTTTCTATGGTAGCACGTGTTTGCTATGTTACCCAGTTTTTCTGCAATAGAACGGGGTATGTTTTGAGGGTGTGTTCCTTTGTAGAAGAGTAAATCTAATTACCACAAACAACCCGGCAATCCCTCCAAATAACCAAAATCTATCCCAACTTTTACTATTTCGAATTCTTTCAGAATTCTCTGCTTCTATCTATATATGCAACAGTTGTCGTCTACCTGACCATGTTCCTTTGTTCTGGAGTATACTCCAGTAGCGCAGAATAGCCTATTAGTTCGAACAGTTTTTCATTTAATTTAAGACTACACTGAGCAGCGAATTTCGGAAGTCGGTACTATATACTAATAGGCAGTGTCTCCTCGTTATATGTTCACTAAGTATCAGGGCGTCTGTAGAACTGAAGTCGGTACTATATACCAATAGGCAGTGTCTCCTCGTTATATGTCCACTAAGTATCAGAGCGTCTGTAGAATTGAAGTGGGTACTATATACCAATAGGCAGTGTCGCCTCGTTATATGTTCGTAAGTGTCAGGGCGTCTATAGAATTGAAGTGGGTACTATATACCAATAGGCAGTGTCTCCTCGTTATATGTTCACTAAGTATCAGGGCGTCTGTAGAATTGAAGTGGGTACTATATACCAATAGGCAGTGTCTCCTCGTTATATGTTCACTAAGTATCAGGGCGCCTGAAGAATTGAAATCGGTACTATATACCAATAGGCATTATCTCCTCGTTGTATGTTTACAATGGGTTTCTCTGTGGTAATTTGTGATATTGTGATGGAATTGTTGGTCAGTGGATGGTGAGATGGATCTTCGTAGGGTCGAGTTTGGTGGGCGGAAGTTGGTCAGTGGATGGTTAAATGGATCTTGGTAGGGTGGAGTTTGGTGTTGTGGAAGTTGGTCAGTGGAGGGTGGATGGATCTTGGTAGGGTGTAGTTTGGTGGAGTGGAAGTTGGTCAGTGGAGGGTGGGATGGATCTTGGTAAATTGGAGTTTGGTGGGCTGGATCTTGGTGGGGTGGAGTTTGGTTGGGTGGAAGTTGTTCAGTGGATAATGGGATGGATCTTGGTAGGGTGGAGTTTGGTGGGGTGAAAGTTGGACATTGGATGGTGAGGTGGATCTTCGTAGGGTGGAGTTAGGTGGGGTGGAAGTTGGTCAGTGGATGGTTGGATGGATCTTGGTAGGGTGGAGTTTGGTGGGGTGGAAGTTGGTCTGTGGATGGTGGGATGGATCTTTGTAGGGTGGAGTTAGGTGGGGTGGAAGTTGGTCAGTGGATGGTGGGATGGATCTTGGTAGGGGTGGAGTTAGGTGGGTGGAAGTTGGTCAGTGGATGGTAGGATGGATCTTGGTAGGGTGGAGGTTGGTGGGGTAAAAGTTGGTCAGTATATGGTGGGATGGATCTTGGTAGGGTGGAGTTAGGTGGGGTGGAAGTTGGTCAGTGGATAGTGGGATGGATCTTGGTAGGGTGGAGTTAGGTGGGGTGGAAGTTGGTCAGTGGATGGTGGGATGGATCTTGGTAGGGTGGAGTTAGGTGGGGTGGAAGTTGGTCAATGGATGGTGGGATGGATCTTGGTAGGGTGGAGTTTGGTGGGGTGGAAGTTGGTCAGTGGATGGTGGGATGGATCTTGGTAGGGTGGAGTTAGGTGGGGTGGAAGTTGGTCAGTGGATGGTGGGATGGATCTTGGTATGGTGGAGTTTGGTGGGGTGGAAGTTGGTCAGTGGATGGTGGGATGGATCTTGGTAGGGTGGAGTTAGGTGGGGTAGAAGTTGGTCAGTGGATGGTGGGATGGATCTTGGTATGGTGGAGTTTGGTGGGGCGGAAGTTGGTCAGTGGATGGTGGGATGGATCTTGGTAGGGTGGAGTTAGGTGGGGGAAGTTGGTCAGTGGATGGTGGGATGGATCTTGGTAGGGTGGAGTTTGGTGGGGGTGGAAGTTGGTCATTGGATGGTGGGGTGGATATTCGTAGGGTGGAGTTTGGAGGGTTGGAAGTTGGTCAGTGGATGGTGAGATGGATCTTGGTAGGGTGGAGTTTGGTGGGGTGGAAGTAAACTGAGTAATAATGTACATGTGAACAGGAATGGCGCTTCATCTACCTAATTGTTTTGATGATGTGCGCTGCTAAACATTCTAAATTTCGTAAAGCTTTAAAACCACTGTTTGGTGTGAGTTTAAATATACCCTTAATTTGTTATGTAGAATCAGTGAAATGATACGAAATAAATATGCTGTTCAAAAACATGTGTCCTTTGATTCTCAACTTTTTTGAGTTTCTGTTGTTCCATAAGTTGCAAATATTGAAATATATACCTCCAATTTTGTTAGAAAATGACAAGTGTCGCCACTTTGTGTCAATGGAAGTCGACAAGTGGATATATGTCCTATACTTTTCGTTTTATTTAAATGTAAATCTCTAATCTAAGAGGTTTTAATTCAATTCTTAGTTCTTCAGCCCATTCAGTCAGACATTTTGTGGTTTCCTTGTTTAAGTTCTAACAGATTATATTATTTTCTAAAATATTACTCCCAAGGAAACCATAACTGCTTCCGACGGACATCACTTGCCCCTGCCCCCGATACACGACATTCTATCCCATGAGGAAGAGTGCCATGGACCCGACTCAGATCAGAAATTGCCAGAAATGTCAGTCATATAGATCTACGGATGGTTCTGTGCCGCCTGAGCATCACTTACAGACCATCCCGTGTTTCCTCAGTCGGATTTCATTCCCAAGTTAACACAATGCAAAAATCATTTGGTAATAGAACCAATTTGTCACATATGTGGAACTAAAACGAGAATGAACAAAACTATTGGTCAACTGTATATTACAAAAACATTGAGTATGTGCGCTCTCCCTACCCCCGCCCCCCCCCCCCCCACCCTCGCTCTCTCTCTCTCTCTCTCTCTCTCTCTCTCTCTCTCTCTCTCTCTCTCTCCAAGATCTAGATAAAGAGAGATTGTGTGTGCTCAAATGACACAATCATGTTTTAGAGGAATTTGGAATGTTGGTTTCTGGTGCCCCGCCGTGATTCGAACCCTCCGCATCACCACCCAGCAATCAGGAGTACAACACCTAAACCACTAGACCACTGCACACCGTCAAAAAAAAAAACGATGGCTGGAATCTAGCTTTTAAGATGAAGTCCTCATGATTATTTGGTTCATCTTCCTTTCGGCAGTAGGTGACCCAGACGGACGGATGTCCGGGCAGCCGGGATTTAAGATGCTATCGGGAGCATAGAAACAAGTGGAATTCAGGTAAAAAAGAAAACGGATCAAATTTTGATCGTTTCGTGCGAACAAAATTGAAATGAAAAAAATTGGGTCAAAATTTTCTGAGTCCCACAGCCAGGAGAAAAGGGAAATCTTTTTATTTCAAAAGTGTTCAAAATATTACTACAAAACTGGTGACCTAGTTTTTTACTTCAAAAGTGGGCGATGTTTACTGCAAAAGTGGAGACCTCATTTTACTTCAGAAGTGGGCGACGATTACTACAAAACTCAAAAGTGGTCGATGTTTACTGCAAAAGTGGTGAGCTACTAGAAAAGTGGACAGTTACTTCAAAAGTGAGCGTCACAGACGTTCAAACGTCACTGGGAATTCAGTTCCTTCAACGTTTTTCAAAATGCGGCGTCAAACGTCGGAAAGTACAAATAACAAGATATGCCAAGGGACAAGGACAGCGCGTGACCCTTTTCACCAGAAGTTCACTGTGGAAAGGACTGCTTTCCTAGAACTGTAACTGGTGGAAAGGACCGCTTTCCTAGAATTGTAACTGGAGGAAAGGACTAGTTTCCTAGAGCTGTAACTGGTGGAAAGGACTACTTTCTTGGACTGGAACTGTAACTGGTGGAAAGGACTACTTTCCTAGAACTGTAATTGGCGGAAAGGACTACTTTCCTAGAACTGTAACTTGTGGAAAGGACTACCTTCCTAGAACTGTAACTGGTGGAAAGGACTACTTTCCTAGAACTGTAACTGGTGGAAAGGACTACTTTCCTAGAACTGTAACTTACAGATTCTATCTTCTATCGTATTTTACATGTGCCAGTGGTAATCGAGGGGGGGGGGGGGGGTGGTAGGCGATATATATACTCGTTTTGATACTCCTACCCCACTTCCCTGCAATCAGATACTTCCGGCGCCTTTCGTGTGGTGCAAGAAACGCATTTCTCTCCTGGCCTGGCGATAACATTCCACCGCCACCTGACACGAGATGTAGGGTTGAGGGTGGCATGTGGATAGCTTTTATTTAAATATAGACTCACCTGATTGTTGGGTAAGTATAAGAACTCCATAAACAATAATCAAATTAAATATAGACTCACCTGATTGTTGTGTAAGTATAAGAACTCCATGAACAATAATCAAATTAAATATAGACTCACCTGATTGTTGGGTAAGTATAAGAACTCCATAAACAATAATCAAATTAAATATAGACTCACCTGATTGTTGTGTAAGTATAAGAACTCCATGAACAATAATCAAATTAAATATAGACTCACCTGATTGTTGTGTAAGTATAAGAACTCCATAAACAATAATAAACTTTGAATTCATAGTTTAAGTTAAAAAAAACAATCCAAAACAAAAATCAAAACACCTCGACGTGGAGCTATAAGATTTTGGGGAGAAATGATAAATTGTAATTGTAAATTTTTGATACAGAAAAACATTTCCCCACATTATTTAGCATTTTAATTTATTAGTTGGTATCTTACTGTTACTATAAATTAAATAGTTTTACATTCTAGTAATAGCAAATTAGCCGTGACTAATAAACCGTAAACAGATTCAGTCAACAGTGAAAATCACGACGGTTTCCAATGGAGCAGGAACACCCAGTGATGTATTAACAGTCACGCAGTATTGATCAAACGAGGACGATATGCACTGGTTCGTGATATGATTCACAATAATAAACAATATTATTCTACTTTTCTTTTGACACCCTCTCCCGAACCAAAGATGATGGACAACGTTTTATCCAAAATACAGTGCAGTATAATTTAATTATGTATTTGAGTTTAACGACACTTTCGGCAGCCAGGGACACCTCTTGTCGGACAGTTGTACGGGTGGAGGAGGCCGGAGTAGCGGAGAGAACCGCTGAGAAAAAGCGAGCAACTGTCAGACTCAGCACCGTACGTACTCCATACAAGCAGGGCTAGCATTGGTTGAAGACAAGTGTACCGTCGGTGAGTAGTGCGCCTTAGTACACTGAGGCCCCATGCTCCACACATGGGCAATCCACACAAGCAGGGCTAGCATTGGTTGAAGACAAGTGCACCATCGGTGTGCAGTGCGCCTTAGTACACTGAGCCCCCATACTCCACACATCGGCAATCGGGATGATATGCCTTGCCCAAGAATACAAAGGCGTAACCCCTGACGAGGATCGCTCCCGATGTTCAATATTTAAGGAATAGTGCATGACTTGGAATTGACTACGCCCATATAGTGCCTAGTGAGGTGGTGTAGTTCCCGCCGCGAAGAGGAGGAAACTACATCACCTCACTGGGCACTATATGGGCGTAGTCAACGACAAGACATGCACTAATCCTTATATTATATCGAACACCCATAAAGAAAAACATCTGTCCGATTTGTTAATCTGTTACCAAGGGTTACCAAGGTAGCAGCCTTACCAACCAGCGTTATATAGAAAAAAACCATGTAGTTTTTAAAAAACATTTTCTTCTTCCAAAACACGGCTAACTTGGATTATTGATATGAGCAGAAGACAGATTTTGAATCGGTCGGCAAGGGTAAACAAAACATTTCCCCCAAACGGAACTGTGTATTCTAGAATCGCGCAACTCGCGAATGAAAACTAAAATTTTCGAAATTTGACAACGCAGTTTGATAATTTCCACACATTTGTCACACATATACATTACCGAATGGGCCAGCACGGGATACAAACTCCGAAGATTCAAATGAATTCCATTATTTATTCGTTTACTGCCCAAAACATACAATCAAAAAGCGAAATAATATGAGCAGCGAAACAAACGATTTTTCATATCTGGACGCGTTCTCATGAAAGTTGGACCCAGGTATGGATCATTCTCTTCGAAACGAGATATGAATCATATTCTCAAGGAATAAAATGAACGCCTCGAAAAATGTGACTTCAACAATGGAAAAGCGATACATTTTTCTACAAAGATTTCTTTCCGGGTCGTTTTGTGGATGTTGTGCCTCTGTGAATCGATTTTTAAATTTAGCCTGATCAGTTTTATTCGCCCAGTATGAAAAGAAAACTGATATAGTAGTGTGCTAAAAATAGAAAACGTGTAGCGCCTGGGTGTAGTGCCTGGTCAGTTCTGTGGATGCAAACTACACGAAATAGGGTATTATCTTTCAGCCAATCAGAATGCAAGGAAGTCACGTGAGATATAATATAAGATAATATAAGTTATGACCTCTTCGGCATCACCTAAGAATTTAAAATCGATATCTAGTACCTGGGTGCCGATTCTAAATCCTGAGGTGCAGGGGCGTAACTTCTGGAGGTTGGGGATGTGTGACCCCCCCCCCCCCCCCCCCCCCCATCCCAATATCTCAATTATGGGTTTCGTCGGGAAAAGCATGGGCAAGAAATTATGAAATAAAAGTTGGGCAAACGTCCTTGATTACCAGACGAAACAATTCCTTGCTTGCCCGACAAAATATACACAGATTAGAAAGTGCAATAAACACCCCGACTCAGCTTATCGGTAGAATTCCACATCCAGGGGGAGAGTAACAAATAACAGATCATTTTTATGACCTTGACCTATGAAAGTACCAAGGTGGTCGGGCACATCTACCAAGCTGATGTGTGATTGACAGCACTGTCATAAAACTCTCATAAATTCCCTACCATGTGATTATCAATGGAAACTATATTTTTAGCATATGAGTCTTTAAAAGCAATTAGATTTGTTCCAAATAGTTGGGCAATACGACCGAGTCGTCTGGTAAGGAACCTCATACACCGCCCTCCCCACGCCCACCCCCTAAAAGTTAGTTACAGCCCTACTCTCGTGCGACATAAAAAGGTAAAACCCGATATCCAAATTTTAAATCTGCACGAACCCTGAACCTTGCCCCATATAACGATTTTACCGTACAAATAATATTGAGATGCACGTGTGTTTCACATGTATTTCAGTCAACTTATTTAAGACGCTGTGTAATTAAAGGTAAACAGTTTTCTTTGAAATTCCCACTCTGCGGGTGATTTAGTTACAATCCACTCTCCACGAACTGTATACATCACAACCTTTATTTTGATGGAAAGATTTCAGTGTATTTATTTAGATTTAGAATGTATCTGATACGCCATACATTCTAAATAAATACACTCAAATCTTCCCATCAAAATAAAGGTTGTGATGTATACAGTTCGTGGAGAGTGGATTGTAACTAAATCACCCGCAGAGTGGAGTTATCACCCAAGGTATCACTTCCAAATTGTGTACATATCGACAAAAAAACACATGCAATATTTCATCCAATGGACCTCCGGGCTTAGCCCGGAGGTCCATTGGCTGAAACTTTGCTTGTGCTAGTTATGCTTTGTAACAAATTTGCTTTTATTGATTGGGTGGAAACTCCACTCTGCGGGTAATTTAGTGATAATACACTCTCCACGTACTGTAGATCGCAAGAAATACATGGTTTCAGTTCATAGCAGGCATAAAGTCTGCTACCGTATTCGTACCAGAACGGATAAAGAAATAATATTCCACGAGAAGACCTCGCGGCCAAATACACTTCAGATATTCACGAACAAAGCTGGGAATTGAAAATACTTCAAAATACAGCGACAGGGTAGCGTGGGGGTGGGTGGGTATTCTAAAACTGTCAACTTCCTTATGGAAAGAACGCCATGCCGGTTGTTTACGAGCAGAGCAGGGGCAGCGAAGGCACCGAAATTCACTTTCTTCTAACACGATATCACAAGACCGATCGCCTCCACACAATAGACTGTCAGCACAACAAAAGTACACAATTGGTGTATGTTTGGAATAGTATCGCGAAATGTGCTTATGTTTTCAAGAATTCCGAAATCAGTGTCCGTTCAAAATTGGCAAGTGCCGTGGAGTATCACGTGAAAATAACAAACTTTTGGGAATGGCGTCCTTCTTCAAGAAAAAGATTGCTAATAGTGTTTACATTTTCCAATTTAATACGGTAACACGTTAACAACATTCGTAGTTAAACTGAAACGTACAATACGAATTTTAATTGACGATACTTTAACAATAAAAAGGTCCACGTCAAAGTGAACCAACTGGGGTTAAAGATTATTCTCAGCAATGGAATGTGATAGGTGCGACATATGTTTTACAATAGACCACGTCACTGCTATTTGGTTCAACTATGTTAACCAATCAGCGGACGTGTTACATTCTGATAATAAAGGGACAAGTATTATTGAAGGATATTAGTGCATTCCGGACTCAAGCTATCAAATATTATTCGATAGATCGTCCACTACTGGTACATAGAACTCATTAGAACTCAGACGACGAGATTAAGCAAAGCGACTTCTTCCTCGGCATATCGAACAGACATATTTTCCTGAATAGTGGAAGTGATTCATCCAACTAATTTCGAAAGTCCTAACCTACAACCCCCCCTCCCCGATCACGTATCAAATGAAGTGACGAAGTAGCCGGATGTGTTATAATATTCATTATATGTTGATACAGAGGCTTGTTGAGTTCCTAGATCCATGGCTCTGCGTGGCGTTGTATACGTCCAGCTAGTAACGTAAAAAAAGGGGGGGGGGGGCATTTGAAAGGTGGGTGCTGTCCGAAATCAAGTAGTAACGTAGAAAGATGAGGATGGACAAAGGAAGGATGAGTGATGTCCAGTGGGCTGCTGACATGTTATACCACTTGAGCTGATGCATTTAATACTTTCTGCAGGCGAGAGTAATGGTATTGTGGAAGGTTGAACAGTAAGGCATTGCAATAATACAAATGTGAAGTTACAAAGACATGAGAGTTAAGGAACCGTCTTATCTGTTTAATTTTGTATAGACCTCTGTAAACCTTGTGGTAACATGTCTGTCCATAGACGACATGCTTGAATCGAAGATTGCATCGAGATTACGATCACCATCACTTGCTCTTATGGTGGAATTTTCACTGAGTTGATGTCAATTTTAGTGAGTTGCTGACGTGAACCAATTATTAGGAATTCTGTATTATCATCATTTATCATTAAATTGTTTGAAATCATCCAATGCCCGAAATACATGATTCAAGAAATTATCTTCTTGAGCTTTAGTTTGATCCTTGGTTGATGGCCGAAAACAGAAGTAGACCTGTGTGTCATCAGCATAACCATGAACGTCAGGCAGGTGCGATCCAATGATGGCAAACATGTTTGAAATATAGAATAGAAACAGAGTAGGACCAAGGCAATTGCCCTGTAGAAGTCCACATTCCGAATGAAAGTCTTTTGACAGGTTACTGTTTATTGACACACGCCACTGTATGTTCTTCGGGTATGATGATAGCCAGCTAGCAGCAACACAGCTAAGTCCCAAATTGGAGTTCATTGTCTCTATTAGAGTTTTATGACAAACGGTGTCACAAGCAGCACAAAAGTCTAAGAGAACAAGCAATGTTACCCGTCCAGACTCCATATTAAACGTAGAAAGATAGGGGAATGGAATGAGGAAAGGTGAGCGCTGCCCGAGTTCATCTCGTAACGTAGAAAGAGATCGGAATGGAATGAGAAATGAACAAGCAATGTTATCCGTCCAGACACCATATTAAACGTAGAAAGATAGGGGAATGGAATGAGGAATGGTGATTGCTGCCCGAGTTCATCTATTAACGTAAAAAGAGAGGAGGATAGAATGAGAAAAAGATGAGTGCTGCCCAAGTTCATCTAGTAACATAAAAGGAGAAGGGAAGGACAGAGGAAGGCTGAGTGTTCTCCTAGTTCATCTAACAATGTGAAAAGGGAGGGAGTTGTACAGATGGCGGGTGAGTGCTGTTCGAGTTCAACTAGTCACGTAGAAAGATAGTGGCGTGGACAGTACAGGGTGATTGCTGTTGGACTTCATTTAGTAATGTTGAAAGAGAGGGGAATGGCCAGAGGAAGAGCGAGTGTTCCTTTTATAAGAGGTCCCCACTTTTGAAATAGTTTTTTTTATCCCTTTTGTAAGAGGTCCCCACTTTTGTAATAAGTTTTAGCCCTTTTGTAATAGTTTCTCCTTCTCGTCGAGAAACATGATTTTAATTACTTTCGAAGTTTTTTCATAACATTTGACACCTGTCCAGAGGATTCGAGTTTTTGATAGTAACCTCTGACGGTCTAAGAATATTTCCCCTTTCCGTCCAACGAGAGTGCTCTAAAGAGAATTTTCTCATCGACTGTGGGGTTCCGTGAGGTCTATCCTTTCGGCCCCATTCGTATACATCTCATACTACTCACACGTTGCCTGCCGATTATTCTTTGTAACGACCTATATGTATACTTCGCATTTTTGATCCGATCTTCAAAAAACTTCACACAGGCCTGTTCGGGATGGGATGTACGAGTGAGATATAGAAGAGTCTCCTCATTCGCTGGTAAACGAGGCCGTCGAATCACTTCCTATTTTTCGTAGAATCATAGAATTTCTACACATTTGTGGAGCTGACTTTATTAATACGTATTGTCATGAAATTGCTATATGCTTTGCCGGAATGACATGAAGTCGAGAATAGTGGGTTGTTTGTCTCGTCGGTGGAAGAAAATGGTCGGCTTTTACCATGTCTTCAACTATCAGTATCTGTCTTATTGTATTCATAATTACTATACCGTTCTACCAGACTTCCTGCCTCCTACCAGTACTGCCGACATGTTGCACTACTAAAAGCTTGCTAACTATCTCAGATTGCCCGAACGACTACAGTTAAAACTAGAAGTCCAGTCATGAAATGCGCACAAATAGCACGTTGATATGCGCGTTAATGTGCGCGTTATGGCCCAAGTAAAGCTATCAAATTCTGTACATATGGCCTGTGCACAGGCAATGTTTCAGCCAATGGACCTCCGGGTAACCCGGAGGTCCATTGGCAGAAACATTACATGTGTTTGCTATGAGTAACCAGGAGAACCTGCCGTGCTTTGGATGCCATTCGATATGGCAATTGCGCGCAATTCCAACGCGCAATTAAGCCTAGATAAGCGCACTATTCGTGACAGGACTTCTACTTTTAACTGTAGAATCCCATCGAGCAAATAAGCCATCGAGTAATTGTTTGAAAGAGTGACTTCATATACTGCTTTTCGACTCATATCGGAATAAGGGGTAGCGAAGGCCAGTCGTTTTTGTTGTTATGTATGTTGTCAGTGGTGTGCCACGTGACCGTTCCATCGATTCCACAAAATGGATTCCTATACAGGTGGTATTATCATCTCTTGCTCTATTGTTTGCAGCATTGTACCATTACTACTGACTTATAATACTACTACTGGCTTGCTAACTATCTCTGATCACGACCTCTACCCTCGGCCAAGTCTTAGAATGTCAAAAGACCATCCATACTCTACTGTAATACTACACTCTAAAATCGGCTGGGTTAAAAATCAACCCAAATCGACTGGGTTGAGTGAATATGAACCCAAATTGGGTTCATATTCACTCAACCCAGTCGATTTGGGTTGATTTTTAACCCAACCGATTTAGAGTGTAGAAACCAAGCATACACCACACAAACAAATAGCCCAACATTCCTAACGGGACAGTACAAACCATTGGTTGTTTTTTGGCAGTACGTAGGGGTAACGGCACATCCCATACATCCGATTCTATCATTCTAAACTTACCCTGTAATACCACGTAGCCTAGCATTACTCACTACCTATACCATCTATAGGACCATATAATGCCTTAGGTGGGTTAGTCGTACCAAACACTAATAGTAGACTAACTGGGGTGAAGATCGTATAACTTATACCACAGCAAAAGCCAACCATGCATTGCCTAGCCCGCTCCCCAACCCACCCCACAACACTGCTTGACCGAGCATTCCGCACTACCTATACCATCTGTGGGGAACACACCATCCTAAATGGATAGTGGTACCATGGGCTAACATTGAACCAGCAAGAGTACAAATCGCACATCCAATACTAGTATATTGTACTACCACACTAGACACCATGCATAACCCCACCCCACCCCACTACCTGGAATAGCATTACGTACTACCTATACCATATGTGGGCTAGCACACTGATCTAGATAGATAGTGGTACCAAGGGCTAACATTGAACCAGCAGGGGTACAGACGGCACATTCTATACTACTGCATGCAGGTGTGACCGTACCCCCACCCCACGTCACAGCACTTCATGGAATAGCATTACGTACTGCCTATACCAGTCCTAAGATAATACGAAGCATTAGGTCAATCAGTAGTACCAAGTGCTAACGGGGAACCTACAGGGATATAAAACAACAATGCTATACAAAAGTTCTAAACAACCATTGACTACCTCACAATACCGCACTAGGCGACCATGTATTATCCCCACCCATCATACAGTACCGCCTGGAACCAGAATTAAGTACTAACTATACTAGTCATAGGATAATATGAAGGTCAATTAGTAACACCTAGGGCTAACAGGGGACCTGCTGGGATATATAACACCCATAATATACTTCTTTGGGTCTCTGGTAGGAGTAGTCCGACACACCCCTGCCGAATAACGTCATATCAGATTGCACATAGGACAACAACAGCGGTCAACGTTTCTGTGATGTTGCGTGCGCATGATGACGTCACGACGTCAATAGCAACGTCAATGAGGCCTCCTCGTATTATTTTTATTTATCAGTGTTTATGTGGTCAGTTTGTTGCGTAAAGGGTTATTTAATTATTTATTGGTGTTTAAGGTCACAAACTTATGCACAATGGCTTATCGTGTTCGTGGCAGTTTTACGGTGGAGGAAGCCGGAGTACCCGGAGAGAACCACTGAGTATCGACGAACAACTGTCAGAACATTCCAACTCTGTTCAAGCTCCGCTCAAGCAGGGTCACAGCGGTTGAAGACATGTGCACCATTGACGTGCAGTACGCCTTAGTACACGGCATAATCGTGCCCCCATATAGGCAACCGAAATAAAGTGCCTTGCCCGAGGATCTAACGCGGGTCGTCCCGAACGGGAATCAAACTCGGACCTCTAGCATAGAAGTCCAACAGTCTACCACTGAACCACAGCGCTTCACCTCCTCCTATTAAGTTTGTATATGACTTTCACCATCAGGTGGTAGGAATGTTGGTAGTCATATGACTGGGAGAGTCTTATGGAACTTGATCTACACTTGGTATAAGGTGGTAGTAATGTTGGTAGTCATATGACTGGGAGAGTCTTATGGAATTGGATCTACACTTGGTATAAGGTGGTAGTAATGTTGGTAGTCATATGACTGGGAGAGTCTTATGGAACTGGATCTACACTTGGTATAAGGTGGTAGTAATGTCGGTAGTCATATGACTGGGAGAGTCTTACGGAACTGGATCTACACTTGGTATAAGGTGGTAGTAATGTCGGTAGTCATATGACTGGGAGAGTCTTATGGAACTGGATCTACACTTGGTATAAGGTGGTAGTAATGTCGGTAGTCATATGACTGGAGAGTCTTATGGAACTGGATCTACACTTGGTATAAGGTGGTAGTAATGTCGGTAGTCATATGACTGGGAGAGTCTTATGGAACTGGATCTACACTTGGTATAAGGTGGTAGTAATGTTGGTAGTCATATGACTGGGAGAGTCTTATGGAATTGGATCTACACTTGGTATAAGGTGGTAGTAATGTCGGTAGTCATATGACTGGAGAGTCTTATGGAACTGGATCTACACTTGGTATAAGGTGGTAGTAATGTCGGTAGTCATATGACTGGGAGAGTCTTACGGAACTGGATCTACACTTGGTATAAGGTGGTAGTAATGTTGGTAGTCATATGACTGGGAGAGTCTTATGGAACTGGATCTACACTTGGTATAAGGTGATAGTAATGTTGGTAGTCATATGACTGGGAGAGTTTTATGGAACTGGATCTACACTTGGTATAAGGTGGTAGTAATGTTGGTAGTCATATGACTGAGAGAGTCTTATGGAACTTGATCTACACTTGGTATAAGGTGGTAGGAATGTTGGTAGTCATATGACTGGGAGAGTCTTATGGAACTTGATCTACACTTGGTATAAGGTGGTAGTAATGTTGGTAGTCATATGACTAGGAGAGTCTTATGGAACTGGATCTACACTTGGTATAAGGTGATAGTAATGTTGGTAGTCATATGACTGGGAGAGTTTTATGGAACTGGATCTACACTTGGTATAAGGTGGTAGGAATGTTGGTAGTCATATGACTGAGAGAGTCTTATGGAACTGGATCTACACTTGGTATAAGGTGGTAGTAATGTTGGTAGTCATATGACTGGGAGAGTCTTATGGAACTGGATCTACACTTGGTATAAGGTGATAGTAATGTTGGTAGTCATATGACTGGGAGAGTGTTATGGAACTGGATCTACGCTTGGTATAAGGTGGTAGGAATGTTGGTAGTCATATGACTGGGAGAGTCTTATGGAACTGGATCTACACTTGGTATAAGGTGGTAGTAATGTTGGTAGTCATATGACTGGGAGAGTCTTATGGAACTGGATCTACACTTGGTATAAGGTGGTAGTAATGTTGGTAGTCATACGACTGGGAGAGTCTTATGGAACTGGATCTACACTTGGTATAAGGTGGTAGTAATGTCGGTAGTCATATGACTGGGAGAGTCTTACGGAACTGGATCCACACTTGGTATAAGGTGGTAGTAATGTTGGTAGTCATATGACTGGGAGAGTCTTATGGAACTGGATCTACACTTGGTATAAGGTGGTAGTAATGTCGGTAGTCATATGACTGGAGAGTCTTATGGAACTGGATCTACACTTGGTATAAGGTGGTAGTAATGTCGGTAGTCATATGACTGGGAGAGTCTTATGGAACTGGATCTACACTTGGTATAAGGTGGTAGTAATGTTGGTAGTCATATGACTGGGAGAGTCTTATGGAATTGGATCTACACTTGGTATAAGGTGGTAGTAATGTTGGTAGTCATATGACTGGGAGAGTCTTATGGAACTGGATCTACACTTGGTATAAGGTGATAGTAATGTTGGTAGTCATATGACTGGGAGAGTTTTATGGAACTGGATCTACACTTGGTATAAGGTGGTAGTAATGTTGGTAGTCATATGACTGAGAGAGTCTTATGGAACTTGATCTACACTTGGTATAAGGTGGTAGGAATGTTGGTAGTCATATGACTGGGAGAGTCTTATGGAACTTGATCTACACTTGGTATAAGGTGGTAGTAATGTTGGTAGTCATATGACTGGGAGAGTCTTATGGAACTGGATCTACACTTGGTATAAGGTGATAGTAATGTTGGTAGTCATATGACTGGGAGAGTTTTATGGAACTGGATCTACACTTGGTATAATGTGGTAGGAATGTTGGTAGTCATATGACTGGGAGAGTCTTATGGAACTGGATCTACACTTGGTATAAGGTGGTAGTAATGTTGGTAGTCATATGACTGGGAGAGTCTTATGGAACTGGATCTACACTTGGTATAAGGTGATAGTAATGTTGGTAGTCATATGACTGGGAGAGTTTTATGGAACTGGATCTACGCTTGGTATAAGGTGGTAGGAATGTTGGTAGTCATATGACTGGGAGAGTCTTATGGAACTGGATCTACACTTGGTATAAGGTGGTAGTAATGTTGGTAGTCATATGACTGGGAGAGTCTTATGGAACTGGATCTACACTTGGTATAAGGTGGTAGTAATGTTGGTAGTCATATGACTGGGAGAGTCTTATGGAACTGGATCTACACTTGGTATAAGGTGGTAGTAATGTTGGTAGTCATATGACTGGGAGAGTCTTATGGAACTGGATCTACACTTGGTATAAGGTGGTAGTAATGTTGGTAGTCATATGACTGGGAGAGTCTTATGGAACTGGATCTACACTTGGTATAAGGTGGTAGTAATGTTGGTAGTCATATGACTGAGAGAGTCTTGTGGAACTGGATCTACACTTGGTATAAGGTGGTAGTAATGTTGGTAGTCATATGACTGGGAGAGGCTTATGGAACTGGATCTACGCTTGGTATAAGGTGGTAGTAATGTTGGTAGTCATATGACTGAGAGAGTCTTGTGGAACTGGATCTACACTTGGTATAAGGTGGTAGTAATGTTGGTAGTCATATGACTGGAAGAGTCTTATGGAACTGGATCTACACTTGGTATAAGGTGGTAGTAATGTTGGTAGTCATATGACTGGGAGAGTCTTATGGAACTTGATCTACACTTGGTATAAGGTGGTAGTAATGTTGGTAGTCATATGACTGAGAGAGTCTTATGGAACTGGATCTACACTTGGTATAAAGTGGTAGTAATGTTGGTAGTCATATGACTGGGAGAGTCTTATGGAACTGGATCTACACTTGGTATAAGATGGCAGTAATGTTGGTAGTCATATGACTGGGAGAGGCTTATGGAACTGGATCTACGCTTGGTATAAGGTGGTAGTAATGTTGGTAGTCATATGACTGGGAGAGTCTTATGGAATTGGATCTACACTTGGTATAAGGTGGTAGTAATGTCGGTAGTCATAGGACTGGGAGAGTCTTATGGAACTGGATCTACACTTGGTATAAGGTGGTAGTAATGTTGGTAGTCATATGACTGAGAGAGTCTTATGGAACTGGATCTACACTTGGTATAAGGTGGTAGTAATGTTGGTAGTCATATGACTGGGAGAGTCTTATGGAATTGGATCTACACTTGGTATAAGGTGGTAGTAATGTTGGTAGTCATATGACTGGGAGAGTCTTATGGAACTGGATCTACACTTGGTATAAGGTGATAGTAATGTTGGTAGTCATATGACTGGGAGAGTTTTATGGAACTGGATCTACACTTGGTATAAGGTGGTAGTAATGTTGGTAGTCATATGACTGAGAGAGTCTTATGGAACTTGATCTACACTTGGTATAAGGTGGTAGTAATGTTGGTAGTCATATGACTGGGAGAGTCTTATGGAACTGGATCTACAGTCTACACTTGGTATAAGGTGGTAGTAATGTCGGTAGTCATATGACTGGGAGAGTCTTATGGGACTGGATCTACACTTGGTATAAGGTGGTAGTAATGTTGGTAGTCATATGACTGGAAGAGTCTTATGGAATTGGATCTACACTTGGTATAAGGTGGTAGTAATGTTGGTAGTCATATGACTGGGAGAGGCTTATGGAACTGGATCTACGCTTGGTATAAGGTGGTAGTAATGTTGGTAGTCATATGACTGGAAGAGTCTTATGGAACTGGATCTACACTTGGTATAAGGTGGTAGTAATGTTGGTAGTCATATGACTGGGAGAGTCTTATGGAACTGGATCTACACTTGGTATAAGATGGCAGTAATGTTGGTAGTCATATGACTGGGAGAGGCTTATGGAACTGGATCTACGCTTGGTATAAGGTGGTAGTAATGTCGGTAGTCATATGACTGGAAGAGTCTTATGGAACTGGATCTACACTTGGTATAAGGTGGTAGTAATGTTGGTAGTCATATGACTGGGAGAGTCTTATGGAACTGGATCTACACTTGGTATAAGGTGGTAGTAATGTTGGTAGTCATATGACTGGGAGAGTCTTATGGAACTTGATCTACACTTGGTATAAGGTGGTAGTAATGTCGGTAGTCATATGACTGAGAGAGTCTTATGGAACTGGATCTACACTTGGTATAAGGTGGTAGTAATGTTGGTAGTCATATGACTGGGAGAGTCTTATGGAACTGGATCTACATTTGGTATAAGGTGTTAGTAATGTTGGTAGTCATATGGCTGGGAGAGTCTTATGGAAATGGATCTACACTTGGTATAAGGTGGTAGTAATGTCGGTAGTCATATGACTGGGAGAGTCTTATGGAACTGGATCTACAGTCTACACTTGGTATAAGGTGGTAGTAATGTCGGTAGTCATATGACTGGGAGAGTCTTATGGAACTGGATCTACAATTGGTATAAGATGGTAGTAATGTTGGTAGTCATATGACTGGGAGAGTCTTATGGAACTGGAACTACACTTGGTATAAGGTGGCAGTAATGTTGGTAGTCATATGACTGGGAGAGTCTTACGGAACTGGAACTACACTTGGTATAAGGTGGTAGTAATGTTGGTAGTCATATGACTGGGAGAGTCTTGTGGAACTGGATCTACACTTGGTATAAGGTGGTAGTAATGTTGGTAGTCATATGGCTGGAAGAGTCTTACGGAACTGGAACTACACTTGGTATAAGGTGGTAGTAATGTTGGTAGTCATATGACTGGGAGAGTCTTGTGGAACTGGATCTACACTTGGTATAAGGTGGTAGTAATGTTGGTAGTCATATGACTGGGAGAGTCTTATGGAACTGGATCTACACGTGGTATAATAGGAGAACGGTATGTGAGCGTGCAGTGTGTAACTCGACAGGTCTCTTTGTAAGTCTATGCCAGTGGTATGGTTGTCTGAAGAAAGTAAATGTGAATGGGAAAAGCTTTTATTTTGGCTTAGAAATCAGTTACCGTGAAGTGGGTATTGACATCGCGAACACGCGACATTAAGGTGTTATCGTCCTCGATGTCCAGTCGACAGCGTGTCATTACGTAGCTTGGGTATTTCGACTACGTGTTGACTCTAGCATGATAGTCCTGTACCTTGACCACTACTATAGCACTTCATACTAACCAGTGAGTCATTGTTTGTACTTTATATTATACATGCCGACTGCCTTATTTTTACCCATTTGGTCATGTATGTAATGTCAAGGGCCAACTTCGCGAGTTGCAACCTCTTTATAACACATACATAAAAAAGCGATCTGCCCTTTTCTTTTCTCAAAGTCCCTCATGCGAAATCTATGTTGTTCCAAAGAAAGACCCCCTCTCAGCCCGCTTGTAAGAATGACTCGTAGTTCCAGAACAGTATGAGCTACCGAGTTGTCGCTCGGTAAGCGACTACTTTAGAGGATCACACTCAGTAGAATGAGCTATCTCAGCCCGCTTGTAAGAATGACTCGTAGTTACAGAACAGTATGAGCTACCGAGTTGTCGCTCGGTAAGCGGCTACTTTAGAGGCTCACACCTAGTGGAATGAGCTATCTCAGCCCGCTTGTAAGAATGACTCGTAGTTACAGAACAGTATGAGCTACCGAGTTGTCGCTCGGTAAGCGGCTACTTTAGAGGCTCACACCTAGTGGAATGAGCTATCTCAGCCCGCTTGTAAGAATGACTCGTAGTTACAGAACAGTATGAGCTACCGAGTTGTCGCTCGGTAAGCGGCTACTTTAGTGGCTCACACCTAGTGGAATGAGCTATCTCAGCCCGCTTGTAAGAATGACTCGTAGTTACAGAACAGTATGAGCTACCGAGTTGTCGCTCGGTAAGCGACTACTTTAGAGGCTCACACCTAGTGGAATGAGCTATGGAGTTATGACTCTATCGTCTCTATTGCCCTCATCTTGGTATTTTAGGTTCCTATGATCATCTGTTCTCCTGGAAACTGGGGATGACTGGGTCAACATAAACATAGGTCACTGAACTCTTGAAATATAGAGAGGGAGGCATGAGGACCACAAGATGAGGCCTCTTTCAGACCTCGCATTATACCAACATGCCCCATGAGGACATGAAGTGAGCCCTCAGTGAAGCCTAACCCCATGGCCCTTCTGCCCTTCTCTCGGTATTTCAAAGTTATAACTGGAATCTTGGCTCCGCCGGTGCATTCAACTCCATCTTCTATCATAAAGGGAATCCAATGACGAAAATTCTAACTGGCTTCCTGGCTCCACCACCGCAGTCAGCCCCATGTTTCATCTTGGAGGGAATCCAATGACCAAAGTTCTAACTGGCTTTCTGGCTTCACCACCGCAGTCAGCCCCATCTTCCATCATAGAGGGAATCCAATGACCAAAGTTCTAACTGGCTTCCTGACTTCACCACCGCCGTCAGCCCCATCTTCCATCATAGAGGGAATCCAATGACCAAAGTTCTAACTGGCTTCCTGGCTTCACCACCGCAGTCAGCCCCATCTTCCATCATAGAGGGAATCCAATGACCAAAGTTCTAACTGGATTCATGGCTTCACCACCGCAGTCAGCCCAATCTTCCATCATAGAGGGAATCCAATGACCAAAGTTCTAACTGGCTTCCTGGCTTCACCACCGCAGTCAGCCCCATCTTCCATCATAGAGGGAATGCAATGACCAAAGTTCTAACTGGATTCATGGCTCCACCACCGCAGTCAGCCCCATCTTCCATCATAGAGGGAATCCAATGACCAAAATTCTAACTGGCTTCCTGGCTTCACCACCGCAGTCAGCCCCATCTTCCATCATAGAGGAAATCCAATGACCAAAGTTCTAACTGGCTTCCTGGCTTCACCACCGCAGTCAGCCCCATCTTCCATCATAGAGGGAATCCAATGACCAAAGTTCTAACTGGCTTCCTGGCTTCACCACCGCAGTCAGTCCCATCTTCCATCATAGAGGGAATCCAATGACCAAAGTTCTAACTGGCTTCCTGGCTTCACCACCGCCGTCAGCCCCATCTTCCATCATAGAGGGAATCCAATGATCAAAGGTCCAGTTGGGTTCCTGGCTCCACTACCGCAGTCAGCTCCATGTTTCATCTTAGAGGGAATCCAATGAACAAAGTTCTAACTGGCTTCCTGGCTTCACCACCGCAGTCAGCCCCATCTTCCATCATAGAGGGAATCCAATGACCAAAATTCTAACTGGCTTCCTGGCTTCACACCGCAGTCAGTCCCATCTTCCATCATAGAGGGAATCTAATGACCAAAGTTCTAACTGGCTTCCTGGCTTCACCACCGCAGTCAGCCCCATCTTCCATCAAAGAGGGAATCCAATGACCAAAGTTCTAACTGGCTTCCTGGCTTCACCACCGCAGTTAGCCCCATCTTCCATCATAGAGGGAATCCAATGACCAAAGGTCCAGTTGGGTTCCTGGCTCCACCACCGCAGTCAGCCCCATCTTCCATCATACAGGGAATCCAATGACCAAAGTTCTAACTGGCTCCCTGGCTTCACCACCGCAGTCAGCCCCATCTTCCATCATAGAGGGAATCCAATGACCAAAATTCTAACTGGCTCCCTGGCTTCACCACCGCAGTCAGCCCCATCTTCCATCATAGAGGGAATCCAATGACCAAAGTTCTAACTGGCTTCCTGGCTTCACCACCGCAGTCAGCCCCATCTTCCATCATAGAGGGAATCCAATGACCAAAGTTCTAACTGGATCCATGGCTCCACCACCGCAGTCAGCCCCATCTTCCATCATAGGGGGAATCCAATGACCAAAGTTCTAACTGGCTCCCTGGCTTCACCACCGCAGTCAGCCCCATCTTCCATCATAGAGGGAATCCAATGACCAAAATTCTAACTGGCTCCCTGGCTTCACCACCGCAGTCAGCCCCATCTTCCATCATAGAGGGAATCCAATGACCAAAGTTCTAACTGGCTTCCTGGCTTCACCACCGCAGTCAGCCCCATCTTCCATCATAGAGGGAATCCAATGACCAACGTTCTAACTGGATTCATGGCTGCACCAGAGCAGTCAGCCCCATCTTCCATTCTAGAGGGAATCCAATACCCAAAGTTCTAACTGGGTTCCTGGCTCCACCACCGCAGTCCGCCCCATGTTTCATCTTAGAGGGAATCCAATGACCAAAATTCTAACTGGCTTCCTGGCTCCACCACCGCAGTCAGCCCCATGTTTCATCTTAGAGGGAATCCAATGACCAAAGTTCTAACTGGCTTCCTGGCTTCACCACCGCAGTCAGCCCCAACTTCCATCATAGAGGGAATCCAATGAAAAGAGTTCTAACTGGATTCATGGCTGCACCAGAGCAGTCAGCCCCATCTTCCATTCTAGAGGGAATCCAATACCCAAAGTTCTAAGTGGGTTCCTAGCTCCACCAGCGCAGTCAGCCCTATCTTTCATCTTAGATGGAATCCAATGACCAAAGTTCTAACTGGGTTCCTATCTCCACAGGTACAGTCAGCCCCATCTTCCAGTAGGGAATCGACTCTAAGAGACTATGCCGACTGGAATATGACCCCTGGCTGGACCGATAGAATTTGGCTAGAGTTTAGGTCATTGGGATCTTAAAATCCCGAGATGAGGGCATTTGGTCCACGAGTTGAGGCCTCGCTCCATGTTCTTATACAACATGCTGGTAATAGGTATGGCTTCAAAGAGGCCCCACCTCATGGGCCCAATGCCTTCATCTCGGTATTTCCAATTTCGACAGGGGGGGGGGGGGGGGGCTTTAATGAAGCATCACATAATGGCCTCTGTACATTCATCTCGTCATTTCGAGGTTTCCATGCCCTACGTTCTTACTAGGTTCCCAGTTCCGGGTTCCATCGTTCCCGTCTGCCACCATTTCCATTAGGGTGCAGCCTCTACGCGACAATAACTATAAAATACTGTACCCCACTGGAATATGTAAACCAGCCAAACTGATGTGATCTCGAACCTAGCAAACAATTGGACTATTTGAACCTTGAAATAACTAGAAGATGGCCATGAGGTGAGATCTCATTGAGACCGTGTTTCTTCAGCAACACTTTGAGGCCTGGCCTCATGACCCTCATCTCTATTTTTAAGTTACCAATGAATCAGGTTCTAGCTAGGTTCCAGGCTCCACCAATTCAGAAATACTCATATTCTAGTAATGCATTGTTTCAGAGTCAAGGTGTCTCTCAGAGTTGGATGGGATGGGGTCTGCACTGCAAAAGATATAGGTTCGCTTTAGAAGCAAAACTGATTCTAATCTTGTCCCTGAGATGGAACCAGTTCTGTTTATCCAGTATTTATTTCAAATCAAATAAATTTATAAAGATTAATATTAAATATTAACAGAATTAAACATAAATTGAGGGGGTTTCAGTTGTAAGTTTAGAGCTTATACGAGGTTGTCTCAGATCATTATTAAGCAAAGGTGATATGAACAGTTGGCATATCGAATCAGTTTTGGTTCTATACAGAACCAAAACTGGTTCGATATGCCAACTGTTCATATCTCCTTTGTTTCAAAATGTTTGGCGACTGCGTTGAATAAGCTCCAAGTTTACTGCTGAATCTACTTCAGTTCATGTAATATTCTGTTAAAATTGAATGCTAATCTTGGTAAATTTATTTGATGTGAAGTAAATACTGTTTAAACAGAACTGGCACCATCTCAGACACAAGATTAGAACCAGTTTTGGTTCTAAAGAGAACCTATATTTTTGCAGTGTGGATCCGGGAACCTAGCTCGATCTTGGGGTATTGGAATCTTAAAACATCGATGTGGCCTCATCTAATGTCCTCTTATAGCTTGCCGTTGTGAATGGTATTCTAGTAGAGGATTCATTACTGACTTAGTAAACGGCGGCGTCGCCACGTACACTTCAGAATTAATCTATATCGGCAGTGTAATGGTATTCTAGTACAGGATTCATTACTGAATCAGTAAACGGCGGCGTCGCCACGTATACTTCAGATTTAAACTGTTTTTATTCTAGTAGAAGATTCATTACTGACTTAGTAAACGGCGGCGTCGCCACGTACACTTCAGATTTAATCTGTTTTTATTCTAGTAGAGGATTCATTACTGACTTAGTAAACGGCGGCGTCGCCACGTACACTTCAGAATTAATCTGTATCGGCAGTGTAATGGTATTCTAGTACAGGATTCATTACTGAATCAGTAAACGGCGGCGTCGCCACGGGCACTTCAGATTTAATCTGTTTTTATTTTAGTAGAGGATTTATTACTGACTTAGTATACGGGGGCGTCGCCACGTACATTTCAGGACTAATCTGTTTTTACAGATTAACTAAACTGTTTTATTGATTACTTATCTTTACTTACAGATTACTAATCTGTTTTTACAGCTTAATTAATTTGTTTTGACAGCTTACTAATCTGTTTTTACAGGTTACCAGTTTATTTTATAGATTAGTAAACCGTTTATGGATCTTTGATCGAGGGGCTGACGGTTCCAGCCAGACCGTGCCCCTTCTGCTGTGATCTTTAGCAAGTCACTTAATCCCTTGCTCATGTGTGGGGACGGTTCCGGCGTGCGCTAAGCCGTATGGCACGTTGATGGTACATATACATTTAACCACTACTCACCTAACCTGTATTGGGTTAGTACGCTAGCGAGTCTGGCAGTTACTCGACGCTATTCTGCGATTTTCCCTGTTTTTGCCATTGTAAGTCTGTTCGATACTATACGACTCTTGCTTACTTTGAAAGTGCTGTAAAATCCCAATAAATCCTACGTCATACCAGCATGCTCATAATCAAACAATCGAGATGAGGGCCATAAAGTAAGACTACACCGAGCGTTGACGAGCAACTGACCATTCTAACTCAATCTCCACTCAGGCAGGGCTGTAGAGGTTAAAGACATGTGCACCATCGACGTGCAGCACGCTTTAGTATGCCGCGTCATCGTGCCCTCATGTAGGCAACCGGAAAAAAGTGCCTTGCCCAAGGACACAACGCGGGTCGTCCCGGACAGGGATCGAACTCGGGACCTCTAGCATAGAAGTCCAACCGTCTTCTGCTGAGCCAACGCGCTCTTATCTCAAAACATGTAGGGATTTCATGACAATTTGAAAACAAAAACAACCCCTAAAAATCACTATAAGATTGGGGACCTCATTCTGTAAATGATAGATTGCTTATTACCAGACATAATTGTTTATCTAAATCAAGTTGGCCGATCACCCACGAACACTTCCGAGCAATATAATTTTCTATTTTGGTACAAACTATTTATCTTGTGGAGTTTGTATACACGTGTATCTATTTATAACGGACGCGTTCATGCAGTCTATTTCGGCTTGACGTTGTCGATAGAAGTGCTGTGAGTTTTATTAGAAGCATAACTGCGCTTTATTTAAAATATTGCAGTGTTTATAATCTAATATTGCTAAATTATTGCTAAAATAATGCACAGCTGTTGTTCGTGGCAGTCATTCATTCGGATAGTAGCAAGGTAAAATTAGAAACCGCGTGTATTCAACAGTTATGTCCTGTTTTATGTCTACTTCCGACCACGTTCGGATAACCTCGTTTTTATCTTCACAATGTTGTGTCTTCCGGCAATTCGTCTGTGCATTAAAGTTAAAATTCGTTTGTTTTAATTATTTCGTCTGTTTCACTTAATTCGTCGGTTGTTAATTAATTCGTCTGTGCATTAAAGTGTTTTTTTTTAAATTATAGATTGAAGTAATTTTGCGTGTGTTCTGATGTCTTACACTTTGTATACAGTATTGTTATGCCTTATTTCAGATACAAGTGAAATCTGATAATGGATTTTTGTTTTCCAATTAGTGGTATATTGTCCCTTTAAACTGAAGGACACGGGGCAATACTTAAGTTATAAAACGAAACATACATATCTAACAATGCGAGGGGGAGGGGGGACGGAGGGCAAAATGTTTCAAACACATGATCCAACTTGATGAGATATCGACGTCGTTTGTACCTTTACTGTTCCCGCGGATATGCCATTGTGTGACACACTTTTGGAAAGAGCCCCTTTTAACAGGGCTTAAACGCTTACCCAACGCACACACTGGCAACATAATTTAAATATGGTTTTCGTTTATTGTTTTTTTTTAAATTGCAGCCAAACCATATCATGTGACCCCTCATCGGAACGAGTTTGTCTGAAACGAGCTCGACAAGCTCGTTCCATTGAGGTGTCACATGTTATAATTTTGTTAAATTTTCTTCAAAAGAATATTTTTGAATTACTCACTTTATAAATTAGGCGGGGCTGGGGCGGACTATTCGTTATGTGAAGGGTTAAAAAACAATATTTCATTAATTTAATGGGGGGGGGGGGGAGGGATGAGGAAGATTCGTTAGGTGAAATGTTAACCCTTTACCCAACGTAACGGCCAAAACCGGCCAGCGCTATTCACAAAATTCACCATTCAATTTTTATTACTTTTTCAGTTTTTGTCACAAAAAACATAGCTTATGGCCCTTCATTGGAATGAGCTCAACGAGCTCGTTCCAAATATTGGTGATAAACTTTGTTTTTAACTCAAAAAATAAAACAATAGTGCTTGAAGTATTTTATTTGCAAATGTCGTCTGCTTTTCGTGTTAGGTAAAAGGTTAAAAGATAATATTTTACCGAATTTATTTCGTTCTTGATTTGCTTAAATACATGTAGAGTTCACATTAGATTATGTTACGCCCATGACTGCTCAGACATACACATAACCAATATGTTAGCTGCATCCTGGGAGTTCGACTGAAGACTGAAGAAAAAATGTTGTTAACCACTCAGCATTCTACATGAATTCTCTTTTAGCCCAAGAACATTAGGTTTCACCAGGGAAAAAAATCGGAGAAAGCTGATTTTTTCAGAGAATGTCGAGTACATGTCACTGAACGATTAGACAAAAGTCCCCTAAAATCCCAGTTGAGCTTTTTTTCTACAGCCTTTTTTCGAAAACGCGTTTGAAAAAAATAAAAAAAAATCGCACGAACTTTGTAACCTCGAATTGATCCAACTGTATTTTTTGTTTACGCGTATTTCGAGCTACATAATGTCTAATATACATTTACCTAGAGGAAAATGTGCATTCTGTGACAATTTCTGCGAAAAATTATTGAAAATTCACAAAAAAGTATCGGATTTACGCAAAAAATGACGATTTTCCTAACGGATTTGCCCAAAGGGTCGTAGTACAGAACGGGATGTTAGTTGGACAGACGATAAAAAATCCACCACCATTTGAAGACTTTTATCATTACTTACAAAATAGACATTATGGAAGACCCCCTCTGCTTCTGGCCGAGTTCCCCTTTTGGCATAAAATTCGTCAGCATGAGAACTCAACTATTTTCGGGCTTGGGACCGAACAGACACGTCTGTGTCTGGCAGCATTAGATCAATAAATAATATTTACAGAATGTACAAAAATCAATAAATAATATTTACAGAATGTACAAATCAATCAACATGGATTAAGTTACATTGACTATTATCAACGCTATATACAGAAATGACATGACCTATATACATATTATTCGTCGAACTCAGAAATTTCCGACAGGACAGTGTTTCTGTGGTTGTTACAAGAATCCGAACTGCAATTACAAAAACCTGAGCAAGAGAGTCCTGCCTTCTTACACCCACACCTTTTTGTACAAGCACTCTTGCAACCACAACTGATCAGATTCAGTAGGTTATCGGGGGCACATGGCTTTGTGGCTGCAGTCGGTACAAGAAGTCCATTGTCTAGCGACCACCCCCAATCCGTCGGAGGAAGCGAAGTGCCCAGCCATTGTTGGACCTGGAGATAACATCTGTAGACATGTTGTTGTGCAGCATCGCTGCTTGGTGGGAGTGAGGCTAGGTCGATGGGTTTATTCAGTTTAGATTTTGCTACATAACGCTTGTAAGTGACATATCTATATTGGTCGAGAGAGGAAACAGTTTTACTCCCGTATAAGATCAGGAGAAGTTGTTCCCCGGCAGCGGCTACTGCACTTGGTGTACTGTCATCCGCCAAAATTGTGTTGACATACTGTTGTGAGTCGCTAGTAACATCGGAGACAATTGTACTGAATACTTTCTTCTTACCAACTCGAAAGAGTGCAGAAGTAGTGTCACAACCATTTATAGAATGTGCTACAAGGAGGTTGCTTCTATGGACACCCATTTTGGTTGCTATTTCACAAACTGAAACTAGTAAGTTTGGGGTAATGGAATACATCATGTGAATATTACATCCCCGGTTGAACTCGAGAGGTAAGAATGACTAACAAGTCTGTGTCTGTTCCCACAACGACAACATTGTTGTCATCTTGAGCGATGTCAAGTGCAGTTTCGGCTATCAGTACATCAGCATCAGCCTCGGCCTGCTTGGACTGAATATTGATAGCAGATAGCTCCTGCATTAGAAGATCGATCAGTTGGGTTTTGTTCTTGGCATTTGCAAGGAAATCGGATTGGGGTGTGGTGGCTGGTAACTCGGGTGAGATATTGATATCAATGGAATACCTGTCTTTAGATCTACGGGCTTGTTCCATGCCCTTTGTCGACATTGTACAAGCATAACATCAAAAACAACCACGACGTTCGCCCCAAAATGTCTCACTAGATAATTGGAATATGATGTACATATGTCCTTATATGACGACTGTTTAGGCCATACAACTGCCCTCAATAAAAATCCACCATCTACAACAAACAGAGAATGTTCTGGGATTTTAGTTTGCTCGGAACCGTATGTTTTGAGGATCTTACCGAGCGTGCTTTTCTGTGTCTTCCTCATTCCAGCAGAATCAAACAATGCTGGTGGTTTCGGGGCGAGTTCATATTTGAGATACTCTTCCATCTCTGTTTGTGACTGAATAACACATGTGATGCGGTTGAACAGAATTGTGGGGTCAATCACTAGCTTACTTCCACGGACTTTGATGCTATTTGCCATCGATGCGAAAGACTTCACAGTGTCAACACGTCGTAGTTTGATGCTGTTGAACGTTTTGCTTACAACATTCGATACGCAACATTCACCAATTTTGCGAACTTGGTCACAGTTCACAGTTTCGTCGGCCACAAGCCCGGTCGCTATAGAGACTAATTGTAGTGGATCTCTATTCTGAAAGGGGGAATGCACTCTGAGCCAGTTCAATAATTTGGTGATATCATTGGCATCAGTCAATTGTGAACTTTGACGGAGATCCCGATGTTGTTCGCCATGACCAGTGTGAACATGAACAAAATTTTCGAGAGCATTACATATCGGAAGGCAAAGAGGTAGTCCATGTACCCATTTCGCAACAGTGCTATCGGTTATTCCCCTGCCATGTGTGAGACCACCAGGGAGCTTGAACATTCTCATTAAACACTGCTCTATGGTCTGATCAGAATATATCCCGCCCCAGAATTTATCTGAGCGCCTTATGGTAAAGTAACCTTTCTCAGTGAACAACTTCAAATCATCCTGTTGCATTATTTCTGTTAGCTTATTCATCTGCTGCAAATGGAGATGAGAACTTTTTGCGTATGCAAAATGACCACCTGCGTGAAATACAGGAATCATATTGCGAACACAATATGTGTGGAGTTCCCAGTCGCCTGTGCGCTCTGCTCTCAAGAACAACTGGAGAAGCCCTATTTGCTCGTAGTATTGTACCCAAAGCTTTCCTGTGCGTCCTACGGACGCATTCTGGAGCAGTTCGTGTAATTTTGACAGTAGATGGTTGACACTTTCTTGATTGACAGCGTCAGCTGTTGTACAGTCACCTCTTGCAAGTCCACAGAATATTTCATTGACTTCTGTGCAGTCTATGTTATCTAGTGTTCGGCTTTCTTCAAACACAAGTTTTGTAATGGCAATTTGTGTTAGCAAATGGGCACGAACTGCTCTTGAATATGCATGACCACTGATCAAATGATGGATTGACCCACCAGCATAAACAGTCCCTCAAAGTTCATCCAAGCCGCTACCAGCCATGATCGAACCAATTGCCCCTAAATATGACATAATCATATGGAAGCCGCCGAGTCTAACGAAAACTTTTGTCAACTTATCTGACGAAGACACAATCTCCACTGCTTTGATATAAAGTGGTTGGTCAAACGTCACTGGACAAACGTTCAGTCCCTGTTTCTCACATTCAGTTTGTGCAAACAATGATGCTATAATACGGTATTTGAATGAGAAAAGTCGATGCCGTTTGAATTTGAGTTTAGGGAGTATGGTTAATATTTCACACGTTTCACAGTTCATTATGGAATAAATGACTATTGTTATATATCATTATAAAGCCACTGCTTTTCTGCAATTTTTTATATATAATTTAACTCCCAAAGTAGTCGTAGATTTGATTTAATGGACGTTGTGTACCGTTGTGTGTATGAAAACAATAATTTTTTTCTCGTAATTTTGTACATTTTCGTGAATATTTCACCATTGAGTGTGAGGATTGGTACAAGGTTGGCATTTTCTGTTGGGGATATGTATTCTCAATATAATTCAGCACGATATTTATGATTCTCACCCTACTAAGGCGAATAAGAATGAGAAATATGGAGCTGGGTCGAATTGTTTTTAAATTTTTTTTTTTTCATCAAAAAAACGCTATAACTAAAAAAGCTCAACTCGGATGCGCGGGGACTTTTCACACTTTATCCGCAATGTGTGTCCCGGAAACATATAAAAAAATCAGCTTTCTCCGATTTTTTCCTTACTTTCTCATTTTTATGTCTAATGTGCCTGGACTATTTCACTTATCCGCAACGAGAGGGAAACGAAACGTAGCGTGGCAAGGCAAAATGAAGTGTGTGTGGTTTTGTGAGTAGAGGGTGCCTTAAAAAGAAATTCCACTTCATTTCAACTCGTTCTAGATTGGGAGCGAGTCTCG
The DNA here is from genome assembly GCA_031216915.1 of Pictodentalium vernedei. Lineage (NCBI taxonomy): Eukaryota > Metazoa > Mollusca > Scaphopoda > Dentaliida > Dentaliidae > Pictodentalium > Pictodentalium vernedei. The sequence goes on from CM062296.1 coordinate 6,019,513, forward strand.
TCCATAGCTGAGGATGGAGGGTCTTCGCAGGAAAACAGTAAGTGTTCATTCCATTTGGAACACCCCCCGAGTAACGCGTGAAAGTACCCAAAAAGTAATAAGTTCCGAATAACTAAAGGGAGATAACTAAAAAAATATTAAGGTGAGTCCATATGAATTTTAAGCATGATTGAATAAAAGGTTACCTTTTTTCAGGAAATCGTGTGTGGGGGTTAGAGTATGGTAGTGGAGGGGAGGGGGGGGGGGAGGTGCTGTCCGCTATTCCTGCTTTGTTATATTTGTTAACTCACCTGGTTCAATGGAGTGGATGCAGTACAATCGCCGTGAACTGGTCATAACCACACGTGGAAAGTGATGTCCGTGCATGCGATGTACCCGGTGCTTCAGTAATTAAATTGTGTATGATTATTCCAATAGTTAGTGTCGTGCTGTAGTCGTTTAGAAATTGAAAACAAAAGTCTCAGTGTCTGGCAACACCTTACAATTCATTCTGCTAATCCATTCTTCAGCCAGTCTGAAAATGGAGGAAAGGTTATATGAATACGACACAAGTTGAAATTGACACCGATGGACGCGTTGGGGAGGGAGGATGTCTCATCTTCCCAATCCCGGCAAAAAGTCTCAATAATTAGAAAACTGAAAGCCTCAAAACACCAAATATTGGAAATGTCACGCCCTATACTAGTAGAGTACATGGTATTTATCTGTGGTGGAAATGTCACGCCCTATACTAGTAGAGTACGCAGTATTTATCTGTAGTGGAAATGTCACGCCCTATACTAGTAGAGTACGTAGTATTTATCTGTGGTGGAAATGTCACACCCTATACTAGTAGAGTATGTGGTATTCATCTGTAGTGGAAATGTCATGCCTTATACTAGTAGAGTACGTAGTATTTATCTGTAGTGGAAATGTCACGCCCTATACTAGTAGAGTATGTAGTATTTATCTGTGGTGGAAATGTCACGCCCTATACTAGTAGAGTATGTGGTATTTATCTGTGGTGAAAATGTCAAGCCTTATACTAGTAGAGTATGTGGTATTTATCTGTGGTGGAAATGTCACACCCTATACTAGTAGAGTACGTAGTATTTATCAGTGTTGGAAATGTCACGCCCTCTACTAGTAGAGTATGTGGTATTTATGTCGTGGAAATGTCACACCCTATACTAGTAGAGTAAGTGGTATTTATCTATGCTGGAAATGTCACGCCCTATACTAGTACAGTAATGGGTATTTTCGGTCTTGGAAATGTAACTCCCTATTCTTGTAGAGTATGTGGTATTTATCTCTAGTTGAAATGTCACACCCTATACCAGTAGAGTACCTAGTATTTGTCTGGGGTAGAAATGTCACGCCCTATACTAGTAGAGTACGTACTATTTGTCTGGGGTAGAAAAGTCACGCCCTATACCAGTAGAGTATGTGGTATTTGTCTGGGGTAGAAATGTCACGCCCTATACTAGTAGAGTACGTAGTATTTGTCTGTGGTGGAAATGTCACGCCCTATACTAGTAGAGTACGCAGTATTTGTCTGGAGTAGAAATGTCACGCCCTATACTAGTAGAGTACGTAGTATTTGTCTGGGGTAGAAATGTCACGCCCTATACTAGTAGAGTACGCAGTATTTGTCTGGGGTAGAAATGTCACGCCCTATACTAGTAGAGTACGCAGTATTTGTCTGGGGTAGAAATGTCACGCCCTACACTAGTAGAGTGTGTGGTATTTATCTGTGCTAGAAATATCATGCCCAATACTAGTACAGTATGTGGTATATATCTATCGGGTGGATACAAATTAGCTCACCGGTACCAAACTTGAGCGCAAATTGCCACTGCATGTTTCCATGAGATTAGTATGTCTACTACGTAGAAAGGCATGATAGAAAATCAGAATTCACTGCTTTCAATGAAATATCTGCATTCAGTAAGTACCCCTACCAGAAAAACGAAGCTCATTTCGACATTGGGGTAGGGAAAACCATGCACTATTTTGAATGGAAATAGAACACCAGTGTTGTAAATCATTCTGTATTATTTCGATAAGTATTGAAATACGCACAAAACGACATATAAATAGTATATGGGAATTTGTATAGTTGTCCATTATATAAGTATTGAAATACGCACAAAACGAGATAATAAATTGTGTATGGGAATTCGTATAGTTGTCCATTATATAAGCATTGAAATACGCACAAAACGACATATAAATTGTGTATGGGAATTCGTATAGTTGCCCATTATATAAGTATTGAAATACGCACAAAACGACATATAAATTGTGTATGGGAATTCCTATAGTTGTCCATTATATAAGTACTGAAATACGCACAAAACGACATATAAATTGTGTATGGGAATTCGTACAGTTGTCCATTATATAAGTATTGAAATACGCACAAAACGACATATAAATTGTGTATGGGAATTCGTGCAGTTGTCCATTATATAAGTATTGAAACACGCGCAAAACGACATACAAATTGTGTATGGGAATTCCTATAGTTGTCCATTATATAAGTACTGAAATACGCACAAAACGACATATAAATTGTGTATGGGAATTCCTATAGTTGTCCATTATATAAGTATTGAAATACGCACAAAACGACATATAAATTGTGTATAGGAATTCGTATAGTTGTCCATTATATAAGTACTGAAATACGCACAAAACGACATATAAATTGTGTATGGGAATTCGTATAGTTGTCCATTATATAAGTATTGAAATACGCACAAAACGACATATAAATTGTGTATAGGAATTCGTATAGTTGTCCATTATATAAGTACTGAAATACGCACAAAACGACATATAAATTGTGTATGGGAATTCGTATAGTTGTCCATTATATAAGTATTGAAATACGCACACAACGACATATAAATTGTGTATGGGAATTCGTATAGTTGTCCATTATATAAGTACTGAAATACGCACAAAACGACACATAAATTGTGTATGGGAATTCGTATAGTTGTCCATTATATAAGTATTGAAATACGCACAAAACGACATATAAATTGTGTATGGAAATTCGTATAGTTGTCCATTATATAAGTATTGAAATACGCACACAACGACAAATAAATTGTGTATGGGAATTCGTATAGTTGTCCATTATATAAGTATTGAAATACGCACAAAACGACATATAAATTGTGTATGGGAATTCGTATAGTTGTCCATTATATAAGTATTGAAATACGCACACAATGACATATAAATTGTGTATGAGAATTCGTATAGTTGTCCATTATATAAGTATTGAAATACGCACAAAACGACATATAAATTGTGTATGGGAATTCCTATAGTTGTCCATTATATAAGTACTGAAATACGCACAAATCGACATATAAATTGTGTATGGGAATTCGTATAGTTGTCCATTATTTAAGGTCAAAGGTCGTTAGTAGTATGTAATGTGGTTTTGAGGTCTAGGTTGCAGGACCTCGGTGCAGGACCTCGGAAGTGACGTCATGTCACGTGACCCAGTGGCGCCATGTTGTGTTGTCATGGTAACCCGCGTGAGCGGCCATGTTGTGACGTGATCCCCATAGTGATACGTGGTGTGAGTGCGCATGCGCAGCGCGTGTTGTTAGGGTGATACGTGTTTCCGTCGTCCATTTTGTTCACTGGAGGCCGCCATCTTGGTTTCTATGGTAGCACGTGATTGCTATGTTACCCAATTTTTTTGCAATAGGACGGGGTATGTTCGGAGGGTGTGTTCGATTGTAGAAGAGTAAATCTAATTACCATAAACAACCCGACAATCCCTCCAAATCACCAAAATCCACCCGAAATCACCGAAATTGACTTTATTTCCCCAATTTATCGGCTTAGTACGTAGTGCTATAGTACTAATGGGGTACCGGGGGTGTGTTCGATTGAACAGGAGTAATGTTCTGGCTTAAAATTCTCCCAGAATCCCTTTTTTGATTCCTATCCCATGACGTTTTTCCCATTAAAAGACACATTCCTTTGGTCATTACCCATAATTCTCTGCTTCTATCTATATATGCAATAGTTTACGTCTATCTGGCCATGTTCCTTTGTTCTAGAGTATACTCCAGTAACGTAGCAGAGCCTATTAGTTGGAACAGCTTTGCTTATTATTACTATATTTAGCAATTTCTGGTCTATTCTTGTTAGTTCTGACCCTATTCCAAATACTCTTGTTGTTTCATTTATCTAGATCATTTATAACCAATCAGATTGCTTGATTTCCCATAACCTGTACTTAATCGTATAGAGTTATCTCCCTTCTGCATAATAAAAGCCTATATCCAATGGCAATATCCCCAGGCACCCCAATTTTAGCACCCCTTTTTGAAAACACCTGTGGCTATGGAATCCCTTTTTTGTCATATGTGCTTATGAGAAAAAGCACAATGTGACACAATGTGCCCTAGCACAAAGGCACATGCTTTATGTGCCGATATGTGCTTATGTGAAAAGGTGCAATGTGACACAATGTGCCCTATCACATAGGCACATACGGGCATTTGAGGATACCTATGGCCTGGTATTGTATTATTTGAGGATACCTATCGAGGATACCTACTGGAGAATCCCTTTTTGTCATATGTGCTTATGTGAAAAGGCACAATGTGACACAATATGCCCTATCACATAGGCACATGCTTTATGTGCCGATATGTGCTCATGTGAAAAGGCACAATGTGACACAATATGCCCTATCACATAGGCACATACGGGTATTTGAGGATACCTATGGCCTGGCATTGTATTATTTGAGGATACCTATTGAGGATACCTATCGAAGATATCTACTGGAGAATCCCTTTTTGTCATATGTGCTTATGTGAAAAGGCACAATGTGACACAATATTCCCTATCACATAGGCACATACGGGTATTTGAGGATACCTATGGCCTGGTATTGTATTATTTGAGGATACCTATTGAGGATACCTATCGAGGATACCTTTTGGAGAATCCCTTTTTTGTCGCATTAGGCTATGTAAAAGCCCTCAATGGGACTAATGTAGTCTTACCAACCGCTTCCATCTTGTCGCCAAATCTCCAAGGCCATTACAGGTCTATGGCCTATCTGTCCTATCATTAGCTTCTACAACAGTCTTGTTCCATTGCGGCCTTGTACCAGTACTATTGGCTTTTGTTATTCTGCCCCATATCTCATCCATTACTTCCTAGCTATACCCATCTCATTCTCGACTATAACATTGATCAAGGTTGAATCAGATTTCCCCTGCATACATATAAGGCATCCCGTTATTGAGATTTCTAGCCGAGTCCGTAAAATTTGGATTCCGTGTTTTAACATCGTCCACTCGAGGGTATGGAAAAGGATTGATAACACCCAATTCAACAATGACTACAAGACTCTGAATAGAGACAACCAACCACTACAAAATAACAAAGGTGCAGATCCAACATAACCAAGATCGAAGTGAACATAACAAAGTGAAAGAATGTCAAACTAGTCGGATTGATCAAACTAGTTGGACAGACTGAACAGATCTGATCAAATACAACCAAGATGGGTGGGTACAGAACTGATTTACGAATAGATACAAGACAACTGACCCAACGAAAGTATTGAAGTGAATTGACCATAACAAGCTTTTCACCTGAATGAACTATAACCCCTAAATACAACTCAATGTTAACCCTTTGAACTGTTTGAATGAACTTTATGTAATTAAAATCCTTTTGAACTGAATGAATGAACTATAACCCCAAAATATATCCCAATGTTAACACCCTTAAACTTTTTGAACTGAATGAACTATATTTTTTAACCATAACCTAAATGAAGGTATTAAAACCTTTTTGAACTGAATGAATTTTAAACTTAATGAACTACAACCCATTGAACTGAATTCTTCTAATAGGGAAGGGGAATACCCTCGAGTGGACGATGTTAAAACACGGAATCCAAATTTTACGGACTCGGCTAGGAATCTCAATAACGGAATGCCTTATATGTATGCTGGGGAAATCTGATTCAACCTTGATCAATGTTATAGTCCATTTGAGTTATACGGATACTGCCAAAATGAGATGAAAGTGGAAATTTTCCCTAGTGTTGTACTGACACCAGTTTAAGTACTGGTGTGACTTCTGCACGTGGGCTGAACCTTCATGTTATAAACAGAATGTGTGTGTAGTAACCACATGAAGCATCCAGTGGTACTCATAGGGTGATAAATTTTCATATTAAATTGATCAGGATTGATTAAACTGGGGAGGGGGAGGGGAGGGGGGGGAGTAAAAACTGAATTCTCCCAAATAAAACCACAAATCAGTTTGGAGTCTCTCAATTCTGTACAATATCATAAATTTTCTTCATTTGACCCACTTTCTCGGATATCAAGCAATATAGTACATTTAGCCACATGCCCAATCCACTCTATCTCCACTCTATCTCCACTTGTTTGACACTTTCAAAAAAAAATAAGTTGCTGAACCTGGATGGGATTAGCATAGTAGCTCATTCCAGCCAGGTCCACCAACTTATATCAATTGAAATCGTCCTAATGCAACAGTGTTATAAACTGCTAGGTATCTCTCTTTATTGGTATATAAACAAGGATGTCATAACCTTCTACAAGAACAGGATACAAGTTTTTATTGAAGCTGTAGTTTATTGGTATATAAACAAGGATGCCATAACATTCTACAAGAACAGGATGCAAGTTTTTATTGTAGCTGTAGTTTATTGGTATATAAACAAGGATGTCATAACCTTCTACAAGAACAGGATGCAAGTTTTTATTGTAGCTGTAGTTTATTGGTATATAAACAAGGATGTCATAACCTTCTACAAGAACAGGATGCAAGTTTTTATTGTAGCTGTAGTTTATTGGTATATAAACAAGGATGTCATAACCTTCTACAAGAACAGGATGCAAGTTTTTATTGTAGCTGTAGTTTATTGGTATATAAACAAGGATGTCATAACCTTCTACAAGAACAGGATGCAAGTTTTTATTATAGCTGTAGTTTATTGGTATATAAACAAGGATGTCATAGCCTTCTACAAGAACATGATGCAAGTTTTTATTGTAGCTGTAGTTTATTGGTATATAAACAAGGATGTCATAACCTCCTACAAGAACAGGATGCAAGTTTTTATTGTAGCTGTAGTTTATTGGTATATAAACAAGGATGTCATAACCTTCTACAAGAACAGGATGCAAGCTTTTATTGTAGCTGTAGTTTATTGGTATATAAACAAGGATGTCATAACCTTCTACAAGAACAGGATGCAAGTTTTTATTGTAGCTGTAGTTTATTGGTATATAAACAAGGATGTCATAACCTTCTACAAGAACAGGATGCAAGTTTTTATTGTAGCTGTAGTTTATTGGTATATAAACAAGGATGTCATAACCTTCTACAAGAACAGGATGCAAGTTTTTATTGTAGCTGTAGTTTATTGGTATATAAACAAGGATGTCATAACCTTCTACAAGAACAGGATGCAAGTTTTTATTGTAGCTGTAGTTGGAAGAGGTAAGAAAAATGACAAATGAAAGATCAAGCACACAAAATGCCATTTATAAAACAAATTTCTACATTCTTGTGAAAGCCTCTCTTTGTGAATAACAAAGCGCATATAGTGCACCAAACTATTACTGATTAACCCCCTTGGGGCTGCAAGTTTGATTGTGAAAATAGAAATGTTAAACCCAATGAATGTTGTCAATATGAGAGGAGCAGTTACTTGCAGTGAAGTGATTTTTTTGCATCTAGAAATTGCCAAAAAGATAGTTTTTGCAATCTTGTTTTACAAAAATCACTCAGAGCTTTTCTCCAAAATTAGATTAGAAAGTTGTCCAGTGGTGTCCAGCAAGCAAGGGTAATAATGTAGCTACAGTTGTGTTCAAGAGTAAGGGAAAATAGTTATTTCAACATATAAAATTCAAGAAGCGCCACACCCAAATTGCTCTCATGGAGTACAAACAACCTGTGTATCTCATCAAAACAACATTTGAATCAAATCACAATCTGAAACAGGATATTTCTCATTAATTTGACCATCACACCTGCCAAAATAAAGAAATATCCCAGTTCACTGACTGTTTTACACACACCAGAATATGAAAAAATCACACTTTCAGCAAGCATATATAGACAGGAGGGGTTAAAATCTGAAATAGGAAGAAATGATACTTCTACTAACTATATTTGGAGATAGGGGCTAGTTAGCAAGTGGAAATCAATAATAAACTTGACAGAATGTTTTTCAACTTGACAATATCGTCCATTCCAATTTTGGCCAGGGTGGGTTAAAGCCTGCTTATTTTGCACAGATTATAACATTTAGCTCAATTAATACTGCCATCTCATATTGGCCTGTCTCTGATTGACTAGAAACACAACAAAAAAACCCAAATTGTACCATCTTTTCTTCACCTCAGATTCACTGTTCATTTGGCTAGCATTTTACGCATATGGGCACTCTAAAATGGGCTGTTTTATGAAAATGGGCATCCAGCATCTTCAAAACTACAAAATTACTTTTTCTCTAAAATT